>CP136059.1:143374937-144022437 GCA_032464435.1 Aegilops umbellulata
GGAAAGTGCATCTGGACTATGTACTTGAGGTGCTCTCCGGTGGGTGCGACAAGCAGCACGCCAGCACCGGCGCCTTGCAGCGAGAAGGCACCATCAAAGTGTTGGAAATATGCCCTAGAGGCAATAATAAAAGCATTATTATTATATTTCCTTATTCATGATAATTGTCTTTATTCGTGCTATAATTGTGTTATCCGGAAATCGTAATACATGTGTGAATAACAGACAACAATGTGTCCCTAGTGAGCCTCTAGTTGACTTGCTCGTTGATCGACAGATAGTCATGGTTTCCTGACTATGGACATTGGATGTCATCGATAACGGGATCACATCATTAGGAGAATGATGTGATGGACAAGACCCAATCCTAAACATAGCATAAGATCGCATAGTTCGTTTGCTAGAGTTTTCCAATGTCAAGTATCCTTTCCTTAGACCATGAGATCGTGTAACTCCCGGATACCGTAGGAGTGCTTTGGGTGTGCCAAACGTCACAACGTAACTGGGTGACTATAAAGGTATACTACGGGTATCTCTGAAAGTGTCTGTTGGGTTGACATGGATCGAGACTGGGATTTGTCACTCCGCTTGACGGAGAGGTATCACCGGGCCCTCTCGGTAATGCATCATCATAATGAGCTCAATGTGATCAAAGTGTTTGATCACGGGATCATGCATTACGGTACGATAAAAGTGACTTGCCTGTAACGAGATTGAACGAGGTATTGGGATACCGACGATCGAATCTCGGGCAAGTAAAATACCGATTGACAAAGGGAATCGTATACGGGATTAATTGAATCCTCGACATCGTGGTTCATCCGATGAGATCATCGTGGAGCATGTGGGAGCCAACATGGGTATCCAGATCCCGCTATTGGTTATTGCCCGAGAGCCGTCTCGGTCATGTCTGCATGTCTCCCGAACCCGTAGGGTCTACACACTTAAGGTTCGGTGACGCTAGGGTTGTGAAGATATGTATATGCAGTAACCCGAATGTTGTTCGGAGTCCCGGATGAGATCCCGGACATCACGAGGAGTTCCGGAATGGTCCGGAGGTAAAGAATTATATATAGGAAGTGTTGTTTCGGCCATCGGGACAAGTTTCGGGGTTATCGGTATTGTACCGGGACCACCGAAGGGGTCCCGGGGGTCCACCAGGTGGGGCCACCTGCCCTGGTGGGCCACATGGGCCTTAGGGGGGTGCGCCTTGGCCTGCTTGGGCCAAGGGGAACCAGCCCCAAAGGGCCCATGCGCCTAGGGTTCCATCTAGGAGGAGTCCTAGTGGTGGAAGGCACCTCCTAGATGGCTTGGGGGGGAGGGAAACCTCCCTGGCCGCCGCCCCCTTGGGAGATTAGATCTCCCAGGGCCGGCGCCCCCCCAATAGGCCTATATAAAGGGGGGTAGGGGAGGGGGGCAGCGCACCCATAAGCCCTGGCGCCTCCCTCCTCCCTGCAACACCTCCTCCTCCTCCCGTAGTTGCTTAGCGAAGCCCTGCCGGAGTTCTGCTGCATCCACCACCACGCCGTCGTGCTGCTGGATCTTCATCAACCTCTCCTTCCCCCTTGCTGGATCAAGAAGGAGGAGACGTCACGCTTTCCGTACGTGTGTTGAACACGGAGGTGCCGTCCGTTCGGTACTAGATCATCGGTGAATTGGATCACGGCGAGTACGACTACCTCATCCACGTTCACTCGATCGCTTCCGTTGCGATCTACAAAGTGGTATGTAGATGCTATCTAATCTGAATACTCGTTGCTAGATGAACTCATAGATAGATCTTGGTGAAACCGTAGGAAAATTTTTGTTTTCTGCAACGTTCCCCAACAGTGGCATCATGAGGTAGGTCTATGCGTAGTTCTTCTTGCGCGAGTAGAACACAATTTGTTGTGGGCGTAGATGTTGTCAACTTTTCTTGCCGCTACTAGTCTTATCTTGCTTCAGCGGTATTGTGGGATGAAGCGGCCCGGACCAACCTTACACGTACGCTTACGTGAGACCGGTTCCATCGACTAACATGCACTAGTTGCATAAGGTGGCTGGCGGGTGTCTGTCTCTCCTACTTTAGTTGGAGCGGATTCGATGAAAAGGGTCCTTATGAAGGGTAAATAGAAGTTGACAAATCACGTTGTGGCTTTTACGTAGGTAAGAAAACGTTCTTGCTAGAACCCTAATTCAGCCACGTAAAACTTGCAACAACAATTAGAGGACGTCTAACTTGTTTTTGCAGCAAGTGCTTTGTGATATGATATGGCCAAAGTTGTGATGAATGATGAATGATCTATATGTGATGTATGAGATGTTCATGCTATTGTAATAGGAATCACGACTTGCATGTCGATGAGTATGACAACCGGCAGGATCCATAGGAGTTGTCTTTATTTTTTGTATGACCTGCGTGTCATTGAGAAACGCCATGTAAATTACTTTACTTTATTGCTAAACGCGTTAGCCATAGTAGTAGAAGTAATAGTTGGCGAGCAACTTCATGGAGACACGATGATGAAGATCATGATGATGAAGATCATGGTGTCAAGCCGGTGACAAGATGATCATGGAGCCCCAAGATGGAGATCAAAGGAGCTATGTGATATTGGCCATATCATGTCACGTTTATTATTTGATTGCATGTGATGTTTATCATGTTTTGCATCTTGCTTACTTAGAATGACGGTAGTAAATAAGATGATCCCTCATAATAATTTCAAGAAAGTGTTCTCCCTAACTGTGCACCGTTGCGACAGTTCGTTGTTTCGAAGCACCACGTGATGATCGGGTGTGATAGATTCTAACGTTCACATACAACAGGTGTAAGACAGATTTACACACGCAAAACACTTAGGTTGACTTGACGAGCCTAGCATGTACAGACATGGCCTCGGAACACAGAAGACCGAAAGGTCGAGCATGAGTCGTATAGAAGATACGATCAACATGAAGATGTTCACCGATGTTGACTAGTCCGTCTCACGTGATGATCGGACACGGCCTAGTTGACTCGGATCATGTAATACTTAGATGACTAGAAGAGGGATGTCTATCTAAGTGGGAGTTCATTAAATAATTTGATTAAATGAACTTTATTATCATGAACTTAGTCTAAATTTTTTACAATATGTCTTGTAGATCAAATGGCCAACGTAGTCCTCAACTTCAACGTGTTCCTAGAGAAAACCAAGTTGAAAGACGATGGCAGCAACTATACGGACTGGGTCCGGAACCTGAGGATCATCCTCATAGCTGCCAAGAAAGATTATGTCCGACGAGCACCGTTGGGTGACGCACCTATTCTCCCTGCAGAACAAGACGTTATGAACGCTTGGCAGTCACGCTGCGATGATTACTCCCTCGTTCAGTGCGGCATGCTTTACAGCTTAGAGCCGGGGCTTCAAAAGTGTTTTGAGAGACATGGAGCATATGAGATGTTTGAAGAGCTGAAAATGGTTTTCCAAGCTCATGCCCGGGTCGAGAGATATGAAGTCTCCGACAAATTCTTTAGCTGTAAGATGGAGGAAAATAGTTCTGTCAGTGAACACATACTCAAAATGTCTGGGTTGCACAACCGCATGACTCAACTGGAAGTTAATCTCCCGGAAGAAGCGGTCATTGACAGATTCCTCCAGTCGCTTCCACCTAGCTACAAGAGCTTTGTGATGAACTACAATATGCAGGGGATGGTAAAGACCATTCCTGAAGTATATGCTATGCTGAAATCAGCAGAGGTAGAAATCAAGAAGGAGCATCAAGTGTTGATGGTGAATAAAACCACTAAGTTCAAGAAGGGCAAGGGTAAAAAGAACTTCAAGAAGGATGGCAAGGAAGTTGCCGCGCCCGGTAAGCAAGTTGCTGGGAAGAAGCCAAAGAATGGACCCAAGCCCGAGACTGAGTGTTTTTATTGCAAGGGAAGTGGTCACTGGAAGCGGAACTGCCCCAAATACTTAGCGGACAAGAAGGCCGGCAAAACCAAAGGTATATGTGATATACATGTAATTGATGTGTACCTTACCAGTACTCGTAGTAGCTCTTGGGTATTTGATACCGGTGCAGTTGCTCACATTTGTAACTCAAAGCAGGAGCTGCGGAATAAACGGAGACTGGCGAAGGACGAGGTGACGATGCGCGTCGGGAATGGTTCTAAGGTCGATGTGATCGCCGTCGGCACGCTGCCTCTACATTTACCTACGGGATTAGTTTTAAACCTCAATAATTGTTATTTAGTGCCAAGTTTGAGCATGAACATTGTATCTGGGTCTCGCTTAATTCGAGATGGCTACTCATTTAAATCAGAGAATAATGGTTGTTCTATTTATATGAGAGATATGTTTTATGGTCATGCTGCGATGGTTAATGGTTTATTCTTAATGAATCTCGTACGTGATGATACACATATTCATAGTGTGAATACCAAAAGAGTTAAAATTCATAACAATAGTCTCACATATTTGTGGCACTGCCGCCTTGGTCACATAGGTGTCAAACGTATGAAGAAGCTCCATGCAGATGGACTTTTAGAGTCTCTTGATTATGAATCATTTGACACGTGCGAACCATGCCTCATGGGTAAAATGACCAAGACTCCGTTCTCAGGAATAATGGAGCGAGCAACCAACTTATTGGAAATCATACATACCGATGTGTGCGGTCCAATGAATGTTGAGGCTCGCGGTGGCTATCATTATGTTCTCACCCTCACTGATGACTTGAGTATATATGGGTATGTCTACTTAATGAAACACAAGTCTGAGACCTTTGAAAAGTTCAAGGAATTTCAGAGTGAGGTTGAAAATCAACGTGAAAGAAAGATCAAGTTTCTACGATCAGATCGTGGAGGAGAATACTTGAGTCACGAATTTGGCACACACTTAAGAAAATGTGGAATAGTTTCACAACTCACGCCGCCTGGAACACCTCAGCGTAATGGTACGAGAAAAGTGTTTGATCACGGGATCATGCATTACGGTACGAGAAAAGTGACTTGCCTGTAACGAGATTGAACGAGGTATTGGGATACCGACGATCGAATCTCGGGCAAGTAAAATACCGATTGACAAAGGGAATCGTATACGGGATTAATTGAATCCTCGACATCGTGGTTCATCCGATGAGATCATCATGGATCATGTGGGAGCCAACATGGGTATCCAGATCCCGCTGTTGGTTATTGCCCGAGAGCCGTCTCGGTCATGTCTGCATGTCTCCCGAACCCGTAGGGTCTACACACTTAAGATTCGGTGACGCTAGGGTTGTGAAGATATGTATATGCAGTAACCCGAATGTTGTTCGGAGTCCCGGATGAGATCCCGGACGTCACGAGGAGTTCCGGAATCGTCTGGAGGTAAAGAATTATATATAGGAAGTGTTGTTTCGGCCATCGGGACAAGTTTCGGGGTTATCGGTATTGTACCGGGACCACCGAAGGGGTCCCGGGGGTCCACCAGGTGGGGCCACCTGCCCTGGTGGGCCACATGGGCCTTAGGGGGGTGCGCCTTGGCCTGCTTGGGCCAAGGGGAACCAGCCCCAAAGGGCCCATGCGCCTAGGGTTCCATCTAGGAGGAGTCCTAGTGGTGGAAGGCACCTCCTAGATGGTTTGGGGGGGAGGGAAACCTCCCTGGCCGCCGCCCCCCTTGGGAGATTAGATCTCCCAGGGCCGGCGCCCCCCCAAGAGGCCTATATAAAGGGGGGGAGGGGAGGGGGGCAACGCACCCATAAGCCCTGGCGCCTCCCTCCTCCTCCTCCCGTAGTTGCTTAGCGAAGCCCTGCCGGAGTTCTGCTGCATCCACCACCACGCCGTCGTGCTGCTGGATCTTCATCAACCTCTCCTTCCCCCTTGCTGGATCAAGAAGGAGGAGACGTCACGCTTTCCGTACGTGTGTTGAACACGGAGGTGCCGTCTGTTCGGTACTAGATCATCGGTGAATTGGATCACGGCGAGTACGACTACCTCATCCACGTTCACTCGAACGCTTCCGTTGCGATCTACAAAGTGGTATGTAGATGCTATTGAATCTGAATACTCGTTGCTAGATGAACTCATAGATAGATCTTGGTGAAACCGTAGGAAATTTTTTGTTTTCTGCAACGTTCCCCAACAGTGGCATCATGAGCTAGGTCTATGCGTAGTTCTTCTTGCGCGAGTAGAACACAATTTGTTGTGGGCGTAGATGTTGTCAACTTTTCTTGCCGCTACTAGTCTTATCTTGCTTCAGCGGTATTGTGGGATGAAGCGGCCCGGACCAACCTTACACGTACGCTTACGTGAGACCGGTTCCACCGACTAACATGCACTAGTTGCATAAGGTGGCTGGCGGGTGTCTGTCTCTCCTACTTTAGTTGGAGCGGATTCGATGAAAAGGGTCCTTATGAAGGGTAAATAGAAGTTGACAAATCACGTTGTGGATTTTACGTAGGTAAGAAAACGTTCTTGCTAGAACCCTAATTCAGCCACGTAAAACTTGCAACAACAATTAGAGGACGTCTAACTTGTTTTTGCAGCAAGTGCTTTGTGATATGATATGGCCAAAGTTGTGATGAATGATGAATGATCTATATGTGATGTATGAGATGTTCATGCTATTGTAATAGGAATCACGACTTGCATGTCGATGAGTATGACAACCGGCAGATCGATCTACGAGAGATACTGGAGGACAAGGCAAGACAAACAAGATCGATCTACGGATCGTGTGGGCACCCCACGGCACGTGACGGGGATCGTCACTCCGGACATAATAAATCCGGCCGGGCCGAACACAATAGACAAAGCTCATTCGAGCTGCGTCGTGATATAGCCCAATACAGAGGCGTCGCACACCCACTATGCTCCACAGATGAAGTGATGGATCATAAAATCCCTGAGGGTCTCAAACCCGTAAACATCGAATCATATGATGGCACAACAGATCCTGCGGTATGGATCAAGGATTATCTCCTTTATATCCACATGGCCTGCGGCGATGATCTACACGCCATCAAATACCTCCCGCTCAAACTTAAGGGACCGGCCCGGCATTGGCTTAACAACTTGCCAGCAGATTCAATCGATTCTTGGGAGGACCTGGAAGCCGCATTCCTCGACAATTTCCAGGGTACCTATGTGCGACCACCAGACGCCGATGACCTAAGCCACATAATTCAGCAGCCAGAGGAATCGTCCAGGCAATTCTGGACACGGTTCCTAACAAAGAAAAATCAAATAGTCGACTGTCCGGACGCAGAGGCCCTAGCAGCCTTCAAGCATAACATCCGCGACGAGTGGCTTGCCCGGCACCTTAGACAGGAAAAATCGAAATCTATGGCAGCCCTCACGACACTCATGACCCGCTTCTGCGCGGGAGAAGACAGCTGGCTAGCTCACAGCAACAACTTACCCAAGAACCTTGGTAATTCGGATACCAAGGACAAAAGCGGCAGGTCTCGTCGGAACAAGCAAAAGCGCCGCCTTAACAGCGACAACTATGAGGATACAGCAGTCAATGCCGGATTCAGAGGCTACAAATCCGGTCAGCGGAAAAGCCATTCAAAAGAAATACTCAGGGCCCGTCCAATTTGGACCGAATACTCGACCGCTTGTGCCAGATACATGGCACCCCCGAAAAGTCAGCCAATCACACCAACAGGGATTGTTGGGTGTTCAAGCACGCAGGCAAGTTAAATGCCGAAAATAGAGACAAGGGGCTACGTAGCAACGACGAGGAGGAGCCCAGGCCGCCGAACAACAGTGGAGAAAAGGCTTTTCCCCCACAAGTGCGGACGGTGAACATGATGTACGCAACCCACATCCCCAAGAGGGAACGGAAGCGTGCGTTACGGGACGTATACGTGATAGAGCCAGTCGCCCCAAAGTTCAACCCATGGTCCTCCTGCCCGATCACTTTTGATTGAAGGGACCACCCCACTAGCATCCATCGGGTTCGCCGCATTGGTTCTAGACCCAATTATTGACGGATTTCATCTCACAAGAGTCCTTATGGACGGCGGCAACAGCCTGAACCTGCTTTACCAGGACACTGTGCGGAAAATGGGCATAGATCCCTCGAGGATTAAGCCTACCAAAACGACCTTTAAAGGCGTCATACCAGGTGTAGAGGCCAACTGCACAGGCGCAGTCACACTTGAAGTGGTCTTCGGATCTCCGGATAATTTCCGAAGCGAAGAGTTAATCTTCGACATAGTCCCGTTCCGCAGTGGCTATCACGCACTGCTCGGGCGAACCGCATTTGTAAATTTCAATGCGGTACCGCACTACGCATACCTCAAGCTCAAGATGCCAGGCCCTCGAGGAGTAATCACGTTCAATGGAATCACCAAATGCTCCCTCCGAACGGAGGAGCACACGGCGGCCCTCGCAGCGGAAGTACAAAGCAGCCTCTCTAGGCAGTTCTCCAGTCCGGCCGTTAAACGGCCGGACACTGTCAATCGCGCCAGGAGTAACCTACAACAAGACCGCCTGGCACGTTTTGAGCAGGCGTAGCAATGCGGCCCCAACCCTAGCCCTCGCGAAATAGCAAAACCAGTGCTTCGCGTACATAACTACGCTCTCAAAATACCATGCCGCGGGGGAAGGGGCACCATCACGGCACGCCCAAAACACGGCTTCAACCGTACTAGGGGCTGCCGAATTCTTTCTTTATCTTCTCCTACTTTCAGGACTCCATACTTCGGACGACCTGTTCGGCAATTCAACTGCCACACAAACGATGCAAGAACAGGGTAGCAGACAAGCCATGCCGCCTTATGGACTCCCAGGTGGTCTCTATCACGAGCAGTATACCTGTTTTGCATATAAATTCCACGGCCTGCCCCTGGACCGGACATGTTAAATAGTCCAACTTTTTGCTTATCACACTATTTGTATCGTTCTGCTTTGATCGAAGCCCTTTTAAACAGTGCATAGTCTTTATCTATTTTTTGCATTACTTTTTTTCCAAATATATGTTCATCAATGATATGTTGCACCCGTACACTGTGGTACGGCAAATACGCCAGGGGCTTCAGTACCCCTCAATATTGTGTGAGAAGTCCGAACACTTTAACAAGTGCGGCACCCCGAACTTATAGCATTATATGCATCAGCTCCGAATCATGTCTTGGGTCAATAGTTGGGTTTGCCCGGCTCCTATGATTTGGTGCCTTACGTTCCGCTATATCGGCTAAGGTAGCACTAGGAGAACTACTGTGATTGTGCCCCAGTTGAGCTTAGCTGAGCACCTCTGTAGAGAAAGCTAAAACTGACTGTCATGATGAAGCGAGAGACCGGTCGCTGTTCGAGAGGTTTTTCGAGACCCTAAAGACTTATGCCGCTTAGAGCGAGGAACCGACTTTGTTCGGCCAAGGCGTGGATAGCGCCCCAAACTCGGTCTTCCGAATTCTAGGGGCTTCGCCGAAATTTAAAATTATAGAGTTCTATGGCTAAGTGAGAGTGTTCAAGCATTATAGTCCGATTGCCTTGTTCGTTGTGCTGAGCGCCTCCCTTGAAGGACCCAAACATGGGAAAAAGAGCGCTCAGGTTTATCCCGAACACCCCAGCACTAGTGGCATGGGGGCAGAAGCCGACGACTGGCCATCTCTCAATTTTTGATAAACGGACGCATAGAAAGTAATATTTGAAATTCAAAAAGCATTGCTTAGCGCACATGAACAAGTTTTCAGCGCATAGGACAACACGAGCGAGTTCATTCAAAAATTACATCCTTGGTACATTCAACCGCCATAAGGCCGGCACCCTTCAGAATATCCTTATAATAGTTCTCGGGTTTGCGATGCTCCTTCCCCGGCGGCGGCCCGTCCCTCACAAGCTTCTCACCGTCCAGCTTGCCCCAATGCACCTTAGCGCGGGCAAGGGCCCTCCGGGCACCTTCGATGCAGACAGAGCGCTTGATGACTTCAAGCCTTCGACAGGCCGCCACCAGCCGCTGAACTAGTCCGAAGTAGCTCCCAGGCAGGGCCTCTCCAGGCCACAGCAGAACTATGAGGCCCTTCATGGCCTGTTCGGCCGCCTTGTGGAGCTCAACCAGCTGCTTCAGCTGGTCGCTCAAGGGCACAGGGTGTCCGGCCTCAGCATACTGAGACCAGAACACCTTCTCCGTCGAGCTGCCCTCTTCAGCTCGGCAGAACGCGGCGGCATCGGATACGCTACAGGGAAGATCTGCGAATGCCCCTGGAGAGCTCCGGATTCGAGTAAGTAACAAGTAGCTTACTTTTATATGTCTGCTTTGCATAAAGAATTCCTTACCCACCGCTATCTTTTTCACCGCATCCAACTCCTGAAGGGCCTTCTGGGATTCGGCCTTGGCAGACTTGGCAGTTTCGATGGCTGCCGCGAGCTCGGACGCTTGCGTCTTCGAGTCAAGATCCAAACTCTCATGTTTTTTCATGAGAGCCTGAAGCTCTTGCCGCACCTCGCTGACCTGCGCCTCCAATTTCTCTCGCTCGATGCGCTCCGAGGACGCTATCTTCTCGGCCTTGGCAACGCCTGCTTGAGGGTCGCCACCTCAGTTGTGGCCCCTGCAATAAGCAGCACAATCCTGTCATTTTTGCAATTGCATCTTTTTATATATTTTTCTATAAGGTATCTCTTACCTTCTTTCTCCTCGAGCTGCCGCTTGGCAAGGCCAAGCTCTTGCTTGGATCACTCGAGACCCTGTTTCAGGGTGCCTACCTCCGCAATCAGTGCGGCGGTCGCAAGCAGCGAAGCCTGCACACGCATATTGACTCATTTTTTGTTAGACTCCTGTGAAATTATTTGATCCTTTATTCGGCTTTTCTTTCCGAACGCCAAACAGAGCATCAGGGGCTACTGTCTATGCGGTAATACTTTTACATATTTTTTACTTACCTCGAAGCCTATTAGAAGGTTGGCACACGCTTCAGTCAGTCTGCTCTTGGTGGACTGAACCTTCTGGATCACAGTACTCATAATATTACGGTGCTCCTCGTCGATGTAGGCACTCTTAAGCACCTCCAGCAGATTGTCCGGCGCCTCCGGTTGGACGGGGGCTGCCGGCTCAGAAGGCTTGCTCCTCTTGGAAGGAGTTCGCCTACCGCGGTCCGGAACCGTTGAAGATTCCGGCGCGGTATCTGGCACAAAGCCGGACTTGGAGCCCTGGGGGTTCTGGTCCCCTTCACTCCTGGAGTCCGGGAGGTCGCCTCGCTGCTCCTCCAGGACCACCTCCTCTTGGCCCGGAGCTTGTTGCGACGCCACTTCGGCATTGTTCGTAGTGCGGGGGGAGGTAGCGGGCGGAACTGAATTCACGTCCGACGAATCCAGAGAGCCGCTCGATGACTCGTCGAGCCCGGCCTTGGGCGGACTGCATAATTATATTCGACATAAGGAAAATCTGCGCAACAAAGGAATGCTATGAGTTACTCTAGTATCCGAATACTTACGATGCCGCTGGGCGCCTGGCCCTGTGCAGCCACTCCTCTTCGCCCTCGTCGGCGTCGGTGGAGTAGTCCGGAGGGAGGGTCTTTCCCTTCTTGGACCCTTCGGCCTCCCCTATTGGGGCGGCCTTGTCGGGACCCCGATCCTAAGTCACACCGATCTAGCATGTAACACCTCATATTACTTTGCGGCCTCACGCACGGTATTCCCACGGGTGCCACCTTACCTGGCCCGGGACCGTTTGCGCCTTTTGGCTCACGTATATGATAGTGTCGCTAGCATCCATATGACAGAGAACCCGGGCCGACATGGCTAGTCGTGAACCCAAGGCGGCGCCAACCTATGAGGACAGGCATACATGAATCACATCGAGCATGTCGGTCATCAACGTATTTATCCGGGCTGTAGCACTGGGCTAACAGGACTCCGGTAACCCGGGCTGTAGCAGGCTAGGCAGGACTCCGGGTAACACCGCGTGACATTTCCCCGAAGGGACAGACACAGGAACGACGTGAAACACATGCCGGCCAGTCAAGTGTTCCGAGCAGTAGTGCTGGGCTAGCAGGACTCCGGTGAACCGGGCTGTAGCGGACTACTATCGCTCAGAAGCACTAGACTTACATTTCCCCATATGAAAGGCTGCCAAGGATAAACAACTAGATAGTCGGATCCCACACATAGCAATACACGTTACACGTACGCATAACATGCAAGTATGTGCTGTACAACATGGCATCACAACATAACGCAAACTCATATAGATAAAGGCCCAGAAGAGCCACATAGCATTAAATACAAACAGGGGTCACATGACCCATCATTCAGAGCATACAAGCAACAAGCGGAAGCATTACATGTCTGAGTACAGACAACTACAAAATAAAAGGCTGAGAAGCCTGACTATCTACAACCTCCGATCAAGATCGTAGCTGAGGTACAAGCTACCTATCGAAGTCCAAGCGGAACTACTAGTGAGACAGATGTCTCATCTGCAAAACATAAATAAAGCAAACGTGAGTACAAAGGTACTCAGCAAGACTTACATCAGATCCTATCATACATGCATTAGTATCAAGGAGGTAATGTGGGGTTTAGTTGCAGCAAGCCAGCTTTGACTCTGTGGCTACCCTGTTCTACGACTGTTGGTAACTCTTTTGAAAAGGCGCACACGAGTCCACTAAACACCACATCAATACACTACTATGGATTCATCCCCGTCTCACTACGAGAAGGCCATCCATAGCACTCACACTTATCTTGAGTATTTTAGGGTATCCACTTCAAGTTGTCTATGTACCACGTAAGCATCCAAGAAGTCCATAACCGAGGACGCGGCTATTCGAATAGATCATGATAACCCTGCAGGGGTGTACTTCTTCACACACGCTCTCACCACTTATCACCATGTACACGTCATGTATCTCGGCAACCTTCAAGCGGAAGCCTGGCGAGGGTGTCGGCCACGACCTGACTAACCACACAAGACTCTAGTCCAGGTTTATCGCCTATTCGGGTTCCATCCGCAAGGAGATCCGGCCGGGGTGTCGCTCACGGCCCCAAACGATGTGTGCAGGGTTCCCAAGCCCACCTCGCCGAGTGGATCTACGCTTGGTACACCGTGCCACTTGTGCCTAGTCTGTCCCAAGCCCACCTGGACGGGTGCCACTTGGTAGACTACTAACACTACCTACAAACACCAGAAACTATTGCAACTCCTGGACAGAGATCAAGTTGGTTAATAAGTCGAGAGGGGTCGAGTTACCGGAACCCAATGTGTGGTAGTATCGAGTCATTGGACAACATACATAGAACTCAGTGCTTAGGGACGGTTCCAATGAGACAACCCACCATGTACTCCTACCTGGCCTCTCACCGCTACCTTTACCAAATCGTGTTCACACACTTAACTCTCAGCATCAGAACATATCATATCACTCCAATCCATTCCCAATGAATCAGACCTGACACAACTCTAAGCAATAGCAGGCATGGCATGGTAGAAGCACAACATGGCTCAATCAACTCCTACACATGCTAGTGGGTTTCATCTAATTACTGTGGCAATGACAGGTCATGCAGAGGAATGGGTTCAACTACCGCAGCATAAAGTAGCAGTTGACTCGTTGTTGTCCTAATGCAATAAAAGAGAGCAGGAGCGAGAGTGGGACCATATCGGAATGAACAAGGGGGTTTGCTTGCCTGGTAGATCAACAAGGGAGGCACTGCTTCACAGACAGGTACTCTGGAACGGTCTCCGGAGCAGGACCT
This sequence comes from Aegilops umbellulata, assembly GCA_032464435.1. Taxonomy (NCBI): domain Eukaryota; kingdom Viridiplantae; phylum Streptophyta; class Magnoliopsida; order Poales; family Poaceae; genus Aegilops; species Aegilops umbellulata. The sequence continues at coordinate 143,388,586 of CP136059.1, forward strand.
GTCGAGAAGGAACGGTGCCAACAATCAATGCACAAGCATATGCAACAATATGATGCATGAACATGGCATGAAGATGTGATGCTGTTTGACCTAATGCAACTAGCATTCACACTGAAAGAAGTCCATTTGAACCAAAGGTTCAAATGCAACTCCTAATTAAGCTCTTATAAATGCCATTTATATGATTTCACCTATTCAGCAGGAATAAGTTGTTTTTTCATGCATGAAACTCGTACAGATGGATAGATTGCATTTTTCTGATAATTTTTCATATATAAATCATTTCAATCCGAGCTACGGTTGAATTGATATGAATTTTTGAAGTTTGAAACATTTTCTGGAATTTCCTGTTTAAAAATAAAACCAGAAAAAAGAATAACTGCGTCAGCATTGCGTCATGCTTGCGTCAGCAAGTCAACAACGCTGACTGGGGTCAAACCTGACGTGTGGGGGCCACACGTCAGTGACAGGGGGTTAAACAGGGGTTTAATTAATCTTAATTAAAAAGGTTAGTGGCGCTGGGGCCCACTGGTCAGTGACTAAGCTAACTGTCAGGGTTAATTAGCACTAATCTAAAACTAACTAAAAGTTAACAGAGACGGGCCCGCACGTCAGTGACCCTGGGGGGGTCAAATCCCAGGTCAAACGAGTCAACCTCGCCGGACTTGGTCCACGGCTCATCGCCGGCGACACCAGAGACGGCGGAGGTGCTCGGAATCGCAGCTCAGGCGACCAAAAGAGCGGCGGAGAGGCTCTACGGGGAGCTGACGCTCGCGCGCAACCAACGGGGCAAGTGGGAGCAGCTGGGGTGGACCGAGCTCGTCGGAAGCGAGCTCGCGGCGGCGGCCGGAGTCGGGCGCGAGCGGGATCGGCCTGCGGGGCACGGAGAGGCAGGGGAGAAGGGGGAAACGGAGTAGAGCTCATAGCGGATCCAGCGGAGTCTTCGGAGAGCTCGGGGGAGGCCGGACGCGAGCGGAACGGCGGGGGCGATCTCCGGCGACCGAGGTCGGAAACGGCGGCGTTGGGGGAACTTCAGGGCATCCGGCGTCGCGTAACTCAGCGAGGAGGTCGAGGACGACGCGACGGAGCTTCTGGGCTCATCGGAAGAGCGAGGGGGCGGCGGGGAGTGCGGCAACAGCGAGCAGCGGCGACGGGGGTGCGCGGCGTTCGCGGGAGAGAGAGCGAGGGAGAGAGGAGAGAAAACCAGGGAGAGTGAGAGAGCGGCGCGGGGCGTCGTGGCGACGTCCGGGGCGTCCAGGCGACGAGGGGAGAAGCAGGAGGTGGCGGGGGACGTGGCCCCGGCAGGACGCGTGGCCGCGCGCGCCGGCGCGTGCCCCTGTCCTCCTGGCGAGAGGAAGGGGACGACTGGCGTCGGCCAGCTGGCTGGGCCGGCCAGCCGGGCCGCACAGTGCCAGGCCTCAGGTGGCCCAGGTAAGCACTTTTCTATTTTTGTTTTCTTTTCTAATTTCTGACATTTGTTTTGATTTAATAAAAATACTAAATCAATTTATTTTCTTATGCCAATTTTTGCAGGGGCTAATGGTATTATTCCAGAGCTCCTCAATTACTGGCACAATTTTTGGATATATAAAACATATATATCATTTATATATCCAATACAAATAATTATTGCATTAATTCCAAATGCCCAAAATAAAATATTTATGAGCTTCTAAAAATATTGGTTTGATTTTTACCTCTGTCCAATATTTTTAGAGAGTAACATGAACATTTTCTTGGACCTTTTTGGAGCACTTTTTATCTGGGTCATTTCCAGAAATGATTTCTGAGGGTTTTACAAATCCCCAATTCAAATTTAAAAGAAATTTAAACATGATGCACACATGACTAGCTAGCCTTGAGCATACCAGAACTAGGGACGTGACAACTCGCCCCCACTCAAAAGAATCTCGTCCCGAGATTCAGGGGTCGACGGAAAGAAGGCGGGGTATTCCAGTCGAAGACGATCTTCACGCTCCCAGGTAGCTTCTCTCTCGGAATGATGAGACCACTGCACTTTGAGAAACTTGATGTTCTGACGTCGAGTAACACGCTCTGCTTGATCAAGAATGCGAACAGGGTACTCTCGATATGTGAGGTTATCTTGGAGATCAAGCGTTTCGTGGTCCACTCCGCGGATGGGATCCGAGAAGCAACGCCTGAGTTGAGAGACGTGGAAGACATCATGAACTCGAGAAAGATGTGAGGGTAGTTCCAACTGGTAGGCAACCTCTCCTCGTTTAGCGAGAATGCGAAAAGGACCAATGTAACGAGGAGCCAACTTGCCCTTGATACCGAAACGATGGGTACCTTTCAAAGGAGTAACCCGAAGGTAAGCCTTATCGCCAACTTCATAAGCCACTTCCTTATGACGACGGTCATACTGGCTCTTTTGACGAGATTGGGCTGTTTTCAAATTCTCACGAATGATGCGAACTTGCTCTTCTGCCTCCTGGATCATATCCGGTCCAAAGAATTGTCTTTCACCGGTTTCTGACCAGTTCAAAGGTGTTCGACATCTTCGTCCATACAGAATCTCAAAAGGAGGTTTCTTGAGACTGGATTGGTAGCTATTGTTATAAGCAAACTCGGCGAAAGGAAGACACTTCTCCCAATCCATACCGAATGAGATAACGCAAGCTCTAAGCATGTCTTCGAGAATTTGGTTGACCCTTTCCACCTGACCACTTGATTGAGGGTGGAAAGCGGTACTGAAGGAAAGATGGGTGCCCATGGCAGTTTGGAAACTCTCCCAGAAGTGAGAAGTGAAAAGACTACCACGGTCTGAATTGATCTCTAGTGGAACACCATGAAGTGAAACTATTCGAGAAATATATAAGTCAGCGAGCTGACTAGCGGTGATACTCTCTCGAACAGGTAGGAAGTGAGCCACTTTGGAAAGACGATCAATGACTACAAAGATAGCATTATTCCCTTTCTTGGTCCTGGGAAAGCCGGTGATGAAGTCCATACCAACCTTATCCCATTTCCATTCAGGAATAGCTAAAGGCTGAAGGGTGCCAGCAGGCCTTTGATGCTCTGCCTTAACGCGACGACAAACGTCACAGTTAGCAATGAACTCAGCGATTTCTCTCTTCATCCTAGTCCACCAGAACCTCTGGCGTAGGTCCTGATACATCTTAGTACTACCGGGATGAATCGTGAGAGGGGATTCATGAGCCTCCTTAAGGATCAACTGTCGGAGATGTTGCTTCTTGGGAACCACCAAACGGTTCTCGAAGAGGACAACACCTCGATCATCTATAGAGAAACTACCAGCAATGCCCTTGGCAATGTTTCTCTTGATCCGGGTAATCCCCGTATCATGCTTCTGGGCTTCTATGATATGATCCACAAGAGTAGGTTTCGCCACCAAGGTAGAAAGGAATCCATGAGGAGCGATGTGAAGGTTAAGCTTACAGAATTCCTCATGAAGAAGGGGTTGGCCCTGCTGCAACATAAGATTGTTGCAATAGGACTTACGACTTAGCGCATCAGCCATGACATTGCCCTTGCCTGGGGTGTAGGTAATCCCTAAGTCGTAATCTGAGATCAACTCCAACCAACGTCTTTGCCTAAGGTTCAAGTCTGGCTGGGTGAAGATATACTTGAGACTCTGGTGATCGGTGTATATCTCACAACGTTTACCGAGAAGGTAATGTCTCCATGTCTTAAGTGCAAAGACTACTGCTGCAAGCTCTAGGTCATGTGTAGGATAATTCTCCTCATGTGGATGCAACTGTCGAGATGCATAGGCAATCACATGACGATCCTGCATAAGAATGCAACCTAGTCCCTGTCGTGAGGCATCACAGTAGATAACAAAGTCCTTAGTGAAATCCGGTGGCACAAGTATGGGAGCAGAAGTCAGGCGTCTTTTAAGTTCCTGAAAACTGTACTCACACTGTGGGGACCACTCAAACTTTTTATCTTTCTTGAGAAGTTCCGTGAGGGGTTTGGCTACTTTGGAGAAGTTTTCAACAAAGCGGCGACAATAGCTGGCTAGACCAAGGAAACTCCTAACTTGTTTAACTGTTTCAGGTGGAGTCCAATCAAGAACGGCTTGAACTCTCTCGGTATTGACAGCAATGCCCTTACCAGAGATCACGTGGCCTAGGTAGGTCACTTCTGGCAACCAAAATTCGCACTTGGAGAACTTGGCATAAAGGCGGTGCTCTCTGAGTTTTTCTAGCACAAGTCTAAGATGTTCGGCATGCTCTTCCTCGTTCTTCGAGTAAATAAGGATATCATCGAGGTAAACCACGACGAACTTATCTAAATACTCCATGAAGATCGAGTTCATCAAGCGGGAGAAGGTAGCTGGAGCATTGGTTAGACCAAAGGACATGACGGTGTACTCGTACTGGCCATAACGAGTGACAAAAGCCGTTTTAGGAATGTCCCCGTTTCTGATCTTGATTTGGTGGTAGCCTAACCTCAAATCCATCTTGGAAAAGACTGAGGATCCAGCGAGCTGATCATACAGATCGTTGATCCTGGGGAGCGGATACTTGTTCTTTATCGTGACCAAATTAACGGGACGATAATCTACAACCATCCGGTCCGTACCATCCTTCTTCTTGACGAAGAGGACGGGGCAAGCCCAGGGCGAAGAACTAGGACGGATGAAACCCTTTTGCAAGGACTCATCAAGTTGTTTCTTAAGCTCGGCTAGTTCTAAGGGTGCCATCTTGTAAGGTCTCCTAGAAATTGGGGCGGTTCCTGGGATAAGATCTATGACAAATTCTACATCTCTGTCAGGTGGAACACCTGGCAGTTCTTCTGGAAAGACATCCGGAAAGTCACGGACTACCGGGATATCTTCAAGGTCTGGAAGAGGGTTGGCGTTAAGAGAATAGAGTTGACGCTTTGCAATTTTGGTGGAGACAGTGACTATCTTGCCAGATGGGTGTGTAAGCTGAACAGACCTGGTGTAACAATCAATCTTGGCATAATGAGCTTTCATCCAGTCCATACACAGGATGATGTTAATATCTGAAGACTTGAGGGCTACAAGTGATGCAAGGAATACTAGTCTGTCAACAAGGATTTCATTGCCATAACTTATCCTAGAGGTTTGCCATTTGGATCCAGGAGTCTGAATGAGTAGTGGGGAGGGCATATCACAAAATGACATGTCGTGCAAGCGGGCATAACTTTCGGAAATGAAGGAATGAGATGCTCCAGTATCGAATAGAACCGAAGCTGGATGACAGTTTACAAGGAGTGTACCAAGAACGACATCTGGATCATCATGAGCGTCTTTAGCTGAGACGTGATGCACACGTCCATGTTCAGTGGGAGCTGTCTGGGCACTGATCATCTTGCGTGATGGCCTACTTCCACGGCCAACAAACTTCTCGGGCTGAGATGGAGCAACACTGGTCTGAGTGCAAATACGGGCAATGTGACCTGGCTCTCCGCACTTGTAACAAATCTTGAAAGTAGGACGTGGACCCGCATTGACAAGCGGTCTGCCAATAGGCTTGGGTGGTGCAAATGGCTGAACTGGGTGAGGCGCCACACAAGATGGCCTCGGTGAATAACCGGGTGGAAGAGCGGAGTTCGGAATCCAAATCCGGCGCTTCTGAGAACTAGAACCGGAGGAAGGAACCAAATCACGGGTGTGCTTGCGAGACTCCTCGTAAGTGAGCTGAGCTGTCTCTGCGTTAATGGCCTTGTTCACAAGAGCCTGGAATGTATTGCAATGGTGCAAGTGAAGATCACGACGCAACTTGGGGTTGAGACCCTTCCGGAACCTAGCCTGCTTCTTGGCGTCTGTGGACACTTCTTCTGTAGCATAGCGGGCGAGATTCTCAAACTCTCTACTATAAGCATCAACAGCCATCTTACCCTGGGTGAAACTATAGAACTCTTCTCTCTTGCGATCGATGAGGGCTTCAGGAATGTGATGCTCGCGAAAAGCCTCAGTGAAAACTCTCCAGGTAGGAATCTGACTAACTGGAAGCATAGCCTCATAGTTCTGCCACCAAAGACTAGCAGGACCTTCCAGGTGATATGCAGCATAGATGACCTTGTCACCTTCAGCTACGTTCGCAGAACGGAGCTTGTGTGTGATACTACGAAGCCAGTCATCTGCATCGAGTGGCTCAATAGAATGATGAAAAGTGGGTGGGTGCAAGCGAATGAAGTCATGAATGGTTGCAGACCCTTTGAACTGAGGTGTGGTGTTCTCCTCGATACGTGCCAACAAGCGGTTAGTCTCACGCTTGTTCACCTCAACCTCTAACATGAACTTTGCCAACGAAGACTGATCGGGAGGATCCTCATCCCTACCATCTCCGTGGTTCCGGCTACGAGCAATAGAACTTCGTTTATCCGGCAACATCCTGAAGAGCGAAACCAAGGAAAACAAGGATGGATTCAGCATCAACTATAGGATGCAGAAGGTAGCACAAGAATTTAGTATCTCTCAAACTCCTAGGATAATTCCGGCAGCATAACGGCAGTAAAATGCTCAATATGAGACATTCTGCAAACGGCGGGGTAGCACCATAATCCACATCATCACACAAGGTTCTGAAATATTACTAAACAGACTACACCGGAGGTACTTGAACTGGGATATGACTCTCATCAACCAATCCTAAGAGACTACGGAGTAGTAACACGTGATCCTGATAGATAGAAGAGGAAGCCTAGTTCCTTAACCCCGTTGGAAAGATAGGATGACTCAGATCAGAAGGGCATGAGATATAAGGAGTAAAAAGAGCCTTACGTTCCCTTCCACAATCAATTCCCTTATATAACTAAAGAATTTCTAGACTCAACTTCGAACAGGTTGGCTTGGAAATCCTACAGGCAGTCAGGCTCTGATACCAACGCTGTCGGGACCCCGATCCTAAGTCACACCGATCTAGCATGTAACACCTCATATTACTTTGCGGCCTCACGCACGGTATTCCCACGGGTGCCACCTTACCTGGCCCGGGACCGTTTGCGCCTTTTGGCTCACGTATATGATAGTGTCGCTAGCATCCATATGACAGAGAACCCGGGCCGACATGGCTAGTCGTGAACCCAAGGCGGCGCCAACCTATGAGGACAGGCATACATGAATCACATCGAGCATGTCGGTCATCAACGTATTTATCCGGGCTGTAGCACTGGGCTAACAGGACTCCGGTAACCCGGGCTGTAGCAGGCTAGGCAGGACTCCGGGTAACACCGCGTGACATTTCCCCGAAGGGACAGACACAGGAACGACGTGAAACACATGCCGGCCAGTCAAGTGTTCCGAGCAGTAGTGCTGGGCTAGCAGGACTCCGGTGAACCGGGCTGTAGCGGACTACTATCGCTCAGAAGCACTAGACTTACATTTCCCCATATGAAAGGCTGCCAAGGATAAACAACTAGATAGTCGGATCCCACACATAGCAATACACGTTACACGTACGCATAACATGCAAGTATGTGCTGTACAACATGGCATCACAACATAACGCAAACTCATATAGATAAAGGCCCAGAAGAGCCACATAGCATTAAATACAAACAGGGGTCACATGACCCATCATTCAGAGCATACAAGCAACAAGCGGAAGCATTACATGTCTGAGTACAGACAACTACAAAATAAAAGGCTGAGAAGCCTGACTATCTACAACCTCCGATCAAGATCGTAGCTGAGGTACAAGCTACCTATCGAAGTCCAAGCGGAACTACTAGTGAGACAGATGTCTCATCTGCAAAACATAAATAAAGCAAACGTGAGTACAAAGGTACTCAGCAAGACTTACATCAGATCCTATCATACATGCATTAGTATCAAGGAGGTAATGTGGGGTTTAGTTGCAGCAAGCCAGCTTTGACTCTGTGGCTACCCTGTTCTACGACTGTTGGTAACTCTTTTGAAAAGGCGCACACGAGTCCACTAAACACCACATCAATACACTACTATGGATTCATCCCCGTCTCACTATGAGAAGGCCATCCATAGCACTCACACTTATCTTGAGTATTTTAGGGTATCCACTTCAAGTTGTCTATGTACCACGTAAGCATCCAAGAAGTCCATAACCGAGGACGCGGCTATTCGAATAGATCATGATAACCCTGCAGGGGTGTACTTCTTCACACACGCTCTCACCACTTATCACCATGTACACGTCATGTATCTCGGCAACCTTCAAGCGGAAGCCTGGCGAGGGTGTCGGCCACGACCTGACTAACCACACAAGACTCTAGTCCAGGTTTATCGCCTATTCGGGTTCCATCCGCAAGGAGATCCGGCCGGGGTGTCGCTCACGGCCCCAAACGATGTGTGCAGGGTTCCCAAGCCCACCTCGCCGAGTGGATCTACGCTTGGTACACCGTGCCACTTGTGCCTAGTCTGTCCCAAGCCCACCTGGCCGGGTGCCACTTGGTAGACTACTAACACTACCTACAAACACCAGAAACTATTGCAACTCCTGGACAGAGATCAAGTTGGTTAATAAGTCGAGAGGGGTCGAGTTACCGGAACCCAATGTGTGGTAGTATCGAGTCATTGGACAACATACATAGAACTCAATGCTTAGGGACGGTTCCAATGAGACAACCCACCATGTACTCCTACATGGCCTCTCACCGCTACCTTTACCAAATCGTGTTCACACACTTAACTCTCAGCATCAGAACATATCATATCACTCCAATCCATTCCCAATGAATCAGACCTGACACAACTCTAAGCAATAGCAGGCATGGCATGGTAGAAGCACAACATGGCTCAATCAACTCCTACACATGCTAGTGGGTTTCATCTAATTACTGTGGCAATGACAGGTCATGCAGAGGAATGGGTTCAACTACCGCAGCATAAAGTAGCAGTTGACTCGTTGTTGTCCTAATGCAATAAAAGAGAGCAGGAGCGAGAGTGGGACCATATCGGAATGAACAAGGGGGTTTGCTTGCCTGGTAGATCAACAAGGGAGGCACTGCTTCACAGACAGGTACTCTGGAACGGTCTCCGGAGCAGGACCTGTCGAGAAGGAACGGTGCCAACAATCAATGCACAAGCATATGCAACAATATGATGCATGAACATGGCATGAAGATGTGATGCTGTTTGACCTAATGCAACTAGCATTCACACTGAAAGAAGTCCATTTGAACCAAAGGTTCAAATGCAACTCCTAATTAAGCTCTTATAAATGCCATTTATATGATTTCACCTATTCAGCAGGTATAAGTTGTTTTGTCATGCATGAAACTGGTACAGATGGATAGATTGCATTTTTCTGATAATTTTTCATATATAAATCATTTCAATCCGAGCTACGGTTGAATTGATATGAATTTTTGAAGTTTGAAACATTTTCTGGAATTTCCTGTTTAAAAATAAAACCAGAAAAAAGAATAACTGCGTCAGCATTGCGTCATGCTTGCGTCAGCAAGTCAACAACGCTGACTGGGGTCAAACCTGACGTGTGGGGGCCACACGTCAGTGACAGGGGATTAAACAGGGGTTTAATTAATCTTAATTAAAAAGGTTAGTGGCGCTGGGGCCCACTGGTCAGTGACTAAGCTAACTGTCAGGGTTAATTAGCACTAATCTAAAACTAACTAAAAGTTAACAGAGACGGGCCCGCATGTCAGTGACCCTGGGGGGGTCAAATCCCAGGTCAAACGAGTCAACCTCGCCGGACTTGGTCCACGGCTCATCGCCGGCGACACCAGAGACGGCGGAGGTCCTCGGAATCGCAGCTCAGGCGACCAAAAGAGCGGCGGAGAGGCTCTACGGGGAGCTGACGCTCGCGCGCAACCAACGGGGCAAGCGGGAGCAGCTGGGGTGGACCGAGCTCGTCGGAAGCGAGCTCGCGGCGGCGGCCGGAGTCGGGCGCGAGCGGGATCGGCCTGCGGGGCACGGAGAGGCAGGGGAGAAGGGGGAAACGGAGTAGAGCTCACAGCGGATCCAGCGGAGTCTTCGGAGAGCTCGGGGGAGGCCGGACGCGAGCGGAACGGCGGGGGCGATCTCCGGCGACCGAGGTCGGAAACGGCGGCGTTGGGGGAACTTCAGGGCATCCGGCGTCGCGTAGCTCAGCGAGGAGGTCGAGGACGACGCGACGGAGCTTCTGGGCTCATCGGAAGAGCGAGGGGGCGGCGGGGAGTGCGGCAACAGCGAGCAGCGGCGACGGGGGTGCGCGGCGTTCGCGGGAGAGAGAGCGAGGGAGAGAGGAGAGAAAACCAGGGAGAGTGAGAGAGCGGCGCGGGGCGTCGTGGCGACGTCCGGGGCGTCCAGGCGACGAGGGGAGAAGCAGGAGGTGGCGGGGGACGTGGCCCCGGCAGGACGCGTGGCCGCGCGCGCCGGCGCGTGCCCCTGTCCTCCTGGCGAGAGGAAGGGGACGACTGGCGTCGGCCAGCTGGCTGGGCCGGCCAGCCGGGCCGCACAGTGCCAGGCCTCAGGTGGCCCAGGTAAGCACTTTTCTATTTTTGTTTTCTTTTCTAATTTCTGACATTTGTTTTGATTTAATAAAAATACTAAATCAATTTATTTTCTTATGCCAATTTTTGCAGGGGCTAATGGTATTATTCCAGAGCTCCTCAATTACTGGCACAATTTTTGGATATATAAAACATATATATCATTTATATATCCAATACAAATAATTATTGCATTAATTCCAAATGCCCAAAATAAAATATTTATGAGCTTCTAAAAATATTGGTTTGATTTTTACCTCTGTCCAATATTTTTAGAGAGTAACATGAACATTTTCTTGGACCTTTTTGGAGCACTTTTTATCTGGGTCATTTCCAGAAATGATTTCTGAGGGTTTTACAAATCCCCAATTCAAATTTAAAAGAAATTTAAACATGATGCACACATGACTAGCTAGCCTTGAGCATACCAGAACTAGGGACGTGACAGGCCTTCCTCTTCTTTCCTCCCCCCGTTGGAGGGGGAGAGGTTTCTTCTTCCTCCTCCACATTTTCACGGGAGGAGCGCGTCTCGGATTCTTCGGATGAAGAATCCGACACCTTCTGGCGCTGGGAACTTTTTCGAGTCCCCGTGGCCCTCTTCTTGGCCTTCTTCTCGGGCACCACATAAGGTGCCGGAACCAGCAGCTTCGCTAAGCGAGCGTTGGCTGGGTTTTCGGGCAAAGGGGCCGGACAATCGATCTATCCAGACTTCGCCTGCCAATCCTGTCAAAGGTAAAGGAGTTTAGATCTCGCATAGAGTCAAACTATGAGAAACAAATGTCCTCTAAAAGGTAAAAGATAACTCACCGCACCAGCTTGACGCTGTGTGCTGAATCCGCGATTCTCGGAAGCGGATGCGGGAGCCTCGGCGCCCTTGAATAGCACCTTCCAGGCATCTTCGTATGTCATGTCGAAGAGCCTACTCAAAGTTTGGAGCTGTGCCGGGTCGAACTCCCACAGGGTGAAGGCCCGTTGTTGACACGGGAGGATCCGGCGGACGAGCATAACCTGGACTACATTGACAAGCTTGAGCCGCTTGTTCACCAGGGATTGGATGCATGTTTGTAGTCCAGTCACCTCTTCCTCGTTGCCCCACGACAGGCCCGTCTCTTTCCAGGACGTGAGCCGCGTAGGGGGTCCGGATCGGAACTCGGGGGCTGCGACCCACTCAAGGTCGCGCGGCTCGGTGATGTACAACCACCCCGATTGCCACCCCTTCAGGGTCTCCACAAAGGAGCCCTCGAGCCATAGGATGTTGGCTATCTTGCCCGCCATGGTGCCTCCGCACTCCGCCTGGTTGCCACGCACCACCTTCGGCTTGACGTTGAAGGTCTTGAGCCAAAGGCCGAAATGGGGGCGGATACGGAGGAAGGCCTCACACACGACGATAAACGCCGAGATGTTGAGGACGAAGTTCGGGGCCAGATCGTGGAAATCTAGGCCATAGTAGAACATGAGCCCTCGGACGAACGGGTGGAGAGGAAAGCCCAGTCCGCAGAGGAAGTGGGGAAGGAATACTACCCTCTCATGGGGCCTTGGGGTGGGGAGGAGTTGCCCCTCTTCGGGAAGCCAGTGAGCGATGTTGTTAGACAAGTATCCGGCCTTCCTCAGCTTTTTGATATGGCCCTCCGTGACGGAGGAGACCATCCACTTGCCTCCCGCTCCAGACATGGCTGGAGAAGGTTGAGGTGGGAAGTGCGGGCTTGGGCGCTGGAGCTCGAGTGCGCGGAAGATGGATAGGCAAAGGAGGAAGAAGGCGTAGGTAAAAAGGTGGATCCTTATCCCCTTATATGGGCGGATGCGACTATGCGTCCCCACCAGCCTGGTAAAACTCGCTTATCTCCCAAGCGCCGTGATAAATGGCGCGGTTGGGTTACCCACGTCCGTATTGATGAGAATCCCGTAAATGAGGGACACGATCTCTGCTTCGACAAGACGTGCCAAGGAAACCGCCTCGCAATATGCGCTGAGGTGGGGAAGTGAAAACGATTCGAATAGAGGCTTGGCCTTAGTGTGATGTCACGCTACGGAATACGTCAGTAGATTAGATTTGTGTAAATATTATTCTCTCTATGGCAATATGTGGAAACTTATTTTGCAGAGCCGGACACTATCCTTAGTGTTAACAATCTTTTATGAAGTACATGGAGGAGGAACCCGCCATGCAATGCCGAAGACAATCTGCGTGCCGGACTCGTCGTCATTAAAGCCTGGTTCAGGAGCTACTGAGGGAGTCCTGGATTAGGGGGTGTCCGGGTAGCCGGACTATACCTTCAGCCGGACTCCTGGACTATGAAGATACAAGATTGAAGACTTCGTCCCGTTTCCGGATGGGACTTTCCTTGGCGTGGAAGGCAAGCTTGGCGATGCAGATATTTAGATCTCCTACCATTGTAACTGACTTTGTGTAACCCTAACCCTCTCCGGTGTCTATATAAACCGGAGGGTTTTAGTCCGTAGGACAACACAACATACAACAATCATACCATAGGCTAGCTTCTAGGGTTTAGCCTCCTTGATCTCGTGGTGGATCTACTCTTGTACTACCCATATCATCAATATTAATCAAGCAGGACGTAGGGTTTTACCTCCATCGAGAGGGCCCGAACCTGGGTAAAACTTCGTGTCCCTTGTCTGCTGTTACCATCCGCCTAGACGCACAGTTCCGGACCCCGTACCCGAGATCCACCGGTTTTGACACCGACACCCTCCATACCAACACTTTCCAGGGAATATATTATTTGACAACATAAAGTAAATTGATTTTTGCATTTCGGAACTGGTCATCCCTAAGACCTTTGCCTTACTCTCGTGCAATGACAAGTGAATAAACACTCATCTTGAGAATAACACATCCAGCATGGAAAATATTAGCCACCTGTTATAGTTCCGCGAGCGAAACAAACAAACAAAAGAGAAGTTTATTTTTAAAATTAGAGATGGCACATGCAAATTTGCTTAGAACGGCAAAATAATATCGCATGTGGACTCATGTGGCAAAACTGTTTTAAAGGATTTTGGATGCACAAGTAGAGGTCATACTTGGTGCAAAATGAAGGCTAGCAAAAAGATTGAGAAGCAACCAACCAAGAAACGAATAATCTCATAAGCAAGCATTAAGCATAATTAACACCGAATAATGCACCACAAGTAGGATATAATTTTCATTGCATGATTATTGACTTCTGTGCATGCATAGGGAATCACAAACCTTAACACCAATATTCTTAGTAGAGCACACTTACTCATCAACATAACTCACAGATCCCATCATCATATCTCAAAACTATTACTAAGAATCAAGTTTATTTTGTCCAATGATCTTCATGACATTTTTTTTCTCTATCCTTCTTGGATATCTATCACTTTGGGACTAATTTTCATGTGTTGCTTTTCGTAAGCTCAAACAAATATAAGTGAAGATCATGAGCATAACAAATGTTCTTTCTCTCAAAATAATTTAAGTGAAGCAAGAGAGAATTTACTCAAAATTTTTGTAAATCTCAAATAAATCTAAGTGAAGCAAGAGAGCATTTCTTCAAAAATAACAAAGCACACCGTGCTCAAAAAGATATAAGTGGAGCACTAGAGCAAGTTCTAGCTCATAAAAGATTTAAGTGAAGCATAGAGAGCAATTCTTAACAAGTCATGACATAATTTTGGCTCTCTCAAATAGGTGTGTCCAGAAAGGATTGATGACTTAAAACACAAAATAAACAAGCAAAGACACATATCATACAAGATGCTCCAAGCAAAACACATATCATATGACAAATAAAAATATAGCCTCGAGTAAAATACCGATAGTTGTTGGAAGAAAGCGGGGATGCCACTCGGGGGCATCCCTAAGCTTAGTTGGTTGCTCATTCTTGGATAATAGTTTGGGATGCCGGGGCATCCCTGTAACATCCCAAATTTCCAATTCCGAATGTTATACATAGATCATTCATGCATATCATGTTTTATTGCATTTCCGTTCTGAAATCCTTGAAATCCTAAGCAACTCAAGGACCCTCGGAGAGAGTTGGGGATTTCCCCGGTTTTTATATTTGATTTTATCAAATATGGGACGAGGATTGGATTTTAATTATTTTTTTCTCCAAAAAATAGTTCACATTAAATTAAATGAGAGGAGATAATATGACTTCTTCGAAATAATTGAAATATTGGAGGAAAAATATTAAAATCATTTATTTGATTTTATTTGGATTTTATTTGCAATAGAAAAATTACATGTTTTCAAAATTGCATTTTAGGGCCAAGAAAATGTTCATCTCGTTTTAAGTATTTTATTTAGACGATGAAAGTTTGTTTTGGCATTTTAGATTTTTATTTATTTTTCTAGGAATTATTTTCTGTCAGCGAAATTATTTAAAAAAAATTCCCGCGCCCGCCTGGGCCTAAGGCCCAGCCGAGCCAGGCCGGCCCGCAGCCGCCGCCGCCTCCACGAGTGCGCGCACCGCCCCCACCGCCGCTCGGACTTGGAGTCCGAGCCGGACTCCGCCGCCGCCGCTTGCCCCTCCTCCAAGCAGCCCCCCCCTTTATAAGCCGCCACCCCTGCCGCCAAACCCACCACCACCGCCGCAGCGCCGCGCCTCGCAGAAGCCGCACGTGCCTCGAGCCACCGCCCGCGCCGCTCGCAGCCGCCGCCGCTTGCCGCCGTCGCCGCCTGCCGCCGCCCGCAAACCGCTGCCCCGTTGCCCCGTCGCCTCGCCGGAGACCCTCGCCGGAGGTATCCGCGCCGATCCGCCGCAGCCGGTTTTTTAAAAAAACCATTCGGTTTAATTTTTTAGAAACTCTAGATCTGTTTATATTCGGTTCGCCGATTTTTCTTGATTCTTCTAATTGGCGGACGTTCGTCTGCATGTTCGTTTTAACGAATGGTTTTTGCCCGTTAGTCACAGCTAAGGAACGTTCGTTCGTTAGTCTGTTCGCCAGTTTTCTTTTTATCGGATTTATTCCGCGTTTTCTCTGATCGTGATTTCTGATCCGATCTTAGGTTTTGTTTATCTTTTCGCTCGTTTATCGGAATCAGGCGATTCAAGCGCCTGGAGTTTCGTCTCGAAACCCTCTTTCCATTTAACGAAATCAAACAAGTTTTTGCTAGTATAAAATTTAACCTAGTTTCAGATTAGTAAACGAAGCTTCTTTCTTTCGCCGTTTGAGTTTCATTGCTCTGTTTGATTGGATTCTTTTTGTGAACCGGAGTTCTTAAGTTGAACTTTCTGGCCAATCTATTTTATTTGAGTTTGTCTTGTGCATCTTTGCTTGTTACTTATGTATGCTTTTGTTTGCTTGCGATAGAATTTCCGGAGTGCGAAGCGTGTTACTACGAGTCTCTAGGATTCGCGGATCGTCAGCAAGGCAAGTAACACATTGATCATACTCTTTCCATACCCAGTTTTTATGCATTAGTTTCAATCCTCACAACTTGCATGATTTGGATGTCATTAACTTGTGGGTTGGGGAGTAGTTGATGAGGTAGAACCTATTGCCCTGTTATATTCAAACCCTTGGGAGTTACTTCTACGCTTGCTTATATTACTATGCTATGCTATGCTCGTAGATGTGGTTCGGGTTTGAGTGAAATCCATGACAGATGTGAGATTGTTAATTAATGGTTCAACTTAAGGTGGCAACTTAAATTAACATCTGGGTGCATTGAGGCACCTGGGGAACCCAGTGTTGTCTCTTTTTTTGGAAATCCCGGGGTACCCGTGTGATCTTCCTATGGACCGCCACCCAGGCTCAAAGGGAACTGAGATGATTCATGCTAGACACTTCCGTGTGCAGCCACAAGCTATTGTGGGCTCTAGCATAGTTGAGTAAGTTACGTGAAGATCTTGAAGAGGTAGATCAGCAGGTAGTGGGTTTTGTAGGTTTGGTATGGTCTACCCGGAGTAGAGAGTTAATGTTTCTGAAAGACTGTGTCTCGGTCATCCGTTTCTCAAACACCATGCAGTGCGAGAAATCCAACGGAGGCGATCGAGTCTTGTGGGGAAAAGTGTGCAAACCTTTGTAGAGTGTACAATCTAATCATGGTTAGTCGTGTCCCCGGTTATGGACAATCTTGAGTATCTAGTACTTGGGTTATCACATGTATCTCTTCATGCTTAATTAATATTGTTGGGTTGTTAATCACTTTAATTGGGATTGAGTTGGGGGTACCTTCTCAATGTTGTTTCAACCACCATGATAGTTAAATTAAAATCTATTCCTTTGTTGTAGGGAAAAATTGGCTTTTCGCAAAACTATAACCATAGAGCTTTCCACCAGCCAAATATGCATGTATTGATAGCATTATTCTGTTTATGCCCTATCGTGTTGTATTGCTAGCATATTCCATGTGCTGACCCGTTCTCGGGCTGCAACATATTATGTTGCAGATTTTTCGGATGAGGAGTAAGGTTCGTTAGGTCGTTGCCGTGCAGCTCACCTATGCCGTTGGAGTTTATGGACCCACTTTATCTTCCAAGCCTTCCGCTATTATCATATTAGATGGCCTTAAGCCATATATTGTAATAGTTCTCTTTTGGAGACATTCGATGTAATAAGTGTGTCATTGCTACTCTGTTATAAATCCTTCGAGTGCTGTGTGTGTCAGCATTACCGATCCAGGGATGACACTGAAGCACAGAGACTTGGCCGTTTGAGGTCGGGTCGCTACAATCCCCAAGCTTAGGCTCTTACATCCTTCCTTCATCCATCGTAAGATAACCCAAAACTTGAAAACTTCAATCACACAAAACTCAACAAAACCTTCGTGAGATCCGTTAGTGTAAGAAAAAATAAACCACTATTATAAGTGTTGTGTCAAACCAATTATTATTATTATTTGTATTATATCTACTGTATTCCAACTTCTATATGGCAAAGACTCATCAAAGAAAACCATAGAGCCATCAAAATAAGGACACAACACAAAGAAAACAGAATCTGTCAAAACAGAACAGTCTGTAGCAATCTCATTTGTCGAATACTTTTGGAACGCAAAAAAATTCTGAAAAACTAGTAAAACCTAGATAATTTGTACATTGGTCTTCTGCAAAAAGAATTAGCATTTTATCACGTTCTGGTTAATTTTAACAATTATTTTCATGAGCATAAAGTTTCTATCTTTTTCAGCAAGATCAAACAACTATCACCCAAGAAGATCATATTGGTTCTACTTGACACAAAAACTAATTAAAACAGAAAAAACACAATCATAACAGTGTCATAATTCTGCTAACACTCAAGAATAGAAACAAAAGGCAAAAATAAAATTTATTCATAGGGTTGCCTCCCAACAAGCGCTATAGTTTTACGCCCTTAGCTAGGCATAAAGCAAGGATCTAAGTTTTGTCTTCCGAAGTTTTCGCAATTTTTGTAAGGGTTTTATCAAACCCGAGAGGCTCTTTACGCTTCCCTAAATTCTCCAGGAAAGAGTAATCAGGGTATTCATGCGATTGATACTACCATTGAGGTGTTTGAGGGGTTCATTATATTTCTGTATTTCAACCATATGTTTATGCAAATCACCAAGTCCGTCCAACATTTGAGCTCCCTCGGGGGTAAAAGGAAACCCCTTATTTTGAGGTGGAATTCCCAAAATTCCCTCTAAGATTTCATAGGCAGCATTGGCAGCAAGTTCAATGAAATTTCCCTTAGCGGCAAAATCGAGAAGTTGTCAATGATGCAAAGCCAATCCTATGTAAAAGTTACGAAGCAAAACTTTAGATTCCATAAGCCTATACCAAGCATCTTTCAAATTTTCTCCTTGTCTTTGCTTGAAGTAAATAACTTCAAAATCTGGCGACAAAGGAGGAGTAGGAATGCTAGCCATCAAGACTAGAGAGCAAGAAAAACAACGGACGAAAAAGAGAGGCGAATAAAACGGCAAATTTTTGTGAAGTGGGGGAGAGGAAAACGAGAGGTAAATGGCAAATAATGTAAATTGGAAGGAGATGAGATTTGTGATTAGGAACCTGGTTATGATGAAGATCCTCCCCGGCAACAGCGCCAGAAATTCCTTTTGATTGCTCTCTGAGCTATGTCGTTATTTCCCCAAAGAGGAAGGGATGACGCATCACATCGACGGTAGGTATTTCCCTCAATGAAGAAACCAAGGTTCTCGAACCAGTAGGAGAACCAAGCAACACAACATAAATAGCACCTGCACACAAATAACAACACCTCGCAACCCGATGTGTTAAAAGGGTTGTCAATCCCTTTCGGGTAATGATGCCAGAAAATTGTAGTAGATTGAAATAATAGATCGCAAATAAATAAATTGCAGCAAGGTATTTTTTTTATTTTTTGTTTAATAGATCTGAATAAAAATGCAAGGGAAAAGTAGATCACGAGCAAATATATGAGGAAGAAGATCCAGGGGCCGTAGGTTTCACTAGTGGCTTCTCTCGAGAAAAATAGCAAATGGAGGGTAAACAAATTACTGTTGGGCAATTGATAGAACCTCAAATTATTATGACGATATCTAGGCAATGATCATTACATAGGCATCACGTCCAAGAATAGTAGGCCGACTCCTGCCTGCATCTATTACTATTACTCCACACATCAACCGCTATCCAGCATGCATCTAGTGTATTAAGTTCATGGAAAAACGGAGTAATGCAATAAGAACGATGACATGATGTAGACAAGATCCGTTTATCTACGACATTAGATATAGATCTCGTCTTTTTATCCTTAGTAGCAACGATACATACGTGTCGGTTCCCTTTCTATCACTGGGATCAAGCACCGTAAGATCGAACCCACTACCAGGCACCTCTTCCCATTGCAAGATAAATAGATCAAGTTGGCCAAACAAAATCCAAATACCGGATAAAAATACAAGGCTATAAGAAATCATGCATATAAGAGATCAAAGAAACTCAAATAACTTTCATGGATATAAAAAGATATGACTGATCATAAACTTAAAGTTCATCAGATCCCAACAAACACACCGTAAAAAGAGTTACATCATATGGATCTCCAAGAGACCATTGTAATAAGAATTCAGCGAGAGAGAGAAAGCCATCTAGCTACTAACTACGGACCCGAAGGTCTACAAATAACTACTCACGCATCATCGGAGAGGCACCAATGGAGGCGGTGAACCCCATCCGAGATGGTGTCGAGATTGGATCTGGTTGTTCTGCACTCTGCGGTGGCTGGACGAATATTTCATCGAGGCTTCTAGGGTTTTGGTATTTTTGGGGTATTTATAGAGCAAAGAGGCGGTCCAGGGGCACCCGAGGTGGGCACAACCCACCAGGGCGCGTCTGGGCCTCCTGGCGCGCCCTGGTGGGTTGTCCCCTCCTCGGGACTCCCCCCAGGTGCAACCAGAGCCCAACTTCTTCCTTTTGGTCCATAAAAATCATCGTGAAGTTTCGTTGCATTTAGACTCCGTCTGGTATTGATTTTCTGCGATGTAAAAAACATCGAAAAAACAGCAACTAGCACTTGGCACTATGTCAATAGGTTTGTACCAAAAATTGATATAAAATGATTATAAAACATCCAAGATTAATAATAAAACAACATGGAACAATAAAAAATTATAGATACATTGGAGACGTATCACCAGTCACCATGGGTAACGATATTTCCATCAACTATATATTGATATATAGATTTTGGAGAAACATATAACCGGAAGTCTACAATTGTCGACATACATTTCTCTACTAGATAAAAAACCTTTCAAGTGATTCAGCTCCAAAGACCATGTCCATGGCAAAGTGTGAACAACACTCGGACTGGACTCAAGCAAAGGGTATAATCTAGGTAGAAATAATCTTGCTCAATAATGGGAAGGTATTCATAAGCAATACCTACACCGGTTTTCTTTTGGAAATAGAATGAGAACAACGAGGTGGTGAAACATAGAGCAAGCATTGTAGCACAAGGGTTCACGCAGATACCCAACTATTCTCCAAATGTGGAATCTCTTTCTGATAACTCATATAATTGGCAGTATAAAATCATCTATCTCAGCAGTTGATACACTATTGTAGGATGCTTCTAACGCGACACTACGATTAGAGACCCTTCGAGAAACTATGTGCGATGTAATAATCGCAAACGGTGCTATATGAAAACCGTTAGAAATGATGCAAAACGTTTGCGATGAATGATACATCAAACACGGTTTAGATATTAGTTGCGTGTGCGATGAGGGACATACAGTTGATCTGTATGAACAGTTTGCGATGAGATGGAACAATAGAAACGGGGAGCCAGATCAAGGTGTGTGCGATATACGAGATATAGTTCACACCGATGAACCATTTGCGATGAGTGAGGTGAACACAAACAATTCGGCGTAATAAGATGTGTGTGATATCCGGCAAACAGGTCGGTAATCAGAATTGTGTGCGATCGTTGTAGACAACCCATACAGTATTTTTTGTGAATTGTGTGCTCGTCAGGGCACACAGTTCAACAAACCAACCTGTTGGTGATAATGTAGAAGATATATGTCGAATACATATTACTAACCGTCTGCGATGAGATTGACAGGATAAACAGAGATATATACAGTCTGCTTAATTTAGTCCTTCTTCTTCTTGTTGTTCTTGTTGGATGGCCCCGCGACATCGTCTTGGCGAGGATGCTTCTTGCCGCTGATCGTTGGCTTTTCATCGCCGCCGCCGTCGTCATCGTCGTTGTTGTTGCCGTCGTCCTCCTCCTCGTTCGACCATTCCTCGTCATAATCATCGTCGTCCTCTTCTTCTTCCTCCGACGACTCCTCATCCGTCCGGTTGTCGTCTGACGACTCCGGAGGCGGCGTCCCTTCCATGAACCGGATATAATCGAGGTCTGGGCTCGAGGCTGGACTCACGGAAGACGAGCGGGATGATTCTGATGTTGGCCTATCATCAGGCGCCAGACTGCCGGCCGAACTGTCGTCCTCGCTATTGCTCGACATGGCTGCAGAGTGGGTGCCAGTGTGTAGCGCGGCCTGCCGGGGACGATGAAGATGGTGGACACTTTGGCGGGGTATGTAGAGAAGAGGAACTACCAATTGAAGTGGGAATTGAAGTGGGGGTTGACGTATTATCTAACCGCTGATATAATCAACCACAATTATTTGTACCTAGTCGCTCCAAATTCCTAGGGTTGCGCAGGACTCCTATTGGATATTTGGCTAGTTTCCTTTTTCCAGACAAAAACAAGGAACGAGTTTTGGGATTATGCACCAGTACCGGTACGAACGGACTAGGACAGTTGGCAAGCAATACATTGAGCTCTTCTTATTGATAGAGCCAGTAATAGTCAAACTAGAAAGGAAAAGAAAAAAGACAAAGAAAAATATCTGCATGAATCTTTGCGTAACATCAATGGCATAGGACCTAGATGTGCATTACATAGAGCACATCTAGATGTGCTTTAGCAATACTGTCAAACAAAATCCCTAATCATCATTGCAAACAGCGCATAGAACATGGCTAATGCGACAACAACAACTACACATGCTAGTTCCTTCTTGTCTCTTGCTTTCATCTATTGGTTGTTATTGATTCTTTCTTGCTTCATCGTACTGATTGTACATTCTAGATCAGCCAGTTTCTTCTTCATCTTTACGTTATCTTCTGTAAACTTGGTGATAACACTCTGAGCCCTGCCATGCCATTCTTCATCCAGCCAGTTAACAAAGGCACAAGCCTCATATCCCTGCCAATGTTAAATAGTATTCTGGATGAGCGGTGGCATTAACTGAAGAAAAATGATGAACTTAACTAGCACTAACATCTAAGGCGCAACTGAGAAACCGCCTGCCAATGTCGAATCCCTCCGTGCATATACGTCGAGCGGGAGTGTGCCCGTGCACACAACTCAGCTTTTGGTACTTCTCGGTGGCGCAAAACTCGGAGTCAAACTTGTGTTGCGGGAGTCTGGAGTCAAGCTCCGGATCCGGCGGAAGATTGCTTTCCTGGGGGGTCATTCAGGACGGATTCAACAAGGATCTATACTTTGGACATGCTAAAAAAGATTGGGATAGATTGGAACCTGACAGGACAATTCAGATCCATAGTACACCTGCCTTCTGATGACCTTAGGCAAGTGCTCTGCGGCGACCACCGTCATGGCGGCGATATGAGCAGGAGCTGCCGCACCGAAACCATCAGCACCACTCGTCCGCATTCCCCCGATGTCAGCGCCACGCGAGGGAATTTGGATGCTATGTAGGGATTTGGGGGAAATGGGGAAACTGTGGAGATAAGCTAACGGTCGGGAACTACTAATGGCACTATATATATATATATATATATATATATATATATATATATATATATATATGTTGTATATGGCACACTGTTTGTACATGTCGTTTGTGTTTGGTATTACAGCGTCACACACGATTTCCGCACCAAACCGTGTGAGAAGACAACGTAGGTTAGACACGGTTGCCGTTACAAAACCGTATGTGATATACTACCCTATCCATATAATTGAGTTACGGTGAGATACTATGTAAACATACGCTCCACGGATATCCGTTAAAAAAACAACCGCTCTGCATATAGAGATGGGGGCGGCGGCCTAGGCAGCGGCTACCGGAGAAGAGGTCAATCCTCGGTCGGTGGGCGGTGGCGGCGTCATAGGAGGTCAATCCCCGGTCTGCAGCAGGAGATAGGAGGAGCTCAACCATCGAGGTCGGCGGCGACGTGATTAGAGCACATCAATCGCGGTCGATGGCGGGATAGTGGAGGTCGAACTTCAGGCGACAGCCGCACTAAGCTTAGCTCCTAGACCCTGCTCTCTCGGCATGCCGCCGCATCGCGCTTGTCTGTCTGCTGGGTTGAGGTCGCCGTGCGGCTAATTAATTAAGGTATTATTTTCGTGAGTAGCTTAATTAAGGTATTCAATTCCTAAGTGTAGTGTTGTACTAGTACTCTGTGTGTAAATTGACTGGCCATTAATTTTTGTCATTGCATGTCTGGATAACAACATGGAGTGCCCTCAGTAGTTATTAATATAAAACCTTGTGATTTATGCACGCATATCTGGGTAGCAGTTAATCCGTGTATTAATGTTGTTGTTTTGTTTTTAATTACCATTCATCTGCTGCAGATGGAACGATATCGATGGATGAAGAATTGGAAAACTGCAGATTTTATCAGTGGCATGATAGAATTCATGAATTTGGCTGAAAGTACAAAGAGGAGAATTGGTGATGGGGATTACATCTTGTGTCCATGTACTGATTGTGCCAATACAGAGTCACATGGAGTTGTAGATGTCCAGATGCACTTAGTCTCTAGGGGATTTATGGATGGATATACACGTTGGACCAGACACGGTGAAGAGGAGGTCATGGATGAAGATACCCAGGGCAGAGAGATGCCAAACCCCGATCAGTGTCACATGGATGTTGAATCTAACATCAGGGCAGAGGCGTCAAGTTACCAATGGAACACCAGAAAGCCAAAATGCCCACTGGAAAACCAGGACGTCCACGTAGATGACGACGATCTTGATATGCCAGATTTTGCTCCTATGATTGTAGATTTCGAGGGCCCAGAATAGGATATGATTGGGTACAAGGATATGCCAACCATTGATGCAGACTCCAAGAAATAATTGTATCCAGGTTGCAAAAAGAAATATTCCAGGTTGAGTGCCACCCTGGCGCTTCTCAGATTTAAAGCAACAAATGGTCTATCAAACAAGGGCTTCACACAGATGTTAGGTATTTTCAAAGATATTCTTCCGGAAGATAATGTGCTTCCCAGAAGCACGAATGAAGTGAAGAAAATTGTTTGCCCATTGGAACTTGAAGTACATAAGATACACGCTTGTGTGAATGATTCTATATTGTACCATGGTGAGTACAACGCTTTTTGTGCATGTCCCACATGCAAGCATGCATGATAAAAGCGTAGGAGAGCAAAGGACAAGTACAGATTCGACGACGTGATCAATACAGGAATCCCGTTCAAGATTGTTTGGTACTTGCCATTAATTCCAAGGTTGAGGCGTTTGTTTGCAAACCCTAGAGAGGCAAAGAGGTTGCAGTGGCATCATGATGAGAGAAATGCGGATAGGTTTATGAGGCACCCGAAATATGGAGCTCAGTGGGAACTAATGGACAACAAGTTTGAAAAATTTGCCAAGGATCCTAGAAGTATAAGGCTCGGGGAGTGTACTAACGGGATGAATCCTTTTGGCGATATGAGCACCAAACACAGCACATGGCCGGTGCTTTTGTGCATATATATCGTAGCTCCTTGGTTGTGTATGAAGAAAAAATACATTATGATATCAATGATTATCCAAGGCCTGAAGCAACCTTGAAATGACATCGACATTTACTTTCAGCTACTGGTAGAAGAACTGCTGACAGTGTGGATAGATGCGCCTGCTGTAAAAATGTTATGATGCTTACAGAAAGGAGATTTTTGATCTACATGCGATGCTGGTGCACACTATTCAAGATATGCCGGCATTAAGCAACACATCGGGGCAGAAAACATGGGGAGATGTAGGGTGTGTATCATGCATGGATAGGACAACTAGCAGAAGACTCCCAACTCGGGCAAAACAGTGTATTTGCCTCATCGTAGGTTCTTACAGAAAAATCACCCATACCGAAAGATGAAACCTGAATTTGATGGTACGACAGAGGCAGCTGAGGGCCCAAGACCCTATGAAGGGTAGGTGGTCCACAACATGGCTGAAAAAATTAATGTTGTGCTTGGCAAGAACCACCCTTTGACGGTGAAACTAACACCCAAGGATCAAGTGTTTAAGAAGAAATCGGTGTTCTGGAAATTACCTTACTGGGAGATTCTACATGTACGTCACTGCATTGATGTCATGCACGTAGAGAAGAACGTATGTGAAAGCATCCTTGGTACTCTACTGAAGATTAAA
This sequence comes from Aegilops umbellulata, assembly GCA_032464435.1. Classification (NCBI taxonomy): domain Eukaryota; kingdom Viridiplantae; phylum Streptophyta; class Magnoliopsida; order Poales; family Poaceae; genus Aegilops; species Aegilops umbellulata. Next base: position 143,413,882 of record CP136059.1, read on the forward strand.
GGTAAAAGAAAGGATGGTGACGGTTCACGGCTCGATATGCTTGCTAATCAATCACAACGCAAGAGTGAAGCAGAAGATGATGACAAATTCATAAAACCTCGCTAGAGCTACAATTGCAGTACAAAAGAAGCAACGCAGTTCTTCACCTATTTGTTGTCAGTTAAGAAACCCTCTTCCTACTGCGCAAACATCAGAAGTCTCGTGGATGTGAGCTCAGGTAAAATGAAGTTGGGACACATGAAGTCACATGATTGCCACGTAATGTTGACACAAATCCCCCCGGTGGCCAGCAGGAATCTGATGGACAAAGATATAAAAAGCACACTCCTTGACCTCTGTGATTTCTTCAAGCAACTATGGCAGAAAGTTCTAGATCCTGAAGAATTGGATTATATGCAAGATGATATTGCAAGAATATTGTCCAACCTAGAGATGTTTTTCCCACCATCATTCTTTGATGTTATGGTCCATCTCACTGTGCACCTTGTCGACGAGATAAAGTATTGTGGTCCTATGTTTCTTCGCAACATGTATCCCTTTGAGCGGTTCATGGGAATACTGAAGCGCTTTTGTCGGAACCAAAACCATCCAGAGGCAAGGGTGATTTGATCGAACAGTTCCTCTAGTGCACTTACATAGCGCACCAGATGCAATAATGCAGGATCCGTCTCGTGATTTCCGTTTGCAACCTGGGGTGGCCTACCATACCCGTTACGACTGGGGTAGTAGTAGAACAAGCGACAGTTAACTCTGGGCGACAAATGCGGTAGTTGAAGTATAGCTTCTCGAGCAGCTAGTTGGATGGCTTGTGGCTCAAAGGAAGTTGTCCTTCCGGTGAACCTGTAGGGGCGTTCTGGCGATAGACCCCTACCGTATACGTGCACAGTGGCCCAGAATTGACGGCTCTCACCGCTCATGGGCCCTTGGTACACAACAAATTCTGGGGGCTCTTCTAACGCGAAGGCACGGCGGGTGAGGTTTGCTAGCACGGTCACAAAACCTCCAAGGTTGGTTGCTGTGGTCTCATTGTGAACAATGGGTCCTGGCATTTTAGCTTGGTTTGGGGTAGAGGCTGTGTTGTGCTGGGTTGAGGTTAGCGTGCCCTTTTTATAGAAAAAGGGGACGGAGTCTTACTTCGCACGCTTGCGAATGAGACAATTTAGGTATCGGTCACTCGCGCGTGATCGACAGGCTAGGCTGATAGGTTGGGCACCGACTGCCAAAAAGGTGTCGGGTCACTGTGTGGCTATCTTACATGAGAAGCTTGGTTGGGGTTAGGTAAAGGTCTGGTGGGTTGGTTTACCTAGGTTTTTCGACCTGGCTAAGATAGGATTAGCCAATGGTCAGCCTCGCTCTGATACCAAGTTTGTTGGGTCTGGATTTTCGGGTTATTAATTTCCCAAAAAAGGCCCTTGTGCTCACCAGCCCCAGGATTACTGTTAGCTCATGAGGCACCAACTTGATGCAGAAACTCCAAGCAAAATACAAGATATGTAGTACAAGACCATTATGGCCTATGAGTACAACAATTGGTTTCTAGTGGTTGATGGCGGAAGCGGTTTGTGGATCATCAGCGTCTATGGGACTCCATTTCCCACAGGAACAGCTGACCTGGATAACTCCTATCTTCGCGAGGCTGCAATCACCATTGCGTAGGTTCCGGGGCTGTCATCGCAACGCTCCTCTCCATGCAAGAAATCTGGCCAAGACAATAGCGAGGGACAAGCCAGTGAGTACTTTGAATGTACTCATAAACATTATGGACACAGGTATAATATAACAAATGATAATCATGCTTTGAAGTATGCCATGATCACTACGTCAGTCATGAAATAAGATGCACACAAGCAAATTATTCATATAGAACATGAATAAATAACCCTAGGATAGAAACAAAATGCACCGATCGGGTGTCTGAAAGCGACGCCTCAAAAGGATAAATATATAAAGCATGCCTCAGTCAGGCGTCTGAGCGACGTCACATAAAGGGCTTATAAAGTATATAAGTAACAAACATGCCACAGTCGAGCGTCTCCGCGAAACCACATAAAGGGCTTATAAGGTACATAAATAACAAGCATGCCACAGTCGGGCGTCTGAGCGACACCACATAAAGGGCTTATATATAAAAGATATAACAAGCATGCCATAGTCGGGCGTCTGCGCGACACCACATAAAGGGCTTATATGAGAATAATCACAGTGAATATCCAGGAGGTAGAACCGTCCCAGGGATACCCATTAATATAAATAATACAAATGGTTAGTCCACAATAATAATAATCATAATCAACATATGTCACAGGTCGTAATCGATGTTCTTGTTTAAGTAGTTTTTCCTCCGAAGACCGACACTTGACCCATCCCAGACTGTAGTCCTTAACTATGGACTCGACTATTTGAATAGATATAATCTTTGCAGAGGGTGTACTCTTTACCCACGAGCAACGGATTTCTTTAGTCCATCAGGACTAATTCCGTCTATGGTCTTTCATTCGAAAACACACCTGACCGCGCACACCAGCCTAACTTACCAATGTCTGGAATCACCCACGACACCTCGTTTAGCATGGGATCAAACTTATATCGCGCGCTCTAAGGGGTGCCCCCCTCTCGGTCCCAACCGGAAACACCCATGCCCCCGGACCAAGTGGCATGCCTACCGGATGCAGCCGGTATCTTCCACCTTGGCCTCTCTGTACGGTGTGTGCTAGGACAGGGGTTGACAATTTACTGAACCGTACCCTACCCGTGGCAGGGACAAGTGGTAGTACGAAAGAAGTATGGGGGTTACTGGAACAAGACTCGATCTATGGTCGACTTAGGAGGTTAAAGCATTTCCTGCATGGTTAGCACAAGAATTATATTTCACATCCATTAGACACAACCGCCACTCATCATACCTCCCCATGCCCCACCGGACATAACCATCTCGAAGAGGGGTTAGGGACAAGCTCGTGTCTACCGAAGACAGAGGCTTTCCTGGATCCTTCCCGGTAGGCATGAGAGGCATATGAGGGTGATTGCTATCTCAAACATATGAAATACCAACAGCATGAAATCATCCATATGCACTTATGAGTATGATCATATCATCGCATAAAATAACGAAATCTCCGAGACAGGGTGGGGTTGCAACCGTATCTAACACACAAGAAAATATTATGCCAGGGTTCAGAATGCTTGCCTTGAAGTTGTGGAGAGGCAGGGTGCACTCAAAACTTTTGAAAGTTTTCTTCTCCCTCTCCAAAATCCTATTTTAAATAAATTTAAATTAACACATACTCTCAAAACAGTACAAAAAAGTTTTTTGGAAAATTTTCAAATAAATATGGAAATAAACTAGACAATATTTGGGAAATAACAGAAAAAGAATCAAGTCATTTGGACTTATATTTAAAAAGTTATAGCCAGTCAAATTTAGTCAATATTCTGTTATTAATAAAAATCAGAAAAAGAAAACGTTTCGGGGAGAATATGCTTTCGAGGCAGAGGAGATGTACTCCAGGGGTTTACGCCTCCACTTAAACCACGCGGGCCGGCTCGGAGTCACTGACAGCGGGTCCTCGGGCCCACTGGTCAGGTTTGACCAGTCGCCCGCGCTCTTCTTCCTCCTTTGTTCGAGCGGGGCGGGGCTCCGGCGATCGCCGCCGACGAACGGCGGCTCCCCACGGGATCCAAGGGCAGGGATGGATCCGCCAGACCGAGGCGGTCCTCCCAGTGGTTGTTGAGTCGGCGGGGGTGGAGGGAGTCACCGGCGGTGAGCTCCGCGGAGGAGGAGGCTTCGGGTCGATTTGGGGGTCTGGGATGTGGTGGTTCCCGATCGTATTTGAGAGGCTGGGCAACTCTGCAAGGTTGAGGGGAGGAGGATGGTGGTGCTGGAAAGGTGGGAGAGGGCCTGCTCGTGACGAATTGGACCGGAGCGTGGCGGCGGCCGAACCTGCCGGAGATGCGGAAGACGGCTTCCCCCCGACGATTACGGGCCGTGGGGGTGCTATGGGGGTGGCCTGAGGTCGCCTGAGTGCTTGGATGAGCTCGGGGGTCTCCTTTTATAGCGCAACGAGGTCGGTTCCGCGACAGTCGATAAGGACGCCGGCGACCTGCCGTTCTGTTGCAGTAGGGTGACATGGAGGCGGTTGGGGCTGGTCGGCGCATCCTGACGAGCTCCCTACCGCTCAAGGGGGCGAGCTGGCGTGCGTGTATGGCTCGGGCGGCGCCGTCCACGGCAGAGGTTGCTGTGGCCGTCGGCGCTTTGCGTCGGTGGCGCTGTGGGGCGCCAGGAGGAGGGACCAAGGCGGCTCTGCGGCGAGGAAGGAGTCGGGGCGCTGGCTGCGAGTGGCCAAGGGGTAGCACGGGCACGGGGCGGGCGGTAGCGAGACGCGGCGACTCGGGCGCCCGCACGTGCAAAACGCGCGCTCTGGCCGTGCCCAGAGCGTGCACGCCAACTGTTCGGCAAAATGCCAGGGCATGCTAGAATGTTTTGGTGAGGCTGGCAAACAACAGTTCTAGGTTAGAAGTAGCTAGGAGCTTAGTGGACATGGTTACTGGGTCAGTGGATCAAGATCACAATGCAAACCAAAAGTCATGTCAAAACTGACCATGCCCCCATGGTGTTTGACAGAATGCTATGGGCATCTAGGCAACTCTATGGGCATCTTGGTGAGGATGGCAAGGTCATTTGGGCAAAACCAGAAACTTGCTAGTGCAAATTTTTGAGAAAACCAATTCTAGATAGAAACAAAAGGGTATCATTGCATGGCCCAAAAATACTCCAATGGGTCCACTCTCCTAGACTTAAGGGTTTTGCAGGGTGGTCTATAAGTAGGAAAAAGCACATGGTTACTAGAGCAAGAATAATTAGGGTTGCAGTACAAATCACCAAGCTGGACCAGAATGAAGATGAGGTTGATTTACTTAAATTTTTCAAAGAACAACACTGGGTTTTTGCATAAAGTTGAATAATATGGTACCACTGACATCCCATAATTTTTGGTGGAAGCTTTAAAGAAATATTTAAATGGGTTGCAGTGCAATTTTACCAACTGGATCAGTTTTATAAATTTGGGGTAGAGCTCAAAATCTCCAATTAATAAAAGATGTTTTCGCATAAAAGTGATTTAAAAACATCATATGACATCCTCAAATTTTGGTTGGAATTTTAAATAAATTTATCAAAGGGTTGTAGTTCAAATGGGACCCTAAAACCATGGGAAACCATTTTTAAAGAAATGAAGATCAGGAAAATAATTATATAATTAATTCCACTGATAAAAAGAAAAGTTTTCTTGAGAGGGTAAACAAGTCCAATAATATATTTGGAAACTTTTCACTTGGCGTAAAAACTCCATAATAACCAAGAAAAGAATGGTTCTGAAATCAAGAAAAAAATCCAGAAAATAAAAATTTAATTTCCTGGCAAATTTTTAATTAATAAAACAAGGTCAAAATTTTGGGGTGTCACATCAGCCCCCACGCATATGATGCGGGGGTGTTCGCAGAAGACGCGTTTTCACACTTGGTCCAACGTCTTGGTCCATTAAGGAGGTGATAGAGTAGCGAACTAGGCAATCGGACTATAATGCTTTAACACTTTCACTTAGCCAGAGGAGTTTGAAAGTGGGGATACTATATAGCCCCTGGTGGCTCCACGCTCATCCGAATTTGGGGCGCGTACATGCTTGGCCAGGAAACAGCCCTTTGTTAAGGCGGAGGAATCTCGAAGATTTCGCTAGGTCATCGAGTGGTTGACCAGTCTCACGCTATATCATGATAGTCAGTTTTTGGCTTTCTCTACTGAGGTGCTCGTCCGGATGAACCAGGGAACAATCACAGTAGTTCTCCTGGTGCCGCCTTAGCCGATAGAGCGGAACGTAAGGAAGCAAAACACAGGAGCCGGGCAAACCCAACATTTGACGAAAGACATGATTCGGAGCTGATGCATATAAGGCCAAACTCGCGACGTCGAACAATCCCTAATGTATTTGGTCTTTATTATGTAAACCGGGCTAAGCAATGCCCTTTGTAATAAGCCCCTGGTGTCCGGGTACGTGCAACATTCTGACGTGGCCACATGCCAATACGTCAGCATCCATCTCAGTTGTACTAAGAATCCGGAGGATGTGTATCAACAAGAGACAGTAAAAAAGGTTTACACAGGGTCTTAATCTAAAGAGAATCCTTGGAACGGGTCCCTGCTGCATGTCTGCGCCTGTGTCTCCATTGTGCCGTATCTTGGACGGGTGTAGCACGATGGTCATTTGTAAAAGAGAGGAACTTAGCTGAAAAATTTCGTGCAAAAGGTAGGTTATACTAAGGAAACCAAGTACGGTTCAAGATGAGTAAAATGGAGCCTAATTGTCACTTGTTTACACGCGTTGAGCCCCTTGTATTGTTATAGGGGTATAGCCATCAAACCTGTGTCAATCATGTATAGCTACACCGGACTCGTCTACCCGTGTCCGTGGTATTAACGACCTGTTAGATGCTCTAGTTGGTGAGGCCGTTTAGTGTGCGGCTGCCAAAGCAGCCGCATGGTCTTCCACGCACAAGGAGCGCTCAATATTTCCATTTACTATAGTGATGCCACGTGGACCAGGCATCTTAAGCATGAGAGAAGCGTAATGCGGTATTGCGTTAAAGCGGGCAAAAGCTTCGCGTCCGAGTAGTGCTTGATAGCCACTTTGGAACGGAGCGATGTGAAAGATTAACTTTTCGTTGCGGAAGTTATCAGGAAAGCCGAATATAACCTCTAGTAGCAGGGAGCCCGTGTAATGGGCTTCTGGGCCTGGCGTTACTCCTTTAAAGGTAGTATTATTGTGGCTGATTTTTGTTGAGTCTATCCCCATTTTGCGGACTCTGTCCTGATATATCAGGTTTGAACTACTGACGCCGTCCATCAGGACTCGTGTGAAGTGGTATCCGTCGATTATCGGGTCTAACACCAAGGCAGCCCATCCTGCATGCAGGATACTTGCCGAGTAATCCCGATGGTCGAAGGTGATCGGTTGGGACGACCAGTGGTGGAACTTCGCGGTGATAGGCCCTGGGGCACGTGTCTCTATGAGTGCCATGTTGTTTTTCTTTATCACATGTAACACATTTATTGTTTTGACTTCTGGTGGGACTTTCTTCTGTTCCCCAGTGCTTTGTTTGCGAGGGTCTTCCTCATCCTCACTTGGTGTATCCAGCCCCTTGTGTTCGGCGTTGAGTTTGCCGGACTGCTTGAAGACCCAACGTTCTCTATGGGTATGATTGGCAGGTTTATCAGGGGCGCTGTGGATCTGACATAGTTTGTCCAGAATTTTGTTTAGGCTGGACAGTTCGTCTCTATTGCCTTTGGGGGGCAGCTTTTGCTAACCCGGTCGAGAGCTTTTGAATCCGGCGTTTACCGTCGTGCTCTTCGGACTGTCTTCTTTGTTCTGGCGCTTGTTTTTGCTGCGTCGTGGCTTCCCATTTCCATCCCTGACTTCGGATATACTTGGGACGCTGGTGCTGCATCAGGCTAACCAGCTATCCTCGCCCGCGCAAAAGCGGGCCATGAGGCTTGTTAATGCAGCCATTGTTCTTGGCTTTTCCTGGCCGAGGTGTCTGGCGAGCCATTCGTCTTGAACGCTGTGTTTGAAAGCTGCTAATGCTTCAGCGTCCGGATAGTCGACTATTTGGTTCTTTTTAGTGAGAAACCTGTTCCAAAGCTTTTGGGCCGACTCTCCGGGCTGTTGAGTTATATGACTTAGATCGTCTGCATTCGGTGGTCGGACATAGGTCCCTTGAAAATTTGCTCGAAAAGCGTCCTCGAGCTCTTCCCAACTACCAATGGTGTTTTCGGGGAGGCTTTTAAGCCAGTACCGGGCTGGCCCTTTTGAGCTTGAGGGGTAAGTACTTGTTGGCATGGAGATCATCTCCTCGAGCCATGGGGATATGGAGGATGTAGTCCTCAATCCAGACCCCAGGGTCTGTCGTTCCGTTGTATGCCTCTCTGTTTACGGGTTTGAATCCTTCTGGAAATTCATGGTCCAGCACCTCATCGGTGAAACATAGGGGGTGTGTGGCACCCCTGTATTTGGGTGTACCGTGGTGTTCAGATTTTTCTTGTGTTGCATTGCGTGCTAGAGCGTGCTTTCTTGGACCGTAGATGGATCGGGTTGGGCCATCCTTATGATGGGAGTCCTCATGTGGATCACGTACTGGTTTGTGTGCGGCGTCATTCACCGTTCTATGTTGGCCCCGAGGTCGTCTATCCAACCGGATGGCTGTTTTGTTTTTTGATTGCGGGGGCTCTAAGGCCTCATCATCGAATTCAGGTAGTATCTTTCGCTTCGGGTAGCTCTTTGTGTGGCGACTGCCGCCATACTTTTCTGCGGTGTTGAGTACTTAACTCCATCTGATTCTGAGTGTATCCTCCACAGCCTTTAGGTTTTCGCTTCTGCTTTTTCAGGCTCCGCGCAGTGGCGACAAGCCTTTGATGGAGATTCTACTGCTCCAGGAGCTTGTCCGGTGTGATGTCATCCGGACTGTTATCCTAGCTGGAGACAGGTTGTTCGGTTTGATTCTCCGTGTTGCCCTTGTCGGACGGTTGTTCAATGTCGTGTTCGTCGTCCGCTAGCTCACCCTGGTCTATTGCTAGGCCTATGTGATCGCTGTTTCTGCCGAGGCAGGATTTGGAGCGGCGTTTACGCCGCCGCCTTGACTGCTTCTCGAGGGAACGATCCTTCGCTGCGTCCTTCCGTTCCTCGTCGTCGTTTTCTTTGGGTGTGTCCATGATAATCCCCAAGTGCAAGGAATCATCGTAGCACTTTCCAAAGATGGGAGTGCTAATGTCGGTGTACTAAAGTATGGGTACCTTAGTACCCCGAACTTGTGCACGGGCAGTCGTAGCACCCCGCGGCAAGGCTTGCCAGGCGATCGCCAAGACTCTCCATGGTCCCTTTTTGGGCCATCCAAGAACAAAGTATTTGAGCCAAGGCCCCGGCAGGAGGAGCCTGCCGGGAAGGCCACCCGAAGAGAGCAAGGCCCCGGCAGGAGGAGCTTGCCGGGACGACCGCTCGAAGCACAAGGCCCTGGCAAGAGGAGCTTGCCGGGAAGGCCGACCAAGGCACGACAAGATACTTGCTGCGACGCGCCCCGCGTCCCGGCAAGGACCGGTGAGCGACAAGCTCCCGGGCACGACAAGGTGTCAACCGCGGCAAGGCGCTTGCCGTGGCAAGTCACCACCCCGCGCCTGCGCTCCAGCTCATCCACCCACGCATCGCTCTGGGGTCGTTCCAGGCGTACGTGTCGAGAGGCTGCGCAGCCAGGAGCATGCGGTGGCGAAGCAACGCTGAAAGAGTAGCCATTGTGGCAAACGGTGGCGCTCCTGACGGTCCCCTTTGCTGCACCGTCTGGGCGATGCGGACGGGCATTTAATGCCCTTGTCCCCTGCCGTCAGAGTTATGTATGTTAGCACTTTGCAAACAGCTGTACCCAACACAACGTTTTCCAGTTTTGCCCCCGCCTACGTTGCCACCTGTGGGTAACCCCTTGCACATATAAAAGGAGGCCCCATGCGCAACGGGGGAAAAAAAAAGAGGGAGGCCACTCACGCTCGGTCTCGCCAGCAGCTCGCATGTACTGTAGCACCACACGCTCCCGAGCAAGAACACAATACAAAACCACAAAGCATCAGTAGGGTTTTACGCATCCTTGCGGCCTGAAGCTGGGTAAATCCTTTGTGTACATCGCCTCGATCCGCTCTTCGCGCGACCTCCGCCCCCCGCCGAACCAAGAAAGGGGCTTGGTACCCATAGGTGTTCGGGGAGGCAGATTTCCCCCGACATCTTTGGCGCGCCAGGTAGGGGGCGTCGAAGTTGTGTGAACCTGATCTGGCGTCTGCACAGGCTAGATCTCCATCATCTTTGTCGACATGCCACCGAAGAAGAAGGCTCCGGAGGTGGCTGGTCCGTCCGCGTCGAACCCACCGCCCTTGGAGCAAACGGGTGGTGGGGACGGCGCCGGCGGCGAAACGGGCGTCGTCGAGCCAGCTCAAGGCGTCGCGGCGTCTGAACATGCACCGAGCTCATGTTGCCACGGCGTCCGAACATACGCCGACACCTCTCGGCGCAGGTAAGCCCTGGTATGACCAGGCAACCTTTCACTCTATTCCATGGAGCGGAGGCAGTTAGCCCCACGGATCTCGCATACGGGCCACCTCGAGTGTTCGCTCACGCTGAGCTCGAGCGAGAGCAGCTGCGACGAGATGGCGCGCTGCTCCTCGAGGAGGACCGTCTTCAGGCCGCTGTGCGAGCTGCTCGCTACCAGCAAGCTTTGCGCTGCTTTTATAGCCGCAAAGTTAGTGCCAGAAGTTCCGAGGAAGTGGGAAGGCCCTTACCGGGTGAAACAAGTCGCTAGGCCCGGCGCTGTCCGCCTTGAGACCGAAGATACCACTCCGGTGAGCAACTCCTGGAACGTGGGGCATCTTCGTAAGTTTCGCCCGTAAGGCGCGGTTGTCGGACCCCCTCCGGCAACCACCCTTCTGTACAAAGTCTTGCCGCTGTTGCATGTGATCCTTTGTACAGAGCCAGGCGCAGACCCTGCGCGCAGATTGAGTTCATGTGCTCCGCGCACCTTGTCGATCTCATGCTCTTTATCCTTTGCATGCATTATCTGACACTCTATGCAGCACTGACCCCCGGTAAGCGACAGCGAGCCCCATGTTTCGCCTTGCCGGAAAGCGACCTTGCCGGGCAGCGAGCCACGGAAAAGCTAAGTTGCCAAAGTTTGAGCAATCGAGTTTTTAGAATTTTGAGGTTATCTTCCTCGAACGACCGTACTTTGTATGGAAAACCTGTGCGTGGAGGGACCGACTCGTGGCTAGTTGCGCCCTTACTTCGTTTCAAGTTCGCTCAACGACTTAAGTGTGCTACAACCAGAGTGGCATCCTTACTTTGTTTCGAGCTCGCTCAGCAGCTTAAGTGTGCTGCGACTGCAGTCGCAACACTTACTTTGCTTTGAGCCTGCTCAACAATTTAAGTGAGTTGCAGCTAGCCACGGCAAGGTTTCTTGCCGGTAGTGGCGCCGCTGGCGGGCTGCTGATGTCCCGCACTCAGAGCCCGCGGTAAGGCGGAGGCCTACGCCGACAAGTGTCCAAAAGTGTAGGGCAAAAACATACAAAGCACGGAGTCAAGTAGAGGAAATAACAGTGCAATCACTACCTAAGATAAAGTTATATTACAAGATAGTTTGTCGCGGCCCTAATGAATCGCTTTCATGACTTGGCCAGCGGCGACAAGAAAAGAAAAGGGCAGGCGGCCTAATCCACACGGTCGCCCTCGATCCTCTTGATCCCGGCCACCTTCTCCACAATGGGCGCGACGAGGGCCCTGACCTCCTCGAGGTCAGCGTCTGCCGGTAGGGATTTGAGGACGTTGGTGAGCCTGACGCCGGGGTTGCGGAAGGCGATCTTCACCAACACCTTCTCGAGGGCTCCGGCGATGGCGTCGCGCGTCTCGCCGGCCAGCTGCTCTGGGATCGCGTTCCGGAGATGCTGAAGGGCCGCCACCACGCCTTTGAAGAACGAAGTGAGCTTGGCGTTGGGTGGGACATTTTCGCCAGAGGGATACTCGTGTCCCTCCATCCCCAGCAACGTCAGCTCCTTGTCCATGGCGGCGGCGATGTCCATGAGACCCTCAGTCCACTGCTCCACCGTCGTCCTGAAGTTGTTCTGGGTAACTGCGGCGCTTTTCAGCGGCGCCTCGTTGTCCGCGACCTCCTTCCGCAAGGTCGTCTCCCGCTCCTAGGCGCTCTCCAGCGCCTTGGTCAAGGTGCCCAGCTTCACCTCGAGATCGGCGTTGGAGTCCTTGGCGGCGTCGAGCTCCTTGATCTTCTCGGCGAAGCGGCCCTGCAGCTCGCCAAGGGTGTGGGCACCCTTCTCGCGCTCCTGTTTGAGCGCGGCGAGCTCCTCACCATTCGCCTTGAGATCAGTGTCGAGTTGTGCCGCCTTCGCCTCCAGTGCCTCCTTGGCGGCCTCGGCGGCCGCGGCGGCATCTTGCGCTTCCTTGAGGGCCCCGCCAAGCGCTTGCTCGCGCGCGGCGACCTCCTCCTTGTGGCTGGCGAGGCTGGCTTTCTGCTGCACCACCTCGCCCTCCCGCGCGGCCCGCCCCGTGGCGGCAAGCCTTTACTGCTCTTCGGCTTCTGCCTTCTCGAGGATGAAGGCCGTCCGCGCCTCGTCGAGCTGCCTTCGCTCCTCCGCCAAGGATCGGAGGGCCTCCTGGTTGAGCTCCCGGAGCTGCCCGGCGCGCTTCTCCATGTCCGCTCCTGCCTTCGCGACAAGCGCTTCCCGGCGTTCCACCTGGGCTTGTCGGGCGCGGTAGAGTGACACCAGCTTCCGGAGCAGCCGCTCCTCCTCAGGCTCGCCACTGCTGCTGCTTGGCGCGTCAACCAGCGTCAGCCCGGCGGAGGCGAGCACCTCTCCATCCAAGGTATCCCCCTCGACCGGCGCCCTGGAAGTCGACTCCCAGGGGAGCTTGATGAAGATATCATCGCCGGCCTTCAGGTAGGCGCCCGGCTGGGGCTCCTCGGGGCCCGACGCCGCTGCGGAGGCGGGATCGGCGGTCGGCGCAGCGCCTGGCGCTCCTACGGCCCCAGGGCCCTTAGTGCGATCACCGACCCCCTCGCCCGCGGCTGCTGCGGCAGCCTTGGCGGCCTCTTCGCCGGCCGAATCTTCAGCACCGTCCGCCCCTCCGGTGGCGGCCACGTCGTCGGTATGGCCGCGCGCGTCCTCCTCGACAACGACCTCGGTCTCCATTAGGTCCGTGGCAGGCGGGTCTGAAGGCCGAAAGAGGGGGAGAAGTCAAGCAACTATCCAAATAAGAAGAACCCCAGGGGAGTTTCGAGGCAAGAAGGTTACCTGGGCCAGGGTCTGCAGTCACGGTCTCCGTCACCAAGGGGCCGTCGGTGCCGTCCCTCGCCGGAGACTGCTCCCTTGCCGGGGACTGCTCCCTCGCCGGAGACTGCTCCCTTGCCGGGGACTGCTCCCTTGTCGGGGATTCCTCCCTCACCGGGGAACTCCCCCTTGGCGGTGTAGTTGTAGCGGGTGACTCATCGGGGGTGGTCTCCGGACGCTCCTGGTGGGGCTGCTCTGCTCCTACACAAATCATCAGCCAGATGTCAGGAAAAGCGAAGAGTACCCGGGCGCGCCCAATGGCAGGAAGCAAATCATATGCTTACGCTGGGGGCTGCTCTGAGGATTAGTTGGTGGGTCCGGCAAGGTCATCTCGGGCGCACCCCCTGCCGTCACGGTGGGCTCGTCGTCGAGGATGACCACCGGGACCTTGGCTCTCTTTGCCATCCTCTGAGCCAGAGTCCTGAAAAGGAGCAAATTCGAAGGAAAGCAAATGAGATGCGAGACACAACTACAAGAATTGAAGAAACACAAGAACAGCGGGGTTCTTACTCCTCTCCCTCTTCCTCGTCGGAGCTAAGCGCGGAGAAGTCGAAGACTGGCCCGCTTCTGGCGCGAGGAGGCGGAGGAGTAGGCTCCCTCGGCCGCTTGGCGGAGGCAGTGGTGGCGCTAGACCGAGACGGCTTTGCCCCGGCCGCCGCCGTGGCGCGAGGGGCGGCAGGAGCAGAAGCAGCGGCCTGCGAAGACCCCGCTCCTGCTAAAACAGCAGAGCGCGTCACGCGGCGCTGCGGCTGTTGGCTTGCTTGCCGTACCACCTCTCCGGCCTTGCGGAGACGCCTCCGTGGTTGAGCCGGGGGCTCCGCTTGCGACGAGCTGCCCGAAGGTCGGGAGGAAGAGGTGTCAGCCTCCGGCAAGCCGCTCGTGCCCTCGGTGGACTCATCCGCCCCTGCATCGTGCCCGGCAAGCTCTTCCTCGCCGGCAAACTCCGCTCGATCGGCAAGGCTTTCCGCCTCCGCCGCGTCCGCTTTCGCCAATGTGAAGCCAAATTCGCCCGCGGCCGCGGCTGCCGCCGCCTCTTCCATCCTGGAGGCGATGCGCGCCAACTCCGCCCCGGTGGTGTCTCGGGTGAGGCCCTTCTGCTTGTCGGCGTCGACTGGCCTCTCCACCAAGTCGTCGAAGAATGCCCGCACGACATCGTCGGCGGGCTCCTGCCAAGTGGAGTCGATCCCGTGCGAGTCGCACAGCGGCATCATTGCAAGGATGCGGCTGAGCGACGAATTGTTGCACAATGGGACGACGCCTCGCGGCAGCTTGAACCATTCGGGGTGGTCGGGGTCGTGCTTGAACAGCTCCCTGAGCGTCCCGTCAAGCTCCAAGACGGTGAAATTGAAGTTGAGGCCAGGGCGCAGCCTCATGATGTCCGCCGCATTCTGGAACTCCCAGGCGGGCCTCCCTTTCTCCTGCAGAGGAGCGATGCGGCGGCGGAGGAAATCTGCGCCAACGGTGCCAACTGTGAGCCCGGCACGCCTGAGCCACAGGATCCGGGTGACGGCAATCTGCAGCTTGTCGTCGTCCGGAGCCACGTCGCTCCAATCCCTGCCGCGCACCACAGGAATTTGGCGCACGTCAGTGAATGGCTGCGGGTTCTCCTCGACGATCAGGCACCAGTCTGCTCTCCATTCCTCACATTTGCTGGGGAGCTCTCCCTCCAGATAAGCATCCTTCTTGCCGAGCTTCGAGATCCAGGCGATCCCGCCGGAGAGGGGCTCTCCTCTCTCTACTCGAGGCGTGAAGAAGTGGCGGCAGAGAGCTACATTTGGAAAGACTCCGACAAAATTTTCGCAGAGATGTGCGAAAATTGCCATGGTCAAGACAGCATTGGGGGTGAAATCAAGGAGATGGAACCCGTAGGTGTTCATGATGTCGCAGAAAAATTGAGAGAAGGGCGGGCAGAGCCCGCAATAGAAGAACAGAGCAAAGAAGGGATACCCGGTCGGATACTCCTTCTGGGCGGCGGCGGGAAGAACCCTCGTGCGCAGGTGTGCTCGCATCCGCGTCGACCAGAAGAGGTAGTATTCCTCCCTCAGGACCAACGCGTCGAGCTCAGGGGGGAAGGTCACCTGCTCCTTTCACAGCGCCTCAAGCCGCTGCGCCTCGGCCGACTTCACGGCCTTCCCTTTCCTCTTGTCACCCTTCGGGGCCATGGCGGAAAAAGGGAGGGAGGTCGACGGCGTCGGTAGCATTGGTGGCGGCGGAAGGGGCGGAGCGCTGCTTCTCTTGGGAAGTGGCAGAGGTCGGAGGTTTTCGAGGAATCGCAACTGGCGGGTGGGTGGACTGCCCCTGTTCCCCCTGCTTATAAGGGAAGGAGCGGGACGTTTCGCCTTTCCAAATAAACAAATCACCTGCGACGTGACGCGCGCCTGCGGGGCTCAGCCCCGCGCACGCCGCCCACGTCACACACGCCTCTCCCCACAATGCCGCATTCGACGCGTGCCGTTCGGGGAGGACGTGGTGGACGCAGAAGCAGATGCAGCGTGACCTAGGCCGCGCGTGCCCGTGCACTGTTTTGGGCCTGACCCAATAGCCTCGGCACCGTGTATGGCCCAGGCCCGGGGGCTCCTGTCGGTGTACTAAAGTAGGGGTACCTTAGTACCCCGAACTTGTGCACGGGCAGTCGTAGCACCCCGCGGCAAGGCTTGCCAGGCGATCGCCAAGACTCTCCATGGTCCCTTTTTGGGCCATCCAAGAAGAAAGTATTTGAGCCAAGGCCTCGGCAGGAGGAGCCTGCCGGGAAGGCCACCCGAAGAGAGCAAGGCCCCGGCAAGAGGAGCTTGCCGGGACGACCGCTCGAAGCACAAGGCCCTGGCAAGAGGAGCTTGCCGGGAAGGCCGAACAAGGCACGACAAGATACTTGCTGCGACGCGCCCCACGTCCCGGCAAGGACCGGTGAGCGACAAGCTCCCTGGCACGACAAGGCGTCAACCGCGGCAAGGCGCTTGCCGCGGCAAGTCACCACCCCGCGCCTGCGCTCCATCTCATCCACCCACGCGTCACTCTGGGGCTGTTCCAGGCATACGTGTCGAGAGGCTGCGCAGCCAGGAGCATGTAGTGGCGAAGCAACGCTGACAGAGTAGCCATCGTGGCAAACGGTGGCGCTCCTGACGGTCCCCTTTCCTGCACCGTCTGGGCGATGCGGACGGGCATTTAATGCCCTTGGCCCCTGCCGTCAGAGTTAGGTATGTTAGCACTGTGCAAACAGCTGTACCCAACACAGCGTTTTCCAGTTTTGCCCAAGCCTACGTTGCCACCTGTGGGTAACCCCTTGCACATATAAAAGGAGGCCCCATGCGCAACGGGGGGGGGGGAGAGGGAGGCCACTCACGCTCGGTCTCGCCAGCAGCTCGTGTGTACTGTAGCACCACACGCTCCCGAGCAAGAACACAATACAAAACCACAAAGCAGCAGTAGGGTTTTACGCATCCTTGCGGCCCTAAGCTGGGTAAATCCTTTGTGTGCATCGCCTCGATCCGCTCTTCGCGCGACCTCAGCCCCCCGCCGAACCAAGAAAGGGGCTCGGTCCCCATAGGTGTTCGGGGAGGCAGATTTCCCCCGACAGATAATTATGGAGTGTCGAACCCACAAGGAGCTAAAGGTAAGGTCAATATTCTCTTAAGCCCTATCTGCCACTGATACGACTCTACGTGCACCGAACGTTTACTTCCAACTAGAAACGAGAAATAAAACTACATTGTGGGTATGAAGAGGATAACTTTGCATGGTACCAGAGAGCTAAAACATAAAAGTAGGTGTTGTTATGATAAAGTTAGAATATATTACTTTGTATTATAAATAGCGAGGGTGGAATAATGGTGGATCGGTGTGCGAAATTGTCCTAGGCAATTGTTCGCAAGACCGGTAATCACTATTGCAGTTTCATATGAGGGAGAGGAATAAGCTAACATACTTTCTCTACTTGGATCATATGCACTTATGATTGGAACTCTCGCAAGCATCCGCAACTACTAAAGATCATTAAGGTAAAACCCAACCATAGCATTAAAGCATCAAGTCCTCTTTATTACCATACGCAACAATCCCTCTTACTCGGGTTTAAGCTTCTGTCACTCTAGCAACCTACTATAAGCGAATCGTGAACGTATTGCAACACCCTACAGCGGGAATCCCTCACGCTTGCGTGACACGGAGAGCACCATAGGACAGCATCAAAGTAAAACACACAACTCATACCAATCTAGATCATCAGTCAACCCAAAGACAAAAGATATCTACTCAAAACATCATAGGATGGCAACACATCATTGGATCATAATATGTGCCATAAAGCACCATGTTCAAGTAGTGATTACAGCGAGGTGTGGGAGAGTGGACGGCGTAAAAGAGATGAAGATGGTGATGTTGATGAAGGCGATCACCGCGGCGATGATTTCCCTCCCGATGGCACTCCGGCCCCACCAGAAGAGAGGAGGAGAGGTTCTCCCTCTTGTGCTTCCAACTCCATGGCCTCCACCCTCTGGTCCTTGGCCTTCATGGTGATGATGGCCCCTCCGGGATACTCCTCCACTAGTAGAAAACAGAGCTTTAAAACCGGTTCGTAAGGGCCTTTAGTTCCGGTTCCATAACCGGCACTAAAGGGTGGGCACTAAAGGCCCCCCCTTTAGTACCAACCGGTACTAAAGGTTTTTTTTTTGAAATTTTTTTCTGAAAATTTTGGATTTTTTTTATTTTTTTCGATTTTTAATTTTTCTGAATTATTTGATGATTTAGTCTCTAATGACCTCTCTTAACTGCTCAAGTGTGGATCACTCATTCCAAATCATCTAACTTCCCGACCGGTCACCCATCCCTCTCACTACTCCAGCCCGAGCACGCTTAACTTTCGGGTTCTATTCTCCTTCGTTTCCAAGTCTGCACTTGTTGTTTTCCTGACAATAATAAGATGTCAATCCTATTAACCCTCATGAGTTTAGCTTGAGCATGAAGTCACACATTTCACTATTTGAGTTTGAAACTATTATTCTAGAAAACAGTAATTATTTAGTAACACTAATATTAAGTTTAACCATAGTTTGACCAGATTTGACCAAAATTCAAAAAATTGAAATAATTATTTAGTAACACTAATATTATTGAATAATTATGTAGTAACATTAATACTTCTTGAATAAGTAGTTTGACCAGATTTAACCAAATTTTTCAAAAAAACTGAAATTTGACCATATCTTTTTTTCCTTTTGGAAATTGTGGATTCTAAAATTTCCAAACGGGTCGTAGGTCATTTCCATCAGATGCGGATTTTCGTGCCGAATTTTTTGATATATTATACGTTTTTTTCCGACATTGTATGCAAAAGTTATAGCCGTTTTACATTTTCCCTACACTTTTTGCAAAACATGTCCAAATTTAAGTTTTCAAATTTTCCTAACTAGTAGATGTAGTAATATAACTACCTCTCGAAGGATTGTATTTTTTGAAGTTTTTATCATTTTCTTTTGATTTTTTCAAAACTGAAATGGCGATACATGGGGAGGGGGTAGAGTTTCAAAATTGTCCTATAGTCCCGGTTTGTGTCTCCAACCGAGACTATAGGTCAGACGCCTTTAGTACTGGTTCATGGCACGAACCGGTACTAAAGGTTCAATACGAACTAGCATTAATGCAAATCCGTTCAAACCGGCACTAATGGTACCATTAGTATCGGGCCAAAATCAAACCGGCACTAATGTGCTTCACGTTTGACCCTTCTTCTACTAGTGCTCCATGGCCACCGGTGATGATGGCCCCCACCGATTGATTTCTCATGGCTACAGAGGCTTGCAGCGGCGGAACTTCTGATCCAATCTCCGTTCTGGAAGTTTTAGGGTATGAGAGTATATATGGGTGCAGGGGGTACATCGGAGGAGCTACGGGGGCCCCACGAGGCAGGGGCGCGCCCTAGGGGGAGCTCCCCCACCCCTGTGAGCACCTCCCGTATCTCCCGACGTAGAGTCCAAGTCTATCCGGTGGATTTCCTTCAAAAAATAACTTCTCCAGTTGATTTCGTTCCGTTTCGACTCCGTTTGATATTCCTTTTCTTCAAAACACTGAAATAGGCAAAAAAAACAACATATCTGGGCTGGGCCTCCGGCTAATAACTTAGTCCCAAAAATAATATAAAAGTGGATAATAAAGCCCAATATTGCCCAAAACAGTAGATAATATAACATGGAGCAATAAAAAATTATAGATACATTGGAGACGTATCAGGCATCCCCAAGCTTAATTCCTGCTCGTCCTCGAGTAGGTAAATGATAAAAAAGATAATTTTTGATGTGGAATGCTAGTAAGTGCTTAAGTTTGATCAATGATAATTCCAATCACTTTTTCTAGCATCATTACATATCATAACAATAGGTCATCTCATAAAGCTTTTCATGATCAAGCAACAAGCAAATCACAGGTTCAAAGTATGGATCATAAACTTTCTTGAAAACTAACAAACAATATTCTAAGTCAACAAACAATTGAAATTCACCCTATTTTCAGGAAGAGTCTATGCCAGAGCTTTTATTTAGCAAACTTCACATATGGAACTATCATGTAGTCTTTGACAATTGCTAACACTCGCGCAATACTTGTGCTTACGGAGTTTTAATCAGACACAGAGAAAGATAGGGACTTATAGTTTCGCCCCACAACCTTTAGCCTCAAGGGTAATGTCAACAATAATAACTCATGCTCCCCTACATCCCATTAGATATAAATATCAAGTTCTTTCCAACATGCTGGGCTTGCCAAAGGATAAAATGAAAAAGGAAAGGTGAAGATCACTGTGACTCTTGCATAAGGTAGAAGATAATAATAAAAGATAGGCCCTTCGCAGAGGGAAGCAGAGGTTTCCATGCGCTTTTATGGTTGGATGCACAAAATCTCAATGCGAAAGAACGTCACTTTATATTGCCCCTTGTGATATGAACCTTTATTATGCAGTCCGTCGCTTTTATTACTTCCACATCACAAGATCGTCTAAAGCTTATTTCTCCCACACCAATCAATCATACATATTTAGAGCAATTTTTATTGCTTTGCAACGATGACAACTTACTTGAAGGATCTTACTCAATCCATGGGTAGACATGGTGGACTCTCATGGCAAAACTGGTTTAAGGATTTTGGAAGCACAAGTAGTATCTCTACTTGGTGCTGAGAATTTTGGCTAGCATGAGGGGGAAAGGCAAGCTCAACATGTTAGAGGATCCATGACAACATACTTTGTCTCAAATATAAGAAAACATATACGTTTTCTTTCTTGTCCAACATCAACTCTTTACATGTCATATTTTAATGAGTGCTCCCAATCATACAAGATGTCCAGGATAGTATATTTATATGTGAAACCTCTCTTCCTTCAATATTTTTTCATGAATTGTTCAAGTGACGAATTCTACGTTTGCTAACTTTCAATAAGTTTTACTATCCATACTCATTATGTGTGAAGTCATTACTCCCCATGTTCTAAGCATATGAAACATATATAAATTCAGGTTTATGACATCCATTGACACATAGGATATACATGAAGCACATGCGCAAATGACAAACTACTCCAAAAGATATGAGTGAAGAACACTGAGTAGTCAAATAACTAACTAGCCATGGGAGGATACTTTTTCATTCAATATTTCAGATCAAATGATTTTATTCAAACAGCAAGTAAAATTGCAAATACGCTCCAAGCAAAACACATATCATGTGACGAATAAAAATATAGCTCCGAGTAAGGTGTACCAATATTTTTGAAGACGAAAGAGGGGATGCCTTCTGGGGCATCCCCAAGCTTAGGCGCTTGAGTCTTCCTTGAATATTACCTTGGGGTGCCTTGGGCATCCCCAAGCTTAGGGTATTTCCACTCCTTATTCTCCTCATATCGATATCTCACCCAAAACATGAAAACTTCAATCACACAAAACTTGACCAAACTTCGTGAGATAGGTTAGTATGATAAAGAGCAAACCATTCACTTTGGTACTGTCAAAGACAAGGTTCATAATTGTTTTCAAACAATGCCTACTGTACCATATCATTTCTACAATTTATATTGATGAATATAAGTCATAGAAACTAGAAAACAAGCAAACTATGCAATGAAAACAGAATCTGTCAGAAACAGAACAGTCTGTAATGATCTGAACAATAACCTTACTTATGCTACTCCAAAAATTATGAAATAACTTGGTGGACGTGAGGAATTTGTCTATTAATCTTGTGAAAAAATAATCAACTCAAAAGCACTCTTCTGTAAAAATCTTACATCTATTCTCGTGAGCGCAAAGTTTCTGTTTTTTACAGCAGGATCACATTAACTTTCACCCAAGTCTTCCCAAAGGTCTTACTTGGCACCTTACTGAAATAAAATCTATAAAACATGATTACTACATTAGCTTAATCATGTAAGCACACAAAACAGTAAGGGTAAATATTGGGTTGTCTCCCAACAAGCGCTTTTCTTTAATGCATTTTAGCTAGGCATGATGATATCAATGATGCACACATAAAAGATAAGAATTGAAACACAAAGAGATCATATTGAAGAATATGAATAGCACATTCAAATCTAACACACTTCATATGCCTAGGGATTTTGTGAGTACACACTTATGGGAACAATAATCAACTAGCATAGGAAGGCAAAACAAGTATAACTTCAAACCTTTAAGCACATAGGGAGGAAACTTGATATTAATAAAACTCCTACAAGCATGTTTTCCTCCCTCATAATAATTTTTAGAGGCATCATGGATAGAAACTTTGTTTTCATACTCAATTGGAACCTCTTACAAAATAGTGGAATCATTACTAGCTAAAGTTGACACTCTTCCAAATCCACTTTCATAAATATCACACTAAGATTCAACACTTCCAAAATAGTGCGATCACTAATTCCTAAAGTTGACACTCTTCCAAACCCACTTTAAATGATAGTATTATTCATACTCCAAAAGATATAAGTGAACTTCATGGAGCATTCTACAACTAACCAATATCCAAGCTCAAAATATATAAGTGAAGCACATGAAGCATTCTATAAAACCATACTCATAAGATTTAAGTGAAGCACAAAGAGCAATTCTATAAGATCATACTTAAAAGATTTAAGTGAAGCACATGAAGTATTCTATAAATAAATGAAGGGCTATATCATGCTAGAATGGTTCTTAAAAGAAAAAGGAAAACACAAAGGACACAAATCATGTGAACAAAGCAAAAACCAAGGTATACCGATATTTGTTGAAGAAGAAAGATGGGATGCCAACCGGGGCATCCCCAAGCTTAGACGATTGAGTATCCTTTGAAATATTTACTTGGTGTGCCTTGGGCATCCCCAAGCTTGAACTCTTGCCTATCTTTATTCTTCTCATATTGATAGCTCCTCGACCTTCGGACACTTCATCCACACAAAACTTCAACAAAAACTTGTGAGATCCGTTAGTGTAATAAAGCAAATCACTACCTTTAGGTACTGTAATGAACTCATTATTTATTTGTATTGGTGTTAAACCTACTGTATTCCAAGTTCTCTATGGTTCATACCCTCCGATACTAGTCATAGATTCATCGAAATAAGCAAACAACACATGCAAAACAGAATCTGTTAAAAACAGGACAGTCTGTAGTAATTTGGAAGTTTGGCAATCTTCTGTAACTTATAAAATTATGAACTAAATTTTAAAATTTGAAAAATTTATACAGAAGTAATGTGCAAAAAGTTTAATACCCATTTGACTTTCCAGTAAAAAATGTAAATTCACGCACTACAGCCAAAGTTTCTGTTTTTGTTTTGCACATAGCAAACAAGCAATCTAATCATCCTAAAACTAAAGCTTCGCACATTATTTTTATAATACAATGTATATATACAAGGGGACAATTATTTACAGAGAAACTTCCATGAAAAATTCTACATTGTTTCCATGAGCATGAACACAAGTGCTCAAGGTCGACCCTCACTTCTTCAATGCAAAACCATCCATTCACTTCTCTTTTTGAAAAAAAATTAGGCATGAGAGGCATGTAATAAATTTTTGTATTTTCATTTTATATTTTTTTGTATGTTTCACCCACAGCTAAACAGAAACAAAAAGTAAAAACAAAATATACTTAGTGAAGAAAGCAAACAAGCACACACGAGAATATCAACCCCACGCTATTGCTCCCCGGCAACGGCGCCATAAAAGAAATTGATAATCCCCAAGTGCAAGGAATCATCATAGCACTTTCCAAAGATGGAAGTGATAAGTATGGAGTGTCGAACCCACAAGGAGCCAAAGGTAAGATCAATATTCTCTCAAGCCCTATCTGCCACTGATACGACTCTACGTGCACCGAACGTTTACTTCCAACTAGAAACGAGAAATAAAACTACGTTGTGGGTATGAAGAGGATAACTTTGCATGGTATCGAAGAGCTAAAACATAGAAGTAGGTGCTGTTATCATAAAGTTAGAATATATTACTTAGTATTATAAATAGTGAGTGTGGAATAATGGTGGATCTGTGTGCGGAATTGTCCTAGGCAATTGTTAACAAGACCGGTAATCACTATTGCAGTTTCATATGAGGGAGAGGCATAAGCTAACATACTTTCTCTACCTGGATCATATGCAGTTATGATTGGAACTCTAGCAAGCGTCCGCAACTACTAAAGATCATTAAGGTAAAATCCAATCATAGCATTAAAGCATCAAGTCCTCTTTATTCCCATACGCAACAATCCCTCTTACTCGGGTTTGAACTTCTGTCACTCTAGCAACCCACTATAAGCGAATCATGAACGTATTGCAACACCCTACAGCGGGAATCCCTCACGCTTGCGCAAGATGGAGAGCACCATAGTACAACATCAAAGTAAAACACACAACTCATACCAATCTAGATCATCAATCAACCCAAAGACAAAAGATATCTACTCAAAACATCATAGGATGGCAACACATCATTGGATCATAATATGTGGCATAAAGCACCATGTTCAAGTAGGGATTACAGCGGGGTGCGGGAGAGTGGACCGCGTAAAAGAGATGAGGATGGTGATGATGATGGTGATGTTGATGAAGAGGATCACCGCGGCGATGATTCCCCTCCCGATGGCACTCCGGCGCCACCGGAAGAGAGGAGGAGAGGTTCTCCCCCTTGTGCTTCCTCCTCCATGGCCTCCACCCTCTGGTACTTGGCCTTCATGGTGATGATTCCCCCTTCGTGATACTCCTCCATGGCCACCAGTGATGATGGCCCCCTCTGGCAGGGTGCCGGAGAGGGCCTAGATTGATTTCTCATGGCTACAAAGGCTTGCGGCGGCGGAACATCTGATCCAATCTCCGTTCTAGAAGTTTTAGGGTACGAGATTATATATGGGTGCAGGGGGTACGTCGGAGGAGCTATGGGGGACCCACGAGGCAGGGGGGCGCGCCCTAGGGGGGGGCGCCCCCCACCCTCGTGAGCACCTCCCGTATCTCCTGACGTAGAGTCCAAGTCTATCCGGTGGCTTTCCTTCCAAATATAACTTCTCAAGTTGAATTCGTTCCGTTTCGACTCCGTTTGATATTCCTTTTCTTCAAAACACTGAAATAGGCAAAAAACAGCAAATCTGGGGTGGGCCGCCGGTTAATACGTTAGTCCCAAAAATAATATAAAAGTGGATAATAAAGCCCAGTATTGCCCAAAACAGTAGATAATATAGCATGGGGCAATAAAAAATTATAGATACGTTAGAGACGTATCAGTCCACCATGTATACATCATGGGATGAGGTGGCTGTCCAGTGCCCTGTGGGCAGTGGTTCCTGATCGTCTCCTGCATCGTTGTCCATACTGTCGATGTCTTCGGTGTCAAAGTCGAGCATGTCGGTCAAATCATCGACAGTGGTTACTAAGTGGGTTGTGGGTGGGCGGCGAATTTCTTCGTCACCCGCATCCCAATCCCGCCGGACATAGTTCGGCCAGGTTTCTCCTGACAGGGAGAGGGACCTTAACGAGTTCAGTATGTCGCCGAAGGGCGAGTGCTGAAAGATATCCGCGGAGGTGAACTCCATGATCGGCGCCAGTCAGATTCGACAGGAACGGGCGCAGGCGGTTCGGAGTCCGTGGCCGGAGAAGAATCCGGCAGTTTGGAGACACGACTCTCGTGAAGGGTAAAGTTGGTATTCGGCTCGATCGCCACTGAAACTGCGGCCTCCGTGGCGGGGTCTAGCCACCCGTCCATGGATGGCGCGGTAGGCTCCGAATTAAGGGTCGAAGCGGTTGCAGGTGCGATCTCCTGAACACTATCCGACGCAGTGCTAAATCATGCTCATCGTGACCGTGCGGCGCACTCGGCAGGGGCTCGAATCCGTCGAAGATCAAGTCTCCGCGGATGTCGGCCGTGTAGTTTAAGTTTCCAAACCTGACCTAATGGCCAGGGGCATAACTCGCGATCTGGTCCAGATGGCCAAACGAGTTGGCCCGCAGTGTGAAGCCGCCGAATACAAAGAACTATCCGGGGAGGAATGTCTCACCCTGGACGACATCGCTATCGATGATCGAAGGAGCCATCAAGCCTGACGATGACGACACAGAGGAACTCTCAATGAAAGCACCAATGTCGGTGCCAAAACCGGCGGATCTTGGGTAGGGGTCCCGAACTGTGCGTCTAGGCGGATGGTAGCAGGAGACAAGGGACACGATGTTTTTACCAGGTTTGGGCCCTCTCGATGGAGGTAAAACCCTACTCCTGCTTGATTGATATTGATGATATGGGTATTAGAAGAGTTGATCTACCACGAGATCGGAGAGGCTAAACCCAAGAAGGTAGCCTATGGTATGATTGTTATTGTCCCTACGGACTAAACCCTCCGGTTTATATAGACACCGGAGGGGGCTAGGGTTACACAGAGTCGGTTACAAGGAAGGAGATCTACATATCCGTATTGCCAATCTTGCCTTCCACGCCAAGGAGAGTCCCATGCGAACACGGGACGAAGTCTTCAATCTGGTATCTTCATAGTCCAACAGTCCGGCCAAAGGATATAATCCGGCTGTCTGGATACCCCCTAATCCAGGACTCCCTCAGCTGACGTTTTAAAATTTCTACTGTCCTTGCGTGATTGCCATGAACATAATTAAGATGCTTCTTTTCATTTTGTATATGTTTCGTATATTCTTATTGACCAGCAACTGTTTAGTTTCTATCTTTTTGTGCAGATAGGGATATCCATTTCACCTTGTTGCTATTGTGACCTTTTGGTGAAGTACACAAAACACTTTTTTTTTGAATGAGTGTCTTGTGCAGTTCAACTAAAATGTCACGTGGGCAACGTCTCTCAATTTTGTTGGAACTGCACAAAATGGTGATTGGAGTTTCCAAAATCTCCGTCAAGTTCTGCTGGTAATCTCGTGCAAGATTTTATTAGCCTTTGCAAGATGGAGCCGTCACTGTCACCATAATGGCACTTTATTTTAGTGGAACTGCACAAAAGGATAAGAAAATTATAGTTGCACCTTACATGAGCCGGACAGCCAACCTTAATGTTCCTCAATTGTAGTGCAACTACTAAAGAAGAACCTGCCAGCTCACAAGAGCAAGTACTTCTTGCTAGCTGAATGATGCAATCTTTGCTTCATTTCAGGTGAACTGCAGAAAAAGGCGCATGAATTGAATCATGGAACTCCATGCAGACCTCATCTAAGTAGAGCTGGAGGTTGAGTTCAAGGAGGCAGCTATTAAAGCAAAATCGTGCTTTCATGTATCCTTGTTTGTGTTGTGCAAACATGTTGTGCAAACAGGAATACTCAACTACAGATGTTGTGACGGTCAAGAGCATTCGC
Source organism: Aegilops umbellulata (assembly GCA_032464435.1). Classification (NCBI taxonomy): domain Eukaryota; kingdom Viridiplantae; phylum Streptophyta; class Magnoliopsida; order Poales; family Poaceae; genus Aegilops; species Aegilops umbellulata. Next base: position 143,440,611 of record CP136059.1, read on the forward strand.
CAAGTTCTTCGATCGTATGACATGGCTAGCCAAGATGGATTTAATCCCGATATTCACTTTATCAAAAGGCTCTAATGGGTTGGTTCTGAATATTGCAAGTTGGGAATCAGTGAGATGTGTAGGAATCTTTGTTGTACTTATTATTTGAATCTTATTTGTTAGTTCTGAATCTTGCAAGCTGGGAATCAATGAGATGTGTAGGCATCTTTGTTGTACTTATTATTTGGATCTTATTTGTTGGTTCTAAATCTTGCAAGCTGGGAATCAATGAGATGTGGATGCATCTTTGTTGTACTTATTATATGGATCTTATTTGTTGGTTCTGAATCTTGCAAGCTGGGAAACACGGCTTGATGATGCAGAGGACAACAACCATAACAAACAGTTCAAACTTGGTAGTATTATCTTTGTGAAAGTGCGACAAATGTGCTGATCGTGTGCGTCTTGAGAATAATAATTCTAATTGTTGTGCATGTTGATCCTGTGGCACTGATAGAACGAGCGAATGCATTGCTTGTTTTAAGTATAAATTTCTATTAAAGCTAATTAAATTTAAGTAAAGTGACCACTAACTCCTGTTATTACAGTACCAATACAGACCCGCTCGTGAATTGACGTGTGGCCGAGGGTGCATATTCTGCCGGGCGTGCAGCGGACGAGGGAGGGGTAGTAACTATTGTCGCCTGTACACACTCAGCTTATTGTTGAATCCAGTTCCCCAGGAGCTGAAAAACGAACAGCTGCCACCGCCTACACACTCGTTCACTCGAAGACACTCCAATGGCTATCTGAGGGGTGAGCCTGCTGGATATGGACTTCAGCAAGGAGTTCCCCTTTGAGTTCGTCGTTCAGTCCTATGGCTGCACCAAGTTGAATGTGATGTACACCAACGATACAGACTCGGTGAAGCTCTACCTCCCCTCAGTCCTATGGCTGCAACAGGTTCTGGAGCATTCGCCCGTTTCATCGGCAGCGCCGACTGCACCTTTGCTACGGTGGAGAGAAGGAACAACGTGACGATTTGGCCATCTGGTGCAACAAGCTTGTCGACATCCAGAAGCAATACAAGATCACCAGCAACGGGCAGGGGAAGGACTCTGTGGTTGACCTTGCTGAGACCATCATCGACCCCTGATACGCCAACATGAAAGAAGACGACCTGAACACGCGGGACGTACCTCTGAATCTAGCCTACATAACCTACGCGGCCAAGGACGCATACACATGCTACGACATGTATAGGTAGATCTTGGACATGAGGGCGTGTCTGCTTCCCGTAACCGATGAGTACACGGACAGCCGCAGCGTCATGATCAAGCGTTCCAGGAAGGTCTAGATGTTATACTTTATCTTTTTATAAGTACCATTATTATCTGAGTGTTTCATGCATTAGCCTATGTGTCGTAATTATCTGTTTTGTCCGAAATATTTATTTTAAGAACCCATTAACCTGATTGCTTTTTTTAGTGGTTATTTGCTTATGTATGTAAACTAGTTCACCTGTTCGTAAAAAAACTAGTTCACTCAGCTGCCGTGCTTTGAATCTCCTTCCTCCCAACATATTCCCATCCTCAGGTGGACCTAGCAGGTCACTGAATTTTCTCCCACTTTCTTTTCGATGTAAATTGAGTTTTCTCCCAGTACTTTCCCCTAGAACCAACTCAACTGTCCCACGTCTAGCCTAAAAAATAATAATACCCCACGTACTATTAACTCATCAAATTAAAATGATATTTCATTTCGTAAGTTGAAAGTTCTTACAAAATAATAATAATAATAATTGTTTATATATAACTAGGCAAGTTAAGTCCTAGTGATTGCATACATAAGCTTGCAAAGATTTCACTGACGTGCAATCATGTGTTTATATTTTTATAACATTTCTCCGTCTAGCCCAACATGATATTTTCACCCAGCCCAGCAAGTCTGTGGACTTCGAGAAAAATGCAAATGAGATTTAAACGGGCTGCATAGATGCTACACCATTGTTTCACCCAGCCCACCAAATGGACTAAAAAATGTTCCCCTCGCTGACAGGCCGGACCCACCAGCTATATCTTCGCACGCAAGGAAGTGCCTCCTTATTACGCACCAAAAAATGAATACCCCTTGCTAGCTGGGACCCACCATAGTGGTTGGCTGACTTGTGGGCCTACTAAGTTGACGAGGACGGAGGGCTTTGTAAACTTAGTCAATATGAACGATTCTAGCTCCAGTGACCATACGATGTCCATCCAACGGCCATAGTGCTTCTTCAACCTCTGGTCTTCTTGCTCCAGCCGCACAAAGCAGCGCCGGTCGTGCTTTGTGCTCCTGCCTCTCGTGCCCGGCTGTGATGCCGCGGAGGCCTCACCGCCCCTACTACTCCCACCACTGGCCCAAGGTATCCCTCTACTCACCCACACCCCCTGTTTTTCTACGGTGACGGCAGCCTCATGCCGCAGCCGAACCAGTGAACCCTCATACTCCTCTCCGCGTGGACATCCACTGTCGCGTCTTCCCCGGCTCCGGATTGTCCCCTTCCTAGGCCTTGCCATCATCCACCGCCTTGGTGCTCTCGGCGCGGCGTGGTCAATGTGGTCAACGATCGATTTCCATCGGAAGAGTACTGTACGTGGAGAGGCTGACAGCTGGGTCAACGGCCACAGCCCAGTTTTTTTGTGATTTGCCAAGTAAGTCGCTTTGTCAGCCTGTTGGGCTGCAAATCTTTCAAGACGAGGAGAGCTTTCATTCGGCTGGCCGAGAAAATGGCCCATCAGTAATGAGAAATGGGTTGTACATTTTTAAAACACATCAAACCGGCAATTAGTTTCAAATATCCTTTTTTCATTTCGAGATTTTAAATTACATTAATTTTTATGCGTGGATAATTTGTTGGATATTATATTGATATACATTTATTTTTTAAATCAATTTGAATGTGAGTTGAAATTTCAGGATTAAAAACAGTTCGGACCGCACCGAAATATGCAAAATTTCATATAATTTTTTAACCGTGGCCACAGTATGGGTTGTAATGCTAACAAAAAGAATATGGGCTCCAAAAAAACCTTAATAATTAGCAAATGGGCTGTAAATTATTTAGATATAATGGCAGATGGGCTGTATGCTGTTTTCCACAGATTTGAGGCTTTCCTAAAAAAGGGTTGACGCACAAGCAGTGACTGTTGGATGGCCATCCAACGGCCGTCGTGCTTCTTCAATCTCTGCACTTCCTACTCCAGCCGCTCAAACAAGCGCCGGCAGGACTGCCTGCTCCCTTCTCCCCGCAGCTGGCTCTGCTGCCTAGCCATCCCTCTACTCACCCACACATGCTATTATTCTCCGGCGACGGCAGACGAATCAGTAAACCCTCGTACAGTCGTACTCCCCTCCACGTGGGAAACAACTGTCGATTCTTCCCCGCCTCTGTGTCGTTCCCTTCCTAGGCCTCACCGTCATCCAACGCCCTGGTGCTCTCGGCGCGGCCTGGTCAACGTGGTCAACGACCGACATGCATCTGAAGTGGACTGTACGTGGAGAGGCCGACAGCTGGGTCCACGGCCACATGCAAGGAAATGCCTCCTTATTACACGCAAAAAAAATGATTCCTCCACCTGACATCAGGGACCCACCAAAAGGGCCTCTGTATTTCGTGAAAAAAATGTTACCGCTGCTGACAGTTCAGACCCACCAGCTATATCTTCGCACGCAAGGAAGTGCCTCCTTATTACGCACAAAAAAATTGAATACTCCCCCTGTTAGCTGGGAACCAGTATAGTGGCAGGCTGACTTGTGGGCCTACTAAGTTGACCGGGATGGAGGGCTTTGTCAACTTAGTCAATATGCACGATTCTAGATCCAGTGACCGTACAATGTCCATCCAACGGCCGTAGTGCTTCTTCAACCTCTGGTCTTCTTGCTCTAGCCGCCCAAACCAGCGCCGGTCGTGCATCGTGCTCCTGCCTCCCATGGCCGGCTGCGATGCGGCGGAGGCCTCACCGCCCCCTACCACTCCCACCGCTGGCCGGGCCATCCCTCTACTCACCCACACCCCCTGTTATTCTGCAGCGACGGCAGCCTCACTCCGCAGCGAACCAGTGAACCCTCATACTCCTCTACGCGTGGGCATCCACTGCCGCATCTTCCCTGGCTCCGCGTCTTCCCCTTCCTATGCCTCACCGTCATCCACTGCCCTGGTGCTCTCGGCGCGGCGTGGTCGACGTGGTACAGGAACGGCTTCCATCAGACGTGGACTACACGTGGAGAGGCTGACAGCTGGGTCCACGGCCGCAGCAAGGAAGTGCCTCCTTATTACGTGCAAAATAATTATTCCTCCACCTGACAACGGGGACCCACCGGACGGGCCACCGTATTTCGTGAAAAAAATGTTTCCCCCTGACTGCTGGGAACCACCAGCTACACCTTCGCACGCAAGGAAGTGCGTCCGGGCAAAAAAACAAAACGATTCGCCCCCTTGACTGCTGGGACCCACCAGCTACATCTTCGCAGGCAAGGAAGTGCCTGACAGTCGGGACCCACCTAGTCGAAGCATACATAGCGTTGTCATTCTAGTCGCGAATGTGTACGTACGTATATACTGGTCGATGTAGAGGCGTGCACGTGTCGTAGTAGAGGCACGCACGTAGCATGTACACGTACATACAACGGCCAGGTTGCAAGAAGAAAATACGGCCACGTATGTGTACATACGGGCGGGGTCTCGAACGCCTACTCGCGCATACGTACGGAGAGGGCTCGTTGACATGGCTGGGTTGGAACGGAGAAACAACGTCGTTGTCTTGTTCATGGGGAGGCAATGGAATGCGTTGTGTTCATGGGGAGGCAACGGAATGCGTCGTGTTCATCGGGAGGCAACGGAACGCGTGGGAGCCAACCGGCTGGGTCAGAACGGAATGCGTGGTCTTGTTCATCGGGAGCCCTTGGATGGAACAGGTGATGGAAACGAGGCGTGGCGTACCGCAGAATAGAGGAAACGACCTTGTGTTCGACTGGCCACGTTTGAACGGGATCCTGTTCATCGGGAGGGTGTGGCGTACCGCAAAACGGAGGAAACGGACTTGTGTTGGAGCGCTACGGTCAAAACTGGGGTCTTGTTCATCGGGAGGGGTGTGGCGTACCGCAAAATGGGACTCCACGGGATACTGTTTATCTATACCGTCGACCTCCTCCAGCCTCCACGGGCTACCATCGACCTCCTCCAGCCTCCACGGGCTCCTGTTCATCCAGCCTCCACCGCGCGCTACTCCACCGGCTACTATTCAACCACCCCTCCACCGTCTACTATTCATCCAGCCCTCCACACCACGGGGTCCTGTTCGACCACCCCTCCACGGGCACCCCTCCACCGTCTCCTATTCATGCAGCCCTCCATACCACGGGGTCCTGTTCAACCACCCATCCACGGGCACCCCTCTACCGCCTACTGTTCATCCAGCCCTCCACCACAACACGGGGTCCTGTTCATCCAGAGGCCACGCCACCGCTCACTATTCATCCAACCCCCCCGGAACGCTCACTGTTCATCCCATTGATCGGCTTCAGTTAGCAGCAGTAGCGAAGGAATCGCTCGATCGGGTTCAGTTAACAGCCATCGATCGATCGCTCGGGTTCAGTAACGCGTAGCCTGCAGTGCAATCGCTCGCGTTCAGTTAGAGCCAAAGCCTCGCACACACGAGCGTACGTGTACGAGAGAAACGCACATTGCTCGGCCCACGACCTCCCACCGTAACCGGGAACTCCCTGAAATTTTCCTCGCCCTCGCTTCTACCACGGTTTTTCCGTCATGGACGGCCCAAAGAATGTCATGCAGCTGCGTCTCCGGCCCGCCCAGGACGAAAAGCCCATTTTTTGTCTTGATTTTTTGTCATAGAAGTAGGAGCCCACCACATCTATGATGATACCGGTTTTTGTCACAATTATCGTCATAGAAGTGTAATATGTATGACAGAAATTTTTTTCGTTCACCCCAAAATGTCACGGATGTGTCTTTTTTTGTATTGTTCCATCGAGCCTGGAAGACTTATGCCCATGCCCATAGCTTGAAGGAAGGGCATTTCCTCCATTTTAAGTTAATGGAGGACAGTTTAATTTCCATCAAAGTTTTTGGGAGCTCGGGTGCTCGCTTAGAGTGTTGCGCGGAGAGCTCAGCCGATGACGAAAGCTCCTCCTGGAGCGCTAGCGAAGAGGAGGATAGTGATAGCGATGACGACGACACCAACCGAGAGGGCGATGAATCTGCCTCTGGCTAAGCATGAGCCGGACCATCACCGTTAGGCGGCAGTAGCACCATCTGCATCTGCACCTCCTCCCGGCAAGGTGATTTGCCCAGGAGTTGGGAGCAGGGTGGAGGTAGTGCCTCCTGCTCCTCCAGCAGCCTTCCAGTAGGACCCTGGCAGGCTTCCTCGTGGGCTATAGCTCTGTTCGCCCTGCCGCGTCCTGCTGGCCCTGGTGGTGGCTGTTGACGGGTCACCTCCGCCGATCTCTTTACCATGTTCTTCGTCTGTGCCCTCCCGCCTCCACCGGGCTACCTCTCCTAGAGCCTGACAGGGTCAGGCTAGGCTTCTGCCGAGGCACTCCTTTTGCCCTCTTCACCTCCTGCCACAGTGCCTAGGAGGAGAAGGACAAGAAAGGGTCTCACGTGGCACTTATCTTTTTTCAATCTTAAATCTGTAGGCACTTGCCAAATTTGAGTTCAAATTATGTAACCTCTTGAATCCATGTTTGTGTCCTATAAGGTTAGTACTTGTTTGATCAGCATATTAATGAAAAAGATAAACCTTGCTTGGGACTCGTGCATGTAATATGTCCATGCAGAGGTGGAACGCCTTTATACTTTTAAGTAAACAAGTTTCTCCGGCAGGCTATCCTACCGGTAACCTCAGTTTTGTTGCCGTGGAGTTAGGCCTACCGGGCACAAATCGTGAAGAGGGACCAGCCCCCCGCCAATCTTTTTTCACCAAAGGCCACTACTACCATCCTGACCGAAGCAACGTTTGAGTTAAGAAATTTGGAGCACCTAAGTTTCAAAAAGCGGCGAGGTTTTCTTATGCACAAGTCCTCGCTTACCGAACACGTATGGATAAGAGAAAGAACTTATCTATTTGGCTTGCCGGAGATTGTAGCATAGGCTTATCTTTCCATCTCCTCTTGGGGACCAAGTCCTCGGCAGGTGCCTACAGTTTATGCGGATGAAAATGATGCCAGATGCGATCTTATCTACATGAACATGCGATGCTCATGAAATGCTTATGCATGCATGCAACTTGTTGGGGCCCCCCAGTGCTTCATTTACTTCTCTGTTGCTCAGGTTCTGACATCCATGGCTTACAGGTAGACTTGTGGAGATGCTCCATATTCCATGAGTTTTGTAATTGAATGCCATCTCTGGTCTCCAGACGGAGTGTGCCAGGTCTGGTGACTTGTACTACCCGGTAAGGGCCTTCCCACTTTGGCGTCATCTTGTTTGCACCCTTGGGGGACTGAACGCGCCTAAGGACAAGGTCGCCTTCCTCAACACACTGGGCGTGAACCCTATGGCTATGATAGCCACGCAGGGCTTGCTGGTAGCATGCAGCATGGGTAGTAGCCTGGAGACGGTTCTCCTCAAGAAGCACAACATCGTCACGCCGGTGCTGATCCTACGCTACTTCATGCAAGCACTCAAGGTGACCCGTAAATGAGTTCCGTGGTGATAACTGCTTCTGCCCCAGTCGATCCATCGCCTGCCGCACTTGTGCAGCTTATCAAATGTTCTCATCTTGAGTTCTCGCAACACTACAGCATTCGCCCTCTAAGCTTGTCCATTGCTTCTGGGATGTGCAACAAAGGCAAATGAGATCTTGCTTCCGAGGGCGTGAACATATTGCATGAAGGCGTGGCTCGTGAACTGGGTGCCCTTGTCGCTGACGATCCGGGCAGGGACTCCGAAGCGGCACACCAATATTGTCAAGAACTTGATAGCTGACTAAGCAGTTAACTTTCTTACGGCTTCTACTTCCAGCCACTTTGTAAACTTGTCAATTGCAAAGAACAAGAATTCAAAGCCCTCGGCAGCTAGGGGGAAAAGGCCGAGGATATCGAGCCCCAGGATCGAAAACGACCATGACAAAGGCATTGCCTGAAGATCTTGAGCCGGCAGATGGATGCTCTTGGAATGGAACTGGCAGGCTTCACATTTGGTGACTAGCTCGACCGCATCTTGGAGGGTTGTGGGCCAATAGAATCCTTGCTGGAATGCTTTCCCAACCAACACCCTTGATCCAATGTGGGAGACGCACATGCCTCTGTGTATTTCTGCCAGCAGTTCCTTTCCTTCTTCCCGGCAAATGCACTTCAATTTCACACCGTTGGTGCTCCTTCTGTATAGTGTGTCATCGACAAACTGATACATACTGGCCCTCCAGGCTACCTTTCAGCTTCTTCTTGCTCTTCTAGAAGTTTCTCAGTTCGGAGGAAGTGGACTATGTGCCTTGCCCAAGTTGGAGCCTGGGGCTCGGCAACGAGGACTAGCGGCACCTCCTCATTCGCGGTAGCGCGTTCCTCGACCGTAGGGACCTGTGTCTCGACAAGAGGGTGCAGCCCGGCAATCTAAGGCGATTTGTTTTCGGCAGGGTCCCTGCCAGGAGCCTTGGGAGGATCTACTGGGAGAGCCTTACCGGAGTCCAATTTCCTCCTTTTTCGGGCCATTGTTGCTAGGGATACGGAGGGCTGAGTAAGATGGAGAACAAAAATTCATGGTTCTGCAGGAAGCTTTTGTGCAGCATAGTTTGACAAATGATAAATGATGACCCACAATTATATGGGATCAATTGTAGACTTTTCAATAAGTAAGAGTGTCGAACCCAACGAGGAGCAAACGGAAATGACAAGTGGTTTTCAGCAAGGTAATGTCTGCAAGTGCTGAAATTGTAAGTAGCAGAGTAGTTTGATAGTAAGATAATTTGTAATGAGCAAGTAATGGTAACGGTAATAAAAGTGCATCAAGGTAACCCAATCCTTTTGAGGCAAAGGACAGGCCAAAACGGTCTCTTATCATAAGCAAACTGTTCTTGGGTTTACGCCGGAATTTCACCTAGTCACTTTAATCGTGTTGATTCGATTCATGTTCACTATTTTGATAATTTGATATGTGGGTGGACCAGTGCTTAGGTGTTTTTCTTACTAGAAAAATCCTCCTACTTATGATTAACCCCCTCGCAAGCATCCGCAACTATGAGAAAATTATTAAGCATAAATTCTAACTATAGCATTAAACTTTTGGATCCAATCGGTCCCTTACGAAATAGCGCATAAACTAGGGTTTAAGCTTCTGTCACTATCGCAACCCATCATCCAATAAAAACTCCACAATGTCTTCCCTTAGGCCCAAATATGGTGAAGTGTCATGTAGTCGATGTTCACATGATACCACTAAGGGAATCACAACATACATAGTATGAAAATATCGAAAACATATCAAGTTCACATGATTACTTGCAACATGGTTTCTCCTGTGACCTCAAGAACAAAATTAACTACTCACAAATAATAATCATGCTCAAGATCAGAGGGGTGTTAAATAGCATATTGGATCTTAACATATAATCTTCCACCAAATAAACCATATAGTAAGCAACTACAAGATGTAATCAACACTACTAGTCACCCACAAGCACCAATCTATAGTTCCGGTACAAAGATTGAACACAAGAGATGAACTAGGCTTTGAGAGGAGATGGTTTTGTTGAAGATGTTCACGAGGATTTCCCTCCCCAAGATGGGAGAGTTGTTGGTGATGATGACAATGATTTCCCCCTCCGAGAGGGAAGTTCCCCCACCAGAATCCCTCCGTCAGAGGGCAAAAGTGCTCCTGCCCAAGTTCCGCCTCAAGACGGCGGCGCTCCGTCCCGAAAGTCCTCTCCTTATTTTTTCCAGGTCAAAATGACTTATATACCAGAAGATGGGCACCAGAGGTGGGCCAAGGGGAGCACAACCCACCAGGGCGCGCCTGGGCTCCCTAGCGCACCCAGGAGGGTTGTGCCCACCTGGCGGCCCCTCTCTAGTACTTATTGGCTCCAATATTCCTCATATATTCCATAAAAAATCTTCGTAAAGTTTCAGCTTGTTTGGAGCTATGCAGAATAGGTGGCCTAACGTAGCTTTTCCAGGTCTAGATTTCCAGCTGCCGGAATTCTCCCTCTTTGTGTATACCATTCATATTATGAGAGAAAAGGCATTAGAATTACTACAAAAAGCATTATTATGCATAAAAACATCATAAATAACAGTAGGAAAACATGATGCAAAATGGACGTATCAACTCGCCCAAGCTTAGACCTCGCTAGTCCTCACGCGAAAACCGAAATCGAAAAACATGTCCAGATGCTTAGAGAGAGGTGTCGATAAAAAAATACAGACATAGAAGCATCATGTGAACTATTATAACAACAATAAACTTTAACATAAAGCTTTTATCATAGAACTTTTATCATAGACTTCTCATGAATAAGTAACAATTCATCACATATACGAAGTATAAAGCATAAACTCTATTGGATACCAACAAACTATGTTCTCAGTCAACTTTGCAACTACAATTCGTCATCTTTTCAGGAAGATGTCGGTGTCAAAACCCGTGGATATCGGGTAGGGGTTCCCAAACTGTGCGTCTAAGGTTGATGGTAACAGGAGACGGGGGACACGATGTTTACCCAGGTTCAGTCCCTCTCTATGGAGGTAATATCCTACTTCCTGCTTGATTGATCCTGATGAATATGAGTATTACAAGAGTTGATCTACCTCGAGATCGTAATGGCTAAAACCCTAAAAGTCTATCATGTATGACTATGATTATGATTGCCTCTACGGACAAGGCCCTACGGTATATATAGACACCGGAGGCGACTAGGTTTGTGCAAAGTCGGTTACAGAGAAAGGAATCTTCGTATCAGGGCACCAAGCTTGCCTTCCACGCCTAGGAGAGTCCTATCCGGACACGGAAGAGAGTCTTTGATCTTGTATCTTCACAGCCCATCAGTCTGGCCCACATATCATAGTCCGGACGCCCGACGACCCCTTAATCCAGGACTCCCTCAGTAGCCCCTGAACCAGGCTTGAATGACGAGGTGTCTGGCGCGTAGATTGTCTTCGGCATTGCAAGGCGGGTTACTCCTCTGATTACTTCAATGTACCTGATTTAAAGAGCACTATTCGGCTTTCCATTTAATGTTGTGCCCATCGACTTACATGCCATCATGACTTCAGCTTCCACGTGTCGAGCGAATACGAGAGGTCGGGGTATTTTTGCAAATATCACCCTGACCATGTAAGAAAGGCATCTATTTAATGAGATTGGGATCTTCAGATCCATTCCACATCAAGCGAGGAATCCTCATAGCTCGCTAGGAGAAACCATTCCAACATGGCCAGCGCTCACAGCTCTTCCTCCCGTCCCCACGGCCCCGAAAAAGGCGATTGGGAGAAATGTTACGTATCACGGTCGGCTAGTGAAGCTACAGACACAAGGATTTCTACCCCCTCCCCATGGATCTAGTCCCCGTTCGAGCAGGATTGACTTCCTTCAATGGCCAGGCTCAGGCATAGAATTTCCCCAATCAATCCAGGGAGAAACGAGTGTGCTTCGTTCCCCACTTGTTGAGAGGTGTTGGATTTCCCATCCACCCGTTCCTCCGAGGACTTCTGGAGTATTATGGCCTTCAACTGCACAATTTCACTCCTGCCTCCATCCTGCACATTGCAGGTTATGTTGCTCTTTGCAAGTTATTCCTGGGTTGTGAGGCCCATTTTGAATTGTGGAGGAAGCTATTATGCCTCGTCCCCCGTAACCAAGAGGGATCAATATTTAAAGTGGGCAGAGCCGAGGTATGGCGCATCGCCAGGACCGGGTACCTGCCCGGCACGCCGAAGAAGGCATCCGAAGAGTGGCCTTCCGAATGGTTCTATATCGAGGACGTCGCCCTTCCTGACCCGGTCTGAATGGGTCTTCCCGGATTTTCATGTGTTCCATTGAAGAAACACCACAGTTGGCGCCCTCGGAGCCTCGAGGAGGGAGATAGTGCGGAAGTCCGTCAACTGACGAGCAAGATAAAGACACTTGGCCAGTCCAGATTATCAATAGTCGAGGTAATGGCGGCTTCCATAGTACGAGGGGTTCAGCCACTCCAATACAGAGGGCTTCCCATGTGGCACTATAATGGGGAATATGACGCCTCCCGTCGCAGTCGGAAGGGTCTGAACACCCTCGCTGCTTTGGCCAAAATATTGGCCGAACTATTCAAAGGGGAGGAAGAGGAATTCATTCGTATTAAGCGCAGACATGGATTTTCCATGTACAATCCTCCTAGCTGGGTGAGTTCCAATCCCACTGCTCTACTCATTCTACCCCCTGAGTCACTTTTAATGAACATTAATCTGTCCATTTGTAACAAAAATGGCGAAAGATCACCAAGGGGCTCCACAGCCCCGCCCCACAGCCAGAGGACCACAATCGGGACCTTGACCCCGGATTTGAAGAGGATCCGTGCATATTCGTGGTGCTCGAGGATGGGGTGTTCTACTAGGCAACCTATGATGGCACGGAAGTGGCCATCACCATCGACTATCCCGGTCTTCTCCCTTCCTCACACGTAAGTAATCAGGAGAGATCTCCTCCGAAAGAGCTTCCTCATTCTGCCTCACCCACCGCACTGTCTCATGATCCAAAGGGGAGGCATTTGGCGCGCCATGCTACACCAGAGGCAACTCCAAAGAGAGAGGCGCCCATGCCGGACAAGCCTTTGAAGAGGAAGGCAAATGAAGACACGGCCGAGCCTTCATCGAAGAGGTATGGCTTTGTAAATATGCCCCTTGGCAGTCACATCCAACTGTGACATTTTCCATTTGTGCCTTATCAGGAAAAGCGTTCACCGGACTATGTTCGGGGGTCTTGCCGGTCATTCTCCCAACAGCCAGGTTCCAGACCCTGCCGTAAAGACGGGGGTTGATATGGGAGTGACACCGGATTGTCCTTTGGCAGAGGATTCAGATGATGTATCCGTCACAAACTCAGAAATGGAGAGCGCCATGAATCATCAGCGTCGGAGGGCCGCTCTACGCGACCCCAGCTTTACAAAAAGAGGCATTCAATGCCTTCAGCTCGGCTGATGCATACATCCGAGCTGCTCGAGATGGGCTTAACAGAGCCACATACCAGCATTTGAAAGACATGCGGGTAAGTTTACATTGTCGAAATATGATAATTATATACCAGTAGCCCCCGAGACTTGAAGCAGTTGATACAACTGATTTAAGGATCATTGTACAACTAGGTGCTTGCGAAGAGGAACAACATGTTGTCTAAAGAACTGGAGAAGTGTTGGACCGAGCTAAATGCCGCTACCGTCCAACTGGAACAATCCAAGAAGGCATCGCCTGGTAATATTCCCCTCCATCGAGAAAATATAGTTATATACCAGTAATGTTAATAATGTTGCATATCCCATGGCATGATGGTCAGATAAACTGAAGGAGGCACTAGAATTCGCGCAAAAGGGTGAACAAGAAGCCAAAAGGCAACATGCTGCAGGCGAACATATACTGACATGGGTCAGGGAGGAGAAAAACAAACTCCAGTATTCCAACACCCAGCTGGGCGAAGAACTAAAAGATGTGCGGGCCCAGCTAGCTGACACCGTGAAGGAAAATAAGAGGCTGTGATGCGGCATATTTAGTATGTGCTCAAACTTGCCTCCATGTAATTCGGCGAGGAAAGGAACTGACAGAGTTATGTCTATAGGTATGCTGACTGGTTGTCCCGAAGAGGAGATGCCCGGATCTTCGGGCGATCTGCTACAAGAGCTGTTGAAAATGCACGAGCAAGCTCGGCGGGCGATGCGAAGTGTTGCCAAGGCCTTACGGCCATCCGCCTCCCCCTAGGAAGTATGGAGGAGCTTGTACAACTATTCAAGGGAGCGCGGTGGCGTTTTTGATTATGGAAGATATCGACCTGCCGAGAAGGTGCGCGAGAGGCCTGGGCCATGTTGAAAACACGGTATACCAAGCTTGATCAAAATCATATGGCCCCGGTCGGACCTCTAGGATCGTATGGGAAAGAAATTCTCGTTAATTTGCTATATGACCAAGTAGAAGTAGCCGCCAAATATTCCCAACATGATTGTAAGTTAGATAGCCTATTAGACGGTATAGAGGAGGAAATCTTTTAGTCCAAGTGACTATGTACTTTCCTTGACATGTTTGTCCCTAGCCGGATTGTAAAACGATTGTCATGGCATACCTTTTCGCTTCAACTTCCGGACCCGAAGGTGCGGAGTGTTTCTGAATACTTTAGCGGCAAAATAGACCGGGGTATGCGTGGAAACTAGGCGTAGGGGTCATAGTTGCTTGAACAGACAAGTTATATCCCGCTAGCTATGTTATATTACATTGTGATTGTAAGTTACATCTTCGAGAGAGAATAGTTCTGTTAAGGGTTCCTTTCCCTGGGTGTACATGCGCTAATGTGCATGTCCGAACTATGATTAAAAAAGTCGCAGTATACGTAACGTCTGGGTGTTCATAGTGGAATGAATGTAAAAACATATTTAGTCCACTGACCAAATATTCCCTTAAGAATGCTAGCTTTTGGCTTCACCCAGTCTGAGGTACACATCCGGATGACCCGGCAGTAACAATCGCAGCGGTGTTCCCTTTATATCCTAGCCGACTAGCGGGAACGTAGGGCATAAGCACAAGAGCCAGGAAACCCAGCTTGGCCAAAACTTAAGTCATATCGATGCATATAATGGTGAACAAACGTTAAATATGAGGGAAAAACGCATATGTGATGAGCTTGATGCTCGGAAAATAACAATAGTAAGCTTCTGTCCAAGAAGCTCCGAGGTATAATGGACGTACATATTTGAGGATGTGTACGTCACAGGTTTGGCTCTAGGCGATTGTCTGATGCATCCCGCAGGAGGTACGCTCCTCTAGTGAGAACTTCTTCAATGATGAAGGGACCCTCCCACTTGGGCTTGAGTTTGTCCTTTTTCTTCTCCGGCAAGCGTAGAAAGAGTTCACCAACATTATAAGTCTCGGCCCGCAGTTCTCTGCTTTCAAATCTGCAGGTCTATTGTTGATAAAATGCGGAGCGGGCTTTTGCAACATCGCGCTCCTCCTCCAGGGCATCTGGGCTGTCTGCCGATCAAGCTCCGCCTCTCTCTCTCTTCGTACATGCGCACTCGAGATGAGTCATGAATAATGTCGCAGGGTAACACAGCCTCTGCGCCGTACACCATGAAGAAAGGTGTATATCCGGTAGTGTGGTTGGGCGGGGTCCACAGCCCCCATAGTACGGAGTCGAGCTCCTCAACCCAGTGCTTGTCTGATTCTTTCAAAGACCACACTAGTCTTGGCTTAATGCCGCTCATAATAAGATCATTGGCTCGTTCGACTTGACCCTTTGTTTGCGGGTGATAGACAGAGGCGTAATTGAGCTTAATGCCTAGATTAGTACACCAGGTTTTCACCTCATCGGCTGTGAAATTGGAGTCGTTATCGGTGATGATGCTGTGTGGAACACCATAACAGTGCACAACACCAGATATGAATTCTATCACTGGTCCTGCTTCGGCCGTTTTAACTGGTTTGGCCTCTATGAACTTAGTGCATTTATCCACCATGACCAGGAGATACTTTTCTTATGGCTTCCTCCTTTAAGGGGTTCGACCATATCAAGCCCCCAGACCGCGAAAGGCCAAGTGATGGGAATTGTTTGTAGAGCAGTGGGTGGCATATGGCTTTGGTTGGCGAAAAGCTGGCATCCGACGCAACGTTGGACAAGGTTCTGTGCATTTGCTCGGGCCGTCGGCCAATAGAAACATGTACGGAAGGCCTTGCTTACAAGGGCCCGAGCCGTGGCGTGGTGACCAACGAGACCGGCATGAACTTCAGCCAAGAGCTGCCGCCCCTCTTCCTCAGAGATACATCTTTGAAGTACTCTGGTAGCGCTTTTCTTGTAGAGTTCTCCGTCGTGAACCTTGTAGGCTTTCGAGCGCCGGACAATGCGGTGAGCCTCATTCTTTTCCTCAGCGAGTTCTCGCCTATTAAGGTAGGCCAAGAAGGGTTCGGTCCGTGGTCCAATGACTGCCATGATGAGATGGGTCGACAATGTTATTTCGTTGGCTGAGCCCCCGATGATATCGGTGTGTTCAGAATCTGGGGTTATGGTTAGATCCGGACTGGTGTTGCCGCTCTCCCCTTGCCACACCATGGATGGCTTGAAAAGCCTTTCTAGAAAGACGTTAGGTGGGACGGGGTCGCGCTTGGCGCTGATGCGAGTAAGGACATCCGCTCCTTGATTGCTTTCTCAAGCCACATGATGAAATTCGATCCCCTCTGCCAAGCTGACATTTTTAGAAAGACATTACGGTAAGCTACCATCTTCGGATCTTTGGCATCAAAATATCCGTTTATTTGAGATATTGTGAGGTTTGAGTCCCCGCACACTTCCAGGCGTTGTATGCCCATGGAGACAGCCATCCGAAGACCGTGCAATAAGGCCTCATCTTTGGCTGCATTGTTGGAGTCTGTGTGTAATATTGGGAGTACGTACTGAACCGCGTCTCTACTGGGAGACGTTAAGACAATGCCCGCCCCTAATCCCGCCAGCATTTTGGAACCATCGAAGTGCATAACCCAGTTGGAATATGTGTCGTACTCTTTAGGGAGTTCGGCCTCTGTCCATTCGTCGACAAAGTCAGCCAGTACTTGGGATTTAATGGCTCGGCGCGGTTTGTATATTATGTCGAATGGAAGGAGCTCAATGGCCCACTTGGCAATCCAGCCCGTGGCATCGTGGTTGTTTATTATGTCGTTGAGTGGTTGTAACGCCCTCGATGCGGCTATATCTCCCACGTGTCGAAGCACGACTTAGAGGCATAACTGCATTGAAAGCAATGTCCCAAGTGAGGTAATCTTCACACAACCCATGTAATACATAAGGGAAAAAGATACATAGTTGGCTTACAATCGCCACTTCACACAAATACATGAATGAAACATTACATCATACAGTTACAATCAGGGCCCGTCTACGGAGCCAAAATAAAAGAAGAAACCCCAAAACCGACAAGGTCCAAGATCGACCCCAACTGGGCTCCACTACTGATCGACTAGAACGAAACAGCATGAAGGACAAGATCTTCATCGAGCTCCTCCTTGAGTGTGGATGCGACACCTGCACGGTCTCATCGGCACCTGCAAACTGGTTTTGGAAGTATCTGTGAGTCACGGGGACTCAGCAATCTCACACCCGCGAGATCAAGACTATTTAAGCTTAAAGGTAGGGTAAAAGGTATGAGGTGGAGCTGCAGCAAGCGACTAGCATATATGGTGGCTAACAGACGCAAATGAGAGCGAGAAGAGAAGGCAAAGCACGGTCGAACAACTATGATCAATAAGTGATCCTGAACTCCTTACGTCAAACATAACTCCAACAACCGTGTTCACTTCCCGGACTCCGCCGAGAAGAGACCATCACGGTTACACACGCGGTTGATGTATTTTAATTAAGATCAACTTCGGGTTTTCAACAACCGGACATTAACAAACTCCCATCTGCCACATAACCGCGGGCACGGCTTTTGAAAGTTCAAAACCCTGCAGGGGTGTCCCAACTTAGCCCATGATAAGCTCTCGCGATCAACGAAGGATATTCCTTCTCCCCGGGAAGACCCGATCTGTCTCGGAATCTCGGCTACAAGACATTTCGACAGTAATAAAACAAGTCCAACAAAGCCGCCCGATGCGCCGACATCCTGATAGGAGCTGCACATATCTCGTTCTCAGGGCAACACCGGATAAGTCAAGCTACGAGTAAAACCAGACCTCAAGTTTCCACGAGGGGGCCCCGCAGGCTTCTCGGTTCGGACCAACACTTAGACAAGCATTGGCCCGGGGGGGCTACATAAAGATGACCCTCGGGTTGATCAGAGCCAAGGGAAAGGGTAGGTGGTAGACAAATGGTAAAACCAAGGTTGGGCCTTGCTGGAAGAGTCTTATTCAAAGCGAACTGTTAAGGGGGTCCCATAAATCACCCGACCGCGTTAGGGACGCAAAATCCGGGAACATAACACCGATATGACGGAAATAGGGCGGCAAGAGTGGAACAAAACACCAGGCATAAGGCCGAGCCTTCCACCCTTTACCAAGTATATAAATGCATTAATTAAATAAGATATATTGTGATATCCCAACAAGTAAACATGTTCCAACAAGGAACAACATCTCCATGTTCCAACAAGGAACAAACTTCATCTTCACCTGCAACTAACAACGCTATAAGAGGGGCTGAGCAAAGCGGTAACATAGCCAAACAACGGTTTGCTAGGACAAGGTCGGTTAGAGGCTTGGGTTAACAATATGGGAGGCATGATAAGCAAGTGGTAGGTATCGCAGCATAGGCATAGCAAAAGAGCGAGCAATCTAGCAAGCAAAGATAGAAGTGATTTCGAGGGTATGGTCATCTTGCCTGAAATCCCGCAAGGAAGAAGAACGAGTCCATGAATAAGATAAACGGACGTAGTCGAACGGGTCCGCACAAACGCGATGATAACGGGATCAACCCGAAGAAGCAACACCGGAAAGAAGCACACAACATAGTAAACAACCAACACATGAATATGGCATGATGCACAACCAAGTATGATGCATGTCCGGTTTAATGTAGCATGGCATGGCAAAGTGCAACATACAACGCTACAAATTAAGTGGAGCTCAATATGCAACGAGTTGCATATTGACAGAACACCACATTTAATTACTTAGTTCCCTCCCGTTTATATAATCAACAAAATTAAATGTTGTTAAACATGGCAAGTGGGTGAAGCAAATGAATACTACCTATCTAGGCAAGTTTAAATGAGGCCGGAACAACAAACAACAAGTCCGGAAGAACCTCGTATGCATATTTTGAATTTGGTACTGTTCTGCCTAAAACCATATTTTATTTTTGTTAAACATGCAAAGTGATGCCACCATGTGAAACTAGGAAAAATTCTACCCCATTTACATATAAAGTTTATTAGAAACCGAGCTACGGTTATTTAGTTATGAATTAAAGCATTTTAGCATGTCATTTATGCAAATTAATGCAAACAGCAATTTTAAATATTT
Source organism: Aegilops umbellulata (assembly GCA_032464435.1). NCBI lineage: Eukaryota > Viridiplantae > Streptophyta > Magnoliopsida > Poales > Poaceae > Aegilops > Aegilops umbellulata. The sequence continues at coordinate 143,459,763 of CP136059.1, forward strand.
TTAACATGGATGAAGTTTGCATATTATGAAACTAGGCAAAATTCTAGGCATTTTACATATATAAAACATTTTAATATGATGCACTGTTCATGAGTTATTATATGCATGAAGTTGAGGGCTTTTCTGTAAAACTATAATTCACTGCATAAAGACTAAATCGCAGACAGGGAAAAAAACATTGTATGGGCCGAAACTGATAGGCCCAAAGGTGCACAGGGGAGGCTGGGGCGGCTGCTCACATAGTGGGCCGTGGCCCATGACGGTGAGGTCGGATCTGGAGGTCTCCTGGGCCTTGGAGAGGCGCTGGCCTCGCGCGTGCGAACAGAGGAGGCCACGGCGAGGAGGCAAACGGCGACGAGGCTGGGACGGAACGAGGACGACGCCGACGAGCTCCAAGGCCACGGCGAACAGCGGAACTTGGCGGACCTGGAACGCCGCGAGGGAAGGGAGGCGGCTTGGCGCGGAGGCAGGGAAGCGCAAGGACGACGCGTCTTCGGTGCAGAGGAAGCAGGGGCGCGGCGATAGGGACTTGGGGCGCCGGCGACAGAGGGAAGCGAGCGAGGCAGCGACCTGCTGGTTTCGGTCTGCGCGGACGAGGAGAAGGCAGGGCCTCGGGCGCGGGACGGGCAGGAGAGGCGGGGTCGAGGTGCTTGTCCTCCTCTGCACTGCTTTGATGCAGAGAAACAGGAGGCACATGCGAGGCGGGCATGGCGCGGCGGAGCTTGGGGCACCGGAGGAAGGAGGTCTGGTGGGGCCCGAGGGCACAGGGCGTCGGGGTGGCTGGATCCCGGTCGCGGGAGGTCGCCGGGGTCACGTTCCCTGCCGGATCGAAGCAGGGGTGGGCCGGCGGACTTGGAGCTCCATGGCGCGGGGCTGCTGCTGCAACGAACAGAGAGAGAGAGAGAGATGAGAAGAGCGAACCGGAGGAAAGAGAGAAAGGGAACCAGGGCGGCGCTCATCTTAGACGACGACGGTGAATGTGCTCGGGGTTCGGGGATGCATGAGCTGCTCCTGCTGCCGGCGGCAGGGACGAGGCGGAGGAGACGCGTGGGCTCTGCTAGCCTTCGGGAGAACAAGAGGAGGTGCGGGGGAACTCGGCTCCATGGAGATGGTCGAAGCAGAGGATCCAGGGGCGTGATTCCGGTGGAGCTCGAGGGTGAGGGCGGGCTCGGGGTTGGCTGCGTGTGCGGGAATCACGGGAGGTGGTCGGAGGCTGCGGTTGGAGGGGGGTGGATCTGAGATGGATGGGACAGAGAGGATCGGGCGATGATGTGGTTGGTCGGTGCTGAAACCAAGGGAGATAGTGGCGGCGGAGGCGGGGAGGATTTGATGGATGGGACGGCTAGGTCTAGGGTTAGACTTATATAGGCAGGGGATTAGGGTAGGGGTCGTTTGGGTCCCTCCGATCGTAATCGGACGGTCGCGAATAAAATAGTTAGGGAGCCCAATTAACAAAACAGAGATGTTTTGTAGACATTAGTGGATGATCCGGACACAACGGTAACGACAGACCGGTTCGGGTTCGGGACAATTTTCGGACGCGCGCGAGGAGGGCCGCGGGCTGACGAGAGAGGTTAGGTTGGGTCTGGCGGATTGTGAAGAGCGGGTTGGTCTGAGAGAAGAGGGGAGAGATGCAGCCCGACACAGTTTATGGAGACCGAAAACGTCCGACGTTAGACCGGCTATACTGCCGCTATAGTTATTCGTTGGGGCATCAAACGGACTCCGAATGCGATGAAACTTGGCAGGCGGCCTACCTACAACATAACAACACCACATGCCAACTTTCAACCCATTGCGAGAACATTTTCCGGCCACTTATAAAATAATATTTTGGACATGCCGCGGGCGCGTGCAAGTGTGTCTGAGCTCAGAACGGACAACGGAGAGAACAAATGGGACCGGGACAGATGCAAGTTTTGAAAACATGATGATGCAATGCGGACGATGACATGACAAGATGCGACACGCAAGCAAATGACAAAGCAACAACAGCGAATAACTGACGGACACCTGGCGCATCAGGTCCGGGGCGTTACAACACTGCACCACTACGAGAGGATCTCGTCCCGAGATCTAGGATGGCACCGGAGGGAAAAAACGGAAGAGGAAGATAAGCGGTAGAGCTAAGTTGCTTCTTGACAAAAGAGTGAAACCAAAGAACCTTGCGAGGTTGAACAAATTGATAGAAAAAGGAATATAGTGAAGATGAACGAAGTGGAAAACACTCCGTTAGACAAGGAAACAGAAATACGGCGAGAAAGAAGAGCTTAAGTGACAAGATAGACATTGAAACCACTCCGGTTAAAACAAGATAGAGAAGGAATAAGAATGATATAATTTGGGCAGCACTCCGACTGAAAATGGAAGGAATTAACAAGAACTTGAGAAGATAAGATGGAACTTGATGAAATCAACAACGCACTGTCTCCACAACAATTAAACGAATGACACAAGGGGTAAGAATGATTTCAGACAGCACTCTGGTTGAAAAGGGAGGCAAAATTTGATAAGATGAAAAGAACTTGAAGAGATGATACAACACTCCGGTTGGAAACGGAGGAATAGAATTTGAACTTGGCAAAATGAAAGCACTTGGACAATTTCTGCCACAAATGAGCTTCCAAAGCACCCTTGCAAGAAGGTTAGAGCAGAGTTGTTGAAAAACCAACAATGAAATGATATACTCCTCGTGGACTTATGAAAACATCTCAAAACTCGAGGTGAAATTTGCCACTAACGAAAACAATTGCTTGCTTGAGATCAACGAAGAGATGAAAACTTGTTCCACCAAGAGGATAAAGAGCAAGCTTGGGTCATTGCGAAGCACCGCAATAAGCAACATTCCTTAGGGAAGGCTTTAGGTGAAATCTGACACAAGGTAAATCCAACGAAGAGATTGATGGATTTAAAATACCTCATTCTTGACAACATGTGAATCATGAGACATGAACTCAAATTATCACGAATGACATAATACCACCTCGAATGATACGGTTGAAAGAATTGCACTTCGGAATGCAAGATGAAGAATACTTGAACTCCTCAAGACAAAACATGTGTTGAAACACCATGTTTATTTTAGAGTATGGCTTGACGGATCTTAACTCCGAGAGAAATCTTGAAGAACAATTGAAGAAAGAAAAGGGTCCTTGACGAACCACCATGTAGAGCCTCCATGAATAACTCCGGTAAGAAAAGGATGATAGAAAGAAAGCGAGGATGAAAACACGAGGTGAACCTTGCAATGATTTAGATGGATCTTCGCGATGAGATAATGCGGAGAACATGGAACTCCGGACGAAGATGAACAACATAAAACTAAGAAATTGATACCATTACGAACTCCGAAAGAAGGAATTAATCACTTGGATGAAACAAGAACAAGAATTACGTTATGCTCATCCTTCACCAATTAAATTGATGACAAGCAATGGATTTGGCATACTACTTATTCTCGTAGAAAGGATTAAGATAGATATGGCGCAAACTTGAGAAGGTCTTCAACGAACCACCGGTAGGATTGAAACAACGAATGAATCTATATGATAACGAAGGAAGAGAACTCTTGAACGAACCACCGTAAGAACTAAAAATGAAAGAAGAAAAGATAAAGAAACACCGGGAAGAATTAGAAAACGAATAAAGATACTTGACAGAATTTTGATACATGAGAACAAAGAGATCATGAACTGATTAGAGTATATTTGAACGATGCACCGGTAAGATTTGGAGAACGATAGCTACACGCTGAGAATGGAGAATTATGACATGATGGCCTTCGTAGGAAAGAAATGGAAACAACACATGAAATGCTCCGTATGTGTGAAAAGAATTCTCACAAACGAAAACAATTATGAGAGGATGGCATCAAGCTAGAACCATGAATCTTGAAGAGAATGAAACAAGATTTAAGAGAAACTCTTCTTCGGTCTTCAAAATCCGAGAATGATGATGAGAGCCACCACCATGAATTGTTGAGGCACTCCAGAATGAAAATTAGAAAGGTTGAACCAACGATGAAAAGAATTTGGAAGATCTTGGGGAAAGACAAAAGACTGATGATAATTCATTCTTACGTCAAACTTTTAAATGAATTCGATAATAACTCCGGAAAAACAGAAGAGTCAGGTAAGATCCTGGGAAAAGACCTGTGGGTTAGGGCCCACTGAAAAGAAAACACCGTTGGAAAGGATTACTTGACATGGAGGTTGCACCGGTTGATTTAAATGGCTTGAATAAGATAACAAACTTGAAATAGTAAGAATTGATGCGGAGTGAAAACACGAATCTTCAGAGATATCTTCAGCACTTCAGAACAAATGAATAGCGAGAGGTGAATTATTATGAGGTGCACCGGTATGAGAAGGTATTGAAACGAGGAAAAGATGTGATCGCCATCGAAAGATTGCATTGAACACACCGGGGAAGATAAAAGAACAAAGAATTATAAACTTGAGGCTCCGGTAGCATCTTCATGAGAAACACCGGGTAAGAACAAGAAGGAGAAGAATGGAGAGGCTTCACATCAATAAGATGGATACTTGATCAAGAAATCTGCGTCCTTGAAGAAATAAGGGTGGGAGGGCGGGAAAAACAAAGACAACTTGGAACGGATGAAGCAAACACCATTGAGAAGAACTGATAATTGATCTTGCGAATGTTGAAGTGATCGGATCCACTTGAAGAGGGACACACCGGTTGGAAAAGAATTGGCATGATAATCTTGATGATCAAGAAGGATTAGTATCCACATAGAAATATGAGAACATCGCTTAGAATAAGGTATGGAATCAACACTTGACTTCGAAGCAACTCGAATACCACAAAACAAATCAAAAACAAAGGATTGGCTTGCAGAATAAGCCGGAAACAAACATATGATAGGTCCCATATCGTATCATGTGTCTGTTGGAAAGAATTCCTACGTGATATTTGACTTCCCACTTATAAGCTCCCGAAACTTTCTGGTTATGCAATCAGGTGTTGGGGATACAGGGGACACAAAATATATCACCCAAACTAACAATACCTAGATCCAGCTGTATCCATCCTTCAACACATAACCAAGAAACCTTCGGAAATCATCTACCTCAACCTTCGAAAAGCATCCGTTATACGAGTCATGGCAATACTCCCGCACTCGCCTCAGTACTGGGTTATCAGGGTTATCTCACCAACAACTGTACAAAAGAGATTTTCGATGTTGGCGTACTAAACTCAGGTATTCCAGAACTGCAACGATAAAATTATGACGACAACACCTCGGAGCTCAACTCCCCGGGACACCTCCACTATACCCCTGCTGACGGGAGGCAACCAAGACAATGTTGTTATCATAAAGCCATCAGAACGATTCTAAGATACCCGCGTGATCCTAAAAAAAAATTTAGTGAAAATTGAGAAGAGAAGAGTCAAAACTCTACGTCAGGTTGCCTTACCAGAGCGATGAGGAGACTGGGAAGTAAAAAGAATTCCTAAACTCTCCGATATATAATTCCTAATTGACTCAACACATTTTTTCTAGACACAACTCAGCCGCTAAGAACGATCAATCAGAGGGGGCTCCTAAGGTCGGGGAAGGTTCTGATACCAACTTGTAACGCCCTCGATGCGGCTATATCTCCCACGTGTCGAAGCACGACTTAGAGGCATAACCGCATTGAAAGCAATGTCCCAAGTGAGGTAATCTTCACACAACCCATGTAATACATAAGGGAAAAAGATACATAGTTGGCTTACAATCGTCACTTCACACAAATACATGAATGAAACATTACATCATACAGTTACAATCAGGGCCCGTCTACGGAGCCAAAATAAAAGAAGAAACCCCAAAATCGACAAGGTCCAAGATCGACCCCAACAGGGCTCCACTACTGATCGACTAGAACGAAACAGCATGAAGGACAAGATCGTCATCAAGCTCCTCCTTGAGCTTGGATGCGACACCTGCACGGTCTCATCGGCACCTTCCAACTGGTTTTGGAAGTATCTGTGAGTCACGGGGACTCAGCAATCTCACACCCACGAGATCAAGACTATTTAAGCTTAAAGGTAGGGTAAAAGGTATGAGGTGGAGCTGCAGCAAGCGACTAACATATATGGTGGCTAACATACGCAAATGAGAGCGAGAAGAGAAGGCAAAGCACGGTCGAACAACTATGATCAATAAGTGATCCTGAACTACTTACGTCAAACATAACTCCAACAACCGTGTTCACTTCCCGGACTCCGCCGAGAAGAGACCATCACGGTTACACATGCGGTTGATGTATTTTAATTAAGATCAACTTCGGGTTTTCAACAACCGGACATTAACAAATTCCAATCTGCCACATAACGGCGGGCACGACTTTCGAAAGTTCAAAACCCTGCAGGGGTGTCCCAACTTAGCCCATGATAAGCTCTCGCAATCAACGAAGGATATTCCTTCTCCCCGGGAAGACCCGATCAGTCTCGGAATCCCGGCTACAAGACATTTCGACAGTAATAAAACAAGTCCAGCATAGCCACCCTATGCGCCGACATCCTGATAGGAGCTGCACATATCTCGTTCTCAGGGCAACACGGGATAAGTCAAGCTACGAGTAAAACCAGACCTCGAGTTTCCACGAGGGGGCCCGCAGGCTGCTCGGTTCGGACCAACACTTAGACAAGCACTGGCCCGGGGGGGGGGGTAAATAAAGATGACCCTCGGGTTAATCAGAGCCAAGGGAAAGGGGTAGGTGGTAGACAAATGGTAAAACCAAGGTTGGGCCTTGCTGGAAGAGTCTTATTCAAAGAGAACTGTCGAGGGGGTCCCATAAATCACCCGACCGCGTTAGGGACGCAAAATCCGGGAACATAACACCGATATGACGGAAACTAGGGTGGCAAGAGTGGAACAAAACACCAGGCATAAGGCCGAGCCTTCCACCCTTTACCAAGTATATATATGCATTAATTAAATAAGATATATTGTGATATCCCAACAAGTAAACATGTTCCAACAAGGAACAACATCTCCATGTTCCAACAAGGAACAAACTTCATCTTCACCTGCAACTAACAACGCTATAAGAGGGGCTGAGCAAAGCGGTAACATAGCCAAACAACGGTTTGCTAGGACAAGGTGGGTTAGAGGCTTGGGTTAACAATATGGGAGGCATGATAAGCAAGTGGTAGGTATCGCAGCATAGGCATAGCAAAAGAGCGAGCAATCTAGCAAGCAAAGATAGAAGTGATTTCGAGGGTATGGTCATCTTGCCTGAAATCCCGCAAGGAAGAAGAACGAGTCCATGAAGAAGACAAACGGACGTAGTCGAACGGGTCCTCACAAACGCGATGATAACGGAATCAACCCGAAGAAGCAACACCAGAAAGAAGCACACAACATAGTAAACAACCAACACATGAATATGGCATGATGCACAACCAAGTATGATGCATGTCCGGTTTAATGTAGCATGGCATGGCAAAGTGCAACATACAACGCTACAAATTAAGTGGAGCTCAATATGCAACGAGTTGCATATTGACAGAACACCACATTTAATTACTTAGTTCTCTCCCGTTTATATAATCAACAAAATTAAATGTTGTTAAACATGGCAAGTGGGTGAAGCAAATGAATACTACCTATCTAGGCAAGTTTAAATGAGGTCGGAACAACAAACAACAAGTCCGGAAGAACCTCGTATGCATATTTTGAATTTGGTACTGTTCTGCCTAAAACCATATTTTATTGTTGTTAAACATGCAAAGTGATGCCACCATGTGAAACTAGGCAAAATTCTACCCCATTTACATATAAAGTTTATTAGAAACCGAGCTACGGTTATTTAGTTATGAATTAAAGCATTTTAGCATGTCATTTATGCAAATTAATGCAAACAGCAATTTTAAATATTTTTAACATGGATGAAGTTTGCATATTATGAAACTAGGCAAAATTCTAGGCATTTTACATATATAAAACATTTTAATATGATGCACTGTTCATGAGTTATTATATGCATGAAGTTGAGGGCTTTTCTGTAAAACTGTAATTCACTGGATAAAGACTAAATCGTAGACAGGAAAAAAAACACTGTATGGGTCGAAACTGATAGGCCCAAAGGTGCACAGGGGAGGCTGGGGCGGCTGCTCACATAGCGGGCCGTGGCCCATGACGGTGAGGACGGATCTGGAGGTCGCCTGGGCCTTGGAGAGGCGCTGACCTCGCGCGTGCGAACAGAGGAGGCCACGGCGAGGAGGCAAACAACGACGAGGCTGGGACGGAACGAGGACGACGCCGACGAGCTCCACAGCCACAGTGAACGGCGGAACTTGGCGGACCTGGAACGCCGCGAGGGAAGGGAGGCGGCTTGGCGCGGAGGCAGGCAAGCGCAAGGACAACGCGTCTTCGGTGCAGAGGAAGCAGGGGCGCGGCGACAGGGACTTGGGGCGCCGGCGACAGAGGGACGCGAGCGAGGCGGCGACCTGCTAGCCTCGGTCAGCGCGGACGAGGAGAAGGCAGGGCCTCGGGCGCGGGACGGGCAGGAGAGGCGGGGTCGAGGTGCTTGTCCTCCTCTGCACTGCTTCGATGCAGAGAAACAGGAGGCAGATGCGAGGCGGGCATGGCGCGGCGGAGCTTGGGGCACCAAAGGAAGGAGGTCTGGTGGGGCCCGAGGGCACAGGGTGTCGGGGTGGCTGGATCCCGGTCGCGGGAGGTCGCCGGGGTCACGTTCCCTGCCGGATCGAAGCAGGGGTGGGCCGGCGGACTGGGAGCTCCATGGCGCGGGGCTGGTACTGCAACGAACAGAGAGAGAGATGAGAAGAGCGAACCGGAGGAAAGAGAGAAAGGGAACCAGGGCGGCGCTCATCTTAGACGACGACGGTGAATGTGATCGGGGTTCGGGGATGCATGAGCTGCTCCTGCTGCCGGCGGCAGGGACGAGGCGGAGGAGACGCGTGGGCTCTGCTGGCCTTCGGGAGAAGAAGAGGTGGTGCGGGGGAACTCGGCTCCATGGAGATGGTCGAAGCAGAGGATCCAGGGGCGCGATTCCGGTGGAGCTCGAGGGTGAGGGCGGCGCTCGGGGTTGGCTGCGTGTGCAGGAATCACGGGAGGTGGTCGGAGGCTGCGGTTGGAGGGGGGTGGATCTGAGATGGATGGGACAGAGAGGATCGGGCAATGATGTGGTTGGTCGGCGCTGAAACCAAGGGAGAGAGTGGCGGCGGCGGCGGGGAGGATTTGATGGATGGGACGGCTAGGTCTAGGGTTAGACTTATATAGGCAGGGGATTAGGGTAGGGGTCGTTTGGGTCCCTCTGATCGTAATCGGACGGTCGCGAATAAAATAGTTAGGGACCCCAATTAACAAAACAGAGATGTTTTGTAGACGTTAGTGGATGATCCGGACACAACGGTAACGACAGACCGGTTCGGGTTCGGGGCAATTTTCGTACGCGCGCGAGGAGGGCCGCGGGCTGACGAGAGAGGTTAGGTTGGGTCTGGCGGATTGTGAAGAGCGGGTTGGTCTGAGAGAAGAGGGGAGAGATGCATCCCGACACAGTTTACGGAGACCGAAAACGTCTGACGTTAGACCGGCTATACTGCCGCTATAGTTATTCGTTGGGGCATCAAACGGACTCCCAATGCGATGAAACTTGGCAGGCGGCCTACCTACAACATAACAACACCACATGACAACTTTCAACCCATTCTGAGAACATTTTCCGGCCACTTATAAAATAATATTTCGGACATGCCGCGGGCACGTGCAAGTGTGTCTGAGCTCAGAACGGACAACGGAGAGAACAAATGGGACCGGGACGGATGCAAGTTTTGAAAACATGATGATGCAATGCGGACGATGACATGACAAGATGCGACACGCAAGCAAATGACAAAGCAACAATAGCGAATAACTGACGGACACCTGGCGCATCAGGTCTGGGGCGTTACAGTGGTACCTCGGAAGCCACCATGATCGAGCACTCTTGAAAGTAGTGTCCATATTCCGGGATGCCATGAAGACCGAGTATGCTATCTTTCGGTAATGAGGGTATTGGGATTTGCATGGTGTGAGAACGGTGGATACGTAGTATACCGGTTTCTAGAGCAGGAACTTGTGTCCGTCCTGCTCTCGCTCGACGACCAGCACGGCACTCACCACCTCGTGTGTTGCTGATATGTATAATAACATGGGTTCACCGATGTTCGGCGCGGCCAGGATTGGGTTGCTCGCTAAAAGGGCCTTTATTTCTTCCAGTTCGGCTTTTGCCGCCTCCGTCCACTTAAAGTGGTCTGTGCATCGGAGAAGGCGATAAAGTGGCAATGCTTTTTCTCCTAATCTAGTGATAAAAGTGGCTTAAAGCTGCCACACATCCGGCTAGTTTTTGGACCTGTTTAAGGTTTGTTGGTGTAGCCAATTGTGACAAAGCTCGGATTTTGGCTGGATTTCCCTCAATTCTTCTATTGTAGACGATGAAGCCCAGCAGTTTTCTAGCGGGAACACCGAAAACACAATTTTCCGGATTGAGCTTGATGTCATATGTACGGAGGTTGTCGAATGTGAGACATAGATCGTCTACCAAGACTCGACGTGCCTAGTTTTGATGACGATGTCATCCACGTACGCTTCAACTGTCATGCCGATCTGTTTCTCCAGGCATGTTTGAATCATGCGTTGGTAGGTGGCCCCGTCATTTTTTAGCCCGAAGGGCATAGTGTTGAAGCAGAATGGCACATATGGCATAATGAATGCCGTTGCGGCTTGGTCGGATTCCTTCATTTTGATTTGATGGTATCCGGAATATGTGTCGAGGAAACATAGTGAGTCGTGTCCTGCGGTAGCATCGATAATCTGGTCGATGTGGGGGAGGGGGATGGGATCCTTAGGATAGGCCATATTAAGGTCTTAGAAATCAACGTACAAGCGCCAGGATTTATCCTTCTTTGGCACCATCACCAGGTTTGCTAGCTAGTCCGGGTGTTATATTTCTCTAATGAATCCGGCTTCGATTAACTTTAGTAGCTCCTCCACCATAGCTTGACGTTTGGATTCAGAAAAGCGCCGAAGTGTTTGCTTGACCAGTTTATATCCCTTCAATATATTGAGGTTGTGTTCGGCAAACCTACGTGGGATTCCTGGCATATCAGAAGGGTGCCAGGCGAATATGTCCCAGTTCTCGCACTTGAACTCTCGCATTGTGTCAACCGTTGGGTCCAGCAATGTAACGCCCCGAGACCGACGCTCCAGAAGCGTTCCAGTTATTTCGTTGTTGCTTTGTGTTTTATTTGCTTGTTGCATTCATCATCGCATCATTCGCATTGCATTGGCACTCTGTTGCCTCCATTGTTTTCAAACATGCATCCGTTCGTAGTTGTCGCGTCCACATTGCCTTCGTTGTCCGTTTTGAGACCAATCGGGTTTTTGAACCCCTCTTGCCTCCATGACCTTTTGTCAGGCCCCTTGTTTTGTCGACCTCTCGCAAACCCCTCGCGTGCGCGTCCGAAACTTCTCCGGACCTGACCCGGGCAGTCATGACTGATGGGTCCGGATCATCCCCCAACATCTATAAAAACATCTTCGTTTTCTTATTTGGGCACCCTAGCCAATTTATTCTCGATCGCTCGATTACGATCGGATGGACACAATGCCCCCCTAACCTAATCTTCCAGCGTATATAAACGGGGTAACCCTAAAATCTAGGGGAGCTGTCCCATCCTTCCTCCTCGCCGCCGCCACCCGGTCTCGATCAACCTCGGGATTCCCCTCCTCCTAGTTTTGCTCCACATACCAACCAGCGCTCTCCACTGCTCCTCCCGGATCTGCTAGCCTCGATCCCGAGTTCCTCCTCTGCTTCTTTCCCAGGCGCCCGAATCCTACCTCTTCTTCCCCTCGATCTCGAATGAATCGTGAAGCCGCCCAAATCCTGGAGGAGCCCGAGTTCCTCTGCCCGTCGTCCCTCTCCTGGAGCCGCTAGCGCGTGAGGATCAAGCCGCCCGAGCACCGGCCAGCTCGCTGGAGCAGACCACCGCCGCCCAGGACCGACCTGCCCTCCTCTTTTCTTCTTCCCTTCCTTCTCTCTGCCTTCTTTCCCTTCCCCGTTCTCAACTCTCCCTTTCTCTGTCTCGTTTTGGACACGGAACCAAAGGAGGCCGCCATGGCTTGGAGTTTCACAACCGCCCCGTCGCCTGGACCCATTGCTCCGCGCCCGTCCATGGCGCCCTCACCTCGAGAACACAGGAACGTGCCCTTCCTCCCTGCTCTTCCTTCCCTCCTCATGTTGCTCCTCCCTGACCGTGCCTCCCCCATCCGTTGTTCCTCGCAGGGAGCCATGGTTGCCGCCTGGAGCAGCAGCAGCGCCCGAGCGCTCCTCCACCTCACGCTGCCATCCTCGCCGCCCTGGCAACCACAGGCACGCCTTCGCGCCTCCGACGACCGTCCTCGTTGTCGCTGGCAACCCGATGCAAGCCCCGTCGCGCCCATGCCATCTCCCTCGTCGTCTCTTCCTTCTTCACTTCCCCGTTTTCTTCTCTAAATTACCTCTGTCTTAGTTCTTCAGGCAACAGCCGATGTTGTGGACGCCAACTGCCAAGCCATTGCCTTCCACCGCCGCCATGGCCTCGGATCCGGTCGGTTCCCACGCTCCCTCGCCCCGCCAAGTCCCTCTGCTGCTCCTTGCTTTGCGCCGTTGCCTCCCCTGTGTCCACAGGAGGACGAACGCCTCCGCGCCCTGCTTCTCGTTTTGTCTAGGAACGAGCGCCTGCGCCTGTTGACCTGGCCTTGTGGGCTTCGTCCCTGCCCAGCAGCCTCCAAGCCCAGCACCTCCACCGACTCCGGCCTTGGGCCTTGGTGAGCGCCCAGTCCACCCAGATTCAGCCCGATGTGTTTTTTTTCAGATCTGTGAATTTAGCTATTATCCCAGGAATGTCTGTTTTTCAGAAAACCCCTTGAGTTCATGCATATAATAACTATTTAACCATGCATCAGAATTAAATAAACTATATATGTAAAATGCTTAGATTTCTGTCTAGTTTCATTATATGCCACTTTCATCCATGTTAAATTTGTTTAAAATGTTGTTTGATTAAATTTGCTTGATGGCATGTTAAATTGATTTATTTCATAACTAAATAACCGTAGCTCCAAATTTAATAAACTTCATATGTAAATGGGGTGGAAAAAGGTGCACTTTATTTTGCTGTTTAACAACATTAAAAAATTTGTGCTTAGGGCGGAACAGTAACAAATTGAAAATATGCATATGAGGATTTTCCGGAATTGTTGTTTGTTGTTCCGGCCTCATTTAAACTTGCCTAAATAGTTAATTTACTTATGCTTCACCCCTTGCCATGTTTAATAACATTTAATATTGTTGGGTACATAACCGAGAGAGAACTAAATATTTGATGTGGTGTTTCATCAATATGCCACTCGTTGCATATTGAGCTACACTTAATTTTTAGTATTGTTTGTGCACTTTGCCATGACATGCCATTTAAACCGGACATGCATCATACTTGTTTGTGCATCTTGCCATGTTTATGTGATGGTTGTTTACCATGATGTTTTCTTCTTTCTGGTTGTGTGCTTCTTCTCGATAGTTCCCGTTTCGCTGCGATCGTGAGGATTCGTTCATCTACACTTGGTTCGTCTTCGTGGCTTCATCTTCTTCATGGACTCGTTCTTCTTCCTAGTGGGATTTCACTACTATCATTGCTATGCTAGTAACTCGTTCTACCGCTATGCAGTGTTACCCACCACTTGCTCCTCAAGCCTCCCAAATTGCCATGAACCTCTAACCTTTGTCACCCTTCCTAGCAAACCGTTGTTTGGCTATGTTACCGCTTTGCTCAGCCCCTCTTATAGCGTTGCTAGTTGCAGGTGAAGATGAAGATTGCTCCATGTTGGATTATGTTTATGTTGGGATATCACAATATCTCTTATATTATTAATGCATCTATATACTTGGTAAAGGGTGGAAGGCTCGGCCTTATGCCTGGTGTTTTGTTCCACTCTTGCCGCCCTAGTTTCCGTCATATCGGTTTTATGTTTCCGGATTTTGCGTCCCTAACACATTTGGGTGATTTATGGGACCCCCTTGACAGTTTGCTTTGAATAAAACTCCTCCAGCAAGGCCACGCTCTCGAGGGTCATCTTTATTTAGCCCCCCGGGCCAGTGCTTCTGTCGCGACCGGTTTTTCCGGACATAAATTTCCAGAAAAATGGCCGTCGAGCTCATCAGCCCCAGGATAACTGTTAGCTGATGAGGCATCAACTTGATACAGATATTCCAAGCAAAATTACACAATATGTAGTACAAGACCATTGTGGCCTATGAGTACATCAAATGGTTTCTAGTGGTTGAGGGCGGAAGCGGTTCGTGGATCATCGGTGTCTATGGGACTCCATTTCCCACGGGAACAGCTGACCAGGTTAACTCCTATCTTCGCGAGGCTGCTATCACCGTGGCTTAGGTTCCGAGGCTGTCGTCGCAATGCTCCTCTACAAGCAAGTAATCTGGCCAAGACAATAGCCAGGGACAAGCCAGTGAGTACTTTGAATGTACTCGCAAACATTATGAACATAGGTATAATATAACAATGATGTGCTGGAAATGTTTCATGCTCATGACGTTAGCCACAAAAGATCAATGACACTATGATGCATGCAAGCATGTTATTTATGAATAGGTAATAACATAGCAGTAGTAATATTTATAAAATAATCAACAAGCATGCCGCAGTCGGGCGTCTTAGCGACACCACGTAAAGGGCTTTAAAAAGAAATACCACATTCGGGCGTCTTAGCGACACCACAGAGAGGGCTTTGAAAAGAAATGCCACAGCCGGGCGTCTGAGCGACACCACAGAAAGGGCTTTAAAAGAAATGCCATAGCCGGGCATCTGAGCAACACCACAGAAAGGGCTTTAAAAGAAATGCCACAGCCGGGCGTCTCAGCGACACCACAGAAAGGGCTTTAAAAGAAATGCCACAGCCGGGCGTCTGAGCGACACCACAGAAAGGGCTTTGAAAAGAAATGCCACAGCCGGGCGTCTGAGCGACACCACAGAAAGGGCTTTAAAAGAAATAAAACAATCATGGTGAATATCCAGGAGGTAGTACCATCCCAGGGATATTCTCTATTTCAAATCATGCAAACGGTTAGTCCATAATGATAATAATCACAACCATCATATATCACAAGTAATAATTCAATATTCGGGTTTAGTAGTTTCTCCTCCGAAGACCGACACTAAGACCAACACTCTACCCATCCCAGACTGTAATCCTTAACCATGGACACGGCTATTCGAATAGGTTTATTCTCTGCAGAGGGTGTACTCTTTACCCACGAGTAACGGATTCCTTTAGTCCATCGGGACTAATTCCGTCTACGGCCTTTTAGTTGAAAACACGCCTAACTTGCACACACCAGCTTAACTCATCGGTGTCTGGAATCACCCACGACACTTTTAAGCAAAACTCTAATTGGGGAGGCTACAACCTCGCGTAGCATGGGATCAAATTTATATCGCGCGCTCTAAGGGGTGGCCTCCCCTCTCGGTCCCAACCGGAAAACACCCATGCCCCCTGACCAGGTAGCATGCCTACCGGCTACAACCGATATCTTCCACCATGGCCTCTCTGTACGGTGTGTGCTGGAAAGGGGTTGACGACTTACTGAACCGTACCCTACCTGAGGCAGGGATGAGTTGTAGTACGAGGCAAGTATGGTGGTTACTGGAACAAGACTCGATCTACGGTCGACTCAGGAGGTTTATAAGTTCCTGCATGACATGTATATCAAATATATATTTCAACTGAAGAAATCACCACTCAATGTACCTTACCATGCCATACCGGACATAACCGCCCCGACGGGGGCCGGCGACAAGCTCACGCCTACCCAAGGCCGAGGCTTTCCCGGATTCCTTTTCGGCATGCGTGCAAGGCATATGAGGATGATTACCATCACAATCATTTTCATATCCAACAGCAAGGAAATCACTAATATGCTTCTATGCAAATGATCATGTCACATGAAATAACAAGTCATCTGAAATAAGGTGGTGTTATAAACGTGTCTAAAAACACACCAAAAACATTATGCCAGGGTTCAGAATGCTTGCCTTTAAGTTGTGGAGGGGTGAGGTGCTCTCCAAAACTTTGAAAGTTTCTTCTCTCTCTCCAAAATCCTATTTTAATAATGTATTTGAATTAACACACATTTCAAAAACAGTACAAAAAAGTTGTTTGGAAAATTTTGAAATAAATCTTAAAATAAACTAGACCAAATTTTAAGGAGGTAGGAAAAAGAATCAACTCATTTGGAGTTGTATTTAAAGAGTTATAGGAAGTCAAAGTTCTGGTCAAATCTGTGTTTAAAAATAAAACAGAAAAGAAAACGTTTCAGGGGGAAAATACGCTTTTGGAGCGAAGGAAACGTACTGGGGGGTTATACGCCTTCACTTAAACACGTGGACCGGTGCGGGGGTCACTGAGAGTGGGCCCGCCTGGCCCACTGGTCAGGTTTGACCAGTCGCCCGCGTCGTCTCCCTCCTCTGCCCGAGAGGAGCGGGGCTCCGGCGATCGTCGCCGGCGACTGGCAGCTCCTCGCGGGGTCTCAAGGGCAGGGATGGATCTGCCACGCAAGGGTGATCCTCCCGGTGGTCGCCAGGTAAGTGGGGACGGAGGAAGCTGCCGGCGGCGAGGTCCGCGGCGAAGGAGGCTTCGGTGGCGAAGTGGTTTTGGGCCGGCTGTGGTTCCCGATCAAAATTGAGAAGGGGGAAATGTTCACGGTAGGAAGGGGAAGTTTCTGGTGAAGAGAATGGAGCGGGGTAGGCCTTGGTGGCGCCGGAACGGTCGGGGCAGTGGTAGCGGCTGGAGTTGCCGGAGAGGAAGGAGACGACTCCCTCCCTTCGATTGACGGCCAAAGGGGCAAGAGTGGAGTGGTGTGAGGCTGCCTGCGTGCGGGTTTGAGCTCGGGGGCTTCTTTTATAGCACAACCGAGTCGGTTTGCGGCGGCCGTGGATAAGCTTGCCGGCGACCGCCGTTCTGTAGCTGCAGGGCATCGTGGCGGCGACGAGCGCTAGTGGACATGGCTGAGGATAAGCTCGCGCTGTTCCAGGGGCTAGGTGGCGAGCGGGGAAGGCTTGGGCGGTGCTGCTCATGGCGGCGGCGGTTGCGGCCGCGGGCGTGCCGCCAAACGGCTTCTGGCTGCGGCGCTGTAGCGGGCCAGGGTGGTCGGGGTTCGTGGGGTGCAGAAGGGGGACACGGCGCGCTGGCTACGGTCGGTCACGGACCGGAGTGAGTGCGGGGTGGGACGCGGCGGCTCGGGCGCACGTGCATGCCATACGCACGCTCTGGTCGCGCTCTGGGCGTGCACGGGACGTGCTCGACGCAATGCCAGACCTCGCTACAGAGCTTGGGTTAAGCTGGCAACTAACAGACCCAGGTTAGGAGCATCTGGGAGCCTAATGGACAAGGTGGTTTGGGCAGGTGGTCAAGTTCACAATGTAAACTTGAAAACATGTCAAATCTGGCTACGCACTCAGGGTGCTCGACAAAATGCCAGAGGCATCTAGGCAGGTTTTGGAGTGGTCAATTTCTCCAGGCCAGTGTCTCCTTAGATGCAAGAGAGGGTGGTGAGGTTAGTTGGTGGAAAAGCACAAACTTGCTAGTGCATGTTTTGCAGAACTCCAAATCTGGTCAGAAAAGAAAGGGCATGGTTACATGAATCAAAAGTGATCCAAAAGTTGCATGCTCTTGGACTTAGGGGTTTAACACGGAGGACTACAAGTGGGAGAAAGAATCAAGGGCTAAAGAGCAAGCAAAAATATGGTTGCTGTATAAACCAGCAAGTTGGACCAGAATGAAAAAGGGGTTGATACGCTCAAAATTTTCAAATAACATCATTCGGTTTTTGCATAAAGTTGAATTATAGGTTATTTCCAGCATCCCATAATTTTGGTGAAGGTTAGAAAGAAATATTTAAATGGGTTGTAGTGCAAATTTGCACTCTGGACCAGAGAAGGAAATAGGGTGTAGAGCTCAAAATATTTTATGAATCAAAGTTATTTTTGCATAAAAGTGATTTAAAAACATTACCTGACATCTCCAAATTTTGGTTGGAATTTTAAATGAATTTATCAAATGGTTGTAGTTCAAATATGGTCAATTACCTTGAAAAACCAATTTCAAGAAAATAAAAATCAAGCAACTATATATTCAATTTGTTTTACTAATAAAGGAAAAGTTTTTCTTGAGTGGTTAAACAGGTCCAATGACATATTTGAAATGATTTTCATTTAGGGGAAAACTCCATAATAGCAAGGGAGGAAATGGTTAAAGAAATTCAAAAAGGAGCTCAAAAACAAAGTTTAAAATCCTGGCAAAAAATTTTAATCCATTAAAACAAGGTCAAAATTTTTGGGGTGTCACATTACTACCCCCCTTAAGAAAAATCTCGTCCTAGAGATTTATTAAAAGTTGTTTTAAGAAAATAGTATGCAATGAAAAATGTGGCTACAGTGAGAGGGCAATAAGTGGTGTAAAACCACAGTGGGGATACTGGCGCTGCGTGGAAAAATCTATGGTTCGGGATAAAAACGTGAGATTTCCACGCTGGATATAAATTTAGAAAAATTTCTCAACTTAAATATACGCTGGTCATACCCGAGAGCACAGTGCCCTCTCTGGCTGACAAGTGGACCCGGGGCCCACAGTCAGCCTCTTCTTCTCCCTCTGGCTCTTCTTCTTCCTCTCTCCCCCATGCTTTCCCGCGCTTTTCTCCACCGGCGACGCCTAGCGCGTAGGGCATCTAGGCTGTACCAAGGTAGTGCGCGGCGTGCTAGCTGCCGGGGCAGCGTGTACTCACCTCGCGGGCCAGCGTGCTGTCGGCACTGCTCGCGGATTCGACTCCGAACACCGGCGCTCGGGCGACGAGCGGCGTTGGTGGACTTCGCCCATCGTACACCGAGCTCGAGCTATAAAACGGCCGAGGTGTTTCCTCTCTTCTCCCTCACACCTGGCCTTGCTCCTCCTCCTCTTTCTTCCTCCATTCCTGCTTACCGAAGCTCGGGTGAGGCTCTAATGGCGGAGGCGATGCCGGACTGGTTCGCGATCCTGGTATGGGGAGGGCTGGCGACACTGCTGGGGCTCTCCGTGCTCCTGTGCGCGATGATCTTCGACGATCGTCGCGATGCTGCTGCTCGAGTGCTGGCTCTCCGCGGTGGCGATAATCACAAGGAGTAGGTGGGGTGTGTCGGGTGCTAACTGTTGTTAGAGGGTGGTTAGCCAGATGTAACATCGTCGCAAGGTTTTTTTTTGCAAACAGTGTAAGTGCTCGGATGATTATGGGTGTGAGTCTGCTCTCGTTGCGCTGTGTGAAATAAAATAATCCATGTCGTGAGAAGATGCAGATGCAGCAATTCGGGAAAAAAAAGAAATCCCATTCTAGGATTAAATGCGGAAAGAAAGAGTAACGCAACAGAACCACTCGCATTAAATGAAACTGAAGATTTATACAGAGCGCACACGCATAAGTTACATCGGATAAATAAACATTGCAACAATAAACGTGACAGCGACATCTAAAATGCAAAGGGTAGCTGGACGGGGTCCCGAGAAAATGTCTCTGGCACTGAGACACATTCTTCTTCTATCGGAGAAAGTGGGTTGACCAGACGATGCACATGTCTCTCCTGGTCGGGCCTTAGTGTTCTGCCGATGGCGATCTGAGGGTTCAAATCTGCAAGACTCTGGAGATAACCCATCACGCGTTGGGTTAAATGCTCTTGTGCGATGACGTACTGGACAAGATTGGCCAGGACTGGGTCTCTCTCAATTCGTACACCGGGAAAAGACGTTACTCCTCCGGGCGCTGCACGGCTCGGAAAGTAATAATACCCTCGTTCGCTGGCATAGGGTACCGCGAATCGAAGGCGAGCGAGCGCTTCGTATGCCGCAGCTTCTATGGCCATTGGTGGGGTTGGCATAGATTTCCCCACGAAGGAGACCTCTGTTGGGTCTTGGTTTGAGTTTACGGGAGGGATGTGCACTGCGGCCTAATATCTCGAGGTGGAAGAGGTGATCCTCGATTTGAACAGCTCGTACTGGGGTGGCTGGGTAGCTCCCATGGTATTGCAGGTAAAATCCCACAATATCTTGACAAAACTACCCGGGGTTGCATCTGGGGTTCTCAGGTAAATGCTGGGGGTCGGCATGGCTAGGAAATGGGTGTGAGGGTGGTGCACAAGGTGAGGAGTGCCTTGGCAAGGTCACGCGGTGGCCTCTTTATAGTACCGGAGCTGGGTCATATTTACCGGGGAATGGTAAAGATATTTCCAGCTCTGCTTTGCGGTTCGAAGTCAATGCCATAGATACACATACTTCACCGAGGTGACGTGTTACTGTGGGAGTTGTCGGGGAGATTTATGGTAAATGTGCCAGCGATAGAAGTCTTATACTGCATACCGGCGTACCCAGGCAAGACTACCATAAAAACAGAGGCACGACAACAGGCAGTGCTAACTTACAAAGCCAATTGATTACAAAGCGAGGGTACACTGGGACTCGATACAACTCGGGTTACTTAGTCTACCTCGTTTACATCCATGCGGGCGTGCCTTGTGGATGTCGAGGTTTCTCCACGGGTCTCGCCGTCGGAATTAGCTGGAGTGGGTTGAGGGGCTGCAGGCTCGGGGTAGCGCTGATGACCATCTCGGGGATTGATGGCCACAACTCCGTTGGAGTGCGCTCCCAAAATGCGGCGAAGTTCTTCGGGGGTTATTGCAGCTCCTTGGCCAATGGTTGGGATAGACCTAAGGGACTCGATCGGGTGTCCAAACAGCACGACTGGGTTGTCGGTGTTGGGCTCGTCCTCTTCTCTAGCCGGGGCTCGACGAACTAGCTCTCCACGAGCTGCGATAAGATCAATAGTGACCTGATCGCACAGTTCCTCTAGTGCACCTACGTAGCGCACTAGGTGCAACAATGCAGGATCGGTCTCGTGATCTCCGTTGGCAACTTGGGGTGGTCTACCATACCCTTCACGTCTGGGGTAGTAGTGGAACGAGCGACAGTTAACTCTGGGCGACAAGTGCCGGAGATGAACTATAGCTTCACGAGCAGCTAGTTGGATGGCTTGTGGATCAAAGGAAGTGGTTCTCCCTGTGAACCTGTAGGGGCGTTCGGGTGCTAGACCCCTACCGTAGATGTGTACAGTGGCCCAAAATTGACGGCTTTCACCGCTCAAGGGTCCTTGGTACACAACATATTCTGGAGGCTCTTCTAACGCATAGGCTCGACGGGTGAGGATTGCGAGTGTGGTCACAGAACCTCCAAGGTTGGTTGCTGTGGTCTCAGTGTGCACGACAGGACCAGGCATTGTGGCTCGGTTTAGGATGGTGGCTGTGTTGTGCTGGGTTGGGGCTAGCGTGCCCCTTTTTATAGGGAAAGGGGTCGGAGTATTCCTCCGCACACTTGCGAACAGGACTATCTGGGGGCCGGTCACTGGCGCCTGATCAATGGCTAGGCTGGTAGGTCGGGCACCAACTGCCAAAAGGTGTCGGGTCACTGTGGGGCGATCTTGCATGAGAAGCTTGGCTGGGGTTCGGTTATGGCTTGGTGGGTTGGTCTGCCTAAGTTTATTGACCGGGCTAAGATAGGATTAGCCAATGGTCAGCCTGGCTCTGATACCAAGTCTGTCGCGACCAGTTTTTCCGGACATAAATTTCCAGAAAAATGGCCGTCGAGCTCATCAGCCCCAGGATAACTGTTAGCTGATGAGGCATCAACTTGATACAGATATTCCAAGCAAAATTACAGAATATGTAGTACAAGACCATTGTGGCCTATGAGTACATCAAATGGTTTCTAGTGGTTGAGGGCGGAAGCGGTTTGTGGATCATCGGTGTCTATGGGACTCCATTTCCCACGGGAACAGCTGACCAGGTTAACTCCTATCTTCGCGAGGCTGCTATCACCGCGGCTTAGGTTCCGAGGCTGTCGTCGCAATGCTCCTCTCTAAGCAAGTAATCTGGCCAAGACAATAGCCAGGGACAAGCCAGTGAGTACTTTGAATGTACTCGCAAACATTATGAACATAGGTATAATATAACAATGATGTGCTGGAAATGTTTCATGCTCATGACGTTAGCCACAAAAGATCAATGACACTATGATGCATGCAAGCATGTTATTTATGAATAGGTAATAACATAGCAGTAGTAATATTTATAAAATAATCAACAAGCATGCCGCAGTCGGGCGTCTTAGCGACACCACGTAAAGGGCTTTAAAAAGAAATACCACATTCGGGCGTCTTAGCGACACCACAGAGAGGGCTTTGAAAAGAAATGCCACAGCCGGGCGTCTGAGCGACACCACAGAAAGGGCTTTAAAAGAAATGCCACAGCCGGGCGTCTGAGCGACACCACAAAAAGGGCTTTAAAAGAAATGCCACAGCCGGGCGTCTGAGTGACACCACAGAAAGGGCTTTAAAAGAAATGCCACAGCCGGGCGTCTGAGCGACACCACAGAAAGGGCTTTAAAAGAAATGCCACAGCCGGGCGTCTGAGCGACACCACATAAAGGGCTTTAAAAGAAATGCCACAGCCGGGCGTCTGAGCGACACCACAGAAAGGGCTTTAAAAGAAATGCCACAGCCAGGCGTCTGAGCGACACCACAGAAAGGGCTTTGAAAAGAAATGCCACAGCCGGGCGTCTGAGCGACACCACAGAAAGGGCTTTAAAAGAAATAAAACAATCATGGTGAATATCCAGGAGGTAGTACCATCCCAGGGATATTCTCTATTTCAAATCATGCAAACGGTTAGTCCATAATGATAATAATCACAACCATCATATATCACAAGTAATAATTAAATATTCGGGTTTAGTAGTTTCTCCTCCGAAGACCGACACTAAGACCAACACTCTACCCATCCCAGACTATAATCCTTAACCATGGACACGGCTATTCGAATAGGTTTAATCTCTGCAGAGGGTGTACTCTTTACCCACGAGTAACGGATTCCTTTAGTCCATCGGGACTAATTCCGTCTACGGCCTTTTAGTTGAAAACACGCCTAACTTGCACACACCAGCTTAACTCATCGGTGTCTGGAATCACCCACGACACTTTTAAGCAAAACTCTAATTGGGGAGGCTACAACCTCGCGTAGCATGGGATCAAATTTATATCGCGCGCTCTAAGGGGTGGCCTCCCCTCTCGGTCCCAACCGGAAAACACCCATGCCCCCTGACCAGGTAGCATGCCTACCGGCTACAACCGATATCTTCCACCATGGCCTCTCTGTACGGTGTGTGCTGGAAAGGGGTTGACGACTTACTGAACCGTACCCTACCTGAGGCAGGGATGAGTTGTAGTACGAGGCAAGTATGGTGGTTACTGGAACAAGACTCGATCTACGGTCGACTCAGGAGGTTTATAAGTTCCTGCATGACATGTATATCAAATATATATTTCAACTGAAGAAATCACCACTCAATGTACCTTACCATGCCATACCGGACATAACCGCCCCGACGGGGGCCGGCGACAAGCTCACGCCTACCCAAGGCCGAGGCTTTCCCGGATTCCTTTTCGGCATGCGTGCAAGGCATATGAGGATGATTACCATCACAATCATTTTCATATCCAACAGCAAGGAAATCACTAATATGCTTCTATGCAAATGATCATGTCACATGAAATAACAAGTCATCTGAAATAAGGTGGTGTTATAAACGTGTCTAAAAACACACCAAAAACATTATGCCAGGGTTCAGAATGCTTGCCTTTAAGTTGTGGAGGGGTGAGGTGCTCTCCAAAACTTTGAAAGTTTCTTCTCTCTCTCCAAAATCCTATTTTAATAATGTATTTGAATTAACACACATTTCAAAAACAGTACAAAAAAGTTGTTTGGAAAATTTTGAAATAAATCTTAAAATAAACTAGACCAAATTTTAAGGAGGTAGGAAAAAGAATCAACTCATTTGGAGTTGTATTTAAAGAGTTATAGGAAGTCAAAGTTCTGGTCAAATCTGTGTTTAAAAATAAAACAGAAAAGAAAACGTTTCAGGGGGAAAATACGCTTTTGGAGCGAAGGAAACGTACTGGGGGGTTATACGCCTTCACTTAAACACGTGGACCGGTGCGGGGGTCACTGACAGTGGGCCCGCCTGGCCCACTGGTCAGGTTTGACCAGTCGCCCGCGTCGTCTCCCTCCTCTGCCCGAGAGGAGCGGGGCTCCGGCGATCGTCGCCGGCGACTGGCAGCTCCTCGCGGGGTCTCAAGGGCAGGGATGGATCTGCCACGCAAGGGTGATCCTCCCGGTGGTCGCCAGGTAAGTGGGGACGGAGGAAGCTGCCGGCGGCGAGGTCCGCGGCGAAGGAGGCTTCGGTGGCGAAGTGGTTTTGGGCCGGCTGTGGTTCCCGATCAAAATTGAGAAGGGGGAAATGTTCACGGTAGGAAGGGGAAGTTTCTGGTGAAGAGAATGGAGCGGGGTAGGCCTTGGTGGCGCCGGAACGGTCGGGGCAGTGGTAGCGGCTGGAGTTGCCGGAGAGGAAGGAGACGACTCCCTCCCTTCGATTGACGGCCAAAGGGGCAAGAGTGGAGTGGTGTGAGGCTGCCTGCGTGCGGGTTTGAGCTCGGGGGCTTCTTTTATAGCACAACCGAGTCGGTTTGCGGCGGCCGTGGATAAGCTTGCCGGCGACCGCCGTTCTGTAGCTGCAGGGCATCGTGGCGGCGACGAGCGCTAGTGGACATGGCTGAGGATAAGCTCGCGCTGTTCCAGGGGCTAGGTGGCGAGCGGGGAAGGCTTGGGCGGTGCTGCTCATGGCGGCGGCGGTTGCGGCCGCGGGCGTGCCGCCAAACGGCTTCTGGCTGCGGCGCTGTAGCGGGCCAGGGTGGTCGGGGTTCGTGGGGTGCAGAAGGGGGACACGGCGCGCTGGCTACGGTCGGTCACGGACCGGAGTGAGTGCGGGGTGGGACGCGGCGGCTCGGGCGCACGTGCATGCCATACGCACGCTCTGGTCGCGCTCTGGGCGTGCACGGGACGTGCTCGACGCAATGCCAGACCTCGCTACAGAGCTTGGGTTAAGCTGGCAACTAACAGACCCAGGTTAGGAGCATCTGGGAGCCTAATGGACAAGGTGGTTTGGGCAGGTGGTCAAGTTCACAATGTAAACTTGAAAACATGTCAAATCTGGCTACGCACTCAGGGTGCTCGACAAAATGCCAGAGGCATCTAGGCAGGTTTTGGAGTGGTCAATTTCTCCAGGCCAGTGTCTCCTTAGATGCAAGAGAGGGTGGTGAGGTTAGTTGGTGGAAAAGCACAAACTTGCTAGTGCATGTTTTGCAGAACTCCAAATCTGGTCAGAAAAGAAAGGGCATGGTTACATGAATCAAAAGTGATCCAAAAGTTGCATGCTCTTGGACTTAGGGGTTTAACACGGAGGACTACAAGTGGGAGAAAGAATCAAGGGCTAAAGAGCAAGCAAAAATATGGTTGCTGTATAAACCAGCAAGTTGGACCAGAATGAAAAAGGGGTTGATACGCTCAAAATTTTCAAATAACATCATTCGGTTTTTGCATAAAGTTGAATTATAGGTTATTTCCAGCATCCCATAATTTTGGTGAAGGTTAGAAAGAAATATTTAAATGGGTTGTAGTGCAAATTTGCACTCTGGACCAGAGAAGGAAATAGGGTGTAGAGCTCAAAATATTTTATGAATCAAAGTTATTTTTGCATAAAAGTGATTTAAAAACATTACCTGACATCTCCAAATTTTGGTTGGAATTTTAAATGAATTTATCAAATGGTTGTAGTTCAAATATGGTCAATTACCTTGAAAAACCAATTTCAAGAAAATAAAAATCAAGCAACTATATATTCAATTTGTTTTACTAATAAAGGAAAAGTTTTTCTTGAGTGGTTAAACAGGTCCAATGACATATTTGAAATGATTTTCATTTAGGGGAAAACTCCATAATAGCAAGGGAGGAAATGGTTAAAGAAATTCAAAAAGGAGCTCAAAAACAAAGTTTAAAATCCTGGCAAAATTTTTTAATCCATTAAAACAAGGTCAAAATTTTTGGGGTGTCACAGCTTCTCTAAGTGTTGGTTCGAACCGAGCCGCCTGCGGAGCCACCACGTGGAAACTCGAGGCCTGGTTTTACTCGTAGCCTGTCTCATCCGGTGTTGCCCTGAGAACGAGATATGTGCAGCTCCTATCGGGATTGTCGGCGCATCGGGCGGTCTTGCTGGTCTTCTTTTACCATTGTCGAAATGTCTTGTAAATGGGATTCTGAGACTGATCGGGTCTTCCCGGGAGAAGGAATATCCTTCGTTGACCGTGAGAGCTTATCATGGGCTAAGTTGGGACACCCCTGCAGGGTTTGAACTTTCGAAAGCCGTGCCCGCGGTTATTTGGCAGATGGGAATTTGTTAATGTCCGGTTGTAGTAAACTTGAAGCAAACTCTTCTAAAATACACCAACTGTGTGCGTAACCGTGAGTGTCTCTTTTTGGGGTTGTTCTAGAGGAGAACACGGTTTCTGGGTTATGTTTGACGTAAGTAGGAGTTTAGGATCACTTCTTGATCATTACTAGTTGACGACCGCTTGTTTTGCTTCTCTTCTCGCTCTTATTTGCATAAGTTAGCCACCATACTTTCTTAGTCGCTGCTGCAACCTGACCACCTTACCCCTTCCTTACCCATTAAGCTTTGCTAGTCTTGATACCCATGGTAATGGGATTGCTGAGTCCTCATGGCTCACAGATTACTACACCAACAGTTGCAGGCATCATTCAAATATCTGCTAATCAGTTCATGATCTCTTCGTTCTCATGTATCTAAACTCTGTCAAGTATCTTTAGTCGTTTTCTAATTCTTCTTGGTGGTTAGTTCAAGAGTTCTCTTCCTTGGTTATCATATCAATTCATTCGTTCTTTCCAATTCCACCGGTGGTTCCATCAAGACTTTCTCAAGTTTGGCTATATCTCTTCAATCTTTTCAACGAGAATAACTGGCATGCCAAATCTATTGCTTCGCATCAATTTAATTGGTGGAGGATAAGCCTAACGTAATTTTTGTTCTTCTTTCATCAAGTTGATTAATTCCTTCCTTTGGAGATTGTTCATGATGAATAATCGCTTGGCTCTAAGTTGTTCATCATGTCACATTCTTGGTTCCAGATCCTTCATCTTTTCTTTTTCGGAGTTCCAAGTCTTCCGCATTATCTCGTCAGGAAGCTCCATCTAAATCATCGCAAGGCTTCACCTTGTGTTCTTAACTTCTCTTTCTTTTTATCATCCTTTTACTACCAGAGTTCCCACGAAGGCTCAATATGGTGGTTCTTCAAGGTTTCCTTTCATTCTTCAATTGTTCTTCAATATTTCTCATGGAGTTATGATTCGCCAAGCTATACTCTAAAATAAACATGGTGTTCAACACATGTCTTGTTTTGAGGAGTCAATCATTCATCATCTTGCATTTCAAAGCGCACTTCTTCTACCTTATCTTGAGGTGGTGTTATGTCATTCTTGACAATTTGAGTTCGTGTTTCATGATTTACATGTTGTCAAGAATGAGATATTCTAAATCCACCAATCTCTTCGTTGGAGTTATCTGGTGTCATGTTTCACCTATAGCCTTCCCTAAGGAATGTTGCTATTGCGGTGCTTATCAATAATCCATGTTTTTCCTCCTATTCTCGCGATGAAAGAAGTTTTTCATCACTTTGTTGCTCTCAATCAAATCATTGGTTTTCGTTAGTGGTAGGTTGTCACCTCATAATTTTGAGATGTTTCCATAATCCCGCTACAAGCTTATTCTAACCGTTGTTGTTTTTCAAAAAACTTCGTTCAATCCTACTTTGTCGGTGTACCAGGATAGGGGTACCCTAGTATCCCGAACTTGTGCACGGGCAGTCGTAGCATCCCGCGGCAAGGCTTGCCGGGTGACCGCCAATATCCTCTATGGTTCCTTTTGAACCATTCAAGAACAAAGTATTCAAGCCAAGAAGACAAGGCCCCGGCAAGAGGAGCTTGCCGGGAAGGCCACTCAAGGCACAAGACCCCGGCAAGAGGAGCTTGCCGGGAAGGCCAACCAAGGCATCTCAAGGTACTTACCGCGACGCACCACGCGTCCCGGCAAGGCCCGGCGAGCGGCAAGCTTCCGGACGCGACAAGACAACGACCGCGGCAAGGCACTTTGCCGCGGCAGGCTACCACTCCGTAACCACGCTCTAGCACATCCACCAACGTGTCGCTCAGGGACTATCCCAAGCGTACGTGGCAAGAGGCTGTGCATCCAGGGGTACGCGGTGCCAAACGACGCTGACAAGATCGCCATCGTGGCGAACGGTGGCGTCCCTGACGGTCCCTGTTTGGACGATGCAGACTGGCATTTAATGCCCTTGTCTCCTGCCGTCAGGGTTAGGTAGGACACACTGTACAGGTAGCTGTACCAACCGCAGCACCTTTCCATTTTTACCCTTGCCTACGTTGCCACCTGTTGGAGACCCCTTGAGCATATAAAAGGAGGCCCATGCACAACGTAAAGAGGGGGGACAGTAGAACACTCATGCTCGGTCTCGTTAGCTGCTGGTGCGTACTGTAGCACTCAGCGCTCCCAAGCAAGAACTCAATACAAACCACAAAGCAGCAGTAGGAGTATTATCTCTCCGGAGAGCTCTGAAGCTGGGTAAACTGCTCGTGTGCTCCGCCTCGATCTGCTCTTCGTGCGACCTCTGCCCCCCGCCGAACCGAAAGGGGTTCGGTCCCCATAGGTGCTCGCGGATCAGTTTCCCCGACATCTTTGGCGCGCCAGGTAGGGGGCGTCGAGGTTGTGTGAACCTAATCTGGCGTTCACACGAGCTAGATCTTCATCATCTTCATCAACATGCCGCCAAAGAAGAAGGCTTCGGAGGCGGCTGCTCCGTCCGCAACAGACCCACCGCCGCCGGAGCAAACGGCTGGTGGGGAAGACCCAGCGGAAGAACGGGCGTCGACGAGGGATCCCAAGGTGCCGCCAGGTCCATGGACAAGGCTGCGCTGCTCATCGGCGGTGTAGCCGGCTCCCACGACGACCGAGCGTCCGTAGACGCACCACACCCATCTCAGGAGGTGCGGGACCGGCAGCGTCGTGGTACTCACAGTACCATACGCTCGCTTGACCCAGATCGAGCTGGCAGATCTCGGGATGCTCCAGGCCAGCATGCGCGCCAACGTGTTGGCGCGAGCGAGGCACGGTCGCCTGGACGTGATATCGCACCGTTTGCCACCGCTACCCGCCACTCCAGTAGAAGCTTTGGCGCGAGCTCAACTGCTCCTAGACTTCCCTCCAACGCCAGACAAGATCGACGACTGGAGGGCCACCATTCAGAGTCTCATCGGCTTCACCAATGGTGACACTCCACGGCAGCCGACTACGTCGCAGCCACGGCAAGTCAGCCAGGCGCGACCCGATGGCGACAAGACCGGTGGGGGTGCAACCACCGTGCACTTTCCGCCCCGAAGGCCAAGATCGCCGACTCGCTGGGTCCACGGCGACAGCGACTCCACTGCTTCATCAGATCCACGAGCTCGTCGCGATCAACGCCAAGTTCTTCACGAACGACAGCAAGAAGACGCTCGTACTCGCATCGAGCGCCGAAGAGAAGCGCGGCGTAAGTCAGACCAGCGTGCTGGGCCCACTGTCGACATGCGTGCGCCAGGGGAACCAGGCGACCTGCCGTACGCGGTAGGTTGCCCTGCGTGCGCCAGGGGAACCAGGCGACCTGCCGTACGCGGTAGGTTGCCCTGCGTTT
This sequence comes from Aegilops umbellulata, assembly GCA_032464435.1. Taxonomy (NCBI): domain Eukaryota; kingdom Viridiplantae; phylum Streptophyta; class Magnoliopsida; order Poales; family Poaceae; genus Aegilops; species Aegilops umbellulata. Next base: position 143,489,555 of record CP136059.1, read on the forward strand.
ACCCGTGAGCTGCGGCAAGCCCAGTGGCCCAGCACGAAGAATTTCAAGCCAGACGTACCCGAGAAGTACGACGGCAAGTTGCATCCGTCGGAGTTCCACAGCATCTACACCATCGCGGTGCAAGCTGCTGGGGGGCGGGACGACAAGATCCTTGCCAACTACTTCCCGCTGGTGCTCAAACCCAACGTCATGTCCTGGCTCATGCACTTGCCGGACAACTCCATATCTTCCTGGGCAGACCTATGCCATCAGCTTGTCGGCGCCTTTACAGGCGGCCACAAACCTCATGGCCAGGAGAGTGATCTTCATCTACTTGCCCAGAAAGAAGGAGAGCCCCTGCGCAAGTACATCCAGAGATTTAGCCATGTGCAACGCAACATCCCTGCCGCAGTCATCAGCGCGTTCCATCAGAACGTGCGTAACCGCAGGATGCAGGAGGAGATGGCAATGTGCAAGATCAGAGACGTCAGTGAGCTGTATGCCCTGGCCGACAGGTGTGCACGTGCTGAGGAAGGGGGAAACTCCCCTGAGAGAATACAGGAACAGGAGGATCTGACAGCGATGATGCTGCCCCGGCAAAGAAAAGCCGGCGGCGGAACAACAGGAAGAGGAAAGGCAAAGATGTGCTAGTTGTTGAGCACTCCGGCAACGAAGGTGGCGCCAAGAAAGCCAAGGCTGGTAGCTCCGGCAAGGAGGTTTCCGCATGCGCCAACTTCTAGGCTGTGGCGGCCGCCGACAAGCAGGACAGCACCAACAAACAGTACTGCAAGATCCAACGCACCAAGGGCCATGACCTCCAGAGCTGCAAGAAGGTCGAGCAGCTTGTCGAGCTGCAAAAGGCCGAATACGAGCGACGCGACAAGGAGAAAGCCCAAGGAGGTGCTGGAGGATCTGGTACGAAGCGCCCCGGCCGGGGAGGACGCCGCGGCAAGGCCAAGCAGCGGCAAGGAGACAGACCTCCCCGCGGCCGCGACAAGGTTGAAGATGACGACGACGACGAAGACATGGATGATGATGAAACCAGTGAGCAGGAGTTCTAGAAAGCCATAGAGGTCTTGTGCATTGATGGCGGTGCTTCTTTGCATACTGCACACCGCCAACTCAAGCAGTGGGTGCGGGAAGTCAATGCGGCAGAACCACCCGTTGAGTCACGCAAGCCTCGGAAATGGTCCAGCACGCCTATCATCTTTGATATTGCGGACCACCCTGATCGCACGACTGCTGTCGGGTGCTTGCCGATGTTGGTTTCACCAACTATCCGCAACCTCAAGGTCACTAAGATGCTAGTTGATGGCGGGGCCGGCTTGAACCTGATCTCCTCCGCTGTGCTCAGGAAACTCCAGGTCCCTGACAGCGAGCTCGAAGAAACCGGCACATTCCAAGGAATCAACCCGGGAAGGAGCAAGCCGAAGGGGAAGATCACGTTGCCGGTGACATTTGGCAGCGAGTTGAATTTCAGAACTGAGAGGGTCACTTTTGACGTTGCCGATTTTCCATTGCCTTACAATGGGATTCTTGGCCGTCCAGCGCTCGCCAAGTTCATGGCGGCCTCTCACTATGCGTATAACATGTTGAAGATTCCAGGCCCGATAAGTGTCATCTCTGTCCCTGGCGACAAGAAGGATGCTCTTATCTGCGGCGACAAAATCTACCGGGAAGCAGCAACCGCAACAGATCGCAAGCCACTTGCCGCCGAAGCTCCCGGGGGGAATAAGAAGACCAAGTCCGGCAAGAGTTCTGATGCTCACTCTAGCAAGCGCACATCTTCGGAGTGCTGCGCTACCGTCGAGGATGCACCATCGAGCTCCACCGGCAAGTGTAAGAAGACAATGGCAGCTCCGCCAGCGACCAAGAAGGTGTCTGCCAAGGAGGACGACACTGGTGGTACTTTCACCATCAGTGCCACTCTCGACCCTAAATAGGAAAGCACGCTCATTGCTTTCCTGCGGGCAAATGTCGATGTGTTTGAGTGCCAACCGTCTGACATCCCCGGTGTTCCCAGGAAAGTAATTGAGCACCACCTTGCCATCTGTCCTCATGCGCGGCCCGTCAAGCAGAAAGTCAGAAAGCGAGCAGTGGAGCGCCAAGAATTCATCGCAGAAGAGATCAAGAAGTTGGAAGCAGCAGGCCTTGTCAGACGAGTGCTCCATCCTACGTGGTTGGCCAATCCTGTAGTCGTGCGCAAGGCAAACGGGAAATGGAGGCTTTGTATCGACTTTATCGATGTCAATAAAGCTTGTCCCAAAGACCCATTTCCCTTGCCGTGCATGGACCAGATTGTTGACTCCACGGCCGGATGTGACTTGCTTTCATTTCTTGACGCATACTCAGGATACCATCAGATCTTCATGGCAGAAGAGGATGAGGAGAAAACCGCATTCATCACTCCCTGTGGCACGTACTGTTTCATACGGATGCCTTTCGGTTTAAAGAATGCTGGTTCAACATTTGCAAGGGTAGTCCATACTGCTTTTGAACCGCAAATACACAGAAATGTCGAAGCCTACATGGATGACATAGTGGTCAAGAGCAAGGATAAGGCAACTCTGATTCAAGATTTAGACGAGACTTTCGCAAATCTGCGCAAGATCAGCCTCAAGCTCAATCCCGAGAAGTGCGTGTTTGGAGTCCCTTCCGGCAAGCTTCTCGGGTTCTTCGTGTCTCAGCGGGGAATTGAAGCCAATCCCGACAAGATCAAGGCCATTGAGCAGATTGAAGCACCGAAGCGCGTCAAGGATGTGCGGAGACTTGCCGGCTGCGTGGCGGCCCTCAGCAGGTTTATCTCTAAGTCTGCTGAGCGCGCCCTGCCGTTTTTCAAAATTTTGAAAAAGGCAGGTCCAATGAAATGGACTCCGGAAGCGGAGGCTGCGCTGAAGGACTTGAAGAGATACCTGTCCTCCACTCCAATACTTGTCGCACCTAAGCCACAAGAGAAGTTGCTGCTGTATCTAGCGGCAACCAATCAAGTGGTTAGTGCTGCGTTAGTAGCAGAGAGGGAGGCAGATGATGAGCCAGCAACCACCGCGAACGCATCCAGCGACAAGCAGGGGGCTTCCCCGACAAGCTCTGGTCCCAGCAAAGATGGATCTGCGCAGGCGCCCGAGGAGATACAGAAGAAAATGGTGCAGCGCCCAGTCTACTTTGTCAATTCCCTTCTACAGGGGGCTAGGTCAAGGTACTCTGGTGTGCAGAAATTGTTTTTCGTCCTTCTCATGGCCTCCAGAAAGTTGCGCCATTAGTTCCAAACCACATGAGATAACAGTTGTCACTCGTTTTCCGCTGAAGAGGATACTGCAGAATCCAGAAGCAACAGGCAGGATTGTTGAGTGGGCACTCGAACTGTCAAGCTTTGGCCTCAAGTTTGAGAGCACTTCAACTATCCAAAGCACAGCATTGGCAGAACTCATAGCAGAGTGGACGCCAACACCAGATGAAGAAATTCCAGAAACGAGCATCCCCGTCAAGGAAGCAAGCAAAGAGTGGCTGATGTGCTTTGATGGTGCTTTCTCGCTGCAAGGCGCCGGTGCTGGCGTACTGCTTGTCGCACCCACCGGAGAGCACCTTAAGTACGTAGTCCAGATGCACTTTCCCAAGGAGCAAGCAACAAACAATACTGCAGAGTATGAAGGTTTGCTTGCCGGTCTTAGGATCGCGGCAGACCTTGGGATCAAGAAGCTCATCGTCCGCCAAGTAAATAAGAGTTATCAGAGTCCGTTGATGGAAGCCTACGTTGATGAAGTGAGGAAGCTAGAAGAGCACTTTGTCGGCCTACAGATGGAACATGTTCCAAGAGCTCAGAACGACATTGCCGATGGCCTGTCAAAGTGCGCAGCACTTAAGTTACCTGTGGAACCAGGGATCTTTGTGCTCAAGCTGACTCAACCGTCTGTGATGCCATCAACTGGACAGAGCAAGAAGAGGAAGTTAATTTCTGGTGACTATTTTCCGGCAGAGCTTCCCGAAGCCGCCGCCAAGAAGGTCCCCAAGATCAACACCAAGAGTGCTGGGGAGCAGTCTGCTCCGGCAAACCCCAGGGTTTGTTCCGTTGAAGCAGACGATCCCGACAAGTTTTGCTCCGGCAAGCTTGCCGGGTAACGTCAAGCTCCAGCTGAGCCACAGTTTCTCGCCGTAGAAGCGGATGTTCCCACAGCAGCAGATGTGGCTTTAGTCCTTGTTGTTGAGCCACAAGCTCCAGCATGGGCACAGCAAATCGTCTGTTTCCTTCAGACAGGAGAACTTCCCGAAGAGCAAGAAGAAGCGGAAAGAGTAGCCCGGCAGTCAAGTATGTACCAGTTTGTCGACAACGCACTGTACAGAAGAAGACTCAACGGGGTGAAATTGAAGTGTATTCACCGGGAAGACGGACAAAAGCTGTTGGCCGAGATACATGGAGGCATTTGTGGTCACCACATTGGCGCAAGAGCACTTGCCGGCAAAGCATTCCGGCAAGGTTTCTTTTGGCCGACAGCCCTCCAGGATGCAACTGCACAAGTAACCAAGTGTGAAGCGTGCCAGTTCCATTCCAAGCAAATACGCCAGCCAGCTCAAGCTCTCCAGACGATCCCTTTATCCTGGCCATTTTCGGTCTGGGGGCTCGACATCCTCGGCCCCTTCCCCTGAGCAGTCGGGGGCTTTGAGTACTTGTACGTCGCAATCGACAAGTTCACAAAGTGGCCGAAAGTGGAAGCAGTGAGGAAGGTTACAGCACAGTCAGCAGTCAAGTTCTTCAGGTCGACTGTTTGCCGCTTCGGGATCCCTAACAGGATCATCACCGACAACGGTACGCAATTCACGAGCCACACCTTCATGCAGTACGTCCAAGATCTTGGCGCCAAGGTCTGCTTCGCTTCTGTTGCTCACCCCAGGAGCAACGGTCAAGCGGAGAGGGCAAATGCTGAAGTGCTGTGTGGACTCAAGACTAGGACTTTCGACAGGCTACACGGGTGCGGAAGAAACTGGATTGAGGAGCTGCCGGTGGTTCTTTGGTCGATCAGGACGAAGCCAAATCGAGCCACTGGCCAGACACCTTTCGCTCTAGTCTATGGAGCAGAGGCAGTTCTCCCCACGGAACTCGTATACGGGTCGCCTCAAGTGCTCGCTTATGATGAGCTTGAGCAAGAGCAGCTGCGACAAGATGACGCGCTGCTCCTTGAGGAAGACCGTCTTTAGGCTGCTGTACGAGCTGCTTGCTACCAGCAAGCTTTGCGTCGCTACCATAACCGCAAAGTTAACGCCAGAAGTCTCGAGGAAGGCGACCTTGTTCTTCGGCGCGTTCAGTCCGCCAAGAATTCCAACAAGTTGACGCCGAAGTGTGAAGGCCCTTACTGGGTGAAACGAGTCACTAGGCCTGGCGCTGTCCGCCTTGAGACCGAAGATGGCATTCCGGTGAGCAAATCCTGGAACATTGAGCATCTTCGTAAGTTTTACCCATAAGGCACGGTTGCCGGACCCTGCTCCGGCAACCATCTTTTGTACAAGTCTTGCCGCTGTTGCATGTAATCCTTTGTACAAAGCCAGGCGCAGACCCTGTGCATAAATAAAGCTCATGTGCTCCGCACATCTTGTCAATTTCATGCTTTTAATTTTTTGCATGAGTTATCTAACACTTTGTACAGCGAACACCCCCGGTAAGCAATAACGAGCCATAAGGCTCCATATCATTATTTTCTCTACTTCCTTTTTTCTTAAGGAAATGAAGGTTCCTTCGCCCACAAGTTTGCCAGGGGGGAAGGGGAAGATAATGGTATGGACCAGGCGTCGTTCAAGAAAGTTTCGCCTTGCCGGGAAGCAAAAGACAGAAAAGCTAAGTTGCCAAAGTTTGAGCAATCAGATGTTTTTAATTTTTTAAGTTATCTTCCTTAAACGACCATGCTTTGTATGGAAAACCTGTGCGCGAAGGAACTGGCTCGTGGCTAGTTGCGCCCTTAGTTTGTTTCAAGTTCGCTCAACAGTTTAAGTGTGCTGCGACTAGAGTCGCGCCCTTACTTTGTTTCGAGTTTGCTCAACAACTTAAGCGAGCTGCGACTAGTTACGACAAGGTTTCTTGTCGGCAATGACACTGCCAGCAGGCTGCTGACGTCCCGCACTCAGCGCTCGCGGCGAGGGTGCCTACGCCGGCAAGTTCCCTAAAAGCATAGGGCAAAAACATACAAAGGAAGGAATCAAGTAAAGGAAATAACATTGCAATCACTTCCCAAAATAAGAGTTATATTACAAAGTAGCTTGTCGCGGCTCTAATAGACAGTTTTCATAACATGATCAGCAGCGACAAGAAAAGAAGAAAACGGGCGGCCTAGTCCACGCGATCGCCCTCAACCCTCTTGATCCCGCTCACCTTGTCCACAATGGGTGCGACAAGGTCCTTGAGCGCCTCCAGATCTGCTTCCGCCGGCAGGGGTCTGAGGACGTTGGTGAGGTTGAGGCCCGGTTGCGGAAGGCTACCTTCACCCACACTTTTTGAAGAGCTCCCGCGCAGATCTTGCACGACTCGTCGGCCAGCTGCTTCGGGATCCTCTCCCGGAGTCGCTGAAGGGCCGTCGCCACGCCTTTGAAGAACAAGGTGAGCTTGGCACTGGATTGGAGGTTCTTGTCGGAGGGATACCCGAGATCCTCCATCCCCAGCAGCGCCAGCTCGCTGTCAATGTCGGCGGCAGCATTCACAAGACTTTCCATCCACTGCTCCACATTCTCCCTGAAGGTGTTCTGGGTGGCAGCAATGCTCTCCAGCAGCGCCTTGTCGGCCTTGATCTCCTTCTTCAGGGCCGCCTCCTGCTCCCTGGCGCCGTCCAGCGTCTTGGTCAAAGCGACCAGCTTCAACTCAAGATCGGCGTTGGAATCCTTGGCGGCGCTAAGCTCCTTGATCTTCTCGGCGAGACGACCCTACAGCTCGCCAAAGGTGTAAGCGTCTTTCTCGCGCTCATGCTTGAGCGCGGCAAGCTCTTCGCCGCTCGCCCTGAGATTGGTTTCCAGCTGCGCCACCTTCGTCTCCAGCTCCTTCTTGGCGGCCTCGGCAGCTGCGGCAGCGTCCTTTGCTTCCTTGAGAGCTCCGCCAAGCGTTCGCTCGCGCGCGGCGAGCTCCTCCTCGTGGCTATCAAGGTTGACCTTCCGCTGCGCCAGCTTGCACTCCTGCGCAGACAGCTTCTCAGCAGCAAGCCGCTGATGTTCCTCGACGTCAGCCTTCTCGAGGAGGAAGGACTTCTGCACCTCGTCGAGCCGCTCCCGTTCCTCCGCCAGAGCCCGGAGAGCTGCCTGGTTGATGCCGCGGAGCTCCGCCGCGCGCTTCTCAATGTCGGCTCCCGCCTTCGCGGCAAGCGCTTCGCGGGATTCCAGCTTGGCTTGCCGATCGCGGTAGAGCGACAACAGCTTCCGCAGCAGCCGCTCCTCCTCAGGCTCGTCGCTGCTGCTTCTTGGCGCGTCGATCAGCGTCAGCACAGCGGAGGCAAGCACCTCCACGTCAAAGCTTTCTCCTTCAACTGGCGCCCTGTACTTTGACGCCCAGGGGAGGTTGATGAAGTCACCATCGCCGGCCTTCAAGTAGACGCCTGGCTGGGGCCCTTCGGAGCCCGACGCTGCGATAGCGGCGGGAGGGTCGGCGGTCGGCGTAGCTCCTGACGCTCCTGCGGCCTCAGGGCCGTCAGTGCGATCGCCAGACCCCTCGTCAGCTGCCGTGGCGGCAGCCTTGGCAGCCTCTTCGCCGGCGGGATCATCAGCGCCGGCCGATTCTTCGGTGGCGGCGGCATCATCAACAGCAACCTCGGTCTACATCGGCTCTGCAGTGGATGGATCTGACGGCCGAAAAAGGAAGAAAAGTCTAGCAGATATCCAAAAAGAAGATCAAACGAAGAAGAACCCAAGGGAAGTTTAGAAGCAAGAAGTACCTGTACCAGGCTCGGCAGTTGGGATCTCTGCTGCCGGGGGGTCGCTGGTACTGTCCCTTGCCGGAGACTTCTCCCTTGCCGGAGAGCTCTCCCTTGTCAGAGGATTCTCCCTTGCCGGAGAACTCTTCCTTGGCGGCGTAGTCGAAGCAGATGGCATGTCAGGGGCGGCATCTGGACGCTCCTGGTGGGTCTGCTCTGCTCCTACACAAGCCAACAGTCAGATATCAGCAAACAAAGAGTATCCATGCGCGCCCAACAGCGGGAAACAAACCATATACTTACGCTGGGGGTTGCGCTGGGGGCTGCTCTGAAGAACAGCTATCGGGTCCGGTAAGTTTGTCTCAGGCGCACCCCCTGCTGACACGGTGGGATCGTCCTCGATGACAATCACCGGGACCTTGGCTCTCTTTGCCGCTCTCTGGGCCAGAGTCCTAAAAAGGAATAAATTCAGAGTAAAGCAAATGAGATACAAGACAAGACAGCAAGTATTGAAGACATACAAGTACAACAAGAATATTACTCTTCTTCTTCCTCGTCGGAGCTGAGCGCGGAGAAGTCAAAGCCTGGCCCACCTCTGGCGCGAGGAGGCGGAGGAGTAGGATCCCTTGGCCGCTTGGCGGGAGCTGGAGCGGCGGACCGGGAGGACCCCGCTCCAGTTGCCACTGCAGCATGAGGTGCTTCCGCGGCAACAGAACTTGCCGCGGTGGAGCGTGTCGTGCGGCGCGGCGGGGGTTGACTCGTCCGCCACTCCGCTACGTCCTCGGTCTTGCGAAGACGCCTCCTTGGTGGAGCCGAAGGCTCTGCTTGTGGAGCCGGGGGCTCTGCTTGCGGCAAGCTGCCCGAAGACGAAGAGGAAGAGGAGCCGATCTCCAACGAGCCGCTCGTATCCTAGGCGGGCCCGCTCGGCCCGACGTCATGCCCGGCGGACTTCTCCTCGCCGGCAAGATCCTCTCGCTCGGCAAGGCTTGCCGCCTCTGCTGCCTCTGCCTCCTCCACGGTGAACCCAAACTCGCCCGCAGCTGCGGCTGCCGCCGCCTCTTCCAGCCTGGTGGCGATGCGCTTGATCTCCTCATCGGTGGTGTCCCGGGTGAGGCCCCTCTGCTCATTGGTGTCGATCGGCACTTCTACCAAGCCATCAAAGAACGCCTGCACGACGTCATCTGCAGGCTCTATCCAGGTTGGGTCAATTCCATGCGAGTCGCACAGCGGCATCATTGCACGGATGCGGTCAAGCGAGGAGTTGTTGCACAGCGGAACGACGCCCCTCGGCAACCTGAACACTTCGGGATGCTGAGGGTCATACTTGAACAGCTCCTGGAGCATCGCGTTGAGCTCCAGGACAGTGAAGTTGAAGTTGAGGCCCGGCCGCAGCCTCATGATATCCGCCGCGTTCTGGAACTCCCAGGCGGGTCTCCTCCTCTCCTGCAGGGGGGCGATGCGGCGGCGAAGGAAATCTGCGCCAACCGCTCCCACAGTAAGCCCGGCAAGCCTGAGGCGTTGGATCCGAGCGATGGCAATCTTCAGCCTGTCGTCTTCCGGGGCCAAGCTACTCCAATAACTGCCGCGCACTACTGGAGTTTGGCGCTGGGCGGTAAACGGCTGCGGGTTCTCCTCGACAATCAGGCACCAGTCCGCCCTCCACTCCTCCCACTTGCTGCGAAACTCTCCATCCAGATAAGCATCCTTCTTGCCGGCTTTTGAGATCCAGGCGATTCCGCCGGATAAAGGCTCTCCTTTCTCAACTCGAGGCGAAAAGAAGTGGCGGAAAAGGGCTACGTTTGGATGGATTCTGACAAAGTTTTCGCAGAGATGTGCAAAAACTGCCATGGTCAGGACAGCATTGGGGGTGAAGTCAAGGAGGCGGAGCCCATAGGTGTTCATGACGTCACAGAAGAATTCAGAAAAGGGCGGGCAGAGCCCGCAGTAGAAGGACAAGGCGAAGAAAGGGTACCCAGTGGGAGCCTTTTCCCAAGCGGCGGCTGGGAGTACCTTCATGCGCGGATGGGCTCGCGTCCCCGTCGACCAGAAGAGGTAGTAGTACTCCTTCAGCTCCTCCATGACAAGCTTAGGGGGGAAGATTGCCCGCTCCTTTTGCAGCGCCGCGAGCCGCTACGCCTCTGCCGACTTCACCTTCTCGGCTTTCGGAGCCATGGCGGGAGTGGTGGGGAGGACGACGGCGCTGGTGGTGCTGGTGGCGATGAGTACGGGGCGCTGCTCTCCTTCGGCTTTGGGAAGAAGGGGAGTGGCGGAGATTCTCGAGGAAGGAATAGCAACGGGCGGATGGGCGAACTGCCCCTGTTTCCCCTGCTTATAAGAAGGGAGGGGGCGGACGTTCCGCCTTTCCGAATAAAGAAACCACCCACGACCTCTCCCACGACGCCGCAATCGACGCGTGACGTTCGGGGAGGGCGCGGTGGATACGGAGTAAGATACGGCGTGATCCAGGACGCGCGTGCCCGTGCCCTGTTTTGGGCCTGGCCCAACAGCGCTCGGCACCGTGTATGGCCCAGGCCCGGGGGCTCCTGTCGGTGTACTAGGATAGGCGTACCCTAGTATCCCGAACTTGTGCACGGGCAGTCGCAGCATCCCGCGGCAAGGCTTGCCGGGTGACCGCCAATATCCTCTGTGGTTCCTTTTGAACCATTCAAGAACAAAGTATTCAAGCCAAGAAGACAAGGCCCCGGCAAGAGGAGCTTGCCGGGAAGGCCACTCAAGGCACAAGACCCCGGCAAGAGGAGCTTGCCGGGAAGGCCAACCAAGGCATCTCAAGGTACTTACCACGACGCACCACGCGTCCCGACAAGGCCCGGCCAGCGGCAAGCTTCCGTACGCGACAAGACAACGACCGCGGCAAGGCACTTTGGCGCGGCAGGCTACCACTCCGTACCCATGCTCCAGCACATCCACCAACGTGTCGCTCAGGGACTATCCCAAGCGTACGTGGCGACAGGCTGTGCAGCCAGGGGTACGCGATGGCAAACGACGATGACAAGATCGCCATCATGGCGAACGGTGGCGTCCCTCACGGTCCCTGTTTGGACGACGCAAACGGGCAGCTAATGCCCTTGTCCCCTGCCGTCAGGGTTAGGTAGGATACACTGGACAGGTAGCTGTACCAACCGCAACACCTTTCCATTTTTACCCTTGCCTACGTTGCCACCTGTTGGAGACCCCTTGAGCATATAAAAGGAGGCCCATGCACAACGTAGAGAGGGGGGACAGTAGAACACTCACGCTCGGTCTCGTTAGCTGCTGGTGCGTATTGTAGCACTCAGCGCTCCTGAGCAAGAACTCAATACAAACCACAAAGCAGCAGTAGGAGTATTATCTCTCCGGAGAGCTCCGAAGCTGGGTAAACTGCTCGTGTGCTCCGCCTCGATCTACTCTTCTGCGACCTCCGCCCCCCAATGAACCGAAAGGGGCTCGGTCCCCATAGGTGCTCGCGGATCAGTTTCCCCGACATACTTTGTAAGGATGCTCTTTCAAATTCATTTATGGTAGGAGATGTTGGTTTCATTCTTCGTTCTATTCATTCCAACTATATAACTATCATGCTTTGTTTCCGGAGGCATTGTGATGTTGCTCTCTTCACCCATCACCTCGTTTTGTAAAGATCATGTTCTTTTTCTTTGCTTTTCCATTCAACAGGAGTATTGTGTCTATCATTCCTCTTTTAACCGGAGTCTCATCCAAGTGCTTTCATTTTTGCTAAGTTCATATTCTATCCCTTCCATTTTCCAACTGGAGCGTTATCGTAATTGATCCTTATCGTTCCTTGTACATCTCGTTTCAACCGGAGTGCTTGCATGTACTTCTCGTCCATTGTTCTCGTCATTCATAGCTTTGCAAAGTCCAAGGTTCACATGGTGTTCCTTGTTTCTTTTTTCTACCGGTGTGCTTTCATATTCCTTTTGATTCATTAAGCTCTTGTTTCATATTCTTCAACCTACAAAGGTTCTCGCAATGTTCCTTGTTCCTCTTTGATTACGGAGTGTTTTCAATCTCGTTCATCTCCCTTGTATTACTCTCTTTTCGTTCGTTCAATCTCTCAAGGTTCATGGTTTCACTCGTTTGTCAAAGAAGAAACTTAGCTTTACCTCTTCTCTTCCTCTTTCGCTTTTCTCCAGTGCCGTCCTCAGATCTCGGGACGAGATCCTCTTGTAGTGGTGGAGTGTTGTAACGCCCCGAGACCGACGCTCCGGAAGCTTTCCAGTTATTTTGTTGTTGCTTTGTGTTTTATTTGCTTGTTGCATTCATCATCGCATCATTCACATTGCATCGGCACTCTGTTGCCGCCATTGTTTTCAAACTTGCATCCGTTCATAGTTGTCGCGTCCACCCTTGCCTTCGTTGTACGTTTCGAGACCAACCGGGTTTTCGAACCCCTCTTGCCTCCATGACCTCTTGTCAGGCCCCTTGTTTGTCGACCTCTCGCAAACCCCTCGCGTGCGTGTCCAAAGCTTCTCCGGACTTGACCCGGGCAGTCATGACTGATGGGTCCGGATCATCCCCCAACATTTATAAAACATCTTTGTTTTCTTATTTGGGCACCCTAGCCAATTTATTCTCGATCGCCCGATTACGATCGGACGGACACAATGCCCCCCTAACCTAATCTTCTAGCGTATATAAACGGGGCAACCCTAAAATCTAGGGGAGCTGTCCCATCCTTCCTCCTCGCCGCCGCCACCCAGTCTCGATCCACCTCGGGATCCCCCTCCTCCTCGATTTTCTCCACCCACCAACCAGCGCTCTCCCCCTCCTCCCCTAAGCTTACCTCTTCTCCCCCTCGATCTCGAATGAATCGTGAAGACGCCCAAATCCTGCAGGAGCCCAAGCTCCCCTGCCCATCGTCCCTCTCCTGGAGTCGCTAGCGCGTGAGGCTCAAGCCGCCCGAGCACCGGCCAGCTCACTGGAGCAGACCACCGGCGACCAGGATCGACCTCCCCTGCTCATTTCTTCTTCCCTTCCTTCTCTCTGCCTTCTTTCCCTTCCCCGTTCTCAACTCTCTCTTTCTCTGTCTCATTTTGGACAGGGAACCGAAGGAGGACGCCATGGCCTTGGAGTTTCACAACCACCCCGTCGCCTGGATCCATTGCTCCGTGCCCGTACATGGCGCCCTCCTCCCTGCTCTTCCTTCCCTCCTCACGCTGCTGCTCCCTGACCGTGCCTCCCCCGTCCGTTGTTCCTCGCAGGGAACCATGGCTGCCGCCTGGAGCACCAGCAGCGCCCGAGCGCTCCTCCACCTTGCGTCGCCATCCTCGCCACCCTGGCAACCACGGGCACGCCTTCGCACCTCCGACGACCGTCCTCGTTGTCGCCGGCCACACCAGGCAGGCCCCGTCGCGCCCATGCCATCTCCCTCGCCGTCTCTTCCTTCCTCACTTCCCCGTTTTCTTCTCTGAATTACCTCTGTCTTAGTTCTTTAGGCAACAACTGACGTCGTGGACGCCAACTGCCAAGCCGTCGCCTTCCACCACCGCCATGGCCTCGGATCCGGCCGGTTCCCGCGATCCCTCGTGTAACACCCCGGATGTAACTTGCCATAATTGTAACTCCAACTTTTGCCATTTTCGGCTATGTGATATGATATTCCCTCCGTGGTTGGGTCTCCCGTCATTTTAAATTTTGTTCATGTCATGCATTTCATATCATGTCATCATGTGCATCGCATTTGCATACGTGTTCGTCTCATGAATCCGAGCATTTTCCCCGTTGTCCGTTTTGCAATCCGGCGCTCCTATGTCCCCCGGCGTCCCCTTTTACCTATTTCCGTGAGCGGGTATTAAACATTTTCGGAATGGACCGAGGTTTGTCAAGCGGCCTTGGTATAGCACCGGTAGACCGCCTGTCAAGTTTCGGGTCATTCGGAGGTCGTTTGATACTCCAACGGTTAACGGGGTAACCGTGAAGGCCTCGTGTGTGTTGCAGCCCAAAACCCCTCCAAAACAGCCCAATAACCCATCTAAGACACTCCCATGTCCATCGCCGTTCGATCACGATCGCGTGGCCGAAAACCGCACTCCATTTGGAGCTTCCTAGCCCCCTCTACCTATAAATTTGTGCTCCCCGTCCAAATCTCGCAGTCCAAACCCTAGCCAAACTCCACCGCGCCGCCGGACGTGTCCAACTCCGGCCGGACACGTCCAGCTTCCACCTCACCCCGGCGAATCGCGCGCCGCCACGTCACCCCGCCGCCCCTCTCCTCCAACCGCGCCTCGCCACGTGTCCCCGCCGCCTCTCTCTCTCTCCACTTCGCGCCGCCGCGGGCCCGCCGAGCCCGAGGCCGGCCTGCTCGGCCCGTCCCGCCGCCGCCGCGAACCCGCGGGCGCGCCTCCCGGCCAGCAGCCGCGCCGCCGCACGGCGCCGCCCGCCTCCCGCAGGCGACGACCCCGCTGCCCGCCTTCCGCCGGCGACAACCCCGCCGCCCGTCGCGCCTCGTCCTCCGCGCCGCCGCCTCTGCGCCGCGCCCGTGCGCCTCGACCCCACCGCCGCCGTCCCGCCGGCCAGATCCCGCGCCCCCTCGCCGGTTTTTCTCCTTCCCCGACGCCAACTCCGGCGAGCACTCCGGCGACCTCGGATCTTAGATCCAAAGAGATCCCTAGGTTGACTTCCCCCCCCCCCCCCGTTTTCGTCTAAGTCTTTTCTTCTGTCAATAAATTGTTGCATGTTCATCGCACCATAACTTTGCACTCGTTGCTCCGTTTTGGGCGTATAGGATATCAGATTGTTAGCCTCGGTGAGTACATCACTCCATCTCATTGCATCATTTTTATTTGAGCTCATCTTGATGCCCGAAATGCTGTTAGAAGAGGGCTATGTGATGTTAGTTCCTGATTCTTATCAGAACATGGACTTTTGTTATTTTTGCCATGATTAATGTGTGCATCCTATGAAGTTGAGTCCTACATGAGTTTTGTAATATGCCATGTTATCTTTCCAGAGGTTTATGCCATGTATTTTTGTGATCTTTGTGGTGACTACCACAAGCATGCAAACTAGGGTACTTAATGTTCCTGATTTCAGAGACTTAGTAATTTCACAAAGTCCATGCCTGCTGTTATTTTTATGCCATGTGTTCATGTTGTTTCCGAGAGATCTATGTCTCTTTTGAGCATGATCAGTAAGGGTGTTTTGAGCATATGGATTTTCTCTATCAACCAATGCCTTTGTTTGTATTTATGGAGTGCCATAGCTTGAGTCAATCGAGCTCTATTTTTGCTATAAAATGTTACTGGCAGATTGTTTACATGTTATTCGATTTTGCCAAGCTTGTTGTAGTTGGTCCTTGCATGCTATGATGTTATTATTGCCATGTCTAGCTTCTATGCCATGTCTTCTTGATACATGTATGCTTAGCTTATCATGCAATGCTCTGTAGTATCTGCATCGAGCTCACGAACATGCCTACTTGTTATCTGTTTTTGACATGTCCAGTTTCTGCAAAGTCTGAAACCTGTAACGAAACTTGCTTAATTGACATGGGCGTTATTATATTCTCTGATCCTTTTTGTCTTATGGTCACTAAGGGATTTTTGTTAAGTGCTTTGTGTAGATTCATGCCATGTCTTATTTTGCTATGTCCTGTTCCTATAGCATGTTGTTTGCTTGCTCTAAACATGTCATCCTGATGTTAATTTCTGGCATGTTATTTTCAGTCTGTGAACCTGTTATCTTTTGCACTTTTGACATGCTTGTTTGAACCTGTTGTGGTCTGATTTAGCCGTAGATCAGTGTTCATATTTTGTCAAGCATCTCGAGTAGATTACTGGCATGTGCTTTGTTGATATGTTTGGGTGCAGTAACTTAATTTCTTGTTGCTTGCAAAGTAGCATCATGCTGTTAATGGCAGATTATTGTCATTCTTGTTTTGCTTGTCATTTGCAAACCGTGCATCCGATTCCGCTGATCTTTATATTGATTTAGACCGAAATCACCTCATCTTTCCATCGGCATACTTGGTTTGCCAAGATTATGCCTTGTTAATCCTTGTCCTTCCGGAGCACGCATAAGCATTGCATATCACATCTCGCATATCATGCGATGTTTTGCATCATGTTGTTTGTGCATTGCATCGTGGTTGATAGTTGTTCCTTTTGCTTGTGTTCTTGTTTTGGGTAGAGCCGGGAGACGAGTACGTGAACGAGGAACCTGTTGAGAACGCTTACGAGGACCAAGCTTTCGACAACTCTGAGAACCATGCAGGCAAGATGACCATACCCTCGAAATCACTTCTATCTTTGCTTGCTAGATGCTCGCTCTTTTGCTATGCCTATGCTGCGATACCTACCACTTGCTATATCATGCCACCCATATTGCTATGTCAGCCCCTAACCATCCATGTGCTAGCAAACCGTTGATTGGCTATGTTACCGCATTGCTCAGCCTCTCTTATAGCGTTGCTAGTTGCAGGTGAAGATGAAGTTTGTTCCTTGTTGGAACATGGACTTGTTGTTCCTTGTTGGAACATGTTTACTTGTTGGGATATCACAATACCTCTTATTTAATTAATGCATCTATATACTTGGTAAAGGGTGGAAGGCTCGGCCTTATGCCTGGTGTTTTGTTCCACTCTTGCCACCCTAGTTTCCGTCATACCGGTGTTATGTTCTTTGATTTTTGCGTTCCTTACACGGTTGGGTGATTTATGGGACCCCCCTTGACAATTCACTTTGAATAAGACACTTCCAGCAAGGCCCAACATTGGTTTTACAATTTGCCTACCACCTACACCTTTTTTCCCCGAGTTTTCGCGAGCCCGAGGGTCATCTTTATTTTAGCCCCCCCCCCCCCGGGCCAGTGCTTCTCTAAATGCTGGCCCGAACTGAGCTGCCTGCGGGGCCACCTTGTGGAAACTCGAGGCTTGGTTTTACTCGTAGCTAGTCTCATCCGGATGTGCCCTGAGACCGAGATATGTGCAGCTCCTATCAGGATTTGTCGGCACAATCGGGCGGCTTTGCTGGACTTGTTTTATTACTGTCGAAATGTCTTGTAGTCCGGGATTCCGAGACTGATCGGGTCTTCCCGGTAGAAGGAATATCCTTCGTTGACCGTGAGAGCTTATAATGGGCTAAGTTGGGACACCCCTGCAGGGTATTATCTTTCGAAAGCCGTGCCCGCGATTATGAGGCAGATGGGAATTTGTTAATGTCCGGTTGTAGAAAACCCGAAGTTGATCTTAATTAAAACACCTCAACTGCGTGTGTAACCGTGATGGTCTCTTCTCGGCGGGGTCCGGGAAGTGAACATGGTGTTGGAGTAATGTTTGACGTAGGTTGTTTTAGGATCACTTCTTGATCACTTCTAGCTTCACGACCGTGCTTTGCTTCTCTTCTCGCTCTCTTTTGCGTTGTTAGCCACCATATATGCTAGTCGCTTGCTGCAGCTCCACCTCACAACCCCATCCTACCTATAAGCTTAAATAGTCTTGATCTCGCGGGTGTGAGATTGCTGAGTCCCCGTGACTCACAGATTCTACCACAACAGTTGCAGGTACCAACGATGCCAGTGCAGATGACGCAACCGAGCTCACGTGGGAGTTCGACGAGGAACGTGGCCGTTACTATGTGTCTTTTCCTCATGATCAGTAGTGGAGCCCAGTTGGGGTGATTTGGGGATCTGTGTAGCATTTGGGGTAGTCTTCTTTCATTTTGGTTTCGTAGTCGGACCTTGAGTGTAATTTGAATGATGGATGTTTATTTATGTATTGTGTGAAGTGGCGACTGTAAGCCAACTATGTATCTCTTTCCCTAATGTATTACATGGGTTGTGTGAAGATTACCTCACTTGCGACATTGCTTTCAATGCGGTTATGCCTCTAAGTCGTGCCTCGACACGTGGGAGATATAGCCGCATCGAGGGCGTTACAAGTTGGTAATCAGAGCCTTCCCCGACCTTAGGAGCCCCCACTGATTGATCGTTTTTAGTGGCCGAGTTGTGTCTAGAAAAATGTTTTGAGTCATTTAGGAATTATATATCGGAGAGTTTAGGAATTCTTTTTACTTACCAGTCTCCTCATCGCTCTGGTAAGGCATCCTGACGTAGAGTTTTGACTCTTCTCTTCTCAAATTTCACTAAAAAAAATTTTAGGATCACGCGGGTATCTTAGAATCGTTCCGATGGTTTTATGATGACAACATTGTCTTGGTTGCCTCCCGTCAGCAGGGGTTTTAGTGGAGGTGTCCTGGGGAGTTGAGCTCCGAGGTGTTGTCGTCATAATTTTATCGTTGCAGTTCTAGAATACCTGAGTTTAGTACGCCGACATCGAAAATCTCTTTTGTACAGTTGTTGGTGAGATAACCCTGATAGCCCAGTACTGAGGCGAGTGCGGGAGTATTGCCATAACTCGTATAACGGATGCTTTTCGAAGGTTGAGGTAGACGATTTCCAAGGATTTCTTGGTTATGTGTTGAAGGATGGATACAGCTGGATCTAGGTATTGTTAGTTTGGGTGATATATTTTGTGTCCCCTGTATCCCCAACACCTGATTGCATAACCAGAAAGTTTCGGGAGTTTATAAGTGGGAATTCATGTAGCTCTAGTATTTCTTCCGCAGATATTTGGTTTGTGATTGGGTAATCCTTACCAAGTATTTGTTCACATCCGTACCTTGTTGATTTTATTTCTTACCTTGTTCTAAGTGGCTTCTCAGCTTATGGAAGTGTGATGCTTTACTTTGGAATTCATTCGTTCATTCTCGTTCGGATGTTTATTGTGAAGACTATATGTTGCAATTTCGATCCTTTGATTCAGCATGAATATATCTCTTTCAAGATGCTAATGGATGTCACCCTCTCCAGGATGGCTCCGCCAACGCGTCAGAATCCGGAACGCAATGAAGGTAGTCAGGCTAACCCTCCGCCACCCCTCCGCCTCCGGAGGCATGGCAAGCCCTGATGACTGCCACAAATGCCAACGCTCAGATTCTGATTCAGCTCTTGCAAGATCGCAACCAAGGGCAAGGTAATCAGGAAAATCAAGGCCAAGGCAACAATCAGCCGCATTTCGCTACCTCAATCAGTTCCTTGCAAATCAGCCAAAGACCTTCAGCTACTGTGTCGAGGCCACAGACGCCGATGATTGGCTCGTGGATATCAGCAAGCATTTCGAGTGCAGCAATGTCAGACCTGAGGACTTTGTCAAGTTTGCCTCTTTTCAACTCAAAGATCAAGCTGCTGAATGGTTCCAGCAATACAAAGATTCCAGAGGAGGTCATGTGATTACCTGGGATGATTTCTGTCGTGACTTCAAAGCCCACCACATTCCAGAAAGTGTTGTCGAGAGTAAGCGTGAGGAGTTCCGCAATCTCAAGCAAGGCAACATGTCCGTCTATCAATACAACACTCAGTTCCAGAAGCTCTCTCGCTTTGCTAAGCAAGACATCCCTGATGAAAAGAGTATGATCTACCAATTCAGGCGTGGTCTCAGAGAAGATCTGCAACTTGCTCTCGTGCTTTTTGAGCCGTTAAAGTATGATGAATTCTATAACATGGCGCTGAAACAAGAATCTGCTCAGCTTAAGTGTGAGGCATCTAAGAAGAGAGTCAGAGACGCAGTTCAGTCTTCTTCTTCCTCACTTGTGGCGGCTAAGCAACAGAAGTTCTGGTTGCCTCCTCCTCCTCCGTTCCGTCAGCCTTATCAGTAGAAGAACTCAGGTCGTCGTGGATCTTCCCACCCACCCAACCCTGGCTATCTGAACAAGTCTCAGAATCAAGCTCCAAGGCCAAATGCTCCTTAGCATCGTCCGTTCTCAGAGGTGACTTGTAACAAATGTCAACAAAAGGGTCACTATGCGAACAAGTGCTTCAACCAAAGGCGCCTTCCGCCTCCTCCTCCTGTGAGATCTTCCAGCAATGCAGTGGTCAAGCATAATTCCAAGTCTGCAAAGGTGAACATGATGAATGCAGCTCAAGCGGAGGATTCTTCTGAAGTGATCATGGGTAATCTTCCTGTTAATGGTATTCCTGCAAAAGTCTTATTTGATACCGGTGCATCGCATTCTTTCATGTCATATCCTTTTGCATCGAAGCACAATTTTGACACAGAGGCGTTACCTAAAGCTTTGCAAGTTGTTTCCCTGGCTAAACGTTTGAGTTCTAGCATGATGGTTCCGAATGTCGGTATCAAGATGGGCGACTATAAATTCTTGGCTAAACCAATTGTTCTTGGTGACTCTGATATTGATCTTATTCTCGGGATGGACTGGCTTTCTAAGCACAAGGCTCAGCTTGATTGTGCTGCCAGGGAAATTCAATTGACTCACTCTTCTGACGATGTGATCATCTATGCCGCTCGTGATGATACCATTCGGTTGTTTTCTCTCAATGAGAAGGGCGAATTGGATGCTATCTCTCAGATTCCAGTCGTTTGTGAGTACCAAGATGTCTTTCCAGAAGAGCTTCCGGGTATGCCTCCTCACCGGCGAGTTGAATTCGTTATTGATCTTGAGCCTGGCACGGAACCCGTTTGCAAGCGTCCATACAAGCTTGGGCCAAAAGAGTTGAAGGAATTGAAGAAACAACTCGATGAATAAGAGCGTCTGGGTCTGATCAGACCGAGTTCTTCTCCTTGGGGTTGTGGTGTTCTTTTTGTCCAGAAGAAGGATGGAACGGACCGACTTTGCGTCGATTACCGTCCATTGAACAAGAAGACTATCAAGAACAAGTATCCACTTCCCAACATCAATGAGCTATTCGAGCAACTCAAAGGTGCTATGGTGTTCTCCAAGCTTGACCTTCGTATGGGTTATCATCAAATTTGCATTCGTGAAGAAGATATTCCCAAGACAGCATTCAGAACAAGCTTTAGTTCTTATGAATATACTGTCATGTCATTCGGCCTTGTCAATGCTCCTCCAACATTCACTCGCTTGATGAATTTCATCTTCAACCCCTACACAATGAATTTGTCTTGGTCTATCTCGATGATATTTTGGTCTTCTCCAAGAGTAAGAAGGATCATGCCATACATTTGCGATTGGTGCTCGACAAGCTCAGAGAGTACCAATTATATGCGAAATTCTCCAAATGTGAATTTTGGCTTGATGAAGTTCTTTACCTTGGGCATATCATCTCTGCCAAGGGCATTGCTATTAATCCAGAGAGGGTGTCTGCAGTTTTGAATTGGGAACCTCCTCAGAATGTCAAGCAGCTTCGCAGTTTTCTTGGACTTGCAAGCTATTGCCGAAGATTCGTTGAGAATTTCTCTAAGATTGCAAAGCCTCTTTCCAACCTCCTCCAGAAGCATGTGAAGTATGTCTGGTCTCCTGAGTGTGACGTTGCTTTCAACACTATCAAAGAGAAACTCGTCACTGCTCCAGTTTTGACTCCTCCTGACGAAGACAAGCCTTATGAAGTTTTCTGTGATCCTTCTCTTCAAGGCCTCGGCGCTGTCTTAATGCAAGAGAAGAAGGTTGTGGCCTATACCTCTCGTCAGTTGAAGCCCAACGAAAAGAACTACCCCACTCACGATCTTGAGTTGGCGGCAGTGGTCCACGCTCTAATAACATGGAGACATCTCCTATTGGGAAGGAAAGTGGACATTTTCACCGATCACAAGAGTCTCAAGTACATCTTCACTCAGCCCAACCTCAACCTCAGGCAAACTCGATGGGTCGAAATGATTCAAGAGTATAATCCGAGTATTGAATATACTCCAGGCAAGGCTAATGTGATTGCAGACGCTTTGAGCAGGAAGGCTTATTGCAACAGCTTAATCCTCAAGCCCTTTCAACCGGATCTTTGTGAAGCTTTCCGCAAGTTGAATCTCCAAGTTGTTCCTCAAGGTTTTCTTGCCAGCCTCATAGTCTCTCCTACTTTGGAGGATCAAATTCGTGAGGCACAATTGTTGGATACCATGGTGAAGAAGGTGAAACGTGGTATTGACAAGGGCATTTCCAAATACAAGTGCTATCGAGCTGATGACAGAGATACTCTTTTCTTCGAGGACCGGATCGTGGTTCCAAAGGGTGATCTTCGTAAAGTCATTATGAACGAAGCGCACAATTCTCTTTTGTCGATTCATCCTAGAAGTACAAAGATGTACCATGACCTCAAGCAGTCATATTGGTGGACTCGAATGAAGCGAGAGATTGCTCAATTCGTGAATGAATGTGATGTCTGCTGAAGGGTGAAAGCAGAACACCAACGACCAGCTGGTCTTCTCCAACCTCTTGCTATTCCAGAATGGAAGTTTGATCATATCGAAATGGACTTCGTGACTGGATTTCCTAAGTCCAAGCGTGGAAATGATGCTATCTTCGTCGTCATCGACAAGCTCACCAAAGTGGGTCATTTTCTTCCTATCAAAGAGTCTATCACAGCAGCGCAGTTGGCAGAGCTCTACACATCCAGAATTGTCTCCTTGCATGGAATTCCGCAATTGATCTCTTCAGACCGTGGCAGCATCTTTACATCCAAGTTTTGTGATTCTTTTCAGAAGGCCATGGGCACAAATATTCGCTTCAGCACAGCTTTCCACCCTCAAACTAGTGGACAAATCGAGCGTGTCAACCAAATTCTTGAAGATATGCTCAGAGCTTGTGTTATCTCTTTGGGCATGAAGTGGGAGGATTGTCTTCCTTATGTTGAGTTCTCTTACAACAACAGCTTTCAAGCCAGCTCGGGCAAAGCCCCATTCGAGATTCTCTATGGCAGAAAGTGTCGTACTCCTCTCAATTGGTCTGAGACGGGCGAACGCCAACTTCTTGGCAATGATTTGATCTCAGAGGCTGAGGCAATGTGCAAGGTCATTCATGAGAACCTCAAAGCCGCGCAATCGAGCCAGAAGAGCTATTACGATAGCAAACATCGTGATTTGGCATTCGAGATCGGAGACCATGTCTACCTCCGCGTCTCTCCAATGAAAGGAACTCGTCGCTTTGGTATCAAGGGGAAACTTGCCCCTAGATATGTGGGCCCTTTCAAGATCATCGGCAAACGAGGCGATCTCGCCTATCAACTTGAGCTTCCCTCCAACTTTGCAAATGTACACGATGTCTTCCACGTGTCACAGCTTCATAAGTGCTTCAAGACACCTGAGTGCACCATCAACTTCGAAGAGATCGATCTTCAAGAAGATTTGTCCTATCATGAGCACCCCATTGCTATTCTTGAAGAAACTGAGCGCAAGACTCGCAACAAGTCAATCAAATTCCTGAAAGTGAAATGGTCACACCATTCAGACCGAGAAGCCACCTGGGAGCGCGAGGACCACCTCCGTTCCGAGTATCTGGAGTTCTTTCAGTCCTAGATCTCGGGATGAGATCCCCTCGTAGTGGTGGAGTGTTGTAACACCCCGGATGTAACTTGCCATAATTGTAACTCCAACTTTTGCCATTTTCGGCTATGTGATATGATATTCCCTCCGTGGTTGGGTCTCCCGTCATTTTACATTTTGTTCATGTCATGCATTTCATATCATGTCATCATGTGCATCGCATTTGCATACGTGTTCGTCTCATGAATCCGAGCATTTTCCCTGTTGTCCGTTTTGCAATCCGGCGCTCCTATGTCCCCCGGCGTCCCCTTTTACCTTTTTCCGTGAGAGGGCATTAAACATTTTCGGAATGGACCGAGGTTTTTCAAGCGGCCTTGGTATAGCACCGGTTGACCGCCTGTCAAGTTTCGGGTCATTCGGAGGTCGTTTGATACTCCAAAGGTTAACCGGGTAACCGTGAAGGCCTCGTGTGTGTTGCAGCCCAAAACCCCTCCAAAACAGCCCAATAACCCTTCTAAGACACTCCCATGTCCATCGCCGTTCGATCACGATCGCGTGGCCGAAAACCGCACTCCATTTGGAGCTTCCTAGCCCCCTCTACCTAGAAATTTGTGCTCCCCGTCCAAATCTCGCAGTCCAAACCCTAGCCAAACTCCACCGCGCCGCCGGACGTGTCCAACTCCGGCCGGACACGTCCAGCTTCCACCTCACCCCGGCGAATCGCGCGCCGCCACGTCACCCCGCCGCCCCTCTCCTCCAACCGCGCCTCGCCACGTGTCCCCGCCGCCTCTCTCTCTCCACTGCGCGCCGCCGCGGGCCCGCCGAGCCCGAGGCCGGCCCGCTCGGCCCGTCCCGCCGCCGCCGCGAACCCGCAGGTGCGCCTCCCGGCCCGCAGCCGTGCCGCCCGAGCCGAGGCGCTCCGCGCCGCCGCACGGCACCGCCCGCCTCCCGCCGGCGACGACCCCGCCGCCCGTCACGCCTCGTCCTCCGCGCCGTCGCCTCCGCGCCGCGCCCGTGCGCCTCGCCCCGCCGCCGTCGTCCCGCCGGCCAGATCCCGCGCCCCCTCGCCGGTTTTTCTCCTTCCCCGACGCCAACTCCGGCGAGCACTCCGGCGACCTCGGATCTTAGATCCAAAGAGATCCCTAGGTTGACTTCCCCCCCCCCCCCCGTTTTCGTCTAAGTCTTTTCTTCTGTCAATAAATTGTTGCATGTTCATCGCACCATACCTTTGCACTCGTTGCTCCGTTTTGGGCATATAGGATATCAAATTGTTCGCCTCGATGAGTAAATCATTCCGTCTCATAGCATCATTTTCATTTGAGCTCATCTTGATGCCCGAAATGCTGTTAGAAGAGGGCTATGTGATGTTAGTTCCTGATTCTTATCAGAATATGCACTTTTGTCATTTTTGCCATGATTGATGTGTGCATCCTATGAAGTTGAGTCCTACATGAGTTTTTTAATATGCCATGTTATATTTCCAGAGGTTTATGCCATGTATTTTTGTGATCTTTGTGGTGACTACCACAAGCATGCAAACTAGGGTACTTAATGTTCCTGATTTCAGAGACTTAGTAATTTCACTAAGTCCTTGCCTGCTGTTATTTTTATGCCATGTGTTCATGTTGTTTCCGAGAGATATATGCCTCTTTTGAGCATGATCAGTAAGAGTGTTTTGAGCATATGGATTTGCTATATCCACCCATGCCATTTTCTGTATTTATGGAGTGCCATAGCTTGAGTCAATCGAGCTCTACTTTTGCTATAAAATGTTACTGGCGGATTGTTTACATGTTATTCGATTTTGCCAAGCTTTTTGTAGTTGATCCTTGCATGTTATGATGTTATTCTTGCCATGTATAGCTTCTATGTCATGTCTTCTTGATGTATGTATGCTTAGTTTATCATGAAATGCTCTGTAGTGAGTGCATCGAGCTCACGAACATGCCTACTTGTTGTCTGAAACCTGTAACGAAACTTGCTTAATTGACATGGGTGTTATTATATTCTCTGATCCTTTTTGGCTTATGGTCAGTAAGGGAGTTTTGTTAAGTGCTTTGAGTAGATTCATGCCCTGTCTTATTTTTCTATGTCCTTGTCTTGTAGCATGTTGTTTGCTTGCTCTGAACATGTCATCCTGATGTTAATTTCTGGCATGTTATTTTCAGTCTGTGAACCTGTTATCTTTTGCACTTTTGCCATGCTTGTTTGAACCTGTTGTGGTGAGATTTAGTCGTAGCTCAGTGTTCATCTTTTGTCAAGCATCTTTATTACATTACTGTCATATGCTTTGTTGATATGTTTAGGCGCAGTAACTTAATTTCTTGTTGCTTGCTATGTACCATCATGCTGTTAATGGCAGATTATTGTCATTCTTGTTTTGCTTGTCATTTGCAAACCGTGCATCCGATTCCGGTGATCTTTATATCGATTTCAACCGAAATCACCTCATCTTTCCATCGGCATACTTGGTTTGCCAAGATTATTACTTGCTCATCCTTGTCCTTCCGGAGCACGCATAAGCATTGCATATCACATCTCGCATATCATGTCATGTTTTGCATCATGTTGTTTGTGCATCGCATCGTGGTTGATAGTTGTTCCTTTTGCTTGTGTTCTTGTTTTGGGTAGAGCCGGGAGAAGAGTACGTGAACGAGGAACCTGTTGAGAACGCTTACGAGGACCAAGCTTTCGACAACTCTGAGAACCTTGCAGGCAAGATGACCATACCCTCGAAATCACTTCTATCTCTGCTTGCTAGATGCTCGCTCTTTTGCTATGCCTATGCTGCGATACCTACCACTTGCTATATCATGCCACCCATATTGCCATGTCAGCCCCTAACCATCCATGTCCTAGCAAACCGTTGATTGGCTATGTTACCGCATTGCTCAGCCCCTCTTATAGCGTTGCTAGTTGCAGGTGAAGATGAAGTTTGTTCCTTGTTGGAACATGGACTTGTTGTTCCTTGTTGGAACATGTTTACTTGTTGGGATATCACAATACCTCTTATTTAATTAATGCATCTATATACTTGGTAAAGGGTGGAAGGCTCGGCCTTATGCCTGGTGTTTTGTTCCACTCTTGCCACCCTAGTTTCCGTCATACCGGTGTTATGTTCCTTGCTTTTTGCGTTCCTTACACGGTTGGGTGATTTATGGGACCCCCCTTGACAGTTCACTTTGAATAAGACTCTTCCAGCAAGGCCCAACATTGGTTTTACCATTTGCCTACCACCTACACCTTTTTCCCCCGGGTTTTCGCGAGCCCGAGGGTCATCTTTATTTTAGCCCCCCCCCCCCCCGGGCCAGTGCTTCTCTAAGTGCTGGCCCGAACTGAGCTGCCTGCGGGGCCACCTTGTGGAAACTCGAGGCTTGGTTTTACTCGTAGCTAGTCTCATCCGGATGTGCCCTGAGACCGAGATATGTGCAGCTCCTATCAGGATTTGTCGGCATAATCGGGCGGCTTTGCTGGACTTGATTTATTACTGTCGAAATGTCTTGTAGTCCGGGATTCCGAGACTGATCGGGTCTTCCCGGTAGAAGGAATATCCTTCGTTGACCGTGAGAGCTTATAATGGGCTAAGTTGGGACACCCCTGCAGGGTATTATCTTTCGAAAGCCATGCCCGCGGTTATGAGGCAGATGGGAATTTGTTAATGTCCGGTTGTAGAAAACCCGAAGTTGATCTTAATTAAAACACCTCAACCACGTGTGTAGCCGTGATGGTCTCTTCTCGGCGGGGTCCGGGAAGTGAACACGGTGTTGGAGTAATGTTTGACGTAGGTTGTTTTAGGATCACTTCTTGATCACTTCTAGCTTCACGACCGTGCTTTGCTTCTCTTCTCGCTCTCTTTTGCGTTGTTAGCCACCATATATGCTAGTCGCTTGCTGCAGCTCCACCTCACAACCCCATCCTACCTATAAGCTTAAATAGTCTTGATCTTGCGGGTGTGAGATTGCTGAGTCCCCGTGACTCACAGATTCTACCACAACAGTTGCAGGTACCAACGATGCCAGTGCAGATGACGCAACCGAGCTCACGTGGGAGTTCGACGAGGAACGTGGCTGTTACTATGTGTCTTTTCCTGATGATCAGTAGTGGAGCCCAGTTGGGGTGATTCGGGGATCTGTGTAGCATTTGGGGTAGTCTTCTTTCATTTTGGTTCCGTAGTCGGACCTTGAGTGTAATTTGATTGATGGATGTTTATTTATGTATTGTGTGAAGTGGCGACTGTAAGCCAACTATGTATCTCTTTCCCTAATGTATTACATGGGTTGTGTGAAGATTACCTCACTTGTGACATTGCTTTCAATGCGGTTATGCCTCTAAGTCGTGCCTCGACACGTGGGAGATATAGCCGCATCGAGGGCGTTACACCTCGCCCCGCCAAGTCCCTCTGCTGCTCCCTGCTTTGCGCCACTGCCTCCCCTGCATCCACAGGAGGACGAACGCCTCCGCGCCCTGCTTCTCATTCTGTCGAGGAACAAGAGACTGCGCCTGTTCACCTGGCCGTGTGGGCTTCGTCCCTGCCCAGCAGCCTCCAAGCCCAGCACCTGCACCGACTCAGGCCTTGGGCCTTGGTGAGCGCCCAGTCCGCCCAGATTCAGCCCGATGTGTTTTTTTTCAGATCTGTGAATTTAGCTATTATCCCAGGAACGTCTGTTTTTCAGAAAACCCCTTGAGTTCATGCATATAATAACTATTTAACCATGCATCCGAATTAAATAAACTATATATGTAAAATGCATAGATTTCTGTCTAGTTTCATTATATGCCACTTTCATCCATGTTAAATTTTTTTAAAATGTTGTTTGATTAAATTTGCTAGATGGCATGTTAAAATGATTTATTTCATAACTAAATAACCGTAGCTCCAAATTTTATAAACTTCATATGTAAATGGGGTGGAAAAAGATGCACTTTATTTTGCTGTTTAACAACATTAAAATTGTGTTTAGGGCAGAACAATAACAAATTCAAAATATGCATATGAGGATTTTCCGGAATTGTTGTTTGTTGTTCCGGCCTCATTTAAACTTGCCTAAATAGTTAGTTTACTTATGCTTCACCCCTTGCCATGTTTAATAACATTTAATATTGTTGGGTACATAACCAAGAGAGAACTAAATATTTGATGTGGTGTTTCGTCAATATGCAACTCGTTGCATATTGAGCTACACTTAATTTGTAGTATTGTTTGTGCACTTTTCCATGACATGCCATTTAAACCGGACATGCATCGTACTTGTTTGTGCATCTTGCCATGTTTATGTGATGGTTCTGTACCATGATGTTTTCTTCTTTCCGGTTGTGTGCTTCTTCTCGATAGTTCCCGTTTCGTTGCGATCGTGAGGATTCGTTCGTCTATGCTTGGTTCATCTTCGTGGCTTCATCTTCTTCATGGACTCGTTCTTCTTCCTAGCGGGATTTCAGGCAAGATGACCCTCACCTTGGATCTCACTAATATCATTGTTATGCTAGTTGCTCGTTCTACCGCTATGCTGCGTTACCTACCACTTGATCCTCAAGCCTCCCAAATTGCCATGAACCTCTATACCTTTGTCACCCTTCCTAGCAAACCGTTGTTTGGCTATGTTACCGCTTTGCTCAGCCCCTCTTATAGCGTTGCTAGTTGCAGGTGAAGATGAAGATTGCTCCATGTTGGATTATGTTTATGTTGGGATATCACAATATCTCTTATATTATTAATGCATCTACATACTTGGTAAAGGGTGGAAGGCTCGGCCTTATGCCTGGTGTTTTATTCCACTCTTGCCACCCTAGTTTCCGTCGTATCGGTATTATGTTCCCGGATTTTGCGTCCCTGAAGCGGTTGGGTGATTTATGGGACCCCCTTGACAGTTCCCTTTGAATAAAACTC
This sequence comes from Aegilops umbellulata, assembly GCA_032464435.1. Taxonomy (NCBI): domain Eukaryota; kingdom Viridiplantae; phylum Streptophyta; class Magnoliopsida; order Poales; family Poaceae; genus Aegilops; species Aegilops umbellulata. The sequence continues at coordinate 143,518,533 of CP136059.1, forward strand.
CTCCAGCAAGGCCCAACCTTGGTTTTACCATTTGCCTCACCCCACCTACTTTTCCCTTGGGAGTCGCGCTCTCGAGGGTCATCTTTATTTAGCCCCCCGGGCCAGTGCTTCTCTAAGTGCTGGTTCGAACCGAGCCGCCTGCTAGGCCACCACGGGGAAACTCGAGGCCTGGTTTTACTCGTAGCCTATCTCATCCGGTGTTGCCTGAGAACGAGATATGTGCAACTCCTATCGGGATTGTCGGCGCATCGGGCGGTCTTGCTGGTCTTGTTTTACCATTGTCGAAATGTCTTGTAAACGGGATTCCGAGACTGGTTGGGTCTTCCTGGGAGAAGAAATATCCTTAGTTGACTTTGAGAGCTTATCATGGGCTAAGTTGGGACACCCCTGCAGGGTTTGACCTTTCGAAAGCCGTGTGTCACACCCTGATTTTCATGCCACAACACTTGAGCTAATAAATCATGATAAAATGTGATTTGACAAAAACTTTTGAGTGTTTTGGACTTTGCTTGATTTGATTTTTATGTGTTGCTTGCAAGTGCTCTAAAAATCAAATAAATCCTCCAACTCTTATACTCCTTCTCCTTGATCCAAATCCTCTTCCCAATGATCATGCCATGTGTATAGTACAATATAGTATTTTCTTACAAAAATAACTTGGCCAAATGGTATTTTCAAAAAATAGTTTTCCAAAAACCCCTTGATTGAGGATTGCACTGCAAGTACTTAATTAAGGGCAGTAAAAATCTTTCCAAAAATATTTTTGATTCCTATTAGATATAGGTTACCCAGAAACCACAAAAATATAATTTTACTATTTTATTTAAAGGCTTTTTCTTAAGGCCAGAAATGGTCTTAAATAGGTTAAAATTATTTTAAAGCTTTAAAAATATTTGAGAAAAATTAGGGAGACTCAACGGACATATATTTACCATATATATGACTTTCAACATATGGTTATGATCAAAATGTTGGACAAAACCTCCCAAAACCATTTCTGCACATTTCAAGGATTTGAAATATTTCTACAGGAAATATTTTCATAAAAACCCAAGAAATTTCTAGCATGTCACATATGATATTTTTGATGATCTTGCCAAGTACCATGTCATGGAGAATAGTATAAACCCATGAAACCCTCTCAAAACCACTTCTGTCCTTTTTCAAGTTTGAACAGCTTTGCACTGTCAAACATGTCCAAATGCTCTCAAACTTGGTGCACATGCTCAAATGATGTAATAATGCATGTAGACCAAATGGCACAAGTTGGAGAGAAATTTATCTTGATCAAAGTGCCCCAAAACCCTCTCTGGCCAGAATCAACTTTGAACAAGTTTGTACTGCCAACTTTTTCTCATTGACCCCAACTTTTGTGAGCATGTTCACATGACCAAATGAGGACACTACACCAAGTGGTGCTTCAAGGAGAATTGATTTGCATGAATAAATCATGGTAAAACCATTTCTGTTGATTTCTAGGGTTTACCAAAGTTACATTGGCCAATTTGCCCAAATGAACTCCAAATTGGTGGAAAGCCCTAATTATATGTGCCATTGCACCCTGTGGAGTCTCATTCAAAATGAAGTTCATTTGCTTACCCAAACAAGTATCAAACACCTTCTGCCACTTTACCAAAATTCCATTTTTGACCTCTTCCACTAATCTCCATGGCCTCAACTTTCTACCACAGCTGCCCCAGGTCACCTCCTACCTCCAGTAACTCTCCTCCTTTAATAGCTCAATTATTTGGGGGTGAAACCCATCTCTTTCACTCTCTGTTTACCCATGGCAACTCCTCATCTCTCTCTCATTTCTATATGCAGCCCCCCACCTAGCTCCTGACCACTCTAGAGCATCCAAGGAAGCTCCAGGACACAAGTGGACATGCGCCTGACCTTTTAAAATGGCCATGCTAGCCATATGCATGCTCTGGTGCACGCTACAGTGCACCCTTGCACTGTAGCTGCCCTCTGCCCAATGCCTCCGACCACCTCAGCCCTCCCCCCGCACACTTGCCGACGTGCCTCGACGTCCGCAACATGCCACGCCCCTAGCCCCCTCCTCTCTCTTCCTCCTCCTGCCTCCTCTCGCACGCGCACCGGCCGCCAGAGCGCTCCAATGGGCAGCCTCACACGCGCGGTGCTCTGGCCCTCCCCTACTCCTTCTCTCCCTTTCCCTGGTCGTAGACCTCCTCCACGAACACCCCAGACACACCGCGACGAGCTCCCGTGGCCCGTAGCGACGAGCACGAGCTCGCCGGCGCACGAACCCACGGTGCACCATCGCCTCGCCATTTAAGGGCTCCCGAGGCCTCACTCTGGATCCCATTCACTCTCCCTCTCTCCCGTAGACCCCTGGACCAACCTACACCTCCTCTCGTGCCCTCCTGCTCCCTCCATGGCCGGAGTGCCGTCGTCGGCCTCCTCCTAAATTCGCGCCCACCTCTCCTCCTCCTTCCCTCTGGACCGCACAAGAGCACCACCACCATCACCGCGATCCCCTCCCGTGCTTCTCCCTCTCCTCCCGGTGGCCGTAGCGCCGTAACCAACGCCGCCGCTGACCTCCCCCGCCGCGGCCAATGTTGTGCTCGACCCAGAGCTCCTCGGCGGTCGTGCCACCCATGGAGGGGCGCGGCATCACCTCCTGAGCACGCCGGTGGGCAGAACGTCGCCGGAGACGCCCTGTGGCACCGGCGACCGGCGTCGAGCGCCTCCTGTGTCTCCTGTCGCACCCGCACGGGAGGTGGCGGATGAACCTGACAGGCGGGCCCCGCTCGTCAGTGGCCCAGCCACCGGGCCACGCTAGCAAGTGGAGGCGGGTTCGCCCCTTCTCGTGTCCCCGCGGTGAAGGCGCACTCCGCGTGGGCGCCTTCGACGTGGCCCCTGCGCGCGTGCAGCCGAGCAGCTGGGCCGGCCCATCAGCTATCCCTCGCCCAGCGCGCAGAATAAGTGGTATAACCTTTTTCCTTTTTCCTTTTCCAGTCAACTTCAAAAATCCATAGATTATTTATTCTAAGTCCAAATTTAATGATTCAAATTTCTTATGACTCCATAAATCATGATCTTTCACATGGTGCTATTTGCACATTTTTCTAGAAACTTTCTACTCATACATATTTATCAAAACCCCAATTTCCATCTCTGTGATGAACTTTAGAAAATCACAGAGAGCCCATTTTTGATCCAAATTCCATGATTCAAATTCCTAGGTGTTCCTAAGTTCAAAACTTAGTTTTTGAACATTTTTTACTAATACTTCCTGTACCACATAAAATAATGGTCTATTTCTTCATATTTGTCAACTTTGCAAATCCATAGGAAAATCATTTCAACTCCAAATCACGTGAAACCAATTCCTAGATGCTTCTAAAATCATCCTTTGTTAAATGGGTGCCTTTGCTCATTTTTCAAAAATATGTTTCTGTACACTTCTTGCAAACCCATAAAACCCTTGATTCCACCATATCGAAATGTTTAGAAATATCCATTGATCCACTTCCAATGAAACCACTTTGGTCATTCCTCATATGACCAGGGGTATCCAATAAAAATCAACTTCATATTTTTAGAGCACTTTTATTTTCTGCCTTGTTGTGTTGCTTATATGATTGTTCGACGTTAGTTAACGAAGTAGACGGAGTACTTGGAGAAGGACAAGAAGATCTCAAGACTCTGATGAACCAGGCAAGCAGCCCTTTGACCATGTCTATGAAACCTTTTTATGCATGTCATATAGCACTTTATTAGCGTTGCTTCGGAATCATGATGTGATGGAAACCACTTTGATGGGTTGCCTCTGTTACTTCCTCGTTGATACATGCATTGTGCATGACCCTACCTCCATATGAGGGCTATGCCGGTGGGAGTAGATAGGATGCTAAAGTAGTGCTACGCAAAAAGGGACGGGAATATGCATGGTGATGGAGACAAAGCATTTTCAAAGGACTTTTCGAAAACCCCATCGGGTGCCACTTATGCCAGAGGGAGATGATGAGATGGGTAGCCACTTGATGACGAAGTGGTGTACCGAGGCAAGTGTGTGTGTTGTTTTCGAAAATGGATTATATTTAAGATTTGTCGACTGTCCCAACCTTACATGCGCAACCACTCTACCCTTATGTGGGAAAGGGCATTATTGATTACCTAGGTCGATACTAGCTTGGAGCCCGCATTACTAGTGACGGGGGAGAGTTGGTGCTCTCTCTCGGTACGGGGTCGTGCCAGGAAGGGCGACCATGACTGTCTTTACAGGGCACCGGATACACCGTTGTGTCCCCTCTCGGATGTTACGATCTCAAGCGAGTCTCGTATGATGTACATCAAGTAGATACGGAACAACGAGTGGACTCCTTGTTAGTGTCGTCTAGGGAAAGAGAGTGATCGGGTGCTTACCCCGGGTACTTGAGGTACCGCGGGTCATGGATGACACGGAAGTTCCCCGGATCTTGTGGGTAAAGTGTGCAACCTCTGCAGAGTGTAAAACTATTCGAATAGCCGTGTCCACGGTCAAGGACAGTTGGGCGGTGCTGCTTAAACTACGTCCACTTATTTACAAACCGGTGTGTGTGGGAAGAATTACTTGGGTCACGTCAAGGACTTGACATGATTGAGTTGGGTTGGTGCCCACTCTAACTATGTTGATATCTGTAACCTGTCCTCATGATTACTTGAATTCTCCTCATGCATGTCTTGCAAGTTGTTGAACATGTCATTGCACTCAAAACTAGCTTTCCGCAAAAATTTACCTATGTCATGCATTATTGTACCTTGAACCAAAACACGGGTTGCTTGCGAGTACATTGAAAGTACTCATTGGCTTGCCACTGGTTATTTTATTGGCCAGGCATAAAAGAACATGATATGATGAAGAATACTTCGGTGACGAACATGCGAGCTAGGACGCTTCCCAGTTAGAATGCCTGTAGGGTTAAGGCAGATGGCATGGGTCCAAGTTATCGACGAAGATTTCCGCTGCAATACTCAAGACTTGACCATAATGGTCCTACTTGTGTAATACGGTATGTATGGATGTAAGACTCTTGTTATTCAGCTTCTGTGTGTTCAGTGAGCATTGATCTCTGGGATCACTGTACACGTGCATTCGGTGATCACGACTTATGAGTCGGGGTCCACCACAGAGCTGGTATCAGAGCCATCCTGACTGTAGGAAGCCTTAGTTAGCTTGGTCGTTAGTTAGGGTAAAACTATTTCCAAAACTACTACTAGTTTTCAAAACTATCTATACTTCTCTTCCCTTCTTAGTTTTTCGAAAACTAAGGTATACTTTCCTTATTGATCTCTTCCCCTTCAAATCCTTTGGTCGCTAGAACCCTTATGCCCCTGACCACTAGGTTCCTTGTAATCCTCGTGGATAACCTAGAAGGAAGATGCCTTGCCAGACATTCACCCACATCTCCCGAACACAAGATTGACGACATCACAACAAGACGATACCAACAGAAGATACATCCTCGAGGGATGAGGACCTGAAGGCCAGGACATGGTGACACCCTTGACACTGCCCCAAGATGATGCTACCTTAACTTACGACGATCAGGGCATAGGATATGCAAGATCATGATATACATCGCTAATAGGGAAACCCTGTCACTACCGTTGTTGTATCGGCGACCACCGGTGGATGAGGACCTAGCCATTTGGTCCACCTCAGTGAGCAGGAAAACGGTTCTCTTCATCCCCTGCTCTCGATGACGATATTGTCAACAATGTGTTCGACGGATTGGACCTCTATTATGCCTTGTTAATGTCATTGCATAAAGGATGGCCACCTGGAACCGCCGACACCTTAAAAAGGCAAAAGCGATCATCATGATTAAGAGGACAAGAGAAGACCAAGTCAAATACCAGCTACGAGGAGACATCTGCACCCCGTCATCTCATCAGACGAGAAGTGTTGAAGATTCTTCAGGCCAAGCCGGATCATTTCATCGAACAACTACAAAAGACGTAGCAACACCTGAGGAAAATTCAGAAGACTGCACGAGGCTCAAGGCACGACTGCTGAGTCCGAGAACCCCTAGGGTAGGATGAGTCGTGTACCCCCTATGCGCAGTCGAGTCCATATGATGGTTCGAATAGAACCATGACTGTGTGTTGCTTGTTTTTATTTGTGTTTTAATATAGGTCACAACTTTTGCCCTAGGCAACAAGTACGTGACTATATCACCTGCCTTATTTTGTTGCTTGTGTTTGGCCCTTTTTGCACTTGTTTGATTGCACCTGCACTATAGAACCCCCTTTAGGCATTCTCCCCCCCCTCTATGCTACCTTCCCCCTCTCATCTCTCTCATCAACTAAAGACCAGGCATATCTGCAAGCCACTTCTCTCAAGGGAACCAAGCATTTTCATGACAAGGAAACCCACGCCAAGATTCATCGGCCCTCTTCGAGATCACTCCAAGATTCAACAACCCCCCCCTCTGAGATCACCGCAAGACGAAGAGAAGACGGCTACCAGCTGGAGTTACCACCTGAGTTACCCACTTTGCACGGCATTTTCCACGCGGCGCACCTCCGGAAGTGTTTTCGACTTCCTAGCTAGCCCGATCCCTACCAGGGCATCAATCACCAAACCATTGACCCCCAGCCCAATATGACATACGCGAGAAACCCCAATTGCAATCTGGATCAAGCAGGACGACAAACACAAAGCCACTCCATCGAGTACTTCAAGCTCAATGGAGCACTACACGGAAGCAGAACCAACTTGAGGACTTGAAGACTACCCCAGATCCAAGTTTTTGTATTCCTTTCCGCGCCTAGTCTGGGAATCTCGGGGACGAGATTCTTGTAAGGGGGGTAGGTTTGTCACACCCTGATTTTCATGCCACAACACGTGAGCTAATAAATCATGATAAAATATGGTTTGACAAAAACTTTTGAGTGCTTTGGACTTGGCTTGATTTGATTTTTGTGTGTTGCTTGCAAGTGCTCTAAAAATCAAATAAATCCTCCAACTCTTATACTCCTTCTCCTTGATCCAAAACCTCTTCCCAATGATCATGCCATGCGTATAGTACAATATAGTATTTTCTTACAAAAATAACTTGGCCAAATGGTATTTTCAAAAATTAGTTTTCCAAAAACCCCTTGATTGAGGATTGCACTGCAAGTACTTAATTAAGGGCAGTAAAATATTTCCAAAAATATTTTTGATTCCTATTAAATACAGGTTACCTAGAAACCACAAAAATATAATTTTAAAAGTTATTTTACTATTTTATTTAAAGGCTTTTTCTTAAGGCCAGAAATGGTCTTAAATAGGTTAAAATTATTTTAAAGCTTTAAAAATATTTGAGAAAAATTAGGGAGACTCAATGGACATATATTTACAATATATATGAGTTTCAACATATGGTTATGATCAAAATATTGGACAAAACCTCCCAAAACCATTTCTGCTCATTTCAAGGATTTGAAATATTTCTACAGGAAATATTTTCATAAAAACCCAGGAAAATTCTAGCATGTCACATATGACATTCTTGATGATCTTGCCAAGTATCATGTCATGGAGAATAGTATAAACCCATGAAACTCTCTCAAAACCACTTCTGTCCTTTTTCAAGTTTGAACAGCTTTGCACTGTCAAACATGTCCAAATGCTCTCAACCTTGGTGCACATGCTCAAATAAGGTAATAATGCATGTAGACCAAATGGCACAAGTTGGAGAGAAATTTATCTTGATCAAAGTGCCCCAAAACCCTCTCTGGCCAGAATCAACTTTGAACAAGTTTGTACTGCCAACTTTTTCTCCTTGACCCCAACTTTTGTGAGCGTGTTCACATGACCAAATGAGGCCACTACACCAAGTGGTGCATCAAGGAGAATTGATTTGCATGACTAAATCATGGTAAAACCATTTCTGTTGATTTCTAGGGTTTACCAAAGTTACATTGGCCAATTTGCCCAAATGAGCTCCAAATTGGTGGAAGGCCCTAATTATACGTGCCATTGCACCCTGTGGAGTCTTATTCCAAATGGAGTTCATTGGCTTACCCAAACAAGTATCAAACACCTTCTGCCACTTTACCAAAATTCCATTTTTTGACCTCTTCCACTAATCTCCATGGCCTCAACTTTCTACCACAGCTGCCCCAGGTCACCTCCTACCTCCAGTAACTCTAATCCTTCAATAGCTCAATTATTTGGGGGTGAAACCCATCTCTTTCTCTCTCTGTTTACACATGGCAACTCCTCCTCTCTCTCTTATTTCTATATGCAACCCCCACCTAGCTCCTGACCACTCTAGAGCATACAAGGAAGCTCCAGGACACAAGTGGACATGCCCCTGACCTTTTAAAATGGCCATGCCGGCCATATGCATGCTCTGGTGCACGCTACAGTGCGCCCTTGCACTGTAGCTGCCCTCTTCCCAATGCCTCCGACCACCTCAGCCCTCCCACCCGCACACCTGCCGACGTGCCTCGACGTCCGCAACACGCCACGCCCCTGGCACCCTCCTCTCTCTTCCTCCTCCTGCCTCCTCTCGCACGCGCACCGGCCGCCCGGGCGCTCCAATGGGCAGCCTCACACACGCGGTGCTCTGGCCCTCCCCTGCTCCTTCTCTCCCTTTCCCTGGTCGTAGACCTCCTCCACGAACACCCGAGACACACCGCGACGAGCTCCCGTGGCCCGTAGAGACGAGCACGAGCTCGCCAGCGCCTGAACCCACGGTGCACCATCGCCTCGCCATTTAAGGGCTCCCGAGGCCTCCCTCTGGATCCCATTCACTCTCCCTCTCTCCCGTACACCCCTGGACCAACCTGCACCTCCTCTCGTGCCCTTCTGCTCCCTCCATGGCCGGAGTGCCGTCGTCGGCCTCCTCCTAAATTCGCGCCCAACTCTCCTCCTCCTTCCCTCTGGACCGCACAAGAGCACCACCACCATCACCGCAAGCCCCTCCCGTGCTTCTCCCTCTCCTCCCGGTGGCCGTAGCGCCATAACCAACGCCGCCGCCGACCTCCTCCGTCGCGGCCAATGCTGTGCTCGACCCAGAGCTCCTCGGCGGTCGTGCCACCCATGGAGGGGCGCGGCATCACCTCCTGAGCACTCCGGTGGGCAGAACGTCGGCGGAGACGCCCTGTGGCGCCGGCGACCGGCGTCGAGCGCCTCTTGTGTCTCCTGTCGCACCCGCGCGGGAGGTGGAGGACGAACCTGACAGGCGGGCCCCACTCGTCAGTGGCCCAGCCATCGGGCCACGCTGGCAAGTGGAGGCGGGTTCGCCCCTTCTCGTGTCCCCGCGGTGAAGACGCACTCCGCGTGGGCGCCTTCGACGTGGCCCCTGCACGCGTGCAGCCGAGCAGCTGGGCCGGCCCATCAGCTATCCCTTGCCCAGCGTGCAGAATAAGTGGTATAACCTTTTTCCTTTTTCCTTTTCCAGTCAACTTCAAAAATCCATAGATTATTTATTCTAAGTACAAATTTAATGATTCAAGTTTCTTATGACTCCATAAATCATGATCTTTCACATGGTGCTATTTGCACATTTTTCTAGAAACTTTCTATTCATAAATATTTATCAAAACCCCAATTTCCATCTCTATGATGAACTTTAGAAAATCACAGAGAGCCCATTTTTGATCCAAATTCCATGATTCAAATTCCTAGGTGTTCCTAAGTTCAAAACTTAGTTTTTGATCATTTTTACTAATACTTTCTGTACCACATAAAATAATGGTCTATTTCTTCATATTTGTCAACTTTGCAAATCCATAGGAAAATCATTTCAACTCCAAATCCAGTGAAACCAATTCCTAGATGCTTCTAAAATCATCCTTTGTTAAATGGGTGCCTTTGCTCATTTTTCAAAAATATGTTTCTGTACACTTCTTGCAAACCCATAAAACCCTTGATTCCACCATATCGAAATGTTTAGAAATATCCATTGATCCACTTCCAATGAAACCACTTTGGTCATTCCTCATATGACCAGGGGTATCCAATAAAAATCAACTTCATATTTTTAGAGCACTTTTATTTTCTGCCTTGTTGTGTTGCTTATATGATTGTTCGACGTTAGTTAACGAAGTAGACGGAGTACTTGGAGAAGGACAAGAAGATCTCAAGACTCTGATGAACCAGGCAAGCAGCCCTTTGACCATGTCTATGAAACCTTTTTATGCATGTCATATAGCACTTTATTAGCGTTGCTTCGGAATCATGATCTGATGGAAACCACTTTGATGGGTTGCCTCTGTTACTTCCTCGTTGATACTTGCATTGTGCATGACCCTACCTCCATATGAGGGCTATGCCGGTGGGAGTAGATAGGATGCTAAAGTAGTGCTACTCAAAAAGGGACGGGAATATGCATGGTGATGGAGACAAAGCATTTTCAAAGGACTTTCTGAAAACCCCATCGGGTGCCACTTAAGCCCGAGGGAGATGATGAGATGGGTAGCCACTTGATGACGAAGTGGTGTACCGAGGCAAGTGTGTGTGTTGTTTTCGAAAACGGATTAGATTTAAGATTTGTCGACTGTCCCAACCTTACATGCGCAACCACTCTACCCTTATGTGGGAAAGGGCATTATTAATTACCTAGGTCGATACTAGCTTGGAGCCCGCATTACTAGTGACGGGGAAGAGTTGGTGCTCTCTCTCGGGACGGGGTCGTGCCAGGAAGGGCGACCATGACTGTCTTTACAGGGCATCAGATACATCGTTGTGTCCCCTCCTGGATGTTACGGTCTCGAGCGAGTCTCGTATGATGTACATCGAGAGGATACGGAACAACGAGTGGACTCCTTGTTAGTGTCGTCTAGGGAAAGATAGTGATCGGGTGCTTACCCCGAGTACTTGAGGTACCGCGGGTCGTGGATGACACGGAAGTTCCCCGGATCTTGTGGGTAAAGTGTGCAACCTCTGCAGAGTGTAAAACTATTCGAATAGCCGTGTCCACGGTCAAGGACAGTTGGGCGGTGCTGCTTAAACTACGTCCACTTGTTTACAAACCGGTGTGTGTGGGAAGAATTACTTGGGTCAAGTCAAGGACTTGACATGATTGAGTTGGGTTGGTGCCCACTCTAACTATGTTGATATTTGTAACTTGTCCTCATGATTACTTGAATTCTCCTGATGCATGTCTTGCAAGTTGTTGAACATGTCATTGCACTCAAAACTAGCTTTCTGCAAAAATTTACCTATGTCATGCATTATTGTACCTTGAACCAAAACATGGGTTGCTTGCGAGTACATTCAAAGTACTCATTGGCTTGCCACTGGTTATTTTATTGGTCAGGCATAAAAGAACAGGATATGATGAAGAATACTTCGATGACGAACATGCGAGCTAGGACGCTTCCCAGTCAGAATGCTTGTCGGGTTAAGGAAGATGGCATGGGTCCAAGTTATCGACGAAGATTTCCGCTGCAATACTCAAGACTTGACCATAATGGTCCTACTTGTGTAATACGGTATGTATGGATGTAAGACTCTTGTTATTCAGCTTTTGTGTGTTCAGTGAGCATTGATCTCTGGGATCACTGTACACGTGCATTCGGTGATCACGACTTATGAGTCGGGGTCCCCCACACCGTGCTCGCGTTTATGTGGCAGATGGGAATTTGTTAATGTCCGGTTGTAGTAAACTTGAAGCAAACTCTTCTAAAATACACCAACCGTGTGCGTAACCGTGAGTGTCTCTTTTCGGGGTTGTTCGAGAGGAGAACACGGTTTCTGGGTTATGTTTGACGTAAGTAGGAGTTCAGGATCACTTATTGATCATTACTAGTTGACGAACGCTTGCTTTCCTTCTCTTCTTGCTCTTATTTGCGTAAGTTAGCCACCATACTTGCTTAGTCGCTGCTACAACCTGACCACCTTACCCCTTCCTTACCCATTAAGCTTTGCTAGTCTTGATACCCATGGTAATGGGATTGCTGAGTCCTCGTGGCTCACAGATTACTACACCAAAAGTTGTAGGTACAGGTTATGCGATGGTCATGACGCGAGAGCGATGTTTATTTGCGTTGGAGTTCTTCTTTTGTTTCTTCTTCGATTGAGGGTTAGGTTCCATGTCGGCAGCCTGGGCTAGCAGGGTGGATGTCATTTGATTTTCTGTTTATGTTTCATCCATAGTCGGATGTTGATCTTATGTATGATGTATTGTTGTATTCATGTGACATTGGATGTCTTCGTTGTATCCCGACTATTATGTAATGTTGATGTAATGATATCCACCTTGCAAAAGCATCTTCAAGATGCCCTTCTATCCTTGGTGGGACCTTCGAGATCCTTTAGGATAGGGTCACATCTTGGGCGTGACAAGCAGTGCCCCGATGGATGCTGTCTTCTTTGTGTCCATTGGGTGTACTTGAAATTTGACTATTTCGTCTGCTGGTTTAAAGGAGGTGGATTTGGGTCACTTGTCCAAAATTACATCGTCCCCATCCATCCTGGAGCGTAGTGCAGTTAATTCTTCGCCCGCGTGGGCTTCGGACATTGCCTCGAGGGCCAGGGATGCGGTTTTATTTTCGGCTCGGAGTGCTATGTCCGGATCACTGGCAAGAGTTATTATACCATTGGGCCCAGGCATCTTGAGCTTCATGTACCCGTAGTGAGGTATTGCTTGGAAGCATTTAAATGCATCTCGCCCCAATAAGGCGTGATATCCACTGTTGAAAGGGGCCATTTGGAAGGTTATTTCTTCGGACCGATAATTCTCCGGCCTGCCGAATACCACATCTACTGTGATTTTTCCCGCGCATCACGCCTCCCGTCTGGAAATAATTCGTCGGAAGGTCGTGCTACTTTGCCCGATGCGGCTCCTGTCTATTTCCATTTTGTTGAGTGTGCCCTCATACATGAGGTTTAATCAGCTGCCGCCGTCCATGAGCACTTTGGTAAGCCTAAAGCCGTCCATGATTGGATTAAGGACCAAGGCGGCTGGTGCCCGGACTGTCCTGAATTTTAGTTTGTCACCGACGTTGAAAGTTATGGCCATGTCGTTCCAGGGGTTTATTGCCACGACTTGGCAGACTTCGGCGAGGTAACAGAGTGCCCTTTTGCGCCTGTTACTTGAAGCGAAGGTTTTGAAGATCGTCAATACTCTGAGGTCGTCGTCTTCCGGGGCGTGTTGATCTGAGGTATTTGTGGTGAGGAGTTCCTCGCCGCTCTTGGCCACTTTCCGGAGTATCCACCGTGCTCTAAGGTTGTGGGTTGGTATGGTTTCCGGTGTTGTGTGTATTTTGCATGGCCTATCGAGCCATCCCTCCAGAACGGTTCCGCGCCCCGTAATGGGCTTAGATTTCTTTACTGTTGGGTCGGGCGCCCCACGAGGGTGCATCCTTTTTGTCCGCACGGGGGGTTGAGTGGAAACCGGTGGTTCCCAGCGAGCTTCTTGGGTTTTCCAGGTGCTTTCCATTGCGAAGCACTTCTGTACTATGGTTGCCAAGTCAGCAAAGTGTAATACGCGACGACGGTTGATGGCGTTGATGATTCCTGCATCTGTGCAATTGTTGCTGAATACTGAGATCGCGTCTTCGTCACGACAATCTTTAATCTTGTCTTTGACAAGGAGTAATCTGGCCCAAAAGTGATGGACAGTTTCCTGAGACTGCTATTGTATGTGCATGAGATCGTTTATATCTGGGCGGGTGGGTGCCTTTAGATCCGAACCCTGACCCGATTTGGGATCCGGAGTTTGAAAAACTTCCGAACTTAATAGCTCGGGCTCCGGGATATCAACTGATTTTTCAGGGTCGTCGTCCGATTCTAGGTTCGGAGGGCGGGGCGTATCTTTCTGAAGGCAGATATCCGGCTCTTCGAGCTTGGAGATCCGAGCATAGTTCGTCCTCGGTATAGAGGAAGAGTTGTCGTCTTGCTCCTCTACTACCGCAATCTGGTGGGTGATCGGTGGAGGTTTAATTTCTCTCTGGTCGGGTTTAAGCCCAGTCCGATCGTAGTCTATAGCGATCCCCAAGGCGGTGATGCGATCTAGGAGCTCGTTCAAAGATGAAAACTCCGACGGATCCATCTACTTGGAGTATTCAGAGTCAACATGGAGGGGATTTGCGATGACTCGAGAAGTCACCCTCGGCTTGACGGCCGAACGGGCGGTCATGGTAAAGCCGCCTAGCCGGAGGGTTTGGCCTAAGGCCAGTACTCCTCCGGAGGTGACACTATCCTTGATAACAAGGCGAGCCATAAATCCTGTCTTTGACGTCACAGCGGAACTCTCAATGAAATCACCAATGTCGGTGTCACAGCTCGTGAACCGACGTGTGGCCGAGGGTGCATCTTCTACCGGGCGTGCAGCAGACGAGGGAGGGGTAGTAACTGTTGTCGCCTGTACACACTCAGCTTATTGTTGAATCCAGTTCCCCAGGAGCTGAAAAACGAACTACTACTGCCACCTACACACTCGTTCACTCCAAGAGACTCCAATGGCGATCCGAGGGGTGAGCCTGGTGGATATGGACTTCAGCAAGGAGTTCCCCTTTGAGTTCGCCGTTCAGTCCTATGGCTGCACCAAGTTGAATGTGATGTACACCAACGATACGGACTCGGTGAAGCTCTGCTTCCCCTCAGTCCTATGGCTGCACCAGGTTCTGGAGCATTCGCCCGTTTCATCGGCAGCGCCGACTGCACCTTCGCTATGGTGGAGAGAAGGAAGAACGCAACGATTTGGCCATCTGGTGCAACAAGCTTGTCGACATCCAGAAGCAATACAAGATCATCAGCAACGGGCAGGAGAAGGACTCTGTGGTTGACCTCGCTGAGACCATCATCGACCCCTGATACGCCAACACGAAAGAAGACGACCTGAACACGTGGGAGGTAGCTCTCAATCTAGCCTACCTAACCTACGCGGCCAAGGACGCATACGCATGCTACGACATGTACAGGCAGATCTTGGACATGAGGGCGTGTCTGCTTCCCGTAACCGACGAGTACACGGACAGCCGTAGCATCATGATCAAGCATTCTAGGAAGGTCTAGATGTTGTACTTTATCTGTTTATAAGCACCTTTATCATCTGAGTGTTTCATGCATTAGCCTATGTGTCGTAATTATCTATTTTGTCCGACATATTTATTTTAAGAACCCATTAACCTGATTGCTTTTTTTAGTGGCTATTTGCTTATGTATGTAAAGTAGTTCACCTGTCCGTAAAAAAACTAGTTCAATCGGCTGCCGTGCTTTGAATCTCCTTCCTCCCAACATATTCCCCTCCTCAGGTGGACCTAGCAGGTCTCTGAATTTTCTCCCACTTTCTTTTTCGATGTAAATTCAGTTTTCTCCCAGTACTTTCACCTAGAACCAACTCAACTGTCCCATGTCTAGCCTAAAAAATAATAATACCCCACGTACTATTAACTCATCAAATTAAAATGATATTTTATTTCGTAAGTTGAAAGTTCTTACAAAATAATAATAATAATTGTTTATATATAACTTGGCAAGTTAACTCCTAGTGATTGCATACATAAGCTTGCAAAGATTTTACCGACGTGCAATCATGTGTTTATGTTTTTATAACATTTCTCCGTCTAGCCCAACATGATATTTTCACCCAGCCCAGCAAGTCTGCGGACTTCGAGAAAAATGCAAATTGGATTTAAACGGGCTGCATAGATGCTACATCATTGTTTCACCCAGCCCACCAAATGGACTAAAAAAATGTTCCCCCCGCTGACAGGTCGGACCCACCAGCTATATCTTCGCACGCAAGGAAGTGCCTCCTTATTACGCACCAAAAAATGAATACCCGCTGCTAGCTGGGACCCACCATAGTGGGTGGCTGACTTGTGGGCCTACTAAGTTGACAAGGACAGAGGGCTTTGTCAACTTAGTCAATATGAACGATTCTAGCTCCAGTGACCATACGATGTCCATCCAACCGCCATAGTTCTTCTTCAACCTCTGGTCTTCTTGCTCCAGCTGCCCAAAGCAGCGCCGGTCGTGCCGCGCGCTCCTGCCTCTCGTGCCCGGCTGTGATGCCGCGGAGGCCTCACCGCCCCCTACTACTCCCACCGCTGGCCCAGGGTATCCCTCTACTCACCCACACCCCCTGTTATTCTACGACGACAGCAGCCTCACGCCGCAGCCGAATCCGTGAACCCTCGTACTCCTCTCCACGTGGGCATCCAGTGCCGTGTCTTCCCAGGCTCCGCGTTGTCCCCTTCCTAGGCCTTGTCGTCGTCCACTGCCTTGGGGCTCTCGGCGCGGCGTTGTCAATTTGGTCAATGACCGACTTCCATCGGAAGAGTACTGTACGTGGAGAGGCTGACAGCTGGGTCAACGGCCACATCCCAGTTTTTTTTTGATTTGCCAAGTAAGTCGCTTTGTCAGGCCTGTTGGGCTGCAAATCTTTCAAGACGAGCAGAGCTTTCATTCGGCTGGCGACAGAATGGCCCATCAGTAATGAGAACTGGGTTGTACATTTTTAAAACACATCAAACCGGCAATTAGTTTCAAATATCTTTTTTTTTCATTTCGAGATTACATTAATTTTTATGCATGGAGAATTTGTTGGATTTTTTTATTGATATCCATTTATTTTTATAATCAATTTGAATGTGAGTCGAAATTTCAGGATTAAAAACAGTTCGGACCGCATCGAAATATGCAAAATTTCGTATAATTTTTTAACCGTGGCCACAATATGGGCTGTAATGCTAACAAAAAGAATATGGGCTCCAAAAAAACCTTAATAATTAGCAAATAGGCTGTAAATTATTTAGAAATAATGGACGATGGGTTGTATGTTGTTTTCCACAGATTTGAGGCTTTCCTAAAAAAAGGGTTGACGCACAAGTAGTGACTGTTGGATGGCCATCCAACGGCCGTCGTGCTTCTTCAATCTATGCTCTTTCTGCTCCAGCTGCTCAAACAAGCGCCGACGGGCCTGCCTGCTCCCTCCTCCCCGCGGCCGGCTCTGCAGCCGCGCAGGCCTCACCGCCCCACCGTACTCCCATCGCTGGCCTAGCCATCCCTCTACTCACCCACACATGCTGTTATTCTCCGGCGACGGCAGACGAACCAGTAAACCCTCGTACAGTCATACTCCCCCCCGCGTGGGAAACAACTGCCGATTCTTCCCTGCCTCCGTGTCGTTCCCTTCCTAGGCCTTGCCATCATCCACCGCCTGGTGCTCTCGGCGCGGTCTGGTCAACGTGGTCAACAACCGACATGCATCTGAAGTGGATTGTAGTGGAGAGGCCGACAGCTGGGTCCACGGCCACACGCAAGGAAATGCCTCCTTATTACAAGCAAATAAATGATTCCTCCACCTAACATCAGGGACCCACCAAAAGGGCCTCTGTATTTCACGAAAAAAATGTTACCGCTGCTGACAGCTCGGACCCACCAGCTATATCTTCGCATGCAAGGAAGTGCCTCTTTATTACGCACCAAAAAATGAATACTCCCCCTGTTAGCTAGGACCCAGTATAGTGGCAGGCTGACTTGTGGGCCTACTAAGTTGACGGGGATGGAGGGCTTTGTCAACTTAGTCAATATGCACGATTCTAGCTCCAGTGACCGTATGATGTCCATCCAACGGCCGTAGTGCTTCTTCAACCTCTGGTCTTTGTGCTCTAGCCGCCCAAACCAGCGCCGGTCGTGCCTCGTGCTCCTGCCTCCCATGGCCGGCTGCAATGCGGCGGAGGCCTCACCGCCCCTACTAATCCCACCGCTGGCCAGGCCATCCCTCTACTCACCCACACCCCCTGTTATTCTGCGGCGATGGCAGCCTCACACCGCAGCGAACCAGTGAACCCTCATACTCCTCTACGCGTGGGCATCCACTGTCGCGTCTTCCCTGGCTCCGCGTCTTCCCCTTCCCAGGCCTCGCTGTCGTCCACCACCCTGGTGCTCTCGGCGCGGCGTGGTCAACGTGGTCAAGGAACGGCTTCCATCGGACGTGGATTGCACGTGGAGAGGCTGACAGCTGGGTCCACGGCCGCAGCAAGGAAGTGCCTCCTTATTACGTGCAAAATAATTATTCCTCCACCTAACAACGGGGACCCACCAGACGGTCCACCGTATTTCGCGACTGCTGGGACCCACCAGCTACACCTTCGCATGCAAGGATGTGCGTCTGGGCAAAAAAAAAACAAAACGGTTCGCCCCCCTAACTGCTGGGACGCACCAGCTACATCTTCGCAGGCAAGGAAGTGCCTGACAGTCGGGACCCACCTGGTCGAAGCGTAGGTAGCGTTGTCATTCTGGTTGCGAACGTGTACGTACGTATATACTGGTCGATGTAGAGGCGCGCACGTGTCGTAGTAGAGGCACGCATGTAGCATGTACACGTACATACAGCGGCCAGGTTGCAAGAAGAAAATACGGCCACGTATGTGTACATACGGGCGGGGTCTCGAATGCCTACTCGCACATACGTACGGCGAGGGCTCGTTGACATGGCTGGGTCGGAACGGAGAAACAGCATCGTTGTCGTGTTCGTGGGGAGGAAACGAAAAGCGTCATGTTCATCGGGACGCAACGGAACGCGTGGGAGCCAACCGGCTGGGTCAGAACGGAATGCGTGGTCTAGTTCATCGGGAGGGCTTGGATGGAACAGGTGATGGAAACGAGGCCTGGCGTACCGCAGAACAGAGGAAACGGCCTTGTGTTTGACCGGCCATGTTTGAACAAGATCCTGTTCATCGGGAGGGTTCTGGCGTACCGCAAAACGGAGGAAACGGACCTCCTACGGTCGAAACGGGGGTCCTGTTGATCGGGAGGGGTGTGGCGTACCACAAAACGGAGGAAACGGACTTGTGTTGGAGCGCTACGGTCAAAACGGGGGTCATGTTCATCGGGAGGTGTGTTGCATACCGCAAAATGGGACTCCACAGGATACTGTTCATCTACACCGTTGACGTCCTCCAGCCTCCACGGGCTACTGTCGACCTCCTCCAGCCTCCACGGGCTACTGTCGACCTCCTCCAGCCTCCACGGGCTCTTGTTCATCCAGCCTCCACCGCGCGCTACTCCATCGGCTACTATTCAACCACCCCTCCACCGTCTACTGTTCATCCAGCCCTCCACACCACGGGGTCCTGTTCAACCACCCCTCCATGGGCACCCCTCCACCGTCTGCTGTTCATTCAGCCCTCCACACCACGGGGTCCTATTCAACCACCCATCCATGGGCACCCCTCCACCGTCTACTGTTCATCCAGCCCTCCACCACACCACGGGGTCCTATTCATCCAGAGGCAACGCCACCGCTCACTGTTCATCCACCCCCCCCCACAACGCTCACTGTTCATCTCATCGATCGGCTTCAGTTAGCAGCAGTAGTGAAGGAATCGCTCGATTGGGTTCAGTTAACAGCCATCGATCGATCGCTCGGGTTCAGTAACGCGTAGCCTGCAGTGCAATCCCTAGGGTTCAGTTAGATCCCAACGCCTCGCTCGGGTTCAGTTAGAGCCAACGCATCGCACACACGAGCGTACGTGTATGAGAGAAACGCGCATTGCTCGGCCCCCGACCTCCCACCGTAACCGGGAACTCCCCGAAATTTTCCTCGCCCTCGCTTCTACCACAGTTTTTTCCGTCATGGACGGCCCAAAGAATGTCATGCAGCTGCGTCTCCGGCCCGCCCAGGACGAAAAGCCCATTTTCTGTCATGATTTTTTGTCATAGAAGTAGGAGCCCACCACATCTATGATGATACCGGGTTTTGTCACAATTATCGTCATAGAAGTGTAATATGTATGACAGAAAATTTTTTGTTCGGCCCAAAATGTCACGGATGTGTCTTTTTTTGTAGTGTTCCATCGAGCCTGGAAGACTTTTGCCCATGCCCATAACTTGACGGAAGGGCACTTCCTCCATTTTAAGTTAATGGAGGACAGTTTAATTTCCATCAAAGTTTTTGGGAGCTCGGGTGCTCGCTTAGAGTGTTGTGCAGAGAGCTCAGCCGATGACGAAAGCTCCTCCTCGAGCGCTAGCAAAGAGGAGGATAGTGATAGCGATGACGACGGCACTGACCGAGAGGGCGATGAATCTGCCTCCGGCTAAGCATGAGCCGGACCATCAACATTAGGCGGCGGTAGCACCATCTGCATCTGCACCTCCTCCCGGCAAGGTGATTTGCCCGGGAGTTGGGAGCAGGGTGGAGGTGGTGCCTCCTGCTCCTCCAGCAGCCTTCCAGCTGGACCCTGGCAGGCTTCCTCGTGGGCTATAGCTCTGTTCGCCCTGCCGCATCCTGCTGGCCCTGGTGGTGGCTGTTGACAGGTCACCTCCGCCGATCTCTTTACCATCGCCTTCGTTTGTGCTCTCCCGCCTCCACCGGGCTACCTCTCCTAGAGCCTGACAGGGTCAGGCTGGGCTTCTGCCGAGGCACTCCTTTTGCCCTCTTCACCTCCTGCCAAAGTACCTAGGAGGAGAAGGACAAGAAAGGGTCTCACGGGGCACTTATCTTTTTTCAATCTTAAATCTGTAGGCACTTGCCAAATTTGAGTTCAAATTATGTAACCTCTTGAATCCATGTTTGTGTCCTATAAGGTTAGTACTTGTTTGATCAGCATATTAATGAAAAAGATAAACCTTGCTTGGGACTCATGCATGTAATATGTCCATGCAGAGGTGGAACACCTCTATACTTTTAAGTAAACAAGTTTCTCCCGGCAGGCTATCCTGACGGTAACCTCAGTTTTGCTGCCGTCGATTTAGGGCTACCGGGCACAAATCATGAAGAGGGACGAGCCCCCCACCAATCTTTTTTCACCAAAGGCCACTGCTACCATCCTGACCGAAGCAACGTTCGAGTTAAGAAACTGGAGCACCTAAGTTTCAAAAAGCGGCGAGGTTTTCTTATGCACAAGTCCTCGCTTACCGAACACGTATGGATAAGAGAAAGAACTTATCTATTTGGCTTGCCGGAGATTGCAGCGTAGGCTTATCTTTCCATCTCCTCTTGGGGACCAAGTCCTCGGCAGGTGCCTGCAGTTTATGTAGAGGAAAATGATGCCAGATGCGATCTTATCTATATGAACATGCGATGCTCATGAAATGCTTATGCATGCATGCAACTTGTTGGGGCCCCCAAGAGCTTCATTTACTTCTCTGTTTCTCAGGGTCTGACATCCGCGGCTTATGGGTAGACTTGTGGATATGCTCCACATTCCATGAGTTTTGTAATTGAATGCCATCTCTGGTCTGCAGACAGAGTGCGCCAGGTTTGTTGACTTGTACTACCCGGTAAGGGCCTTCCCACTTTGGGTTATCTTGTTTGCACCCTTGGGAGACTGAACGCGCCTAAGGACAAGGTCGCCTTCCTCAACACACTGGGCGTGAACCCTGTGGCTATGATAGCCACGCAGGGCTTGCTGGTAGCATGCAACATGGGTAGTAGCCTGGAGACGGTTCTCCTCGAGAAGCACAACGTCATCACGCCGATGCTGATCCTGCGCTACTTCATGCAAGCACTCGAGGTGACCGATAAATGAGTTCCGTGGTGATAACTGCTTCTGCCCAAGTCGATCCATCGCCTGCCGCACTTGTGCAGCTTATCAAATGTTCTCGTCTTGAGTTCTCGCAACACTTCAGCGTTCGCCCTCTAAGCTTGTCCATTGCTTCTGGGATGTGCAACAAAGGCAAATGAGATCTTGCTTCCGAGGGCGTGAACATATTGCATGAAGGCGTGGCTCATGAACTGGGTGCCGTTGTCACTGACAATCCGGGTAGGGACTCCGAAGCGGCACACCAATATTGTCAAGAACTTGATAGCTGACTAAGCAGTTACCTTTCTCACGGCTTCTACTTCCGGCCACTTTATAAACTTGTCAATTGCAACGAACAAGAATTCAAAGCGCTCGACAGCTCGGGGGAAAAGGTCGAGGATATCGAGCCCCAAGACCGAAAACGACCATGACAAAGGCATTGCATGAAGATCTTGAGCAGGTAGATGGATGCTCTTGGAACGGAACTGGCAGGCTTCACATTTGGTGACTAGCTCGACCGCATCTTGGAGGGTTGTGGGCCAATAGAATCCTTGCTGGAATGCTTTCCCAACCAACACCCTTGATCTAATGTGGGAGCCGCACATGGCTCTGTGTATTTTTGCCAGCAGTTCCTTTCCTTCTTCCCGGCAAATGCACTTCAATTTCACACCGTTGGTGCTCCTTCTGTATAGTGTGTCATCGACAAACTGATACATACTGGCCCTCCGGGCTACCCTTTCAGCTTCTTCTTGCTCTTCAGGAAGTTCCTTGGTTTGGAGGAAGTGGACTATGTGCCTTGCCCATGTTGGAGCCTGGGCTCAGCAACGAGGACTAGCGGCACCTCCTCATTCGCGGTAGCGCGTTCCTCGACCGTAGGGACCTGTGTCTCGACAAGAGGGTGCAGCCTGGCAATCTAAGGGGAGTTGTTTTCGGCAGGGTCCCTGACAGGAGCCTTGGGATGATCTACTGGGAGAGCCTTACCGGAGTCCAATTTCCTCCTTTTTCGGGCCATTGTTGCTAGGGATACGGAGGGCTGAGTAAGATGGAAAACAAAAATTCATGGTTCTGCAGGAAGCTTTTGTGCAGCATAGTTTGACAAATGATAAATGATGACCCACAAGTATATGGGATCAATTGTAGACTTTTCAATAAGTAAGAGTGTTGAACCCAACGAGGAGCAAAAGGAAATGACAAGTGGTTTTCAGCAAGGTAATGTCTGCAAGTGCTGAAACTATAAGTAGCAGAGTAGTATGATAGTAAGATAATTTGTAATGAGCAAGTAATGGTAATGGTAACAAAAGTGCAGCAAGGTAACCCAATCCTTTTGAGGCAAAGGACAGGCCAAAACGGTCTCTTATCATAAGCAAACTGTTCTTTAGGGTACACTGGAATTTCACTTAGTCACTTTCATCGTGTTGATTCGATTCATGTTCACTATTTTGATAATTTGATATGTGGGTGGACCGGTGCTTAGGTGTTGTTCTTACTAGAACAAACCTCCTACTTATGATTAACCCACTCGCAAGCATCCGCAACTATGAGAAAATTGTTAAGAATAAATTCTAACTATAGCATTAAACTTTTGGATCCAATCGGTCCCTTACGGAATAGCGCATAAACTAGGGTTTAAGCTTCTATCACTCTCGCAACCCATCATCCAATAACTACTCCACAATGTATTCCCTTAGGACCAAATATGGTGAAGTGTCATGTAGTCGACGTTCACATGATCCCACTAAGGGAATCACAACATACATACTATGAAAATATCGAAAACATATCAAGTTCACATGATTACTTGCAACATGATTTCTCCCGTGACCTCAAAAACAAAAGTAACTACTCACAAATAATAATCATGCTCAAGATCAGAGGGGTGTTAAATAGCATATTGGATCTTAACATATAATCTTCCACCAAATAAACCATATAGTAATCAACTACAAGATGTAATCAACAGTACTAGTCACCCACAAGCACCAATCTATAGTTCTGGTACAAAGATTGAACACAAGAGATGAACTAGGGTTTGAGAGGAGATGGTGATGTTGAAGATGTTCATGGGGATTTCCCTCCCCAAGATGAGAGAGTTGTTGGTGATGATGACAATGATTTCCACCTCCGGGAGGGAAGTTCCCCCGCCAGAATCCCTCCGCCGGAGGGCAAAAGTGCTCCTGCCAAGTTCCGCCTCAAGACGGCGGCGCTCCGTCCCGAAAGTCCTCTCCTTATTTTGTCCAGGTCAAAATGACTTATATACCAGAAGATGGGCACCAAAGGTGGGCTGAGGGGAGCACAACCCACCAGGGCGCGCCTGGGCTCCCTGGCGCACCCAGGAGGGTTGTGCCCACCTGGCAGCCCCTCTCTAGTACTTATTGGCTCCAATATTCCTCATGTATTCCATAAAAAATCTCCGTAAAGTTTCAGCTTGTTTGGAGTTGTGCAGAATAGGTGGCCTAACGTAGCTTTTCCACGTCTAGAATTCCAGCTGCCGGAATTCTTCCTCTTTGTGTATACCTTTCATATTATGAGAGAAAAGGCATTAGAATTACTCCAAAAAGCATTATTATGCATAAAAACATCATAAATAATAGTACGAAAACATGATGCAAAATGGACGTATCAACTCCCCCAAGCTTAGACCTCGCTTGTCCTCATGCGAAAACCGAAATCGAAAAACATGTCCACATGCTTAGAGAGAGGTGTCGATAAAAAAATACAGACATAGAAGCATCATGTGAACTATTATAACAAAATAAACTTTAACATAAAGCTTTTATCATAGAACTTTTATCATAGACTTCTCATGAATAAGTAACAATTCATCACAAATACGAAGTATAAAGCATAAACTCTATTGGATACCAACAAACTATGTTCTCAGTCAACTTTGCAACTACAATTCGTCATCTTTTCAGGAAGGTGTCGGTGTCAAAACCCGCGGATCTCGGGTAGGGGGTCCCAAACTGTGCGTCTAAGGTTGATGGTAACAGGAGACGGGGGACACGATGTTTACCCAGGTTCAGGCCCTCTCTATGGAGATAATACCCTACTTCCTGCTTGATTGATCCTGATGAATATGAGTATTACAAGAGTTGATCTACCTCGAGATCATAATGGCTAAAACCCTAAAAGTCTAGCCTGTATGACTATGATTATGATTGCCTCTACGGACTAGGCCCTCCGGTTTATATAGACACCGGAGGCGACTAGGTTTGTTCAAAGTCGGTTACAGAGAAAGGAATCTCCGTATCAGGGCGCCAATCTTGCCTTCCACGCCAAGGAGAGTCCCATCCGGACACGGGAGAGAGTCTTTGATCTTATATCTTCGCAGCCCATCAGTCCAGCCCACGTATCATAGTCTAGACGGCCGAGGACCCCTTAATCCATGACTCCCTCAGTAGCCCCTGAACCAGGCTTCAATGACGAGGTGTCCGGCGCGCAGATTGTCTTCGGCATTGCAAGGCGGGTTCCGCCTCTGATTACTTCAATGTACCTGATTTAAAGAGCAGTATTCGGCTTCCATTTAATGTCGTGCCCATCGGCTTCCATGCCTTCATGACTTCAGCTTCCACGTGTCGAGCGGATACTAGAGGTCGGGGTATTTTTGCAAATATCACCCTGACCATATAAGAAAGACATCTATTTAATGAGATTGGGATCTTCAGATCCATTCCACATCAAGCGAGAAACCATTCCAACATGGCCAGCGCTCACAACTCTTCCTCCCGTCCCCACGGCCCCGAAAAAGGCGATTCGGAGAAATGTTCCATATCACGGTCGGCTAGTGAAGCTACAGACACAAGGATTTCTCCCCCCCCCCCACGGATCTAGTCCCCGTTCGAGCAGGATTGACTTCCTTCAATGGCCAGGCTCAGGCGTAGAATTTCCCCAATCAATCCAGGGAGAAACAAAGTGTGCTTCGTTCCCCACTTGTTGACAGGTGTTGGATTTCCCATCCACCTGTTCCTCCGAGGACTTCTGGAGTATTATGGCCTTCAACTGCACAATTTCACTCCTGCCTCCATCCTGCACATTGCAGGTTATGTTGCTGTTTGCAAGTTATTCCTGGGTTGTGAGGCCCATTTTGAATTGTGGAGGAAGCTATTCTGCCTCGTCCCCCGTAACCAAGAGGGGTCAATATTTAAAGTGGGCGGAGCCGAGGTATGGCGCATCGCTGGGACCGGGTACCTGTCCGGCACGCCGAAGAAGGCATCTGAAGAGTGTCCTTCCGAATGGTTCTATATCGAGGACGTCGCCCTTCCTGACCCGGTCTGAATGGGTCTTCTCGGATTTTCATGTGTTCCATTGAAGAAACACCACAGTTGGCGCCCTCGGAGCCTTGAGGAGGAAGATAGTGCGGAAGTCCGTCAACTAATGAGCAAGATAAAGACACTTGCCCAGTCCGGATTATCAATAGTCGAGGTAATGGCGTCTTCTATAGTACGAGGGGTTCAGCCAATCCAATATAGAGGGCTTCCCATGTGGCACTATAATGGGGAAGATGACGCCTCCCGCTGCACTCAGAAGGGTCCGGACACCCCCGCTGCTTTGGCCAAACTTTTCAAAGGGGAGGAAGAGGAATTCATTCGTATTAAGCGCAGAGATGGATTTTCCATGTACAATCCTCCTAGCTGGGTGATTTCCAATCCCACTGCTCTACTCATTCTACCCCTTGAGTCACTTTTAATGAACATTAATCCGTCCATTTGTAACAAAAATGGCGAAAGATCACCAAGAGGCTCCACAGCCCCGCCCCACAGCCAGAGGACCACAACCGGGACCATGACCCCAGATTCGAAGAGGATCCGGACATATTCGTGGTGCTCGAGGATGGGGTGTTCTACCAGGCGAGCTATGAAGGCACGAAAGTGGCCATCACCACCGACTATCCCGGTCTTCTCCCTGCCTCACACGTAAGTAATCCGGAGACATCTTCTCCGAAAGAGCTTCCTCATTCTGCCTCACCCACCGCACTGTCTCATGATCCAAAGGGGAGGTGTTTGGCGCGCCATGCTACACCAGAGGCAACTCCAAGGAGAGAGGCGCCCATGTCGGGCAAGCCTTCGAAGAGGAAGGCAAACGAAGACACGGCCGAGCCTTCATCGAAGAGGTATGGCTTTGTAAATATGCCCCTTGGCAGTCAGATCCAACTGTGACATTTTCCGTTTGTGCCTTATCAGGAAAAGCGTTTGCCGGACTATGTTCGGGGGTCTTGCCGGTCATTCTCCCAACAGCCAGGTTCCAGACTCTGCCGTAAAGACGGGGGTTGATATGGGAGTGACACCCGATTGTCCTTTGGCAGAGGATTCGGATGATGTATCCGTCACAAACTCGGAAGTGGAGAGCGAAATGAATAATCAGCGCCGGTGGGCCGCTCTACGCGACCCCAGCTTTCAAAAGAGGCATTCAATGGCTTCAGCTCGGCTAATGCATATATCCGAGCTGCTCGAGATGGCCTTAACAGAGCCACATACTAGCATTTGAAAGATATGCGGGTAAGTTTACATTGTCCAAATATGATAATTATATACCAGTAGCCCCCGAGACTTGAAGCAGTTGATACAACTGATTGAAGGCTCATTGTACAACTAGGTGCTTGCGGAGAGGAACAACCTGTTGTCTCAAGAAATGGAAAAGTGTGGGACTGAGCTAAATGCCGCTACCGTCAACTGGAACAATCCAAGAAGGCATCGCCTGGTAATATTCCCCTCCATCGAGAAAATATAGTTATATACCAGTAATGTTAATAATGTTGCATATCCCATCGCATGATGGTCAGATAAACTGAAGGAGGCACTAGAAGTCGCGCAAGTGGGTGAACAAGAAGCCAGAAGGCAACAGGCTGCAGGCGAACATATACTAACACGGGTCAGGGAGGAGAAAAACAAACTCTTGTATTCCAACACCCAGCTGGGCGAAGAACTGAAAGATGTGCGGGCCCAGCTAGCTGACTCCGTGAAGGAAAATAAGAGGTTGTGAGGCGGCATATTTAGTATGTGTTCAGACTTGCCTCCGTGTAATTTGGCGAGGAAAGGAACTGATAGAGTTATGTCTGTAGGTATGCTGACTGGTCGTCCCGAAGAGGAGATGTCCGGATCTTCGGGCGATCTGCTACAAGAGCTGTCGCAAATGCACGAGCAAGCTCGGCGGGCGATGCGAAGTGTTGCCAAGGCCTTATGGGCATCCGCCTCCCCCCAGGAAGTATGGAGGATCTTGTACAGCTATTCAAGGGAGCGCGCTGGCGTTTCCGGTTATGGAAGATACCGACCTGCCGGGAAGGTGCGCAAGAGGCTTGGGCCATGTTGAAAACACAGTATACCAAGCTTGATCAAAATCATATGGCCCGGGTTGGACCTCTAGGATGGGATGGGAAAGAAATTCTTGTTAATTTTCTATATGACCAAGTATAAGTAGCCGCCAAATATTCCCAACAGGATTGTAAGTTAGATAGCCTATTAGATGGTATAGAGGAGGAAATTTTTTAGTTCAAGTGACTATGTACTTTCCTTGACATGTTTATCCCTAGCCGGATTGTAAAACGATTAACATGGCAGACCTTTTCGCTTCGACTTTCGGACCCAAAGGTGCGGAGTGTTTCCAAATACTTTAGCGGCAAAATAGACCGGGGTATGCGTGGAAACTAGGTGTAGGCGTCATAGCTGCTTGAACAGACAAGTAGTATCCGGCTAGCTATGTTATATTATGTAGTGATTGTAAGGAATATCTTCCAGAGAGAATAGTTCTGTTAAGGGTTCCTTTCCCTGGGTGTACATGCGCTAATGTGCATGTCTGAACTGTGATTAAAAAAATCGCAGTATATGTAACATCTGGGTGTTCATAGTGGAATGAATGTAAAAACATATTTAGTCCGCTGACCGAATATTTCCTTAATAATGCTAGCTTTTGGCTTCACCCAGTCTGAGGTACACATCCGGATGACTCGGCAGTAACAATTGCAGAGGTGCTCCCTTTATATCCTAGCCGACTAGCGGGAACGTAGGGCATAAGCACAGGAGCCAGGCAACCCAGCTTGGCCAAAACTTGTCATATTGATGCATATAATGGTGAACAAAAGGTACATATAAGGAAAAAACGCATATGTGATGAGCTTGATGCTCGGAAAATAACAATAGTAAGCTTCTGTCCAAGAAGCTCCGAGGTATAATGGACATACATATTTGAGGATGTGTATGTCACAGGTGCACGGTTTAGCCACACGAAAACTTTAAGGCTAAAAAAGTAAAAGTGAAAAGAGAGGAAAAAATAATGGAAACAATAGGGAGAAGGGGACGAACAAAGAGTTCGGTGCTAGGCATAGAATCTTTGGAGTCTGGCCGCATTCTAGGGGTTTGGCTCTAGGCGATTGTCTGATGCATCCCGCAGGAGGTACGCTCCTCCAGTGAGAACTTCGTCAATGATGAAGGGACCCTCCCACATGGGTTTGAGTTTGTCCTTTTTCTTCTCCGGCAAGCATAGAAAGAGTTCACCAACATTATAAGTCTTGGCACGCACTTCTCTGCTTTGAAATCTGCGGCCCTGTTGTTGATAAAATGCGGAACGGGCTTTTGCAACATCGCGCTCCTCCTCCAGGGCATCTGGGTTGTCCTGCCGATCAAGCTCCGCCTCTCTCTCTTCGTACACGCGCACTCGAGATTAGTCATGAATAATGTCGCAGGGTAACACAGCCTCTACGCTGTACACCATGAAGAAAGGTGTATATCCGGTAGTGTGGTTGGGCGTGGTCCGCAGCCCCCATAGTACGGAGTCGATATCCTCAACCCAGTGCTTGTCTGATTCTTTCAAAGACCACACTAGTCTTGGCTTAATGCCGCTCATAATGAGATCATTGGCTCGTTCGACTTGACCGTTTGTTTGCGGGTGATAGACAGAGGCGTAATCAAGCTTAATGCCCAGATTAGCACACCGGGTTTTCACCTCATCGTCTGTGAAATTGGAGACGTTATCGGTGATGATGTTGTGTGGAACACCATAACAGTGCACAACACCAGATATGAATTCTATCACTGGTCCTACTTCGGCCGTTTTAACTGGTTTGGCCTCTATGCACTTAGTGAATTTATCCACCATGACCAGGAGATACTTTTCTTATGGCTTCCTCCTTTAAGGGGTCTGACCATATCAAGCCCCTAGACCGCGAAAGGCCAAGTGATGGGGATTGTTTGTAGAGGAGTGGGTGGCATATGGCTTTGGTTCGCGAAAAGCTGGCGTCCGACGCAGCGTTGGACAAGGTCCTGTGCATTTGCTCGGGCCGTCGGCCAATAGAAACATGTACGTAAGGCCTTCCTTACAAGGGCCCGAGCCATGGCGTGGTGACCACCGAGACCGGCAGGAACTTCAGCCAAGAGTTGCCGCCCCTCTTCCTCAGAGATACATCTTTGAAGTACTCCGGTAGAGCTTTTCTTGTAGAGTTCTCTGTCGTGAACCTTGTAGGCTTTCGAGCGCCGGACAATGCGGCGAGCCTCATTCTTTTCCTCAGCGAGTTCTCGCCTATTAAGGTAGGCCAAGAAGGGTTCGGTCCATGGGGCAATGACTGCCATGATGAGATGGGCCGACAATGTTATTTCGTTGGCTGAGCCCCCGATGATATCGGTGTGTTCGGAATCTGGGGTTATGGTCAGATCCGGATTGGTGTTGCCGCTCTCCCCTTGCCACACCACGGATGGCTTGAAAAGCCTTTCCAGAAAGATGTTAGGTGGGACAGGGTCGCGCTTGGCGCTGATGCGAGCAAGGGCATCCTCCGCTTGATTGCTTTCTCAAGCCACATGATGAAATTCGATCCCCTCAACCGAGCTGACATTTTGAGAACGGCATTACGGTAAGCTGCCATCTTCGGATCTTTGGCATCAAAATATCCATTTATTTGAGATATTGCGAGTTTGAGTTCCCGCGCACTTCCAGGCGTTGTATGCCCATGGAGATATCCACCCCAAGACCATGCAATAAGGCCTCATCTTTGGCTGCATTGTTGGAGTCTGTGTATAATATTTGGAGTACGTACTGAACTGCGTCTCTACTGGGGGACGTTAAGACAACGCCCGCCCCTAATCCCGCCAGCATTTTGGAACCATCGAAGTGCATAACCCAGTTGGAATATGTGTCGTACTCTTTAGGGAGTTCGGCCTCTGTCCATTCGTCGACGAAGTCAGCCAGTACTTGGGATTTAATTGCTTGGCGCGGTTTGTATGTTATGTCGAATGGAAGGAGCTCAATGGCCCACTTGGCAATCCGGCCCGTGGCATCATGGTTGTTTATTATGTCGTTGAGTGGTACCTCGGAAGCCACCATGATCGAGCACTCTTGAAAGTAGTGTCCAGCTTCCGGGATGCCATGAAGACTGCGTATGCTATCTTTCGGTAATGAGGGTATTGGGATTTTCATGGTGTGAGAATGGTGGATACGTAGTATACCGGTTTCTGGAGCGAGAACTTGTGTCCGTATTGCTCTCGCACGACGACCAGCACGGCACTCACCGCCTTGTTGTGTTGCTTATTGTGTTTGTTTCCGACGTTAGTTGACGAAGTAGACGGAGTGCTTAAAGAAGGGACCAGAAGATTTCAAGACTTTAGTGAACCAGGCAAGCAGCCCTTTGATCATGTCTATGAAACCTTTTTATGCATGTCATATAGCATTTTGTTGATGTTGCATTGGAATCATGATGAGGTGGTAGCCACTTTGGTGGGTCACCTCCGTTACTTCCTCGTTGATACTTGCATTGTGCATGACCCTACCTCCTTATGAGGGTTATGCCGGTGGGAGTAGATAGGATGCTAAAGTAGTGCTACGCAAATAGGGACGGGAATATGCATGGTGATGGAGGCAAAGTGCTTTCAAAAGACTTTTCGAAAACCCCATCGGGTGCCACTTATGCCCGAGGGAGATGATGAGTTGGGTAACCACTTGATGACGAAGTGGTGTACCGAGACAACTGTGTGTTGTTTTCCAAAACGGATTGGTTTAAGTTGCGACCGTTATTCCAACCTTACATGCGCAACCACTCTACACTTATATGGGAAAGGGCATTGTTGATTACCTAGGTCGATACTAGCTTGAAGCCCGCATTACTAGTGACGGGGGAGAGTTGGTGCTCTCTCACGGGACGGGGTCGTGCCAGGTAGGGCGGCCATGACTGTTTTCACAGGGCACCAGATACCACGTTGTGTCCCCTCTCAGATGTTACGATCTCGAGTGAGTCTCGTATGATGTACATCGTGAGGATACGGAGCAACGAGTGGACTCCTTGTTAGTATCGTCGAGGGAAAGATAGTGATCGGGTGCTTACCCCGGGTGCTTGAGGTACCGCGGGTCGTGGATGACACGGAAGCTCCCCGGATCTTGTGGGTAAAGTGTGCAACCTCTGAAGAGTGTAAAACTATTCGAATAGCCGTGTCCACGGTCAAGGACAGTTGGGTAACCGCTCTTGGGCTACGTCCACTTGTTTACAAACCAATGTGTGTGGGAAGAACTACTTGGGTCAAGTCAAGGACTTGACATGATTGAGTTGGGTTGGTGCCCACTCTATTTATGTTGATATCTGTAACCTGTCCTCATGGTTACTTGAATTCTCCTGATGCATGCCTTACAAGTTGTTGAACATGTCATTGCACTCAAAACTAGCTTTCCGCAAAAATTTTTTTACCTATATCATGCATAGTTGTATCTTGAACCAAAACATGGGTTGATTGCGAGTACATTCAAAGTACTCATTGGCTTGTCACTGGTTATTTAATTGACCAGGCATGGAAGAACGGGAGTTCAAGGAAGAATCCTTTGGAGGCGAACATGCGAACTAGGACGCTTCCCAGTCAGAATGCTTGTAGGGTTAAGGCAGATGGCATGGGTTCTACTTATCAACGAAGATTTCCGCTGCTTCTGTTTCATTTGATGTTCAGCCCTTAGGGCTTTATCTATGTAAGACTTGACCATAATGGTCATAAATTGTGTAAGACAGTATGTATGGATGTAAGACTCTTGTTATTCAGCTTCTGTGTGTTCAGTGAGCATTGATCTCTGGGATCACTGTACATGTGCATTCGGTGATCACGACTTATGAGTCGGGGTCCCAACAGAGCTGGTATCAGAGCCATCCTGACTGTAGGAAGCCTTAGTTAGCATGGTCGTTAGTTAGGGTAAAACTATTTCCAAAACTACTACTAGTTTTCAAAACTATCTATACTTCTCTTCCCTTCTCAGTTTTTCGAAAACTAAGGTATACCTTCCTTATTGATCTCTTCCCCTTCAAAACATTTGGTCGCTAGAACCCTTACGCCCCTGACCACTGGATTCCTTGTAATCCTCGTGGATAATCTAGAAGGAATATGCCTTGTCAGACATTCACCCACATCTCCTGAACACAAGATCGACGACATCACAACAAGACGATACCAACAGAAAATACATCCTCGAGGGATGAGGATCAGAAGGCCCAGGAGATGGTGACACTCTTGACACTGCCCCAAGATGATGCAACCTTAGCCTACGACGATCAGGGCATAGGATATGCAAGATCATGATATACATCGCTAATAGGGAAACCCTGTCACTACCGTTGTTGTATCGGCGACCACCGGTGGATGAGAACCTAGCCATTTGGTCCGCCTCACTATAGTGAGCAGGAAAACGGTTCTCTTCATCCCCCGCTCTCGGTGACGATATTGTCAATAATGTGTTCGACGGATTGGACCTCTATTATGCCTTGTTAATGTCATTGCACAAAGGATGGCCACCTGGAACCGCCGACACCCTAAAAGGGCAAAATCGATCATCATGATTAAGAGGACAAGAGAAGACCAAGTCAATGCCAGCTATGAGGAGCCACCTTCAACCCATCATCTCATTAGGCGAGAAGTGTTGAAGATTCTCCAGGCCAACCCAGATTATTTCATCAAACAACTACAAGAGACGTAGCAACACCTGAGGAAAACTCAGAAGACTGCACGAGGCTCAAGGCACGATTATTGGATCCGAGAACCCCTAGGGTAGGATGAGTTGTGTACCCCCTATGCGCAGTCGAGTCCATATGACGGTTCGAATAGAACCATGATTGTGTGTTTCTTGCTTTTATTTGTTTGTGTTTTGATGTCAGTCACCCTTTTGCCCTAGGCAACAAGTACGCGACTATATCACCTGCCTTATTTTGTTATTCATGTTTGGCCCTTTTTGGCACTTGTTTGTTGCACCTGCACTATAGAACCCCCTTTAGGCATTCCCCTCCTCTATGCTACTTCCCCCTCTCATCTCTCTCATCAACTGAAGGTTAGCAAGACAAGATGCACCAATAATTCCACCTCGGCAGCCAACTAGCACTGAAGACTTTTTGTTGCAGCCCCCTCGACCAAGTGAAACCCCGTAGAGTTATGTTTAACCCTCCAGACTAGAAACCCATTCCTGGACCCTTCGAGACTTCACGAGACACCCCAGCTCGAGTCCTTAACCATGTGCTTAACCCATGGAGTTGCAAGAGAACCAGTTAACCCTCTATAGACCTTGCACAACACTGGTTTCATTATGGAACTAGTGGACATAGTGAACGAGCACATTATCATCCTAATATAGCACCAGGACTGACGATGCCATAAGGAAGACTAGTTTGAGGATATGAATAACATGATGTGATTGTTTGGAAGACTAGATAGAACAGTTGGCATCTCAGAAACTGTGCTCAAGGATAAGATGATAAACGTTTACTCACACACTAGAATCCTTGAAACCCTTGAGCCCCACCTAGCCACGACATGGTAGGAATCACAACCATGGGCTTTGGCTCTAGGACGAGGAAACCTTGGCCAAAACCAAACCATGACCACCACCGATACCCCAACCTATACCCTATGTACCCTGTGGGCAAGTCTTCATGGAGTACTCGGACAAGTTAGTTGCCATCTTTCTTTGGTGATATACTTGCCTACCCGAAGATGGAAAAAGAACCGTTCAGCTGGTTAGGGAACATCTGAAGACCGCCATGTCAAGGAGGAAGAACTATGCCAACCATCATCGTCAAGAAGTGAACTTCCTTGTCAAAGACGGTGCATAGCTACAAACCACTCCTTTCAAGGGAACCAAGCATTTTCATTACAAGGAACCCCACGCCAAGATTCATCGGCCCTCTTCGAGATCACTCCAAGATTTAACAACCCCCTCCAAGATCGCCACAAGACGAAGAGAAGACAGCTACCAGTTAGAGTTACCGCCTGAGTTACCCACTGTGCACAGCGTTTTCCACGCGACACACCCCCGAAAGTGTTTCCAACTTCCTAACTAGCCCGATCCCTACCAGGGCATCAATCACCAAACCATTGACCCCCAGCCCAACCTGACCTAATGCGAAATACCCCTTAGCAACCTGGATCAAGAAGAACGTCATACGCAAAGCCACACCCTCAAGCACTCCAAGGATACAATGGAGCACAACACGGAAGCAGAAGCAACATGAGGACTTGAAGACTACCCCAGATCCAAGTTTTTGTATCCCTTTCCGCGCCTAGTCTGGGAATCTCGGGGACGAGATTCTTGTAAGGGGGGTAGGTCTGTCACACCCTGATTTTCATGCCACAACACTTAAGCTAATAAATCATGATAAAATGTGGTTTGACAAATTTTTTTGAGTGTTTTGGACTTTGCTTGATTTGATTTTTGTGAGTTGTTTGCAAGTGCTCTAAAAATCAAATAAATCCTCCAACTCTTATACTCCTTCTCCTTGATCCAAAACCTCTTCCCAATGATCATGCCATGTGTATAGTACAATATAGTATTTTCTTACAAAAATAATTTGGCCAAATAGTATTTTCAAAAATTAGTTCTCCAAAAACCCCTTGATTGAGAATTGCACTGCAAGTACTTAATTAAGGGCAGTAAAAATACTTCCAAAAATATTTTTGGCTCCTATTATATATAGGTTACCCAGAAACCACAAAAATATAATTTTAAAAGTTATTTTCCTATTTTATTTAAAGACTTTTTCTTTAGGCCAGAAATGGTCTTAATTAGGTTAAAATTATTTTAATGCTTTAAAAATATTTGAGAAAAATTAGGGAGACTCAATGGACATATATTTTCCATATATATGAGTTTCAACACATGGTCATGATCAGAATATTGGACAAAACCTCCCAAAACCATTTCTGCTCATTTCAAGGATTTGAAATATTTCTACAGGAAATATTTTCATAAAAATCCAAGAAAATTCTAGCATGTCACATATGACATTTTTGATGATCTTGCCAGGTATCATGTCATGGAGAATAGTATAACCTCATGAAACCCTCTCAAAACCACTTATGTCCTTTTTCAAGTTTGAACAGCTTTGCACTGTCAAAGATGTCCAATTGCTCTCAAACTTGGTGCACATGCTCAAATGGTGTAATAATGCATCTAGACCAAATGGCACAAGTTGGAGAGAATATTATCTTGATCAAAGTGCCCCAAAACCCTCTCTGACCAGAATCAAATTTGAACAAGATTGTACTACCAACCTTCTCTCCTTGACCCCAACTTTTGTGAGCCTGTTCACATGACCAAATAAGGCCACTACACCAAGTGGTGCATCAAGGAGAAATGATTTTCTCAACTAGATCTACACAAGTTCATTTCTGTTGATTTCTAGGGTTTACCAAAGTTACATTGGCCACTTTGCCCAAATGAGTTCCAAATTGGTGGAAGACCCTATTTATATGTGCCATTTCACCCTGTGGAGTCTTATTCCAAATGGAGTTCATTTGCTTACCCAGACAAGCATCAAACACCTTCTGCCATCTTTTCAAAATCATCATTTTGACCTCTTCCACTAATCTCCTTGAGCTCAACTCTTTACCACAACTCCTCCTAGTCCCCCTCTACCTCCAGTAACAATGGCTTCCTCTCAGCTCAATTATTTGGGGGTGAAACCCTCACCTTCTCTCTCTGGACAACCTCTTTCTCTCTCTCCATCAACCTCTCTCCTCTCCTACTGGCTCCCCAGGGCATCCAATGCCCCTCCCCTCTTCTTTACTCCCCCCTAGAACTACCAGACAATAGTGGCCGCGCCCACTCCCCTTTCATTATGCCATGGCATGCCATATGCGTGCTTTGGAGCACGCTACAGTGCGCCCTAGCACTGTAGCCGCCCTCTGCCCGATGCTCCCGTCCACCATGGGCGCCGGGGACGTGTCCCCCAAGGCCGCCTCGGCGTGCGTGACATGCTACGCGGTCGGCCCCCTCCTCCTTCTCCCTCCTCTTGCCCCAGCTCGCACGCGCGCCGGCCGCCCGAGCGCACCAGTGAGCACGCTCACACGCGCGATGCCCCTGACCCCCCTGCTCTCTCTCCTCTCTCCCCTGGCTCTGGACCGAATCCAGGAACACCCCAGACACACCGCGACGAGCTCCCGTGGCCCGTAGCGACGAGCACGAGCTCGCCGGCGCACGAACCCACGGTGCACCATCGCCTCGCCATATAAGGCCACCCCCGTGCCCTCTCTGGTCTCCCTTCGCCCTCTCTCACTCCCAGTGACCCCCGGACCAACCCACTCCCCTCCTCGTGCCCTCCAGCACCCACCATGGACGGAGCCCTGCCATCAGCCTCCGCCTAAATCCGCACCCATCTCTCCTCCTCCTCCCCTTTGGACCGCACTAGAGCGCTACCACCGTCACCGCAAGGCCCTCCTGTGCTTCTCCCCCTCCTCCCCGTGGTTGTTCCATCGAGCTGCATCACCACCGTCAGCCTCGCCCGCTGCGGTCGACGCCTTGCTCGACCCGGTGCCCCTAGGCGACCGTGCCACCCACGGTTGGACGCGGCTGGGTCCCCTGAGCACGCCGATGGGCAGAGCATCGCCGGAGATGCTCTGTAGCCTCGGCAATCGCCGTCGGGAGCCGGTCCTCCCCACGGTCGGAGCGCGCGCGGGAGGTTGAAGACGGCCTGCTGTTGGGCCCCGCGCGTCAGCGACTCAGCGGGCGAGCCCCACCCGTTTAAGTGGAGACGGTTTCCGGCGCTTCCGTCTCCCTCACGCGAAGGCGTACTCCGTCCGGGACGCCTCCAACGTCACCCTCCTCGCCCGCGCGGCTGAGCCAGTGGGCCAGCCCACTGCTAAACTGCGCCTAGTGCGCTGGATAAGGGTAAAACCCTTTCCTTTTCCTTTTTCTTTTCTGTAAATTTGTAAAATCCACAAGTAAGTCAAATAAACTCCAAATTTGATGATTCAAATTTCCACAGACTCCATAAATCAAGTGCTATTTAATAGGCCAAAGTGGTCATTTTTGTTGTCCTTGGTTTTCACTGACCCTTTTAAAAAGTTCATTTAACCACATAAGTGCACTTCAAAAATCCATATTATATTCATTTCAACTCCAAATCCAGTGAAACCAATTCCTAGATGCTTCTAAAATCATCCTTTGTTAAATGGTTGCCTTTGCTCATTTTTCAAAAATATGTTTCTGTACACTTCTTGCAATCCCATAAAACTCTTGATTCCATCATATCGAAATGTTTAGAAGTATCCATTGATCCACTTCCAATGAAATCACCTTGGTCATTCCTCGTATGATCAGAGGTATCCTAGAAAAGTCCAACTCACATTTTTAGAGCAATTTTACTTTTGCCTTGTTATGTTGCTTATTGTGTTTGTTTCCGACGTTAGTTGACGAAGTAGACGGAGTACTTGAAGAAGGGACCAGAAGATTTCAAGACTTTGGTGAACCAGGCAAGCAGCCCTTTGACCATGTATATGAAACCTTTTTATGCATGTCATATAGCACTTTGTTGATGTTGCATTGGAATCATGATGAGGTGGTAGCCACTTTGGTGGGTCACCTCCGTTACTTCCTCGTTGATACTTGCATTGTGCATGACCCTACCTCCTTATGAGGGTTATGCCGGTGGGAGTAGATAGGATGCTAAAGTAGTGCTACGCAAAAAGGGACGGGAATATGCATGGTGATGGAGGCAAAGTGCTTTCAAAAGACTTTTCGAAAACCCCATCGGGTGCCACTTATGCCCGAGGGAGATGATGAGTTGGGTAACCACTTGATGACGAAGTGGTGTACCGAGACAAGTGTGTGTTGTTTTCCAAAACGGATTGGCTTAAGTTGCGACCGTTATGCCAACCTTACATGCGCAACCACTCTACCCTTATATGGGAAAGGGCATTGTTGATTACCTAGGTCGATACTAGCTTGAAGCCCGCATTACTAGTGACGGGGGAGAGTTGGTGCCCTCTGACGGGACGGGGTCGTGCCAGGTAGGGCGGCCATGACTGTTTTCATAGGGCACCGGATACACCGTTGTGTCCCCTCTAAGATGTTATGATCTCGAGCGAGTCTCGTATGATGTACATCGTGAGGATACGGAGCAAGGAGTGGACTCCGTGTTAGTATCGTTTAGGGAAAGATAGTGATCGGGTGCTTACCCCGGGTGCTTGAGGTACCGCGGGTCGTGGATGACACGGAAGCTCCCAAGATCTTGTGGGTAAAGTGTGCAACCTCTGCAGAGTGTAAAACTATTCGAATAGCCGTGTCCACAGTCAAGGACAGTTGGGTAACCGCTCTTGGGCTACGTCCACTTGTTTACAAACCAGTGTGTGTGGGAAGAACTACTTGGGTCAAGTCAAGGACTTGACATGATTGAGTTGGGTTGGTGCCCACTCTATTTATGTTGATATCTGTAACCTGTCCTCATGGTTACTTGAATTCTCCTGATGCATGCCTTACAAGTTGTTGAACATGTCATTGCACTCAAAACTAGCTTTCCGCAAATTTTTTTACCTATATCATGCATAGTTGTAATTTGAACCAAAACATGGGTTGCTTGCGAGTACATTCAAAGTACTCATTGGCTTGCCACTGGTTATTTAATTGACCAGGCATGGAAGAACAGGAGTTCAAGGAAGAATCCTTTGGAGACGAACATGCGAACTAGGACGCTTCCTAGTCAGAATGCCTGTAGGGTTAAGGAAGATGGCATGGGTTCTACTTATCAACGAAGATTTCCGCTGCTTGTGTTTCATTTGATGTTCAGCCCTTAGGGCTTTATCTATGTAAGACTTGACCGTAATGGTCATAAATTGTGTAAGACGGTATGTATGGATGTAATACTCTTGTTATTCAGCTTCTGTGTGTTCAGTGAGCATTGATCTCTGGGATCACTGTACACGTGGATTCGGTGATCACGACTTATGAGTCGGGGTCCCCACACCAAGGCATCACAGAGGCAATCACGAGGGTGGGGGCGCCCCCCTAGGGCGCGCCCCTACCACGTGGGCCCCTCGAAGCTCCACCGACGTACTCCTTCCTCCTATATATACCTATGTACCCCCAAACAATTAGAACAGGAGCCAAAAACCTAATTCCACCGCCGCAACCTTTTGTATCCACGAGATCCCATCCTGGGGCCTATTCCGGTGCTCCGCCGGAGTGGGCCGTCATCATGGAGGGCTTCGACATCATCATAGCCTCTCCGATGAAGTGTGAGTAGTTTACCTCAGACCTTCGGGTCCATAGTTATAAGCTAGATGGCTTCTTCTCTCTTTTTGGATCTCAGTACAAAGTTCTCCCCCTCTCTTGTGGAGATCTATTCGATGTAATCTTCTTTTTGCGGTGTGTTTATTGAGACCGATGAATTGTGGGTTTATGATCAAGTCTATCTATGAATAATTTTTTGAATCTTATCTGAATTCTTTT
This sequence comes from Aegilops umbellulata, assembly GCA_032464435.1. Taxonomy (NCBI): domain Eukaryota; kingdom Viridiplantae; phylum Streptophyta; class Magnoliopsida; order Poales; family Poaceae; genus Aegilops; species Aegilops umbellulata. Next base: position 143,558,619 of record CP136059.1, read on the forward strand.
ATGTATGATTGGTTATCTTTGCAAGTCTCTTCGAATTATTAGTTTGGTTTGGCCTACTAGATTGGTTTTTCTTGCCATGGGAGAAGTGCTTAGATTTGGGTCCGATCTTGCGGTGTCCTTTCCCAGTGACAGAAGGGGAAGCAAGGCACGTATTGAATCGTTGCCATCAAGGATAACAAGATGGGGTTTATTTCATATTGCAGGAATTTATCTCTCTACATCATGTCATCTTTCTTAAAGCGTTACTCTGTTTCTAACTAAATACTCTAGATGCATGCTGGATAGCGGTTGATGAGTGGAGTAATAGTAGTAGATGCTGGCAGGAGTCGGTCTACTTGTCTCGGACATGATGCGTATATACATGATCATACCTTAGATATTCTCATAACTATGCTCAATTCTGTCAATTGCTCGATAGTAATTTGTTCACCCACCATAGAATACTTATGCTCTTGAGAGAAGCCACTAGTGAAACCTATGGCCCCCGGGTGTATTCTCATCATATCAATCTCCATCACTTTAATCTTGCTTTGCTTTTTACTTTGCCTTTTACTTTTCACTTTGCATCTCTATATAAAAAATACCAAAAACATTATCTATCTGTTCTCACTCTCGTAAGTGACCGTGAAGGGATTGACAACCCCTAATTGTGTTGGTTGTGAGTTGCTATCGATTTGTGCAGGTACGAGGGACTTGAGCATGGCCTCCTACTGGATTGATACATTGGTTCTCAAAAACTGAGGGAAATACTTACGCTACTCTTCTGCATCATCCTCTCCTCTTAGGGGAAAACCAACGCAAGCTCAAGAGGTAGCAGCCGCCGCTTTGACCATCCCTCTAGCCCCCCCCATGCCGAGCTTTTTCTCCGGTGATCCCCACGCCACTGCCCCACCACCGCCGATGGCGACCGCCCCCACCCTCAACCCTAAGATAGATACTAGGGTAGCTCTCTGGTGAGCCTCATCCCCGCTGCGGCTGGTTCTTCCTTAACTCCGGCGAGCACCCCACCCCCTGAAAATCGACTAACCCAAAAGTCGATTCAGTCAACTGAAGTGTAGCTAAATCGGAGCAGTATCGCTAGCAAGAGTAAGAGCGAGAGCTGCAGCGCGAGCAAGAGCATACTAAGCAGGGGACCGAGAGCAAGAGCAGAGCAGCAGCGCGAGCGAGAGCTAAAGAAGTAGCAGCGACTACTGATGTGGACGTGGCTGCCGAGGGAGCGACGCTCTGGAGGAAGTGGCTGGCGACGCCGCCGTGGATGGAGCCACGCTGTGTCGGCTCGGGGCTGAGGGCCGGCAGCACCGTGAGATCTAATCAAGAAGAAAATGCGACGATTAGTGTACAACCTCTTTGGTGGCGCCGATTAGGCCTCAGCTTCATCCGAGGAAACGGTGATGATGATGCTATTCCGGTGGTGTAGGTGAAGACGGTGGTGTGGGAATGGAGGTGGCGTGAAAGACGAGAGGAACGTCGGGGCAGCTCCTTGGAGGTGGAGGACGGGGTGGCTGAACCGGCGGGATGACGAGATCGACGACGGATCCTCATACGGTACGGTGGATGAGGGACGTCGAGGTGTTGCTGTGAACGACGTCGTCAGGGAAGCGGCTCCATCTGGGTGGCGGACGGAGGAGGGTGTGGGCTGCTTCGCGAGTTTTGGCGGCCTCGGTGTACGAATGGGTGGGCGGATGGGATGGGAGTCGGGAACCATGGCTTAGGGACGCGCTTGTCCGAAATGTGGGGTAAGTTACAAAAGAACCCCCAATGATTTGACCAAGGTGGTTCTTTCGGTTCAGGGGTATCACGGGCATTTCGTGTGTTGGGATTTCACAGGAGGTGGGAGTTTTCGCGCGTTGTAATTTTGGAATAGCAAGGTGCGGGTTGAGATGGAGGGAGTTCTCGGAGCACAACGAGACAAAGAAATATCTTAAATATCTCAGGGTAACAAGGCGCATGTTGAAGAAGCGGGAGTATCGCAACACGATAGACTGAGATCCTAGCTTGAAATTTCGGCATAACAAGGCACGGCTTGAAATTTTGGGAGAACAAGCTTAACGTGTACCCCAAAAAAAGAAAATTCGCACCTCATCACTAGGGAAAGCCATGTCCCGTTTTACTATATTACTAGAAATGCATTAAAATACAAGAAAAAACTAAAAAATCAGGTAATGTGTACAATACCAAAACAATTTGCACTTCCCACAACAATAAAAAACCAATGTGTGTTGTCTAGCATACGGGCTAAATTTGAGTACATTTTCCCTGTTTAAATGGGATTGTACTCGGGTTAGTTATACAACCATATAAATATTATCTTCACAACACAAGACATGAATATAGGAGAAGTAAATTCCTATATAAATACGAATTACAAGTACCTACGATCTCAAATTCAAATATATGTATCCATTTTATGTTGAATTCAGATCCTAGTACATGTATGCTCTAGCTAGATGTTCGGAATCTAAACCATGTATGATATACTACGTACAATGTGTTTAACAAGCACAACGGACACACAAACACCATTTAGACTAGTAAGGTACATATGCATTGCACGCATGAGATTTGACTACCAAATTATGAATAAATACCACATTATAGCATGTAAGCTTTCAGTCATATATGAATGATGTAGATGTTCGTTTAATTCTTATAGTTCATTTCATTCAAAATCATCTAGTTTTTATAAGAAAGCTAATCTATTTTAAGAATCATGGAATTGTGCGTTGTAAGACATAAAGTAAAAACAAATAATGGCAAATCATGTAGAAAAATATTTGGGCAATTCTGATACGGAAAATTCTAGAACAAAGAAGAAGTTCTTGTGTTTTGAGGTTTGTGCGTTATGCTTAAGTTCAACCATGGAGCCTTCTAGATTGTGCATGTGGCAACATCTGGTGGAATCTAGATGATATCCAATGGCTAGTAGTGCTCAAATTTGCCATCTCTGCACCATCGGATTGGCCTCATCCAACGACCATCTTTCAAAGTTAAAGTTATCCGCACACTATATAAAAAATATAAAATATAATATATATAGGGGTATAGATATATAGATATGTGATGCCAAAGCCACTCATCATCTCCAATTAGAATAGTGTGTCCATGCACGGATGCAATGTGGCCGAATGATGTCTGCCATCGATATCTCAAATTCAAATCAGTCTGACCTTGTTCAATGTGTATACAGTACAACATGCTCGTTTCCAAACCACACCGCGCATATCTCAGTTATATTCATGCATGCATGGGTTTCAAACATCATGATCTCTTAGTCAAATATTTGAATTCAACTTTACATTGATTATGACCTCACCTAGTCTTTTACGCCCACACAGTCGTCTTCGCTTTTATAATTGTACCACTAAATTTCTCCCGTGCATGCATGCACACACAGTACCAGTCGGCATTATCCATCGCACGTGTGCAATATTTTTCTTCAGGTCGGTCTCCCATGCATGCACACACACACACACCTCCCCCTCTCCATCATAACATGCATTCTTTATCTCTCACGTGCATGTGCAATGATCGATATTCCTCGATGTGTGTGTATATGTAGCTAGGTCTTTCATAGTTTCCCACACAAACCGATCAATCTATATATCTAGTGAGGTCTCACCCTCTTTCCCAAGTCCACATAGATCAATCTATTCCTCTCTATATAGGATTACGTAGCTGATACACACACATTAATTATATATTCAACGTTCCCCTCTGATCATCCATGCCTTCCGCTTCATCTCTCAGACGCGCGCAGAGTGGCGAAGACAACGGGCAGCAAGGGCCCTGCCCCCCTATAATATCACTATATATCGAGGCTAATATGAATGTGATCATTAGACAATTGCTAGTAAAATGGTTTAAGTTGATGAATTGGCTCTCCTCGTAAAGGATTAGAAATACTTGGCCCCCTAGGTCATTTATTTTTCATGGCTCCGCCACTGCGCGCAACGACGCACGTTCTCACCCCCTCTCTTTAAATATCAATCTCTCACTTGTGCACTCCATCATAGTCTCCCTCCACTTGGCCCCTCGCACTATCTACTAGCCCCCACCGGATTTTGCCACATGTACAATCTAGCAGACTCCATGGTTGAACTTAAGCATAATGCACGAACCTCAAAACACAAGGCTTCTCCTTTGTTCTAGAATCTTCCATATCATAACTTCCCAAAGTTTTTTTCTAGTTGCATTGCCATTATTTGTTTTTACTTTATGCTTTACAACGCACAATTCCATGGATCATAAAATAGATTAAGGGCTTCTTTGATTCAAAGGATTCTCAAAGGAAGTTTGGAGGATTCTAATACTTAGGAATTTTTCCTATTTTGGTTGTTTGATTCGTAGGATTGTAAACCATAGGAATTTTTTCATAGGATTCATTTGCACTAGATTTCTTAGGGAACATCCCATCCACTCAAATCTCTTTGAAAGAATCCTGCATTTTTTCTATGCACAGTAAAACACTTGTACAATCCTGTAGGATTCAAGACGACACTCCACTCTAATCCCATATTTTTCCTATTCCCGCGTTTTGGAAATCCTACAAATCAAAGAGGCCCTAGCTTTTTTATAAAAACTAATTTATTTTGAATGAGATGAACTATAAGAATTAAATGAAGGTGTACATCAGACATATATGACTCAGAGCTTACATGCTATAGTGTGATATTTATTCATAATTTGGTTGCCAAATCTGATGCATGCAATGCACGTGTACCTTACTAGTACTTCGATTATGTGCAAAACACGTAAATTAGAATTTCAATGGCACGCTACACAGTGTCTCTCTTACAGTTCATGAAGCCATGTGTCACATGTGGAGGCGTTGTCGCGACCTGCTTGTGTGGATTGATCATAGTGACGTGCTGCTTGTTCCAGAAGAATGTACTCGTCCCCTCTGAGCCACACTGGCGGTACATGCACGAAGCGAAGATGTGCACGCACGCACTCATTCCCACGCACGCACACGCGGGTACACGGGGGGTCTCATTTTTGTACGAAGATCCATCCCATGTGAGAATTTGACGCGTGTAAAGTCCTTCACTTCATTGATGGTCAATTAATACAGCGCATGCAAATTGAGTGGACGTGAGGGCGGAAGAAAGAAATTACTACTCCACTGCACGCATGCGAGTAGTTAAATCATGGGTTGCTAGTACTTCCATTGGTCCCCTTTGTATTTTGTGCCAATTTTTGACCATATTTGTAAGTAACATAATATTTAGGCATGTCATAAAAGGTGGCACAAAAAATGGGGTCAATAAACTAGGACACATGCAGCATGATCAATTCTTGCCAGGGCTATTGTTGGTGGCCTTTGTATTTAAATATGGACGAAGTGGAGTAGTACTATCTTTATCTTAGCCTCGTAGGGATATCCTAGTGCCTAGGTTCACCTCCCCGCCTCGTCCACCGGATCCCGTCATGGAGGATCCCGCCATGGATAATCCCTTAGATCCCAGGATCTCGTGGGCTGCCATCTCGTTGTGGCCCGCAACACTGCCGCCTTTGAGTGAAACCCACATGTGTTTTAGAGGGGATCCATTGCTGTGGAATCATAGATCGGTGGCGCCAGAGGACATGCCAGGGCTGCGTTTCAGGTGGTGGGCAGCAAGGGCAGATCGGATCGAGGAAGCGTCACATTGATTGGAGAGGAGTTCCTAGGAGCTGCTCCTGGCGTAGCACAAGGCGGAGGCGCACGTCGATCTCAGGGAGAGATGTTGAGGGATGTCAGCATCGGGCAGCGTCGCATTGATTTCGAGCTAGGGCTAATGGCAGAGATCATATTCATGGAGTTGACTGCGGAGGAAAGAACGCGCATGCCTGCGCAATGGCATGAGCAGCCGGTGCAACTATTCAAATGGGCGGTAGGAGAAGCCAAATCCTGGGACTAGTTGCGGTGGCGCCGCTGGGCATGCATCGTAGGCAAGGTGAGCTGCCCTCCTTCCCCGACAGTGATGCAGTGACCTAGTCGGTTGCTGCTGCGGTGAACTTGCAACGCCATGTCGGTTTGCAACCTTGACAATCACTCCATCTATATTTATTGTATTCCTGTGAAGATACTTGGTCGTTTGGAAAAATATGGTAATTGATTTTTCACTAGTTTTAGAATGCTTGGTTGTGACAATCAACCAAAGCCACAACCATAAGTCTCCATCGCGTAATGCTTTACAGTCGGTAACACCAACAGACTGTCGGTCCGACCCACGTCTCACTAAAGGGACACGCATCGGCTTGGTGTGACATGTACGAACAGTTACATCACTGACTTGTGCGACCGCATTTGAGCAGTGTAGTACTCCCTCTATCTCAGTTTACAAGTCTGGCACGTGTACCTAGGTCATTAATTTGAAAAACTTAATAAGAGGCATACATTATGAAAAATATATCATTACAAACTTCAAATATTATTTTTTAATGATATATTTTATATCTTAAACAATTTATTTTATATAAGTTACATTGACGACCTAGATACACATGCAATCCTTGTAAACCGAGATGGAGGGAGCACTTGAAATTTATGTTCCACTAAACTCATCGGGAGCCGCTTCGGGCCTCGAAACCAAAACCATCAATTAATCTTTACCTTGTTCCCATCGCATTCCAAAGTACTAGTGCTACAATTAAGTGCAAGCCTGCTTACACCTGCTAGTACGTACCAAACCTGAACGTGTTCCCACTATGCAGGTTTTAGTACTAGTGCTAGTACTTAGGTTATAAAAAGGGGAACTACCTACCAAAAATTACTCTGCCTTCCTCCTCATAAGTCCTTCTTCTTTGTCCGTCCTTGCCATGGCCGGTATGCAAAGCTCTAGGTCGAGAACTACTCGTAACAAGCGAGCGGCAACCAAGCCTGCGGAAAAAAAAGAGTGGGCTCGCCGCCACGTAGAGACCTCGAAAGATGTCTCACGGGCAGGCGATGGCTCCCAGTAGCTCCCTAGCCGTGGAGGCGAACATGCCGAGCTGGCGGCGCTGGAGTCGTTATCCCTCGACGGCATTCCCGATCAGCTCAATAAGCACCTCAATTAGTAGAAGGAGTTCATCCACGGCTTGGTGTAGTTGCTAAAGGAGTGCCTCGATGACATGCCCGCTGAGCTCAATGAGCAATGGGAGTTGACCGCCGGCTTGGTGATGCTGCTAAAGAAGAGCATTGCCTCGGAGAAGAAGGCGACCGGTGAAATCCAGCAACTTCAGGAGGACAAGGCGAAGCTCTGCCATGAGCTCGGCCTGCTGAAGGATGAGAACGCCGGCTGGAAGAAGCTGAATGAGAATAGTAGTTCCTTGATGAAGATGTTGCAGGCCCTCGTCATGGAATAGAAGGAGGAGTTGGCGAAGCACCGCATCGAGCACCCGACTGCTGTCAAGGTACGTAATGCGGCCGTGGAACAGATGATGATGGCTCGCGTCGAGAAATCCCGTGTGATGGACATAATGAAGAAGATGGCGGAGGAGACGCGCAAGGAGATGGAGGTCATGGAGGCGATGAAGAAGTAGTTACGACTCCGCGGCCAGCAACCCTTAATGTAGTAGAGAGCAGCCCCAGACTTGTGTGTGCATCTTCCTTCTTTTTTTGGGGTGATATTATTACTTCTTAATTAGATCCTATGTTTCTTCTTTTGCTCCGGGTGTTTCGCCACATGTGTCATGTTCTCTGCGAGGCATGAATAGAACAATGCTAACAATGAGATGACTAGCAAATTAGGTCATTTTTATCGCCATATGGCACTAGGCTGCCGTGTTTCGTGCTCCTCCGTCGTACTACTCCAGTGGAAAACTTGAGTATACCGCACGGTTCTTTGCTCCTCCTCAGGTCATCGGCACATTTATACAAGCAGTCAACTCACAAGGCCCCGCCTTCCAGCAGTAATGAGCCGTCAAATCACATAGGCCCTTGCCTCTCTTGAAACCGACCAAGCTAGACTGCCCCGCCCTCTAGCCTTTTAAAAAATGTATACTTTTGTACAGTAGTAGTATCAATGTATTGCGCCATGGAGCAAAACTAACTAGATGAAATTAAATAAAAAAAGGTGGTACATATAGAGAGCGCTCATCGCCAAATTATGCATATAGTACTATTTAAAAAGCTAGTATGTGCTTAAATGGGGTGCTAAATTATATTAAAGAAATTAGCATACCTATTTAATTCTTGGGTTCTTATTATTTATGCCACTAGTTGTGTATCACTACTTAGTTTTGCCATTAGAAGTTACTACTACTAAAAAATGCCATCGATCCGTGAGATGCCTGCTCAAAAATGCAATTAGATTTTCTGTCAAAAAAATGCAATTAGATATCTCAAAAATGCCATCGTTAAGTTAGATGTTTGCTCCAAATGCCATTAGACATTGTTATTTTCACGTCAAACCCGTTGACCATGCATGTTATATGACAAAAATAAGCCGATTCTCACAATGATAAGTGTGGCCCTGCGAATAATTTATAGGAAAATAAGAATGCTGTTGGGATCAAGTAGGCCCCACACTTTATTTTACTGTAGTGAGACAGAGGGAGAGCTGGCATGTTGGTCCACCGGTATTTATGTCATTATAAAATGGCAAAAGAGATTTGAGTCACAATAATGGTATCCAGCACAACACACCCCTCAAATAAAACTAAGCACCCTGACATTCTTTAACAACTAAATTGCTGGCTATATTATGTTGGCCATATATATTGTACGTATATAATGTGAAGAAACGAGTGGTAGTACTATACCAACTAAAAGATGAACTCTAAGAAATAGTAGTATTTACGTACTGAAGAGTTAAGTAATGAGATGGAACGTAATATAGTTCTACTGGGGGCTCAGCACAGCACACCCTCAAATAAAACTAACACTGGTGCGCGTCGGTCCTAAAAAAACTGTTTTTTACCCCTTTCCGCGATGGCATTTGGAACCGTCGCCAAGTGAGTGTGGGCGATAGGGGGGTCCTTCCCACACGACCCAGAAACCGTTGGGGATATGCCCTCCTGGCACACACGTTCGGAAAAATGAGGTCGTGTGCGACCGACAAGCACTCAAATACAGAAATACGTACAGTAGAGCTAAAAAACACAATTATACGGTGAAATTATTTCCGGTCGCAAGTACATCACACACAGTCAGTCCTCGTTTCCGTTCATATGCATATCCCACACAGTCGCTCCAAGGAAAACGTTTCCGTTCACAGGTACATCACACACAAATTTTCCTGTTAAATCGTTTGTGTTATTGAATGTTTCACACAAGGTCCGTAGAAGAAACTGTGTGGCAAAGGTTGTCCATCACACACAGTTTCTATGTGGTAAACGTTTGCGCAAGGTGGCATAGTTTTCAAGAGAAAGTCGTGTGTGATTGTACATTGATCCAACACGGTTTATTCCTAGAAACTGTGTGTGTTGCCTTAGGTCATCGCCCACAGTATTTTTTCAACAACCGTTTGCAATAGCGAAATACAATTACTAGGCTAATTTGGCATTAGCAGGCTAATTATCCAATTATTCAGAATCTGTTTATTAATATAACTGACATTTCATATTAAGCACACAATATATTTCATTTCCATATTAAGGAAGCAGAATTTCACAATTGAAATACATCGGAGTACAACATGATATAGCTTCAGCACTCAGCTACCCCATTACACAACTGCACCAGTAGCAACTTCCACATGCAATATGTAGAGCCTTTCGAAATTAGCATCATAGACGGTATATAGACAGATGCATCTTATCTGGAAAACTGGTGAAGTGGAAGGCGAATATTGAGACTTCATTCATGTTGAAGGTCTTTGCAACATTAGGCCAATGCATGTGGATGATTGACCATCCGTCATTCATCCTCTTTAGGAACACTTCAATATTGAACTGTGGGTGTTGTATGAAAACCTTCCTCGCCTCCTGACCATAGAGGTGGTTTGAGAGGTAATCATCAGTGAACTACTTTGGAAAGGCTTGAAAACAAGGATGTGCATACATATATTCTTTATATTGGAAATGGGGCAAAGGAATAAAAAAAGGCAAGGTATAATAGTTAGTACCATCTTGTAGTGAACTGATGTCTTCTTCATTGTGCAAAAAAACATCTTGTTGTTTTTTGTCGCTAATTTCTTTATCCAAACAATCATTCTGAGTTTCTTGATTTGATCGATATTCATGGACAACTCATTTCCCCATATGCAAAAAGCGTCGAACAGTGGGTCAAAACCTCTAACAGGAGACCTACATGTGCAAGACCAAATTGTTAAAAATCAAAATATTAGAATGGTTCCTACAATTGCACAATAATGTGCTAATAGACAACGGACCATGCACGTGCTAACCTCGATTATAAACCTCACTGCTTCCCGTTGTTTCCTTCCAACACATATAAGGTAGTTAGTCATCAGGTTAAGTAAGGGTTCGCATGCTATCAGTAAAATATGTTGATGAAAAATAAGCACATTGCAGACTCATCAAATTAATTGAAGCCACACAGAAAACCCATTTACCCAAATCAAGCATGATTAACAACTAGGAAATATAACACTTGTATATGTTTCTCAAGTATTAAGTGCAGCCAAATTCGATTTATTCCTCACATGCACAACAATACAAAATTCTACCCACGATAATTGGACATCGCATTGCAGAATTGAACCAAGCAGTTAACAAAAGACCACAACAAATGAACCAAACATTAACTAAGCACCACATTGCACAATATAACATACTGCTAATAGAAGACCAGAGAGTTAACCAAACAGTTAGCTACAACCAATTGTAGCAATTGTACTTGTTTCTCATGTATTTACTACAGCCAAATTCAATTTATTCCTCACATGGTGTACAATAATAGAATGCACCCACAATTTTGTAAAGATAAATTCAATTTATTTCTCACATGGAAGACAATACAAAATTGCAGCCTGAAGAATTGAACATCACACTCGCAGAATTGAATCAAATAGTTAACTTAAGACGACAACAAATTAACAAAACAGTTAATAAGTGAGCATCACACTACATGACATATAGAACATATACACTAGAGCAACAGATTGCATGGTGAAATTAGATAGCACAATTCACTAGAATTTGTGAAGGAAAGGCAGGAGCAGCACACGCAACGGGTAAACCGAGCATGCTTAACCGGCGTAGCTAGCAATTGGCAAGGTGCTCCTTCAAGATCTGGGGGTTGGCACGAATGGCAGCCATCGAGACCTCATCCGCGCTTGCGGCCGTGATTTGCTTCTCCACTGCGAAATGCTCCTTGAGGTCCTGGAGATAGTGCATGCACCATGGCTTAGGATGGCGCTTATTTGGTGGAGGGGTCGGTGATTTGGGTGTAAGGTATCGCGCTCGCGCCGGCGGTCGGGAATGTGGGAAGTGGAAGGAGGAGGAGGATGGGGGTCGAGTGTGGATTACCTGCCTGGATAGAGGAGGCCGAGCAGCGTGAAGGAGGTTCGCCGGCCAGGAGGCGGCCATGCTGCAAGCAAGGAATGAAGGTTTCAACTTGGAAAGGAAGGCGGAAAGAGGGGAAATGTGGCTTTTGGTGGGGGGGGGGGCGGGGAGGTAGATATTTCAGCGGAAGCCGAAAATTTGGAATCGCTTCAGCCAAAAAACTGGAGCGCAAAGCGTCATCAGACATGGTCCCTTATTCAGAACTGTGTACGATATGTGGACATCACAAATAGTTCCGATAGCTTAACCCATGTGTGATGAGTTTGAAAGTCAAAAGTTTTGGTTCGAATTTCCATGGTTATAGTGGTCATCCATGTCATTGCATAATTTGGGTAGACAAAGGAGACTACATCACACCCACACTTCTTAATCGAGCAAGTTCAGCAATTAAACATAACTAGCTGACCTAAATATTACTCTAAAAATTTAAAGACTGGCGCTCTTAATTAAACAAAACAAAGAGTACTACTATGGTCTCCTGGGGAAGGGGCTCCATGGCATCCATCGCACCATACTCTGCAAGCATCTCGCCATCCACGACCGCCATCTCTTTGGAAAAGGCCGCCATGAGCTGGGCGTGGGCGGACGTGATCTCAGCTTGGACGGGCTCCGTTGTCGCAAGGTATGAGGCGGAGGAACGTTCGGCTGCTCGAATGCTCTCGGTGATTGCCAGCTCTTCGGCCGTGGGTTGCCGACCGTTGTCACAGAAGCTTCGTTCGATTTGTGTGGTGACCACCAGGAGCTGGGCGTGGACGGCCTCGACATGGTCGTGGGCGGCCTCCATCAGGCCTAAGGCCGCCGCTGCGGAACGAACAACTATTGTGCCGCTCTCGCCAGTTGCTATCCCTGAGGCAGATGTTGTTGCTGCCACTTGAGAAGAAACAATGGCCATTTGGGATGCCTTTGCTGCCCGGTCGCAAATTTCGGTCACGCTCAACACCTCGTTAGCACGCGCATGGTGGTTACGGCCGCGCTCTCGCCGGAGTGGGCCACCGAAGTTTCCCTCACGACGTGGGTCCACGTGCCCATCTTTCACCGGCAACTATTGAACAGTGAAATGATAATTGGGGGTCGAGCTAGTGTGCTTGAGACGCCAGTTGTGGACTGTAGCCGATGCACCTTCTCGCGTAAGACATAGCCATACTATACACCGGCGGTGCTCCAAGATATCTTGTACTACATATCACACGGTTTCTGATAATAAACTGTGTGTGATATACTTGATTTTTCATCTTGATTTGAATTACATAATGGGGTCACGACAGCAATGGACGGTGTTTAAATTGCTAGACCTTTTATCTGGAGTGAACATGCAACGATATGTGTGTCGTAAAAAAATTGGAATTATACAGGGTTCATTTGAACATTTTATACATTAAATTGGTTTTCTAGCCATTTCAAGTGAACAATTCAAATTTGAACTACGTGCACATGCTCCAGTGCATATAAATTGGTTAAAAAATCAAATTTGTGTCCTTGGGTGCATGCTTAGGTCCCATGCAAGAAATGGGAATGAATTTCAAACACCAGGGCACCGTTGACTGTCGGCAAAACATTGAGATGCCTGGTTTTTAAATTCTAGTGAATCCAAACTCGTCTGAAATACATGAAACTTGGCATGCTATCATGGAGCGGCATCAACATGTCATGGTACAAATATTGTCCCATTTGGGGCAGGTTTGGGTATATGCTTCTCACAAAACGGAGGTTCTCACAACAAGCACGATGGTTTTCGGTAGGGAACATCCCACCTTTGGGGACGAAATGATATCCATTGCCTCTTATTGCTTTCAAATTTTTTCTCGTGTCAACAGAGAACAACAGGAGTGTAGTGTGATTTTTTGTGAATTTTTTGGGGTTCGTTTGGACATTTTATGCATTAACTGTGTTTTCAATGCATTTTATGTGCATAATTCAAATTTGAACTACATGCACATGCTCCAGTGCATATAAATTGGCTGAAAAATCAAATCTATGTCCTTGGGTGCATGCTTAGGTCCCATGTAAGAAATGGGAATGAATTTCAAACACCGGGGCATAGTTGATTGCCTGCAAAACATTCAGATGCTTGGTTTTTAAATTTTAGTAAATCCAAAACTCGTCTGATATTCATGAAACTTGGCATGCTTTCATGGAGCGGCATCAACTTGCCGTGGTAGAAATTTTGTCCATTTGGGGCAGGTTTGGGTATATGTTTCTCACAAACCGGAGCTTCCCACAACAAGCATGATGGTTTTCGGTAGGGAACGTCCCACCTTTGGGGACGAAACGATATCCATTGCCTCTCTCTCAATTTTTTTCTCTTGTCAACATAGAATAACAGGAGTGTTCTGTGATTTTTTGAGTTTTTCCGGGGTTCATTTGGAAATTTTTATGCATTAACTGAGTTTTCAATGCATTTTATGTGCATAATTCAAATTTGAACTACATGCACATGCTCCCGTGCATAAAAATTGGTTCAAGAATCAAATATGTGTCCTTGGGTGCATGCTTAGGTCCCATGTAAGAAATGGGAATGAATTTCAAACACCGAGGCACCGTTGATTGCCAGAAAAACATTGAGATACCTGGTTTCTAAATTCTAGTAAATCCAAAACTCGTCTGAAACTCATGAAACTTGGCATTCTATCATGGAGCGGCATCAACATGTCATGGTACAAATTTTGTCCCATTTGGGGCAGGTTTGGGTATATGCTTCTCACAAACCGGAGCTTTTCACAACAAGCATGATGGTTTTCTATAGGGAACGTCCCACCTTTCGGGACGAAACGATATCAATTGCCTCTTATTGCTTTCAAAAAATTTTCTCGTGTCAACATAGAACACCAGCAGTGTTGTGTTTTTTGATTTTTCGGGGTTTGTTTGGACATTTTTATGCATTAACTAAGTTTTCAGTGCATTTTATGTGCATAATTCAAATTTGAACTACATGCACATGCTCAAGTGCATATAAATTGGTTGAAAAATCAAATATGTGTCCTTGGGTGCATGCTTAGGTCCCATGTAAGAAATGGGAATGAATTTCAAACACCGAGGCACCGTTGATTTCCAGAAAAACATTGAGATACCTGGTTTTTAAATTCTAGTAAATCCAAAACTCGTCTGAAACTCATGAAACTTGGCATTCTATCATGGAGCGGCATCAACATGTCATGGTACAAATTTTGTCCCATTTGGGGCAGGTTTGGGTATATGCTTCTCTCAAACCGGAGCTTCTCACAACAAGCATGATGGTTTTCGGTGGGGAACGTCCCACCTTTGGGGACGAAACAATATCCATTGCCTCTTATTGCTTTCCAATTTTTTTATCGTGTCAACATAGAACAACAGGAGTGTTGTGTGAGTTTTTGTGATTTTTCGGGGTTCGTTTGGACATTTTTATCCATTAACTGAGTTTCCAATGCATTTTATGTTCATAATTCAAATTTGAACTACATGCACATGCTCTAGTGCATATAAATTGGTTAAAAACATATGTCATTGGGTGCATGCTTATGTCCCATGCAAGAAATGGGGATGAATTTCAAACATCGGGGCACCATTGATTGCCGGCAAAACATTGAGATGTCTGGTTTTTAAATTCTAGTAAATCCAAAACTTGTCTGAAATTCATGAAAGTTGGCATGCTATCATGGAGCGGCATCAACTTGCCATGGTGCAAATTTTGTCCGATTTGTGGCAGGTTTGGGTATATGCTTCTCACAAACCGGAGCTTCTCACAACAAGCATGATTGTTTTGGGTAGGGAACGTCCCACCGTTGGGGACGAAACGATATCCATTGCCTCTTATTGCTTTCAAATTTTTTTCTCATGTCAACATAGAACAACAGGAGTGTTGTGTGAATTTTTTTGAATTTTTGGGGTTCGTTTGGACATTTTTGTGTATTAACTGAGTTTTCAATGTATTTCATGTGCATAATTCAAATTTGAACTACATGCACATGCTCCAGTGCATATAAATTGGTTGAAATATAAAATATGTGTCCATGGGCGCAAGCTTAGGTCCCATGCACGAAATGGGAATGAATTTCAAACACCAGGGCACCGTTGATTGGCGGCAAAACATTGAGATGCCTGGTTTTTAAATTCTAGTAAATACAAAACTCGTCTGATATTCATGAAACTTAGAATGCTTTCGTGGAGCGGCATCAAATTGTCGTGGTACAAATTTTGTCCATTTGGGGCAGGTTTGGGTATATGCTTCTCACAAACTGGAGCTTCTCACAAGAAGCATGATGGTTTTCGGTAGGGAACGTCCCACCTTTGGGGACGAAACGATATCCATTGCCTCTTATTGCTTTCAAATTTTTTACTCATGTCAACCTAGAATAACAGGAGTGTTGTGTGATTTTTTGTGTTTTTTCGGGGTTTGTTTGGAAATTTTTATGCATTAACTGAGTTTTCAATGCATTTTATGTGCATAGTTCAAATTTGAACTACACGCACATGCTCCAGTGCATATAAATTGGTTCAAAAATCAAATATGTGTCCTTGGGTGCATGCTTAGGTCCCATGTAAGAAATGGGAATGAATTTCAAACACCGAGGCACCGTTGATTGCCAGAAAAACATTGAGATACCTGGTTTTTAAATTCTAGTAAATCCAAAACTCGTCTGAAACTCATGAAACTTGGCATTCTATCATGGAGCGGCATCAACATGTCATGGTACAAATTTTGTCCCATTTGGGGCAGGTTTGGGTATATGCTTCTCTCAAACCGGAGCTTCTCACAACAAGCATGATGGTTTTCGGTGGGGAACGTCCCACCTTTGGGGACGAAACAATATCCATTGCCTCTTATTGCTTTCCAATTTTTTTATCGTGTCAACATAGAACAACAGGAGTGTTGTGTGAGTTTTTGTGATTTTTCGGGGTTCGTTTGGACATTTTTATCCATTAACTGAGTTTCCAATGCATTTTATGTTCATAATTCAAATTTGAACTACATGCACATGCTCTAGTGCATATAAATTGGTTAAAAACATATGTCATTGGGTGCATGCTTATGTCCCATGCAAGAAATGGGGATGAATTTCAAACATCGGGGCACCATTGATTGCCGGCAAAACATTGAGATGTCTGGTTTTTAAATTCTAGTAAATCCAAAACTTGTCTGAAATTCATGAAAGTTGGCATGCTATCATGGAGCGGCATCAACTTGCCATGGTGCAAATTTTGTCCGATTTGTGGCAGGTTTGGGTATATGCTTCTCACAAACCGGAGCTTCTCACAACAAGCATGATTGTTTTGGGTAGGGAACGTCCCACCGTTGGGGACGAAACGATATCCATTGCCTCTTATTGCTTTCAAATTTTTTTCTCATGTCAACATAGAACAACAGGAGTGTTGTGTGAATTTTTTTGAATTTTTGGGGTTCGTTTGGACATTTTTGTGTATTAACTGAGTTTTCAATGTATTTCATGTGCATAATTCAAATTTGAACTACATGCACATGCTCCAGTGCATATAAATTGGTTGAAATATAAAATATGTGTCCATGGGCGCAAGCTTAGGTCCCATGCACGAAATGGGAATGAATTTCAAACACCAGGGCACCGTTGATTGGCGGCAAAACATTGAGATGCCTGGTTTTTAAATTCTAGTAAATACAAAACTCGTCTGATATTCATGAAACTTAGAATGCTTTCGTGGAGCGGCATCAACTTGTCGTGGTACAAATTTTGTCCATTTGGGGCAGGTTTGGGTATATGCTTCTCACAAACTGGAGCTTCTCACAAGAAGCATGATGGTTTTCGGTAGGGAACGTCCCACCTTTGGGGACGAAACGATATCCATTGCCTCTTATTGCTTTCAAATTTTTTACTCATGTCAACCTAGAATAACAGGAGTGTTGTGTGATTTTTTGTGTTTTTTCGGGGTTTGTTTGGAAATTTTTATGCATTAACTGAGTTTTCAATGCATTTTATGTGCATAGTTCAAATTTGAACTACACGCACATGCTCCAGTGCATATAAATTGGTTCAAAAATCAAATATGTGTCCTTGGGTGCATGCTTAGGTCCCATGTAAGAAATGGGAATGAATTTCAAACACCGAGGCACCGTTGATTGCCAGAAAAACATTGAGATACCTGGTTTTTAAATTCTAGTAAATCCAAAACTCGTCTGAAACTCATGAAACTTGGCATTCTATCATGGAGCGGCATCAACATGTCATGGTACAAATTTTGTCCCATTTGGGGCAGGTTTGGGTATATGCTTCTCACAAACCGGAGCTTCTCACAACAAGCATGATGGTTTTCGGTGGGGAACGTCCCACCTTTGGGGACGAAACAATATCCATTGCCTCTTATTGCTTTCCAATTTTTTTATCATGTCAACATAGAACAACAGGAGTGTTGTGTGAGTTTTTGTGATTTTTCGGGGTTCGTTTGGACATTTTTATCCATTAACTGAGTTTTCAATGCATTTTATGTTCATAATTCAAATTTGAACTACATGCACATGCTCTAGTGCATATAAATTGGTTAAAAACATATGTCCTTGGGTGCATGCTTAGGTCCCATGCAAGAAATGGGGATGAATTTCAAACACCGGGGCACCATTGATTGCCGGCAAA
This sequence comes from Aegilops umbellulata, assembly GCA_032464435.1. Taxonomy (NCBI): domain Eukaryota; kingdom Viridiplantae; phylum Streptophyta; class Magnoliopsida; order Poales; family Poaceae; genus Aegilops; species Aegilops umbellulata. Next base: position 143,576,624 of record CP136059.1, read on the forward strand.
ACATTGAGATGTCTGGTTTTTAAATTCTAGTAAATCCAAAACTTGTCTGAAATTCATGAAAGTTGGCATGCTATCATGGAGCGGCATCAACTTGCCATGGTGCAAATTTTGTCCGATTTGTGGCAGGTTTGGGTATATGCTTCTCACAAACCGGAGCTTCTCACAACAAGCATGATTGTTTTGGGTAGGGAACGTCCCACCGTTGGGGACGAAACGATATCCATTGCCTCTTATTGCTTTCAAATTTTTTTCTCATGTCAACATAGAACAACAGGAGTGTTGTGTGAATTTTTTTGATTTTTTGGGGTTCGTTTGGACATTTTTGTGTATTAACTGAGTTTTCAATGTATTTCATGTGCATAATTCAAATTTGAACTACATGCACATGCTCCAGTGCATATAAATTGGTTGAAATATAAAATATGTGTCCATGGGCGCAAGCTTAGGTCCCATGCACGAAATGGGAATGAATTTCAAACACCAGGGCACCGTTGATTGGCGGCAAAACATTGAGATGCCTGGTTTTTAAATTCTAGTAAATACAAAACTCGTCTGATATTCATGAAACTTAGAATGCTTTCGTGGAGCGGCATCAACTTGTCGTGGTACAAATTTTGTCCATTTGGGGCAGGTTTGGGTATATGCTTCTCACAAACTGGAGCTTCTCACAAGAAGCATGATGGTTTTCGGTAGGGAACGTCCCACCTTTGGGGACGAAACGATATCCATTGCCTCTTATTCCTTTCAAATTTTTTACTCATGTCAACCTAGAATAACAGGAGTGTTGTGTGATTTTTTGTGTTTTTTCGGGGTTTGTTTGGAAATTTTTATGCATTAACTGAGTTTTCAATGCATTTTATGTGCATAGTTCAAATTTGAACTACACGCACATGCTCCAGTGCATATAAATTGGTTCAAAAATCAAATATGTGTCCTTGGGTGCATGCTTAGGTCCCATGTAAGAAATGGGAATGAATTTCAAACACCGAGGCACCGTTGATTGCCAGAAAAACATTGAGATACCTGGTTTTTAAATTCTAGTAAATCCAAAACTCGTCTGAAACTCATGAAACTTGGCATTCTATCATGGAGCGGCATCAACATGTCATGGTACAAATTTTGTCCCATTTGGGGCAGGTTTGGGTATATGCTTCTCACAAACCGGAGCTTCTCACAACAAGCATGATGGTTTTCGGTGGGGAACGTCCCACCTTTGGGGACGAAACAATATCCATTGCCTCTTATTGCTTTCCAATTTTTTTATCATGTCAACATAGAACAACAGGAGTGTTGTGTGAGTTTTTGTGATTTTTCGGGGTTCGTTTGGACATTTTTATCCATTAACTGAGTTTTCAATGCATTTTATGTTCATAATTCAAATTTGAACTACATGCACATGCTCTAGTGCATATAAATTGGTTAAAAACATATGTCCTTGGGTGCATGCTTAGGTCCCATGCAAGAAATGGGGATGAATTTCAAACACCGGGGCACCATTGATTGCCGGCAAAACATTGAGATGTCTGGTTTTTAAATTCTAGTAAATCCAAAACTTGTCTGAAATTCATGAAAGTTGGCATGCTATCATGGAGCGGCATCAACTTGCCATGGTGCAAATTTTGTCCGATTTGTGGCAGGTTTGGGTATATGCTTCTCACAAACCGGAGCTTCTCACAACAAGCATGATTGTTTTCGGTAGGGAACGTCCCACCGTTGGGGACGAAACGATATCCATTGCCTCTTATTGCTTTCAAATTTATTTCTCATGTCAACATAGAACAACAGGAGTGTTGTGTGATTTTTTTTATTTTCCGGGGTTCGTTTGGACATTTTTGTGTATTAACTGAGTTTTCAATGTATTTCATGTGCATAATTCAAATTTGAACTACATGCACATGCTCCAGTGCATATAAATTGGTTGAAATATAAAATATGTGTCCATGGGCGCAAGCTTAGGTCCCATGCACGAAATGGGAATGAATTTCAAACACCGGGGCACCGTTGATTGCAGGCAAAACATTGAGATGCCTGGTTTTTAAATTCTAGTAAATACAAAACTCGTCTGATATTCATGAAACTTGGCATGCTTTCATGGAGTGGCATCAACTTGTCGTGGTACAAATTTTGTCCATTTGGGGCAGGTTTGGGTATATGCTTCTCACAAACTGGAGCTTCTCACAACAAGTATGATGGTTTTCGGTAGGGAATGTCCCACCTTTGGGGACGAAACGATATCCATTGCCTCTCTCTCAATTTTTTTTCTCATGTCAACATAGAATAACAGGAGTGTTGTGTGATTTTTTGTGTTTTTTCGGGGTTCGTTTGGAAATTTTTATGCATTAACTGAGTTTTCAATGCATTTTATGTGCATAGTTCAAATTTGAACTACATGCACATGCTCCAGTGCATATAAAAGTGTTCAAAAATCAAATATGTGTCCTTGGGTGCATGGTTAGGTCCCATGTAAGAAATGGGAATGAATTTCAAACACCGAGGCACCGTTGATTGCCCGAAAAACAATGAGATACCTGGTTTTTAAATTCTAGTAAATCCAAAACTCTTCTGAAACTCATGAAACTTGTCATTCTATCATGGAGCGGCATCAACATGTCATGGTACAAATTTTGTCCCATTTGGGGCAGGTTTGGGTATATGCTTCTCACAAACCGGAGCTTCTCACAACAAGCATGATGGTTTTCGGTGGGGAACGTCCCACCTTTGGGGACGAAACAATATCCATTGCCTCTTATTGCTTTCCAATTTTTTTATCATGTCAACATAGAACAACAGGAGTGTTGTGTGAGTTTTTGTGATTTTTCGGGGTTCGTTTGGACATTTTTATCCATTAACTGAGTTTTCAATGCATTTTATGTTCATAATTCAAATTTGAACTACATGCACATGCTCTAGTGCATATAGATTGGTTAAAAACATATGTCCTTGGGTGCATGCTTAGGTCACATGCAAGAAATGGGGATGAATTTCAAACACCGGGGCACCATTGATTGCCGGCAAAACATTGAGATGTCTGGTTTTTAAATTCTAGTAAATCCAAAACTTGTCTGAAATTCATGAAAGTTGGCATGCTATCATGGAGCGGCATCAACTTGCCATGGTGCAAATTTTGTCCGATTTGTGGCAGGTTTGGGTATATGCTTCTCACAAACCGGAGCTTCTCACAACAAGCATGATTGTTTTCGGTAGGGAACGTCCCACCGTTGGGGACGAAACGATATCCATTGCCTCTTATTGCTTTCAAATTTTTTTCTCATGTCAACATAGAACAACAGGAGTGTTGTGTGATTTTTTTTATTTTCCGGGGTTCGTTTGGACATTTTTGTGTATTAACTGAGTTTTCAATGTATTTCATGTGCATAATTCAAATTTGAACTACATGCACATGCTCCAGTGCATATAAATTGGTTGAAATATAAAATATGTGTCCATGGGCGCAAGCTTAGGTCCCATGCACGAAATGGGAATGAATTTCAAACACCGGGGCACCGTTGATTGCAGGCAAAACATTGAGATGCCTGGTTTTTAAATTCTAGTAAATACAAAACTCGTCTGATATTCATGAAACTTGGCATGCTTTCATGGAGTGGCATCAACTTGTCGTGGTACAAATTTTGTCCATTTGGGGCAGGTTTGGGTATATGCTTCTCACAAACTGGACCTTGTCACAACAAGTATGATGGTTTTCGGTAGGGAACGTCCCACCTTTGGGGACGAAACGATATCCATTGCCTCTCTCTCAATTTTTTTTCTCATGTCAACATAGAATAACAGGAGTGTTGTGTGATTTTTTGTGTTTTTTCGGGGTTCGTTTGGAAATTTTTATGCATTAACTGAGTTTTCAATGCATTTTATGTGCATAGTTCAAATTTGAACTACATGCACATGCTCCAGTGCATATAAAAGTGTTCAAAAATCAAATATGTGTCCTTGGGTGCATGGTTAGGTCCCATGTAAGAAATGGGAATGAATTTCAAACACCGAGGCACCGTTGATTGCCCGAAAAACAATGAGATACCTGGTTTTTAAATTCTAGTAAATCCAAAACTCTTCTGAAACTCATGAAACTTGTCATTCTATCATGGAGCGGCATCAACATGTCATGGTACAAATTTTGTCCCATTTGGGGCAGGTTTGGGTATATGCTTCTCACAAACCGGAGCTTTTCACAACAAGCATGATGGTTTTCGGTGGGGAACGTCCCACCTTTGGGGACGAAACAATATCCATTGCCTCTTATTGCTTTCCAATTTTTTTATCGTGTCAACATAGAACAACAGGAGTGTTGTGTGAGTTTTTGTGATTTTTAGGGGTTCGTTTGGACATTTTTATCCATTAACTGAATTTTCAATGCATTTTATGTTCATAATTCAAATTTGAACTACATGCACATGCTCTAGTGCATATAAATTGGTTAAAAACATATGTCCTTGGGTGCATGCTTAGGTCCCATGCAAGAAATGGGGATGAATTTCAAACACCGGGGCACGATTGATTGCCGGCAAAACATTGAGATGTCTGGTTATTAAATTCTAGTAAATCCAAAACTTGTCTGAAATTCATGAAAGTTGGCATGCTATCATGGAGCGGCATCAACTTGCCATGGTGCAAATTTTGTCCGATTTGTGGCAGCTTTTGGTATATGCTTCTCACAAACCGGAGCTTCTCACAACAAGCATGATTGTATTCGGTAGGGAACGTCCTACCGTTGGGGACGAAACGATATCCATTGCCTCTTATTGCTTTCAAAAAATTTTCTCATGTCAACATAGAACAACAGGAGTGTTGTGTTAATTTTTTTGATTTTTCGGGGTTCGTTTGGACATTTTTGTGTATTAACTGAGTTTTCGATGTATTTCATGTGTATAATTCAAATTTGAACTACATGCACATGCTCCAGTGCATATAAATTGGTTGAAATATAAAATATGTGTCCATGGGCGCAAGCTTAGGTCCCATGCACGAAATGGGAATGAATTTCAAACACCGGGGCACCGTTGATTGGCGGCAAAACATTGAGATGCCTGGTTTTTAAATTCTAGTAAATACAAAACTCGTCTGATATTCATGAAACTTAGAATGCTTTCGTGGAGCGGCATCAACTTATCGTGGTACAAATTTTGTCCATTTGGGGCAGGTTTGGGTATATGCTTCTCACAAACTGGAGCTTCTCACAACAAGCATGATGGTTTTCGGTAGGGAACGTCCCACCTTTGGGGACGAAACGATATCCATTGCCTCTTATTGCTTTCAAATTTTTTACTCATGTCAACCTAGAATAACAGGAGTGTTGTGTGATTTTTTGTGTTTTTTCGGGGTTCGTTTGGAAATTTTTATGCATTAACTGAGTTTTCAATGCATTTTATGTGCATAGTTCAAATTTGAACTACACGCACATGCTCCAGTGCATATAAATTGGTTCAAAAATCAAATATGTGTCCTTGGGTGCATGCTTAGGTCCCATGTAAGAAATGGGAATGAATTTCAAACACCGAGGCACCGTTGATTGCCAGAAAAAAATTGAGATACCTGGTTTTTAAATTCTAGTAAATCCAAAACTCGTCTGAAACTCATGAAACTTGGCATTCTATCATGGAGCGGCATTAACATGTCATGGTACAAATTTTGTCCCATTTGGGGCAGGTTTGGGTATATGCTTCTCACAAACCGGAGCTTCTCACAACAAGCATGATGGTTTTCGGTGGGGAACGTCCCACCTTTGGGGACGAAACAATATCCATTGCCTCTTATTGCATTCCAATTTTTTTATCATGTCAACATAGAACAACAGGAGTGTTGTGTGAGTTTTTGTGATTTTTCGGGGTTCGTTTGGACATTTTTATCCATTAACTGAGTTTTCAATGCATTTTATGTTCATAATTCAAATTTGAACTACATGCACATGCTCTAGTGCATATAAATTGGTTAAAAACATATGTCCTTGGGTGCATGCTTAGGTCCCATGCAAGAAATGGGGATGAATTTCAAACACCGGGGCACCATTGATTGCCGGCAAAACATTGAGATGCCTGGTTTTTAAATTCTAGTAAATCCAAAACTTGTTTGAAATTCATAAAACTTGGCATGCTATCATGGAGCGGCATCAACTTGCCATGGTGCAAATTTTGTCCGATTTGTGGCAGGTTTGGGTATATGCTTCTCACAAACCGGAGCTTCTCACAACAACCATGATTGTTTTCGGTAGGGAACGTCCCACCGTTGGGGACGAAACGATATCCATTGCCTCTTATTGCTTTCAAATTTATTTCTCATGTCAACATAGAACAACAGGAGTGTTGTGTGATTTTTTTTATTTTCCGGGGTTCGTTTGGACATTTTTGTGTATTAACTGAGTTTTCAATGTATTTCATGTGCATAATTCAAATTTGAACTACATGCACATGCTCCAGTGCATATAAATTGGTTGAAATATAAAATATGTGTCCATGGGCGCAAGCTTAGGTCCCATGCACGAAATGGGAATGAATTTCAAACACCGGGGCACCGTTGATTGCAGGCAAAACATTGAGATGCCTGGTTTTACAAAACTCGTCTGATATTCATGAAACTTGGCATGCTTTCATGGAGTGGCATCAACTTGTCGTGGTACAAATTTTGTCCATTTGGGGCAGGTTTGGGTATATGCTTCTCACAAACTGGAGCTTCTCACAACAAGTATGATGGTTTTCGGTAGGGAACGTCCCACCTTTGGGGACGAAACGATATCCATTGCCTCTCTCTCAATTTTTTTTCTCATGTCAACATAGAATAACAGGAGTGTTGTGTGATTTTTTGTGTTTTTTCGGGGTTCGTTTGGAAATTTTTATGCATTAACTGAGTTTTCAATGCATTTTATGTGCATAGTTCAAATTTGAACTACATGCACATGCTCCAGTGCATATAAAAGTGTTCGAAAATCAAATATGTGTCCTTGGGTGCATGGTTAGGTCCCATGTAAGAAATGGGAATGAATTTCAAACACCGAGGCACCGTTGATTGCCCGAAAAACAATGAGATACCTGGTTTTTAAATTCTAGTAAATCCAAAACTCTCCTGAAACTCATGAAACTTGTCATTCTATCATGGAGCGGCATCAACATGTCATGGTACAAATTTTGTCCCATTTGGGGCAGGTTTGGGTATATGCTTCTCACAAACCGGAGCTTCTCACAACAAGCATGATGGTTTTCGGTGGGGAACGTCCCACCTTTGGGGACGAAACAATATCCATTGCCTCTTATTGCTTTCCAATTTTTTTATCGTGTCAACATAGAACAACAGGAGTGTTGTGTGAGTTTTTGTGATTTTTCGGGGTTCGTTTGGACATTTTTATCCATTAACTGAGTTTTCAATGCATTTTATGTTCATAATTCAAATTTGAACTACATGCACATGCTCTAGTGCATATAAATTGGTTAAAAACATATGTCCTTGGGTGCATGCTTAGGTCCCATGCAAGAAATGGGGATGAATTTCAAACACCGGGGCACCATTTATTGCCGGCAAAACATTGAGATGTCTGGTTTTTAAATTCTAGTAAATCCAAAACTTGTCTGAAATTCATGAAAGTTGGCATGCTATCATGGAGCGGCATCAACTTGCCATGGTGCAAATTTTGTCCGATTTGTGGCAGCTTTGGGTATATGCTTCTCACAAACCGGAGCTTCTCACAACAAGCATGATTGTTTTCGGTAGGGAACGTCCTACCGTTGGGGACGAAACGATATCCATTGCCTCTTATTGCTTTCAAAAAAATTTCTCATGTCAACATAGAACAACAGGAGTGTTGTGTTAATTTTTTTTGATTTTTCGGGGTTCGTTTGGACATTTTTGTGTATTAACTGAGTTTTCGATGTATTTCATGTGCATAATTCAAATTTGAACTACATGCACATGCTCCAGTGCATATAAATTGGTTGAAAAATAAAATATGTGTCCATGGGCGCAAACTTAGGTCCCATGCATGAAATGGGAATGAATTTCAAACACCGGGGCACCGTTGATTGCCGGCAAAACATTGAGATGCCTGGTTTTTAAATTCTAGTAAATCCAAAACTTGTCTGATATTCATGAAACTTGGCATGCTTTCATGGAGCGGCATCAACTTGTCGTGGTACAAATTTTGTCCATTTGGGGCAGGTTTGGGTATATGCTTCTCACAAACCGGAGCTTCTCACAACAAGCATGATGGTTTTTGGTAGGGAACGTCCCACCTTTGGGGACGAAACGATATCCATTGTGCCTCTCTCAATTTTTTTTCTCATGTCAACATAGAATAACAGGAGTGTTGTGTGATTTTTTGTGTTTTTTGGGGTTCGTTTGGAAATTTTTATGCATTAACTCAGTTTTCAATGCATTTTATGTGCATAGTTCAAATTTGAACTACATGCACATGCTCGAGTGCATATAAATTGGTTCAGAAATCAAATATGTGTCCTTGGGTGCATCCTTAGGTCCCATGTAAGAAATGGGAATGAATTACAAACACCGAGGCACCGTTGATTGCCAGAAAAACATTGAGATACCTGGTTTTTAAATTCTAGTAAATCCAAAACTCGTCTGAAACTCATGAAACTTGGCATTCTATCATGGAGCGGCTTCAACATGTCATCGTACAAATTTTGTCCCATTTGGGGCAGGTTTGGGTATATGCTTCTCACAAACCGGAGCTTCTCACAACACGCAAGATGGTTTTCGGTAGGGAACGTCCCACCTTTGGGGACGAAACGATATCCATTGCATCTTATTGCTTTCCAATTTTTTTATCGTGTCAACATAGAACAACAGGAGTGTTGTGTGATTTTTTGTGATTTTTCGGGGTTCGTTTGGACATTTTTATCCATTAACTGATTTTTCAATGCATTTTATGTGCATAATTCAAATTTGAACTACATGCACATGCACTAGTGCATATAAATTGGTTAAAAACATATGTCCTTGGGTGCATGCTTAGGTCCCATGCAAGAAATGGGGATGAATTTCAAACACCGAGGCACCATTGATTGCCGGCAAAACATTGAGATGTCTGGTTTTTAAATTCTAGTAAATCCAAAACTTGTCTGAAATTCATGAAAGTTGGCATGCTATCATGGAGCGGCATCAACTTGCCGTGGTGCAAATTTTGTCCGATTTGTGGCAGGTTTGGGTATATGCTTCTCACAAACCGGAGCTTCTCACAACAAGCATGATTGTTTTCGGTAGGGAACGTCCCACCGTTGGGGACGAAACGATATCCGTTGCCTCTTATTGCTTTCAAACTTTTTTCAAATGTCAACATAGGACAACGGGAGTGTTGTGTGAATTTTTTTGATTTTTCGGGGTTCGTTTGGACATTTTTGTGCATTAACTGAGTTTTCAATGTATTTCATGTGCATAATTCAAATTTGAACTACATGCACATGCTCTAGTGCATATAAATTGGTTGAAAAATAAAATAGGTGTCCATCGGCGCAAGCTTAAGTCCCATGCAAGAAATGGGAATGAATTTCAAAACCGGGGCACCGTTGATTGCCGGCAAAACATTGAGATGCCTGGTTTTTAAATTCTAGTATATCCAAAACTTGTCTAAAATTCATAAAACTTGGCGTGCTACCAGAGAGCGGCATCAACATGACGTGATACAAATTTTGTCCCATTTGGGGCAGGTTTGGGTATATGCTTCTCACAAACCGGAGCTTTTCACAACAAGCATGATGGTTTTCTATAGGGAATGTCCCACCTTTCGGGACGAAACGATATCAATTGCCTCTTACTTCTTTCAAAAGTTTTTCTCGTGTCAACATAGAACAACAGCAGTGTTGTGTTTTGTGATTTTTCGGGGTTTGTTTGGACATTTTTATGCATTAACTAAGTTTCCAGTGCATTTTATGTGCATAATTCAAATTTGAACTACATGCACATGCTCCAGTGCATATAAATTGGTTGAAAAATAAAATATGTGTCCATGGGCGCAAGCTTAGGTCCCATGCATGAAATGGGAATGAATTTCAAACACCGGGGCACCGTTGATTGCCGGCAAAACATTGAGATGCCTGGTTTTTAAATTCTAGTAAATCCAAAACTTGTCTGATATTCATGAAACTTGGCATGCTTTCATGGAGCGGCATCAACTTGTCGTGGTACAAATTTTGTCCATTTGAGGCAGGTTTGGGTATATGCTTCTCACAAACCGGAGCTTCTCACAACAAGCATGATGGTTTTTGCTAGGGAACGTCCCACCTTTGGGGACGAAACGATATCCATTGTGCCTCTCTCAATTTTTTTTCTCATGTCAACATAGAATAACAGGAGTGTTGTGTGATTTTTTGTGTTTTTTGGGGTTAGTTTGGAAATTTTTATGCATTAACTTAGTTTTCAATGCATTTTATGTGCATAGTTCAAATTTGAACTACATGCACATGCTCGAGTGCATATAAATTGGTTCAAAAATCAAATATGTGTCCTTGGGTGCATCCTTAGGTCCCATGTAAGAAATGGGAATGAATTTCAAACACCGAGGCACCGTTGATTGCCAGAAAAACATTGAGATACCTGGTTTTTAAATTCTAGTAAATCCAAAACTCGTCTGAAACTCATGAAACTTGGCATTCTATCATGGAGCGGCTTCAACATGTCATCGTACAAATTTTGTCCCATTTGGGGCAGGTTTGGGTATATGCTTCTCTCAAACCGGAGCTTCTCACAACACGCAAGATGGTTTTCGGTAGGGAACGTCCCACCTTTGGGGACGAAACGATATCCATTGCATCTTATTGCTTTCCAATTTTTTTATCGTGTCAACATAGAACAACAGGAGTGTTGTGTGATTTTTTGTGATTTTTCGGGGTTCGTTTGGACATTTTTATCCATTAACTGAGTTTTCAATGCATTTTATGTGCATAATTCAAATTTGAACTACATGCACATGCTCAAGAGCATGTAAATTGGTTGAAAAATCAAATATGTGTCCTTGTGTGCATGCTTAGGTCCCATGAAAGAATTGGGAATGAATTTCAAACACCGGGGCACCGTTGATTGGCAGCAAAACATTGAGATGCCTGGTTTTTAAATTCTAGTAAATCCAAAACTCGTCTGAAATTCATAAAACTTGGCATGCTATCACGGAGCGGCATCAACATGCCGTGGTACATGTTTTCTCTCATTTGGGGCAGGTTTGGGTATATGCTTCTCACAAACCGGAGCTTCTCACAACAAGCATGATGGTTTTCGGTAGGGAACGTCCCACCTTTCGGGACGAAGCGATATTCATTGCCTCTTATTGCTTTCAAAATTTTTTCTCATGTCAACATAGAACAACAGGAGTGTTGTGTGATGTTTTGTGATTTTTCGGGGTTCGTTTGGACATTTTTATGCATTAACTGAGTTTTCAATGCATTTTATGTGCATAATTCAAATTTGAACTACATGCACATGCTCTAGTGCATATACATTGGTTGAAAAATCAAATATGTGTCCTTGGGTGCATGCTTAGGTCCCATGCAAGAAATGGGTATGAATTTCAAACACCGGGGCACCGTTGATTGCTGGCTATACATTGACATGGCTGGTTTTTTAGTTCTAGTAAATCCAAAATTCATGTGAAATTCATGAAACTTGGCATGTTGTCATGGAGCGGCATCAACATGCCATGGTACAAATTATATCCCATTTGGTCCAGGTTTGGGTATATGCTTCTCACAAACCGAAGCTTCTCACAATAAGCATGATGGTTTTCGGTAGGGAACGTCCCAGCTTTGGGGTCGAAACAATATCCATTGCCTCTTATTGCTTGCAACTTTTTTTCTCGTGTCAACATAGAACAACAGGAGTGTTGTGTGAATTATGTGATTTTTTGGGGTTTGTTTGGACATTTTTATGCATCAACTGAGTTTTCAATGCATTTTATGTGCATAATTCAAATTTGAACTACATGCACATGGTTTGGGGGAATCGGCTTCCTCGAACACCTATGGGGACCGAGCCCCTTACTGGTTCGGCGGGGGGCGGAATTTGCACGAAGAGCAGATCGAGGCGATGCACACGAGGGGTTTACCCAGCTTCGGGCCGCACGATTGCGTAAAACCCTACTGCTGCTTTGTGGTTTGTATTGTGTTCTTGCTCGGAGGCGCGTGGTGCTACAGTACACACGAGCCGATGGCGAGGCCGAGCATGAAAATGGGTGTCCTCCCCTCTACGTGCGCATGGGGCCTCCTTTTATATGCTCAAGGGGTTACCCACAGGTGGCAGCGTAGGTGGGGGCAAAAATGGTAGAATGCTGTAGTCGGTACAGCTGCCTGCACAGTGGCTGTACAGTGCTATCATACCTAACTCTGATGGCGGGGGACAAGGGCATTAAATGCCCGTCCGCGTCGCCCAGACGGTGCAGGGAAGTGGATCGTCAGGAGCGCCACCGTTTGCCACGATGGCTACTCTGTCAGCTTCGCTTCGCCACCGCATGCCCCTGGCTGCACAGCCTCCCGCCACGTGCGCCTGGGATGCCCCCAGAGCGACACGTTGGTGGGTGAGCTGGAGCGCAGGCACGAGGTTGTAACTTGCCGCGGCAAGCGCCTTGCCGCGGTGGATGTCTTGTCGCGTCCGGGAGCTTGTCGCTCACCGGGCCTTGCCGGGGCACGGGGCGCGTCGTGGCAAGGTCCTTGTCGTGCCGTGGACGGCCTTCCTGGCAAGCTCCTCTTGCCGGGGTCTTGTGCTTTGAGCGGCAGTCCCGGCAAGCTCCTCTTGCCAGGGCCTTGCTCTCTTCGGGTGGCCTTCCCGGCAAGCTCCTCTTGCCGGGGCCTTGGCTCAAATACTTTGTTCTTGAATGTCCCCAGAGGGGACCATGGAGGGTCTTGGCGATCACCTGGCAGGCCTTGCCGTGGGGTGCTACGACTGCCCGTGCACAAGTTCGGGGTACTAAGGTACCCCTATTTTAGTACACCGACAGGAGCCCCCGGGCCTGGGCCATACACGGTGCCGAGCGCTGTTGGGCCAGGCCCAAAACAGTGCACGGGCACGCGCGGCCTGGGTCATGCTGCATCTTTTTCTGCGCCCACCACGTCCTCACCGAACGGTACGCGTTGAACGCGGCATCGTGGGGAGAGGCGTGCGTGACGTGGGCGGCGTGCGCGGGGCCGAGCCCTGCAGGCATGCGTCACGTCGCAATAAATGGGGACGGTTCGTGCCATCTTCATAAGTGGAGGGAGGCGTGGAGGCGTGGCTTCTTCGCTGGACGGAGTCGAGGGCGGTCTCCGAGGCGTCCGCTCCCCACGATCACGGGGTGGGGGGAGGTCGCCTCACCCGTCGCCTCGGTCCTGCACGTAAGCCACGCGGACTCCATGCACTGGAGTTGCGGGCGGTGGAGGCAGAAAACCGGGCCGTCGCGGGTCGAGGCAGCAGGCCGGCCCCGGTCGCCTGGCCTCCCTGCGCGCTGATTGGTTGAGCGGGGCGGTCGAGTCCCCACCCTGCTCCCTTATAAGGAGCAAGAGGGGGGGGCGACGGGAACCCACACTCCTCCATCTCTTCCTCTCTTCATCTTCTGATCCCCTCTCTCCATCCGCCATGGAGAAAGGGAACCCTGGTACTTCATCGGTGGCGGCGAGGGTTGCCGCCAGGCAACGCGCCCCTCCTCCCCTTGCACCCGCGGTGGCGGAGCCAGCCGCAAGGGGAAGGGGGAGAGGGCGAGGTCGTGGACGAGGGCGTGGACGAGGCCGCGGCGCTCAGGGAATAGGCGGGCGGGGCGACGCGCCGGCCTCGCCTCCGCCAGCGGCACCTCTTCCCATGGCGGTCCATCTCGGGGATGATCCTTGCGAGTTCTTCGTCAGGCTGCGCCGGGCGCCTCGCCGCCGCCTCCGCCTCCCGGCTCCCTTCACGAGCATGATGGAGATGGAGCAACCCGAGACGCTAAGGCTGTGCATGAAGGGCTGCGGGATCAGCGGCATGCGGGTCCACGTCGAGTTCCCAGCCCACGGCGTACTATATCTTGGCCGAGGGTGGAAGACATTCACCCGTATCCAGACCTTGACGGAGAGGTTCACCCTCCATTTCAAGTTGATGGAGGGTGATCTCCTCTCCGTCAAGGCCTTCGGGGACTTCGGGACCCGGGCCCGGTGCTGCGTGGATAGCTCCTCCGATAGCGAAAGCTCCTCCTCGAGCGAGAGTGACGAGGAGGGGAGCGACAGCAACGACGAGGGAAGCGGTCGTCGGGATGACGGGTTCGACTAGGCGCCGGTCGCAGCTCCGTGTGGCACCGGCGACCCCATCATCCGAGTCGCCGGCTCCTTGAGCTTCTCGGGGTCTTCTTCCCGAGCGGCTGGAGTGGCGAGGCTGCGGAAGAGGGGGAGGACTAGCGGCAAGGCCGGTAACTCGGAGTACGAGGGCTAGGTGCCCCCGACAGCGTATTGACGTCCTGCTGCCTCATCTTCGAGCTCCATCTCCGGCGCCACCGCCACCATCCAGCCTCCGGAGCCCCCGGGGCGTTCTGTTGGTGTCTTCTGCCACCCGTAGCTCGCCTAGGCGCCCCTTTTGCCCTTTTCGCCTCCTTGTCCTACCTCTTGAGGAGAGAGACAAGAAAGGGATTACGGGCATCTTATCTTTTTTCAATCTGTAAGCCCTCGGGCCTTAGTTGTATTTAAAACTTGTAATCCCATCTTTCATGTTTTTCATTCCCTCTGAACTGTACCTGAGCGGAATGTTTTTAATGAAAAGGGGATGTTTGCCGGGCCATTTGTCCCATGGGTGGAACCCACGCCAAGGAGCGAACCCTTTGTATCGTTAGGATAGACATTTCTTCGCCCGGCAACAGGCCCTGCCGTCTTCCCGCGCCTCTCGACCCTTCTCACGCTCTTGGCGGAGGCGGGGAGAAGGCGGGTTCCGGCGCCTCGCTTTGCCCCTTTGCCGCCGCGACTACTACCAAGACGGGCCCCAGGAACGCGCTCTGGGGCCTGTCGTCGAGGGAGCACGGCATCTTTTAGGAGGAAACAAGGTTTTCGTATTCCACAGTTCATGAGAAAATGCATGACAAGGGATGCAAAAACTTATCTGGGACAGCAGCCCCCGACAACTCCGGCTTGCCGCGGGTGGGTCCTTGTACTTGCAGCCCCCCGGCAACATTGGCTTGTCGGGGACCAGATGCTGGCCCGCCCTTCTTCTCTTCTTCGCCCTTAAGCGGTCTGACCAGGATGTACAAAACCCTGCGAACCAAAGGAAACGAAGGAACAGAAAAAAAGGACGCAGACTCGACCTCTAAGCTAGGGGTTAGCAGTTGTTAGGCACTATCAACCCTATCCAAGGACGAGACTCGACTCAGCATGCATGCTAAAACTTAGGGCGCCAGCGCTTCATTTCTGCTGCTCAGGGTCTGCGCCTGGCTTTGTACAAAGGATTACATGCAACTGCGGCAAGACTTGTACAAAAGGTTGGTTGCCGGGCGGGGCCCGACAACCGCGCCTTACGGGTAAAACTTACGAAGATGCTCAATATTCCAGGAGTTGCTCACCGGAGTGCCATCTTCGGTCTCGAGGCGGACAGCGCCGGGCCTCGTGACTCGTCTCACCCGGTAAGGGCCTTCCCACTTTGGCGTCAACTTGTTATGATTCTTGGCGGACGGGGCGCGCCGAAGAACAAGGTCGCCTTCCTCGAAGCTTCTGGCTTTAACTTTGCGGCTATGGTAGCGACGCAAAGCTTGCTGGTAGCGAGAGGCTCGCACAGCAGCCTGAAGACGATCTTCCTCAAGGAGCAGCGCGTCATCTTCACGCAGCCGCTCTTGCTCAAGCTCATCATAAGTGAGCACTCGAGGTGACCCGTATACGAGTTCTATGGGGGTAACTGCTTCTGCTCCATAGACTAGAACAAATGGTGTCTGGCCAGTGGCTCGATTTGGCGTCGTTCTGATCGACCAAAGAGCCACCGGCAGCTCCTCGATCCAGTTTCTTCCGCACTTGTGCAGCCTGTCAAAAGTTCTGGTCTTGAGCCCGCGCAGTACTTCGGCGTTGGCCCTTTCAGCTTGACCGTTGCTCCTAGGATGAGCAACAGAAGCGAAGCAGACCTTGGTGCCGAGATCTTGGACGTATTGCATGAAGGCGCGGCTCGTGAATTGTGTACCGTTGTCGGTGATGATCCTGTTGGGGATCCCGAAGCGGCAGACAATCGACCTGAAGAACTTGATGGCTGACTGTGCTGTCACCTTCCTCACTGGTTCCACTTCCGGCCACTGTGAACTTGTCGATTGCGACGTACAAGTACTCAAAGCCCCCGACAGCTCGGGGGAAGGGGCCGAGGATGTCGAGCCCCCAGACCGAAAATGGCCAGGATAAAGGGATCGTCTGGAGAGCTTGAGCTGGCTGGTGTATCTGCTTGGCATGGAACTGGCACGCTTCACACTTAGTTACTTGTGCAGTTGCATCCTGGAGGGCTGTCGGCCAGAAGAAACCTTGCCGGAACGCTTTGCCGGCGAGTGCTCTTGCGCCAATGTGGTGACCACATATGCCTCCATGTATCTCTGCCAACAGCTGTTGTCCGTCTTCCCGGGAAATACACTTCAATTTCACACTGTTGCGCCCTCTTCTGTATAGTGTGTTGTCAACGAACTGGTACATACTCGAGCACCGGGCTACTCTTTCCGCTTCTTCTTGTTCTTCGGGAAGTTCTCCGTGCTGGAGGAAATGGACAGTCTGCTGCGCCCATGCCGGAGCCTGCGGCTCGACAACAAGGACTGAAGGCACTTCTGCTGCTGCGGGAACGTCCGCTTCTACGGTGAGGATCTGGGGCTCGGCCGGACCTTGACGTTCCCCGGGAAGCTTGCCGGAACAAAACTTGTCGGGAGCGCCTGCTTCTACGGAACAAACCCTGGGGTTTTCCGGAGCAGACGGTTCCTCAGCGCTCTTGGCGTCGATCTTGGGGACCTTCTTGGCGGCGGCTCCGGGGAGCTCTGCCGGAAGATAGTCGCCGGAGACCAACTTCCTCTTCTTGCTCTGTCTGGTTGATGGCGTTACGGATGGCTGAGTCAGCTTGAGCACAAAGGTCCCTGGTTCCACAAGTAACTTGAATGCTGCGCACTTTGACAGGCCGTCAGCGATGTCATTCTCAGCTCTTGGAATGTGTTCCATTTGCAGGCCGTCAAAGTGCTCAGCTTCCTCACTTCATCAACGTACGCTTCCATCAGCGGACTCTGGTAATCCTTGTTCACTTGGCGGACGACAAGCTGCGAGTCACCCCTGACAATGAGCTTCTTGATCCCAAGTTCTGCCGTGATCCTGAGACCGGCAAGCAAACCTTCATACTCCGCAGTATTGTTGGTTGCTTGTTCCTTGGGGAAGTGCATCTGGACTACGTACTTGAGGTGCTCTCCGGTGGGCGCGATAAGTAACGCGCCAGCACCGGCGCCTTGCAGCGAGAAGGCACCATCAAAGTACATCAGCCACTCTTTGCTTGCTTCTTTGGCGGGGATGCTCGTCTCTGGGATATCTTCGTCCGGTGTCGGTGTCCACTCCACTATGAACTCCGCCAATGCTCTGCTCTGGATAGTCGAGGTGCTCTCGAACTGGAGACCGAAGCTCGACAGTTCTAGTGCCCACTCGACAATCCTGCCTGTTGCTTCTGGATTCTGCAGTATCCTCTTCAGCGGAAAGCGGGTGACAACCGTAATCTCGTGTGCTTGGAAGTAATGGCGCAGCTTTCTCGAGGCCATGAGGAGGCCGAAAAGCAATTTCTGCACACCAGAGTACCTTGACCTAGCCCCCTGCAAAAGGGAGCTGACAAAGTAAACTGGGCGCTGCACCATTTTCTTCTTCCGCACCTCCACTTGCTCCTGCGCAGATTCATCGTTGTCGGGGCCAGAGCTTGTCGGGGAAGCCCCCTGCTTGTCGCTGGACGTGCTTGCCGCGGTCGCTGGCTCATCATCTGCCTCCCTCTCCGCTACTAACGCAACACTAACCACTTGATTGGTTGCCGCCAGGTATAGCAGCAACTTCTCTTGTGGTTTAGGCGCGACAAGTATTGGGGCGGAGGACAGGTACTTCTTCAGGTCCTGCAGCGCAGCCTCCGCTTCCGGAGTCCATTTTACTGGACCCGCCTTTTTCAAAATTTTGAAAAATGGCAGGGCGCGTTCTGCAGACTTAGAAATAAACCTGCTGAGAGCCGCGACGCAGCCGACAAGCCTTCGTACGTCCTTGACACGGATTGGTGCTTCAATCTGCTCGATGTCATTGATCTTGTCTGGGTTGGCTTCTATTCCTCGCTGAGACACGAAGAACCCGAGAAGCTTGCCGAAAGGGACTCCGAACACGCACTTGTCGGGGTTGAGCTTCAGGCTGACCCTACGCAGATTCGCAAAGGTCTCTTCTAAATCTTGAATTAGGGTTGCTCTGTCTCTGCTCTTGACCACTATGTCATCCATGTAGGCCTCCACATTCATGTGGATTTGTGGCTCAAAAGCAGTGTGGACAACCCTCGCAAATGTCGATCCGGCGTTCTTCAGTCCAAAAGGCATCCGTACGAAACAGTACGTGCCACACGGAGTGATGAACGCGGTCTTCTCTTCATCTTCTTCAACCATGAATATCTGATGATATCCAGAGTAGGCGTCAAGAAATGAGAGCAGGTCACATCCGGCTGTGGAGTCAACAATCTGGTCAATGCGCGGCAAGGGAAAGGGATCTTTGGGACAAGCTTTGTTAACATCAGTGAAATCGATGCAAAGCCTCCATTTCCCATTCGCTTTGCGCACGACAACAGGATTGGCCAACCACGTCGGATGGAGCACACCTCTGACGAGGCCTGCCGCTTCCAACTTCTTGATCTCTTCTGCGATGAACTCTTGGCGCTCCACTGCTTGCTTCCTGACTCTCTGCTTGACGGGCCGCGCGTGAGGACAGACGGCGAGGTGGTGCTCAATCACTTTCCTGGGAACGCCGGGGATGTCAGATGGTTGCCAGGAGAACACATCGACATTCGCCCGCAGGAAAGTAACGAGCGCACTTTCCTATTTGGGGTCGAGCGTGGCACTGATGGTGAAGGTACCACCAGTGCCGTCCTCCTTGGCAGGCACCTTCTTGGTCGTTGGTGGAGCTGCCATTGTCTTCTTACTCTTGCCGGTGGAGCTCGATGGCGCGTCCTCGATGGTAGCGCAGCACTCCGAAGAGGTGCGCTTGCCGGAGTGGGCGCCAGAGCACTTGCCGGGCTTGGTCCTCTTCTTTCCTCCGGGAGCTTCAGCGGCAAGCGGCTTGTGATCCGCTGCGGCTGCTGCTTCCCGGTAGATCTTGTCGGCACAGATAAGGGCATCCTTCTTGTCGCCGGGCACAGAGATGACGCTTATCGGGCCTGGCATCTTGAGCATGTTGTAGGCGTAGTGAGAGGCCGCCATGAACTTCACGAGCGCTGGACGACCGAGAATTCCATTGTAGGGCAATGGAAAATCGGCAACGTCAAAAGTGATCCTCTTTGTCCTGAAGTTCAGCTCGCTGCCAAATGTTACTGGCAACGTTATCTTCCCCTTCGGCTTGCTCCTTCCCGGGTTGATTCCTTGGAACGTGCTGGTCTCTTCGAGCTCGCTGTCTGGGACATGGAGTTTCCGGAGCACAACAGAGGAGATCAGGTTCAAGCCGGCCCCGCCGTCAACTAGCATCTTAGTCACCTTGAGGTTGCGGACCGTTGGTGAGACCAACATCGGCAAGCACCTGGTCGCAGTTGTGCGATCAGGGTGGTCCTCAATATCAAAGATGATAGGCGTGCCGGACCATTTCAGAGGCTTGCGCGACTCGACGGGTGGTTCCGCTGCATTGAATTCCCGCGCCCACTGCTTGAGCTGGCGGTGAGAAGTATGCAGGGAGGCGCCGCCGTCTACGCACAAGACCTCTGTGGATTTTTGAAACTCCTGCTCACTGGTCTCGACGTCATCCATGTCTTTGTCTTCGTCGTCGTCTTCGTTCTTGTCGCGGCCGCAGGGAGGTCGCTCCGCTTGCCGCTGCTTGTCCTTGTCGCGGCGTCCTCCCTGGCCGGGGCGCTTCGTGCCTGATCCTCCGCCACCTCCCCGAGCTCTCTCCTTGTCGCGCCGCTCGTACTCGGCCTTTTGCAGCTCGACGAGCCGCTCGACCTGCTTGCAGCTCTGGAGGTCATGGCCCTTGGTGCGGTGGATCTTGCAGTACTGTTTGCTAGTGCCGTCCCGCATGTCGGCGGCCGCCACGGCCTGGCAGTGGACGCATCCGGCAATCTCCTTGCCAGAGCTACCAGCCTGGGCCTTCTTGGCGGCGCCTTCATCGCCGGACTGCTCAACAACCCGTACCTCTTGGCTCTTCTTCTTCCTGTTGCTCCGCCGCCGGCCCTTCCTTGCCGGGGCGGTATCCTCACTGTCAGATTCTCCTGCTCCAGTGTTCTCTCCGGGGAGTTTCCTCCCTTCCTCAGCACGGGCACACTTGTCGGCCAGGGCATATAGCTCGCTGACGTCTTTGATCTTGCACATCGCCATCTCCTCCCGCATCCTGCGGTTACGCACGTTCTGATGGAACGCGCTAATGACCGCGGCGGGGTGGACGTCTGGGATGTTGTAGTGTACACGGCTGAATCTCTGGATGAACTTGCGCAGAGGTTCTCCCTCCTTCTGGACGAGCGGGTGAAGGTCGCTCGCTTGGCCATGGGGTTTGTGGCCGCCTGTAAAGGCGCCGACAAACTGATGGCACAAGTCTGTCCAGGAGGTTATGGAGTTGTCCGGCAAGTGCATGAGCCAGGATCTGACGTTGGGCTTGAGCACCAGCGGGAAGTAGTTGGCAAGGAACTTGTCGTCTCGCCCTCCAGCAGCCTGCACCGTGATGGTGTATATGCTGAGGAACTCCGACGGATGCGACTTGCCGTCGTACTTCTCTGGTACGTCTGGCTTGAAATTCTTTGTGCTGGGCCACTGGACTTGCCGCAGCTCACGGGTGAACCCAGGGCAGCCCACCACGTATGGCAGGTCGCCTGGGTCCCCTGGTGCATGCATGTCAACAGAGGGCCCAGCGCGGTGGTCTGATTAACGCCGCGCTTCTCTCCGACGCTCGATGCGAGTACGAGCGTCCTCTTGCTCTCGCTCGTGAAGAACTTGCCGTTGATCGCGACGAGTTCGCGGATTCGACGACGCGGTGGAGTCGTTGTCGTGATGATTCCGGCGAGTCGGCGATCTTGGCCTCTGGGGCGGGGAGTGCACGGTGGTTGCACCCCCGCCGGTCCTGGCGCCATCGGTTCTCGCTTGGCCGTCCCGCCGCGGTTGCGACGCGTTGTGTTGCCGCGGGGTGTCGCCGTTAGCGAAACCGATGAGGCTCTGTATCGTGGCCCTCCAGTCGTCAAGCTTGTCCGCCGTTGGAGGGTAGTCTAGGAGCAGTTGAGCTCGCGCCAGAGGTTCTTCTAGAGTGGCGGGCAGCGGCGGCGAACGGCGCGTGGAGCGGGATGTGCTCGAACTTCTAACTACGTTAGAAGGAGCAACACCCGGACCAGGCAGCCGCGCCACGCTCGCGCCAACACGTTGGTGCGAGTGCTGGCCTTGAGCGCTCTGGGATCCGCCGGCTCGATTTGGGTCCAGCGAGCGTATGGTACCGTGGGTGCCAAGGCGCTGCTGGTCCCGTGCCTCCTGAGAGGGGCGTGGTGCATGTTCGGACGCCGTGGCGCCATCAGCTGGCTCGACGACGCCCGTCCCGCCGCCGGTGCCGTCCCCACCACCCGTTTGCTCCAAGGGCGGCGGGTTCAACGCGGACGGACCGGCCACCTCCGGAGCCTTCTTCTTCGGTGGCATGTCGATGAAGATGACGGAGATCTAGCCCGTGCGGACGCCGGATCAGGTTCGCACAACTTCGATGCCCCCTACCTGGCGCGCCAAAGATGTCGGGGGGAATCGGCTTCCTCGAACACCTATGGGGACCGAGCCCCTTACTGGTACGGCGGGGGGCGTAAAACCCTACTGCTGCTTTGTGGTTTGTATTGTGTTCTTGCTCGGAGGCGCGTGGTGCTACATTACACACGAGCCGATGGCGAGGCCGAGCGTGAAAATGGGTGTCCTCCCCTCTACGTGCGCATGGGGCCTCCTTTTATATGCTCAAGGGGTTACCCACAGGTGGCAGCGTAGGTGGGGGCAAAAATGGTAGAATGCTGTAGTGGGTACAGCTGCCTGCCCAGTGGCTATACAGTGCTATCATACCTAACTCTGACGGCGGGGGACAACGGCATTAAATGCCCGTCCGCGTCGCCCAGACGGTGCAGGGAAGTGGACCGTCAGGAGCGCCACCGTTTGCCATGATGGCTACTCTGTCGGCTTCGCCACCGCATGCCCCTGGCTGCACAGCCTCCCGCCACGTGCGCCTGGGATGCCCCCAGAGCGACACGTTGGTGGGTGAGCTAGAGCGCAGGCACGAGGTGGTAACTTGCCGCGGCAAGCGCCTTGCCACAGTGGATGTCTTGTCGCGTCCGGGAGCTTGTCGCTCACCGGGACTTGCCGGGGCGCGGGGCGCGCCGTGGCAGGGTCCTTGTCGTGCCGTGGACGGCCTTCCCGGAAGCTCTTCTTGCCGGGGTCTTGTGCTTCAAGCGGCAGTCCCGGCAAGCTCCTCTTGCCAGGGCCTCGCTCTCTTCGGGTGGACTTCCCGGCAAGCTCCACTTGCCGGGGCCTTGGCTCAAATACTTTGTTCTTGAATGGCCCAAGAGGGGACCATGGAGGGTCTTGGCGATCACCTGGCAGGCCTTGCCGCGGGGTGCTACGACTGCCCGTGCACAAGTTCGGGGTACTAAGGTACCCCTATTTTAGTACACCGACACACATGCTCCAGTGCATATAAATTGGTTGAAAAATGAAATCTGTGTCCTTGGGTGCATGCTTAGGTCCCATGCAAGAAAAGGGAATGAATTTCAAACACCGGGGCACCGTTGATTTCTGGCAAAACATTGAGATGCCTGGTTTTGAAATTCTAGTAAATCCAAAACTCGTCTGAAATTCATAAAACTTGGCATGCTATCATGGAGTGGCAACAACTTGTCGTGGTGCAAATTTTGTCCAATTTGTGGCAGGTTTGGATATATGCTTCTCACAAACCGGAGATTCTCACAACAAGCATGATGGTTTTCGGTAGGGAACGTCCCACCTTTAGGGATGAAACAATATCCAATGCCTCTTATTGCTTTCAATTTTTTTTCTCATGTGAACATAGAACAACAGGAGTGTTGTGTGATTTTTTGTGATTTTTCGGGTTTCGTTTGGACATTTTTGTGCATTAACTGATTTTCAATGCATTTCATGTGCATAATTAAAATTTGAACTACACGCACATGCTCTAGTGCATATAAATTGGTTGAAAAATCTAATCTGTGTCCTTGGGTGCATGCTTAGGTCCCATGCAAGAAATGGGAATGAATTTCAAACACCGGGGCACCGTTGATTGCCGGTAAAACATTGAGATGCCTGGTTTTTAAATTCTATTAAATCAAAACTTGTCTGAAATTCATAAAACTTGGCATGCTATCACGGAGCGGCATCAACATGTCGTGGTACAAATTTTGTCCCATTTGGGGCATGTTTGGGTATATGCTTCTCACAACAAGCATGATGGTTTTCGGTAGGGAACGTCCCACCTTTCTGGACGAAACGATATCCATTGCCTCTTATTGCTTTCAATTTTTTTTCTCATGTCAACATAGAACAACAGGAGTGTTGTGTGATTTTGTTTGATTTTTCGGGGTTCGTTTGGACATTTTATGCATTAACTAAGTTTTCAATGCATTTTATGTGCGTAATTCAAATTTGAACTACATCCACATGCTCAAGTGCATATAAATTGGTTGAAAAATCAAATCTATGTCCTTGGGTGCATGCTTAGGTCCCATCCAAGAAATGGGAATGAATTTCAAACACCGAGGCACCGTTGATTGCCGGCAAAACATTGAGATGCCTGGTTTTTAAATTCTAGTAAATCCAAAACTCGTCTGAAATTCATAAAACTTGGCATGCTATCACGGAGCGGCATCAACATGCCGTGGTACAAATTTTGTCCCATTTGGGGCAGGTTTGGGTATATGTTTCTCACAAACCGGAGCTTCTCACAACAAGCATGATGGTTTTCGGTAGGGAACGTCCCACCTTTCGGGACGAAACGATATCCATTGCCTCTTATTGCTTTCAATTTTTTTCTCATGTCAACATAGAACAACAGGAGTGTTGTGTGAATTTATGTGATTTATCGGGGTTTGTTTTGACATTTTTAAGCATTAACTGAGTTTTCAATGTATTTTATGTGCATAATTCATATTTGAACTACATGCACATGCTCCAGTGCATATAAATTGGCTGAAAAATCAAATATGTGTCCTTGGGTGCATGCTTAGGTCCCATCAAAGAAATGGGAATGACTTTCAAACACCGGGGCAACGTTGATTGCCGCCAAAACATTGGCATGCCTAGTTTTTAAGCTCTAGTAAATCCAAAACTCATCTGGAATTCATGAAACTTGGCATGCTATCATGGAGCAGCATCAACATGTCATGGTGCAAATTTTGTCCCATATGGGGCAGGTTTGGGTATATGCTGCTCACAAACCGGAGCTTCTCACAACAAGCATGATGGTTTTCGGTAGGGAACATCCCACCTTTGGGGACGAAACGATATCCATTGCCTCTTATTGCTTTCAATTTTTTTTATCGTGTCAACATAGAACAATAGGAGTGTTGTGTGAATTTTTGTGATTTTTCGGGGTTCGTTTGGACATTTTTATCCATTAACTAAATTTTCAATGCATTTTATGTGCATAATTCAAATTCGAACTACATGCACATGCTCTAGTGCATATAAATTGGTTGAAAAATAAAATATATGTCCTTGGGTGCATGCTTAGGTCCCATAGAAGAAATGGGATGAATTTCAAACACTGGGGCACCATTGATTGCCGGCAAAGATTGAGATGCCTGGTTTTTAAATTCTAGTAAATCCAAAACTCGTCTGAAATTCATGAAACTTGGCATGCTATCATCGAGCGGCATCAACTTGCCGTGGTGCAAATTTTGTCTGATTTGTGGCAGGGTTGGGTATATGCTTCTCACGAAGCGGAGCTTCTCACAACAAGCAAGATGGTCCGGTAGGGAACGTCCCACCTTTGGGGACGAAACGATATCCATTGCGGCTTATTTCTTTCAAATTCTTTTCTCATGTTAACATAGAACAACATGAGTGTTGTGTGAATTTTTGTGATTTTTCGGGGTTCCTTTGGACATTTTTGTGCATTAACTGAGTTTTCAATGCATTTCATGTGCATAATAAAAATTGGAACTACATGTGCATGCTCCAGTGCATATAAATTGGTTGAAAAATCAAATATGTGTCCTTATGTGCATGCTTAGGTCCCATGCAAGAAATGGGAATGAATTTCAAACACTGGGGCACAGTTGATTTCCGGCAAAACATTGAGATGCCTGGTTTTTAAATTCTAGTAAATCTAAAACTCGTTTGAAATTCATGAAACTTGGCATGCTATCATGGAGCGGCATCAACTTGCCGTGGTGCAAATTTTGTCCGATTTGTGGCAGGTTTGGGTATATGCTTCTCACAAACCGGAGCTTCTCACAACAAGCAAGATGGTTTGGTACGGAACGTCCCACCTTTGGGGACGAAACGATATCCATTGCGGCTTATTGCTTTCAAATTCTTTTCTCATGTTAACATAGAATAACAGGAGTGTAGTGTGAATTTTTGTGATTTTTCGGGGTTCCTTTGGACATTTTTGTGCATTAGCTAAGTTTTCAATGCATTTCATGTGCATAATTAAAATTTGAACTACATGCACATGCTCCAGTGCATATAAATTGGTTGAAAAATCAAATATGTGTCCTTGTGTGCATGCTTAGGTCCCATGCAAGAAATGGGAATGAATTTCAAATACCGGGGTACCGTTGATTGCCGGCAAAACATTGAGATGCCTAGTTTTTAAATTGTAGTAAATCGAAAACTCGTCTGAAATTCATAAAACTTGGCATGCTATCATGGAGCAGCATCGACATGCCATGGTACAAATTTTGTCCCATTTGGGGTAGGTTTGGGTATATGTTTCTCACAAACCGGAGCTTCTCACAACAAGCAGGATGGTTTTCGGTAGGAAAGTCCCACCTTTTGGGACGAAACGATATTCATTGCCTCTTATTGCTTTCAAAAAAAACTTCTCCTATCAACATAGAACAACAGGAGTGTTGTGTAAATTTTTGTGATTTTCAGGGTTCGTTTGGACATTTTTATGCATTAACTGAGTTTTCAATGCATTTTATGTGCACAATCCAAATTTGAACTACATGCACATGCTCCAGTGCATATAAATTGGTTGAAAAATCGAATCTATGTCCTTGGGTGCATGCTTAGGTCCCATGCAAGAAATGGGAATGAATTTCAAACACCGGGGCACCGTTGATTGCCGGCAAAACATTGACATGCCTGGTTTTTAAGCTCTAGTAAATCCAAAGCTCATCTAAAATTCATGAAACTTGGCATGCTATCATGGAGCGGCATCAACATGCCATGGTCCAAATTTTGTCCCATTTGGGGCAGGTTTGAGTATATGCTTCTCACAAACTGGAGCGTCTCACAACAAGCATGATGGTTTTTGGTAGGGAACGTCCCACCTTTGGGGACGAAAAGATATCCATTGCGTCTTATTGCTTTCAATTTTTTTCCCGTGTCAACATAGAACAACAGGAGTGTTGTGTGAATTTTTGTTTTTTTGGGTTCGTTTGAACATTTTTGTGCATTAACTGAGTTTTCAATGCATTTTATGTGCGTAATTCAAATTTGAACTACATGCACATGCTCCAGTGCATATAAATTGGTTGAAAAATTAAATCTGTGTCCTTGGGTGCATGCTTAGGTCCCATGCAAGATATGGGAATGAATTTCAAACACCGGGGCACCGTTGATTACCGGCAAAACATTGAGATGCCTGGTTTTTTAATATTAGTAAATCCAAAACTTGTCAGAAATTCACGAAACTCGGCATGCTATCATGGAGCGGCAT
Organism: Aegilops umbellulata; assembly: GCA_032464435.1. NCBI lineage: Eukaryota > Viridiplantae > Streptophyta > Magnoliopsida > Poales > Poaceae > Aegilops > Aegilops umbellulata. The sequence continues at coordinate 143,603,608 of CP136059.1, forward strand.
CAACATGCCGTGGTACAAATTTTGTACTCTTTGGGGCAGGTTTGGGTATATGCTTCTCACAAACCGGAGCTTCTCACAACAAGCATGATGGTTTTCGGTAGGGAACGTCCCACCTTTGGGGACGAAATGATATCCATTGCCTCTTATTGCTTTCAATTTTTTTTCTCATGTCAACATAGAACAACAGGAGTGTTGTGTGATTTATTTTTTTATTTTTTGGGGTTTGTTTGGACATTTTTATGCATTAACTGAGTTGCCAATGCTTTTTATGTGCATAATTCTAATTTGAACTACATGCACATGCTCCAGTGCATATAAATTGGTTGAAAATCAAATCCGTGTCTTTGGGTGCATGCTTAGGTCCCATGCAAGAAATGGGAATGAATTTCGAACACCGGGGCACCGTTGATTGCCGACAAAACATTGAGATGCCTGGTTTTTGAATTCTAGTAAATCCAAAACTCGTCTGAAATTCATGAAACTTGGCATGCTATCATGGAGTGGCATCAACATGCCGTGGTATAAATTTTGTCCCATTTGGGGCAGGTTTGGGTATATGCTCATATGAAAGGATCGAGAAGAGGTGTCAAGAGGGGGGAGGTGAATAGACTCTAAGAAGGAAAGTTGCAGTTTTTAGTTTCCTTAAGTTGATGTGGAGTTTTGGCACAAGTTTAAACATTCACAATACATATCAAGCAAGCATGACAAGAGTATTTGAGTAGCGGAAAGTAAAGCATGCAAGTTGCAAGAATGTAAAGGGATGGGATTGGAGTGTGCAAACGCAATTTGGAGACACGGAGATATTTTTATCCGTGGTTGCGATAGGTGGTGCTATCGTACATCCACGTTGATGGAGACTTCAACCCACGAAGGGTAACGGTTGCGCGAGTCCACGGAGGGCTCCACCCACAAAGGGTCCACGAAGAAGCAACCTTGTCTATCCCACCATGGCCGTCGCCCATGAAGAACTTGCCTCACTAGGGTAGATCTTCACGAAGTAGGCGATCTCCTTGCCCTTACAAACTCCTTGGTTCAACTCCACAATCTTGACGGAGGCTCCCAAGGGATGCTTAGCCAATCTAGGAGACATCACTCTCCAAGAAGTAACAAATGGTGTGTTGATGATGAACTCCTTGCTCTTGTGCTTCAAATGATAGTCTCCCCAACACTCAACTCTCTCTTATAGGACTCGATTTGGTGGAAGGATGATTTGAGTGGAAAGCAACTTGGGGAAGGCTAGAGATCAAGATTTATATGGTTGGAATGGGATATCTTGATATCAACACAAGTGTAGGTGGTTCTCTCTCAGAAAATATATGTTGGAAGTGTAGGCATGTTCTGAAGGCTCTCTCCATGATCGAAGAGTGGGTGGAGGGGTATATATAGCCTCCACACAAAATCGAACCGTTACACACAAATCACCAAACTCGATGGGACCGATTCAAAGAACTCGGTCAGACCGATTTGGTTCATAATGTGACCGTTAGGGTTTTCGGTGGGACCGAATGGATATTTTCGGTGGGACCGATGTGCTAGGGTTAGGGTAAATCCTCATCTCGGTTTGACCAATTACTCAAACTCGGTGGGACCGATTTGGGTAATAAGCAAAAAAGACAGTTGGCCAAACAAACTCGGTGGGTCCGATTACATATCTCGATGGGACCGAAATTATTATAATAGGCAACAGAGAGTTTGCAAGCCCATCTCGGTGAGACCGAGATCCCATCGGCGACACCGAACTGATTAGGGTTTCTGGCAGTGGCTATGTCAAGAGCACTCGATGGTGCCGGATAGAAAGATTCGGTGGGGCCGAGTTTGACTTTTGGTTTGGGACATATGTGGATGTGGGAAAGTAGTTGAGGGCTTTGGAGCATATCACTAAGCACTTTGAGCAAGCAAGCCATTAAGGAACACCTCATCCCCTCTTAATAGTATTGGCTTTCCTATGAACTCAATGTGATCTTGGATCACTAAAATAAAAAATGTAGAGTCCCGAGCTTTGAGGTTGAGCCAATCTTTTGTCCTCAGCAACTTGAAGGGGTTCCACATCCTTAGTCCATGCCACTCCATTGTTGAACTTATCTGAAACATACTAGGTATAAACATTAGTCCAACAAGAGATATGTTGTCATTAATTACCAAAATCACCCAAGGAGCACTTGTGCTTTCATCATCACAAACCGGAGCTTCTCACAACAAGCATGATGGTTTTCGGTAGGGAACGTCCCACCTTTGGGCACTAAATGATATCCATTGCCTCTTATTGCTTTCAAAATTTTTTCCCGTGTCAACATAGAACAACAAGAGTGTTGTGTGTATTTTTGTGATTTTTCGGGGTTCATTTGGACATTTTTAAGCATTAACTGAGTTTTCAATGCATTTCATGTGCATAATTCAAATTTGAACTACATATAACATGCATAGGCTCCCCCTACATGTATGCAATCATATAAATATGGAACATCGGAGCATGTGAATTCATAAGCATGACAGAGTAAGCAATGTGTTATATGTAGCTTGGCTATATGCATCAGAGCAAATGATGTGAATATAGGAAATGTACCTCCATGCTCATGAGTCCTTCTTGCAAACAGTATGTACAACAGCAAGAGATCCTCATACACATGACTGTGATGCTTATGCTTACCTTGTGGTCTTGAGTTGGCTTAGGAAGAAATGAACCTGAGTAAACAAGGTTAGATAACACAGATACACCTACTAGCCAGAGCAAACAAAAGAAACCACAAGAGTACCAAAATTGGGATGACATGTAGAGAGTGAGTAATGAGTACTCTATTGGATATAGACATGTCCCCAAAGGTAAAGATGTGCAACAAATTCAAGGATTTCCTTCCCTGAGATGTCTTGCTCCCCCTGAATCTTGCATGGGATATTGGGAGAAGATAGGGAACAGAAAACAGAGCAAAGACAAGAGACAGAGCTAATGCAAACAATCAAATATGAACATGTCTTTCCCCTCTTGAAGACATGTGACTACTCTCCTCTTGAACACCAAGCATCTGGGGTTTCTTACACTCTCCTCCTGAGTATTCTTTCCCCCTATAAGAATGATTAAGCTTTGATGTGATCTCTCTCTCCCCCTTTGACATCAATTTCCAAGAAGGGTTCTTCTGGATTTTTGTTTGAGATGGGTTTGGTCATTGAGTCACAGAGCAAAGCAGCAAGTCGAATGTGATGCTGGTAGAGGACAAGAGTCATTGAGTGGAGCTGGAGCAAAAAGAATGCAGGAACAAGTGGCAAGATATCTTTTCTGCAGTGAAATGAGTAGCATCGAGTGGTGTGCTTCGGTAGCACTGAAAGAATTCGGTTGGACCGAAGAACAAACCGGTGTGACCGAGTCCATCACAGTGAAAGCACTTGTCACCTTAGCTCACTAGGCAATTAAGATTTCACAAGGATTTGCAAGGAATTAGCTGAAAGATTTGCAATGAATTCACTACAAAAAAAGACACATCCTTGACATTTTGGGCCGAATGAAAATCTTTTCTATCATACTTATGACACTTCTATGACGATAATTGTGACAAAACACGGTATCATCATAGAAGTGGTGGGGTCCTACTTCTATGACAAAAAATCATGACAAAAAATGGGCTTTTCGTCCTGGGTGGGCCGGAGACGCATCTGCATGACATTCTTTGGGCCGTCCATGACAGAAAAAACTGTGGTAGAAGCGAGGGCGAGGAAAATACCGTTGTGTTCCCGGTTATGGTGGGTGGTCGGGGCCGATGGATGCGCGTTTGTCTCGTACACGCACGCACGTGGGTGCGAGGCGTTGGGCTCTAACTGAACCCGAGCGAGGCGTTATGCTCTAACTGAACCCGAGCGAGGCGTTGGGCTCTAACTGAACCCGAGCGATTGCACTGTAGACTATGCATTACTTAACCCGAGCGATCGATTGATGGCTGTTAACTGAACCCGATCGAGCGATTCCTTAGCTACGACTGCTAACTGAAGCCGATGGATGAACAGTGAGCGTTGCTGGGGGGGTTGGATGAACAGTTCCCGGTGGGGGTGGATGAACAGGACCCCGTGGCATTGCCTCTGGATGAACAGGACCCCGATCGTTCGAGATGGTTGGGGCTGGATGAACAGGTCCCCGTGGAGGGCAGGATGGACTGGACCCCCCCGTGGAGGGCAGGATGAACAGTAGACGTAGGAGGGCTGGATGAACAGTAGCCCGTGGAGGGGTGGTTGAAGAGGAGCGTATGGAAAGGGTTGGTTGAACAGTAGCTGGTGGAGTCGTGCGCGGTGGAGGCTGGATGAGCAGGAGCCCGTGGATGAACAGTCGCAAGTGGAGCCTACATGAGGTCGACGGTGGATGAACATTAGCCCGTGGAGGCTGGAGGGGGTCAACGATGGAGATGAACAGTATCCCATGGAGTCCCGTTTTGCGGTACGCCACACCCCTCCCGATGAATAGGACCCCCGTTTCGACCGTAGCGCTCCAACACAAGTCCATTTCCTCCGTTTTGCGGTACGCCACAGCCCTCCCGATAAACAGGACCCCCGTTTCGACCATAGGAGGTTTGTTTCCTCCGTTTTGTGGTACGCCACACCCCTCCTGGTGAACAGGATCCCGTTTCGAACGTGGTCAGTCGAACATAAGGCCGTTTCCTCTGTTCTGCGGTACGCCAAGCCTCGTTTCCATCGGATGTTCCATCCAAGCCCTCCCGATGAACACGGCGACGCATTCCGTTCCGACCCAGCTAGTTGGCTCCCCATGAACACGACGACGATGTTGTTTCTCCGTTCCGACCCAGCCATGTACACGAGCCCTGGCCGTATGTATGCGCGAGTAGGCGTTCGAGACCCTGCCCGTATGTACGTATGTGGCCGTATTTTCTTTCTTGCACACTGGCCTACGTGTGCGCTTCTACTACGACACGTGTGTGCCTCTACATCGACCAGTATGTACGTACATGTCCGCAACCAGAATGACAATGCTACGTACGCTTGGGCCAGGTGGGTCCCGACCGTCAGGCACTTCCTTGCGTGCGAAGATGTAGCTGGTGGGTCCCAACAGTCAGGGGGGCGAATCGTTTTTTTTTTGCCTGGACGCACTTCCTTGCATGCGAAGATGTAGCTGGTGGGTCCCAGCAGTCAGGGGGAAATGTTTTTTCGCGAAATACGGTGGCCCGTCCGGTGGGTCCCTGCTGTCAGGTGGAGGAATAATTATTTTGCGTATAATAAGAAGGCACTTCCTTACTGCGGCCGTGGACCCAGCTGTCAGCCTCTCCACGTACATTCCACGTCCAATGGAAGCCGTTCCTTTACCATGTTGACCATGCCGCGCCGAGAGCACCAGGGTCGTGGACGACGGCGAGGCCTGGGAAGGGGATGACGCGGAGCCGGGGAAGACGCAGTAGTGGAAGCCCGCGGGGAGAGGAGTACGAGGGTTCACTGGTTAGGCTGCGGTGTGAGGCTGCCGTCACCGCAGGGCCTGGACAGCTGTGGGAATAGTAGGGGCGATGAGGCCTTCGCGGCAGCACAGCCGGCCGCTAGAGGCAGGAGCGTGCGGCACAACAGGCGCTGCTTTGGGCGGCTGGAGCAAAAAGACGAGAGGTTGAAGAAGCACTACGACCGTTGGATGGACATCGTATGGTCACTGGAGCTAGAATCGTTCATATTGACTAAGTTGACAAAGCACTCCGTCCCCGTCAACTTAGTAGGCTCACAAGTCAGCCTCCCACCAAGGTGGGTCGGGGATTATTCATTTTTTGTGCGTAATAAGGAGGCACCTCCGGTGGGTCCGAGCTAACAGCGGGGGGCATGTTTTTTTCGCAAAATACGTTGGCCCGTCCAGTGTGTCCCAGCAGTCAGGGGGGAAACATTTTTTCGCCAAATATGGTGACCCATCCGGTAGGTCCCTGATGTCAGGTGGACGAATAATTATTTTCCGCGTAATAAGGAGGCACTTCCTTGCGGCTGCCGTGGACCCAGCTGTCAGCCTCTCCACGTACAGTACTCCTCCGATGGAAGTCGTTCCTTCACCACATTGACCACACCGCGCCGAGAGCACCAGGGTGATGGACGACGGCGAGGCCTAGGAAGGGAACAACACGGAGGCAGGGAAGACTCGACAGTTGTTTCCCACACGGAGGGGAGTACGACTGTATGAGGGTTTACTGGTTCGTCTGCCATTGCCGGAGAATAAAAGCAGGTGTGGGTGAGTAGAGGGATGGCCTGGCCAGCGGTGGGAGTAGTAGGGGTTGGTGAGGCCTCTGCCGCATTGCAGCCGGCGACGGGAGGCAGGAGCACGAGGAACGACCGGCACTGGTTTGGGCGGCTGGAGCAAGAAGACCAGAGGTTGAACAAGCACTACTGCCGTTGGATGAACATCGTACGGTAACTGGAGCTAGAATCGTTCATATTGACTAAGTTGAGAAAGCCCTCCGTCCCCGTCAACTTGGTAGGCCCACAAGTCAGCCTCCTGCTGCGTTCCAGCTGGCAGGGGAGTATTCATTTTTTTGTGCGTAATAAGGAGACACTTCCTTGTGTGCGAATATAGCTGGTGGGTCCGACCTGTCAGCGGGGGGGGGCATGTTTTTTCGCCAAATACAAAGCCCCTTCCGGTGGGTCCCAGATGTCAGGTGGAGGAATCAAAGACTTGAGAAGGCGTACAGAACAACCTAGTGTACCAGTAAAGATACGTTGCTGAGTTTTAGAAAAAAGGGAGATGTGCTCCTGTAGCTGGTTCGAATCCAAACCTAGACTATGACTATATATTGTGCTATGCTACTCTGCAAGTAATGAAGCTGACATATCCAACGTTTGCTTCTCCTCTTCTCTACTTACTCTGCCTAGCATCAAAAGCTCTGGCCGCAGCAACCATGTCCGCTGGCTGCTCGTCAACCTGCTCTTCAGCAGGCAACAACCAAATATGCGCCAAGTCGCCACCCGTACCATCGCATGTGGGTCTCATCACACCCCCGTCGGCACGCGCACCGCAGCCGGTTGCTCATCGCAACCCACTGCCGTTCGTGTGGTGCCACTGCTGCAAATCACGGAGAGTCATCTGTCGCGTCTCAACCACAATCCTCAACCCTGGCCGAGTCTTCTGCAAATGCACGAATCATGGGGTAATAATATGTTTAAGTGTTGTCCTGCTGCTTTCAGTTGCTAATTTTTTAATAGTTTGGTTGATGATCTTCTAATTTGATTCGTGTAGAAAATGGAAGATTCGTGTGATTTGTACTCCTGGGAAGTTGCTGATGTGGGGGAGTGCAACTACGCTGATTATTTGGTTAGACGAGGAATCCCAATACCAGTAGGTTGGGGTGTTGGACAAGTAACTGAAGGAACGGCAGAAGAGGAAGATGCATAGCAGAAGGTTAAAGATGCAGTTCCTCTAATCATGGCCAAGCAACAGCTGCTGAACGGCCTTGACAGCAATGAGGAGATGAAAGAGCTTGTGAAGATAATGGGCAAAATCGATGTGCTCTGTAGGATGATTGTCTCTTTATTTGCAGTGTATGTAGCACTCGTGATGTATTCAGTGGCTATGACATGAGCACTTTGCTGAAACTAGTAATGAATGAAACCTGTGTAGCAGGCTGGGCATAGTGTTTTGAACATCTAATGATTTCTATTAACGGAAATCAGGGGTATCCCCTTTTGCTCATAAATAAATAATAGAGGCCCTTTTGGTAATAAATAAATAAATTAGCAGAGGACCTGTCGGGTCAGCTTTGTTCTCATTCGAGGACGTCGAGTAAATTGCAGTCCAACAGCAAACTATGTCATCAAATTCAAGTTGCACAGCCAAATATGAGTACAACTAAACAACAATGTCATCATGTTTTAGTCGTCTTGCAATCACCAAACACAAATCAGCATACATAACAAGTGATGTTCTCACAGGAAAATACTAAACAACATGTTCATCAAGTTTCAGTTGTCATAGCAAACAGAATTTCACATAGTAGATAAAAAAGTCTTCTGACAGGAAAATACAACAAAAGCAATGTAATCATCATCCGCAGAAGCAGCGTCAACATCCTCGCCATGTGTATCAGTCTGAATCATAATTCCCCATGGTGTCATCTTCTTCTTCGTCCTCAACGTTGGCTTCTTCTTGATCAACTCTTGTATGTCCACAGCACGACAAGCAATCTTTTCGCAATTTTTTTCCGTTTTTTTCTTAATCTCAGGTCACTATGGCTTAATCTCGGGTCAATATGCTTAATCTCAGGTCAAATCACACTCCATGGTCAAAATTCCCGAAAGGTCACCCATCCCCACACTACTCCAGCCCAAGCATGCTTAACTTTAGAGTTTTATCCAACCCCAGCAACAGCTCACTTCACAGGCACTTGTTGATATATCTAGCATATCAATCCTATTATACCTTGTTGATGTCTAGGACTTTGTTCATGTTCATGACTATGATGAAATTTTGAAAAATATTTCAAACTTCCCGGTCATATTACATATCATTTTTTGAAAAAAAATTCAAAAACTTTTTTTTTTATTTTTTTTGCCTCTAGATCTTGAAAGCCCCGTAACTTTTTTTGTGTTAGGTTTTTGGGGATTTTGAAAAATTTTAACGGGGTTCCCCCAGTTAAATTCGGATGTAACTTTTCGAGTAGATGATTTTTTCATATATAAAACTTTTTAATCCGAGTTCGTATGCAAAAGTTATGCCCATTTTACAAATTTCCAAAGAGATTTTGCAAATAAAGTCGAAATTTATGTTTGTGAATTTTCCCAACAACTAGACCACATATCCCATGGGAAACTTTTTATTTATTTTTTTGACATTTTAATCATTTTTTTATTTTTTCAAAACTGAAAAGGCGGTCCACGGGGGGGGGGGGGGGGGGGGTGCATTCGGTGGAAGCCGGGCAAACTAGTAATGGCGCACCGTGGGGTGGTGCGTCATTAGTAGTTAAACTAGTAATGGCGCACCACACCCACGGTGCGCCATTACTAGTTTTGAAAAAAAAATTGAATTTTTTTTAATTTTTTTGAAAAGAACTTAGTAATGGCGCACTGTCGACAGGTGCGCCATTATTAATAATTTTTTTTTATTTTTTTTACTTTTTTTCAAAACTTCTAATGGCGCACCGTGGGTGTGGTGCACCATTACTATGTCAACTAGTAATGGCGCACTGTCCCACGGTGCGCCATTAGTAACAATTTTTGTTTTATTTTTTTTCAAAACTTCTAATGGTGCACCACACACCAGGTGCGCTATTAGTAATATATTACTAATGGTGCACCTATATGTGGTGCGCCATTGCTATATACTAATGGCGCACCACACATGTGGTGCGCCATTAGTGTCCATTTCATCTATAGCCGTTTTCCTAGTAGTGACATCAGGAGCAGTGTAAGCATCATCTTGTTGTGCAACTTCATTAAACGAATTCCTCTGGTCGAACCTTTGCACCTCTCCAGTCATTGCTACGTGCAAATGTGTCTTCCAAGAAAAATATTTGTGTTGCTTGATTTGCCAAAATAAAAGGCTCGTTGGTCTGGTACGCCACCTTGACATTGATGGATTTGAAATAATCATTAGCTCTGGCTTTTTGATCCTGGAAAACAGGTTATACCAACAACAACACAACAGAACCACACTCCGATGATCCTCAAAACTGGAGATATACTGCAACTGAACAATGTCTGTTATGTTAGCATACATTTCAGTTGTCTCTTTGCCATACGTATCCATCCTCATGATGGCACTGTTTTGTGTCTTCCTACATTCGTCTCGTGCAAGGGTGTTGTAGCGCACATCTCCAACAACACAAGATTCATAATGTCTTACCCGAGTATCAGGACCCATTGCTAGTGAGTAAAGGGCATCATCAACTGCCTGCCCATCCTCCCGCATCTTCTTAACCTATGGTTAGAAAATAGACAAGCTGATCATCTTATATACTCAATATATTAAAAAAAACTGATAATGCAATTCAAAAGCTTACATGGCTCTTGAACCATTTCACTAATCCTGCCATAACCAGTTTGTCAATGTTTCTTGGATTTTGCGGCAGTAACTCCTTTTTGTAGATGCTGCACAACATAGTGATCGCGTCAAACATCTAAATATATAAGAATGTGCTGCAAGTTTAGTAGATTACGATGTATAAGCTGCAATACTTAGCACTTACTTGATATAAAGTAGTATCTCAGGACTGTTATTCAACACATACCAAACCATTTTGTCCAAATCTTTAGGTTTGTCCTCTTGTCGACTCTTCCCTGTAACTCGAATAGAACAATCGAAAACAGTGAGCCCGGGATTGTCTTCGTCCATGTCTTTGCTAAGCTGATCAGCTATTTCAATGTATTTTGAGCAAAATGTCAACTCTTCTGTAGCAATGTAGGCCTCTGCAATGGAACCCTCGGGTCTAGCTCTGTTCCTAACATAGCCCTTGAAAGTGCCTAGCCGCCTTTCAATAGTGTACATCCAGCCATACTTTACTTCACCTCTAAGTAGTGCCTCATCAGGTAGATGAACAACCAAATGCACCATCACATCAAAGAAGGCTGGAGGATATATCTTCTCAAGGTCGCATAGGATAGTTGGTATCTTGTCTCTAAGACGCTCCAAAGCATCTATCCTGATATTTCTACTACATAGTTCCCTGAAGAATTGTCCCAACTTTGCAACGGCTCTGTATAAGTCAGGGCGGCCCAATCCTCTAAGGATAAAAGGTAAAACCCTTTGAAGTAGGACGTGGCAGTCATGAGTTTTCAACCCTTGTACATTGTCTCCATCTGCATTGACTCTCCTTTCAGGGTTGGAAGCAAATCCATGTGGGAATCTCACACGTGATAGGACCTTGCAGAATTCTTTTCTTTTTACCTTGTCCAAGACGTACACATCTAGTGCCATATCCCGTGGTTTACCTTCATCTTGCACCTGAAAATCTTTTCTGATACCCAGGTGTGTCAAATCAATCCTAGATTTTAAGGTATCTTTCGTCTTGACTTCAACATTAAGAAGTGTGCCGATAATGTTGTCACATATATTTTTCTCGATGTACATCACATCAAGATTATGCCGCAGATCCAAATCTTTCCAATACTCCAAGTCCCACAAAGTGGACCTGCGGGTAAACAATAATCTCTCTTCTGCCCTGCCACGCTTCCTTTTCCCGCTACCATTATCAGGATGGTTTCCCGCTACCATTATTAGGATGGTTTCCCGCTACCATTATCAGGATGGTTTACTCATCGGCGGTGAGCCTCTTTGGCGCATCATGGTTCTCATGCTTTGCATTGAACACATGTCTTCGGTATTTTCTAGGATGCGGCTTGTCCTTGGCAAGGAAACGACAGTGTCCAATGTAACAGATCTTGCTAAGTATTGCGTATGACAACGGACTCCTATCATAGCGAACACATGCATTGCAACCATGTGTCGTTCGCCCTGACATAGTGCCCAAAGCCGGATAATCATGGATGCACCAAATTATAACAGCACGCAGAAAGAAATCAGCTGGTGGGCTGCTATATAGGTCTCGAGTGAGAACACCCCTCCATAGTTGTTGAAGTTCCTCCATAAGAGGCTCCATAAAGAAATCAAAATCTTTTCCAGGACTTTTTGGACCTCGGATGAGCAAGGCCATCATGTTGTTTGATTCTTTGGTGCAGACATTTGGAGGCATGTTGTAAGGGATAACATGCAATGGCCACATGCTATATGTGGCGCTCTGGTGGCCAAATGGGTTAAATCCATCTGAAGCTAAGCCAAGTCTAATGTTTCTCGGGTCAGCAGCAAATGTTTCGTGCTTCTGACTGAAGCTTTTCCACTCACTACCATGAGATGGATGGCTCATTACATTCTGATCTCTGAACCTGGTTCCTAGAATGCCACAGTACATCCTCTCTTGTTTCAGCATCATGAAACAACCTCTGCAATCTTGGTGTTATTGGAAAATGTCTCAAAGCATTATGAGGAATCTTCTTCATAGCATCGCCATCTTTCCATCTTGATGCTATGCATTTCGGGCATTCACTTAAGTTGGCATAATCCTTCCGGAACAGAACACAATTATTCTTACAAATATGGATCATATCATATCCAATTCTAAATGCACGAAGGAAATTCTTCATTTTACTGTAGGTGTGTGGCAACTCAGACACATTTGGGAAAGCTTTGCGGAAAGCAGCCAACATCGCATCGAATGATTTGTTGGTCATCCGCTCAGATGTCTTCACCTGAATAAAGGTGACCATAGCTGAGAATGCTGACAGCTTATTTCCTGGGTGACAGCCACGTTGCATTGTTCCAACATGCGGGCCCACCGTTTTTCTTCTGCAGGTGAAAGTTCACGAATGCACAAGCATTTTGTAGCATTGTTTCAATGTTGGTCAAACTCACTGGCTCCGCCACCACCTCCTCCTCCTCCTCTTCCACCTGAGCATCAGGCAGATCAAGATGGTGATCTGCTGCTTCCACGTAGTCAATAAGATTGACGTTCACAGCTTCACAATGATGAACCCACATAGTATATGTGACCAACATCCCATACAAGTGTATATGATTTTACACACTTGACTGGGGTCTTGTATCTGAATTCATACAGCTACTACACGGGCAGAGCACATCTGATTTCGGACCACCGTACTCAGCTCTCATAAAGTTCATGAAAGTTTCAACCCCCTTGACATATGCAGCGGAGAATCTTTGAGCAGAAGTTATCCAAGTCCTGTCCATCTGTTAGACATACAAATTAGTTCTTCTACTAGATATTACAGGAAAAACATATATGCTTTTTTATGAAGTCCAGAAGAAAATACCTAGGTCGATGTCTAAAGCTATGGCAAGATATTTGGACGAGCAGATCTATGTAACGAAATGTATGTAAAGCTAATTCAACAAACAAATTTGAGTGCTAAATTATGGCAGGCTGTTTCAACAGTCAATGAGGCCGAGCACACAGCCATCGAACTATCGAAGGCCATCGCAGCAACAAAGATCAAGTATAAAATGGTGTAGAGCTATTTCACCTAACAGATTGGCTACTAGACCATGGCAATCTACGTCACAATAAATATATGGCAGGATATTTTAGCAACTAATCGGCCTTGGCATGCCATCTCAGCTAAGCAGATTGAGTGCAGAATAGGGCAAGGAAGCTTCTTAAGCAGAGCATATTGACTGTAAACTACTTCGGCAAACAGTGAGATTAACAGCATCTATTAGTTAACATTCAGTGCTACACAGACATGCACGTGGCCTCAGTCTAGAATGCGCATACCGTGGGAGAAGCTGACCGCCGTGCGTCTCCACACGAACATCACCAGCGGTGGCGGCGCTGACCGCCGTGAGCCTCCACAAGAACCTCGCCAGCGGTGGTGGCGCGGCTAGAGGACAGCAGTCTACGAGAGCATACTGTGGGAGGAAGAGGATCGTCGTCCATCCCTCGATGAACCGCGACACCGACGTATCGGCATGGCTGGGAGGGCGGCTTTGGCGGAGCGAATGAAGTGGATGGGGACGGGGGAGGGGGGTTTGGGGAATATTATTGGCTAGTTGGCCGAAGGGCGGTTGAATCTAGGATTTGGGGGAAATTTTTGGGTGGGGGGAAGGATTTTCGCGCGGTGGGCGGGGGGAGTTTGGCGCATGGTCGGTTTCTCCAAGTGCAGTCCCACGTGTTAGTGAAGAGGAAAGTCGAAGCTTGTTTCATTTGCGTGAGCCGTGTGCAGGACCGAACGTGTGTGGGGTGCAACGCGACCGCGATAGGGGTTCTATGAGTGTACCGCCTTTTTTCCTTATAAACTAGGTGCTTCGCCCCCTAAAAAAACATGTTGCTTCACGCGATCCATCGATACTACTACTAGTAATCCAGTAATCCCGACTAAAACGGCACGACCGGGTCTTTTCCCGCGCGATATGCTGGGAGGTTGGCTTAGTTGGTTTTTTTAGGACGAGTAATGCTACACCTACGTAGTCCTAGTTACGTAAATAACATGATATGAAACGTGTGAGCTGTTGATTGTAGATTGGGGGGAGGGAGGGGTCCACCACCATGAAAATCAGGGGAGGAGAGATAGAGGAAATTTACGTTAACCCTTTCGTAGGTTCCCGTAGATGTAGAAAAATGTGAAATGCGTGAATGTGCATTTGCAGATAAGGCCTTCCCTCGTTCATCCTTTTCACCCACAAGATCTTGATCTTCCGTGCAACGCACGAGCATCTTGCTAGTACGTCTACAATATATTATATTATTGTGAAAGTTCGTATACACCGGCCAAGATTAATGCAAACACGACAGATTTTCATTACATTTCGAACTTTTATAGGACAGAAAAATAAAAGAAACCCAACCCTAAAGCTATTCTACGGTGGTGACCGACGTCCTCCATCTACGGTCTCCATGTACGGGGGCGGGGTTAAAGACCCGTGAAGTGAACGCGCGGTCTCCGGCGAGGAAAAGTAGAACACGTGAGACGGAACGGTCAGTTGGCACACCATGTCCTGCCGCCTCCCATGCCCTACTCATCCTCGGAGAAGTCCCCGACCTCGGCAGTTCCGGACGTTGGACGGGCGGCAAGTAGGACGCGTGGCTGACGGTGCTCCCGTCGTCGGCCGCCAGCGTGGCCACCGCTTGTGCGGCGACTTGAGCGAGGGCGGTGACCTCGAGCTCCTTCCCCGAAGACAAGCTATCTCGTAGAGCGTTTGCGCTTGTGGTCATGGCGGATGTGGTGCCCAGTAGGAGGACGATGCGCTAAGGTGTGGAGGTTAGCTGGGCGTTGCAGCTTTAAGTAGCGCATTCCGGTGAGGCCAAGTGTCATGGTGCGTCATTAAGTCGCCGGAGTTGGTTCCTCGGGCACCGAGCCTCTTAACGACGGCATACGGACGGACGACATGAATGCGGGCAACTGGCGCCGGCTGGGAACGCACCGCGCGACGGTGTGTCATGGGGAATCGGCTTCCTCGAACACCTATGGGGACCGAGCCCCTTACTGGTTCGGCGGGGGGTGGAGGTTGCACAAAGAGTGGATCGAGGCGCTCCACACAAGGGGATTTTACCCAGCTTCGGGCCTCAAGGATGCGTAAAACCCTACTGCTGCTTTGTGGATTGTATTGTGTTCTTGCTCGGGAGCGCGTGGTGCTACAGTACGCACGAGCCGCCGGCGAGACCGAGCGTGGCGATGGGTGTCCTCCTCACTCCTACGTGCGCATGGGGCCTCCTTTTATATGCTCAAGGGGTTACCCACAGGTGGCAGCGCAGGTCGGGGGCAAAAATGGGAGAGTGCTGTAGTGGGTACAGCTGCCTGCACAGTGGTTGTACAGTGCTATCATACCTAACTCTGACGGCGGGGGACAAGGGCATTAAATGCCCGTCCGCGTCGCCCAGACGGTGCAGGGAAGTGGACCGTCAGGAGTGCCACCGTTTGCCATGATGGCTACTCTATCAGCTTCGCTTCGCCACCGCATGCCCCTGGCTGCACAACCTCCTGCCACGTGCGCCTGGAATGCCCCCAGAGCGACACGTTGGTGGGTGAGCTGGAGCGCAGGCACGGGGTGGTAACTTGCCGCGGCAAACGCCTTGCCGCGGTGGATGCCTTGTCGCGCCCGGGAGCTTGTCGCTCACCGGGCCTTGCCGGAGCACGGGACGCGCGGTGGCAAGGTCCTTGTCGTGCCGTGGTTGGCCTTCCCGGCAAGCTCCTCCTGCCGGGGTCTTGTGCTTCGAGCGGTCGTCTTGGCAAGCTCCTCTTGCTGGGGCCTGGCTCTCTTCGGGTGGCCTTCCCGGCAGGCTCCTCCTGCCGGGGCCTTGGCTCAAATACTTTGTTCTTGGATGGCCCAAAAAGGGACCACGGAGAGTCTTGGCGATCGCCTGGCAAGCCTTGCCGCGGGGTGCTACGACTGCCCGTGCACAAGTTTGGGATACTAAGGTACCCCTACTTTAGTACACCGAGAGGAGCCACACGGTGCCGAGCGCTGTTGGGCCAGGCCCAAAACAGTGCACGGGCACGCGCGGCCTGGGTCACGCTGCATCTGCTTCTGCGCCCACCACGTCCTCCCCGAACGGCATGCGTCGAACGCGGCATCGTGGGGAGAGGCATGCGTGACGTGGGCGGTGTGCGCGGGGCCGAACCCCGCAGGCATGTGTCACGTCGCCATAAAAGGGGGGGAACGGTTCGCGCTAGCCCCATAAGTGGAGGGAGGCGCGGAGGCGTGGCTTGTTCGCTCGACGGGGCCGAGGCACGGCGCAGGGGCGGACGAGTCCACCGAGGGCTCGAGCGGCTTGCTGGAGGCTGACGCCTCTTCCTCCCGACCCTCGGGCAGCTCGTCGCAAGCGGAGCCCCCGGCTCAACCACGGAGGCGTCTCCGCAAGGCCGGAGAGGAGATACGGCAAGCGAGCCAACAGCCGCAGCGCCGCGCGACGCGCTCCACTGTGTCAGCGGGAGCGG
Organism: Aegilops umbellulata; assembly: GCA_032464435.1. NCBI lineage: Eukaryota > Viridiplantae > Streptophyta > Magnoliopsida > Poales > Poaceae > Aegilops > Aegilops umbellulata. The sequence goes on from CP136059.1 coordinate 143,620,003, forward strand.
GGTCTTCGCAGGCCGCTGCTTTTGGTCCTGCCGCCCCTCGCGCCACGGCGGCGGCCGGGGCTAGGCCGTCTCGGGCTAGCGCCACCACTGCCTCCGCCAAGCGGCCGAGGGAGCCTACTCCTCCGCCTCCTTGCGCCAGCAGCGGGCCAGTCTTCGACTTCTCCGCGCTCAGCTCCGACGAAGAAGAGGGAGAGGAGTAAGATCCCCGCTGTTCTTGTGTTTCTTCAATTCTTATAGTTGCGTCTCACATCTCATTTGCTTTCCTCTGAATTCGCCCCTTTTCAGGAATCTGGCTCAGAGGGTGGCAAAGAGAGCCAAGGTCCCGGTGGTCATCCTCGACGACGAGCCCACCGTGACGGCCGGGGGTGCACCCGAGATGACCTTGCCGGAGCCGCCAACTGGTCCCCAGAGCAGCCCCCAGCGCAGCCCCCAGCGTAAGCATATGACTTGCTTCCTGCCGTTGGGCGCGCCCGGGTGTCCTTCGCTTTCCTTGACATCTGGCTGAAGATTTGTGTACGAGTAGGGCAGCCCCGCCAGGAGCGTCCGGAGACCGTCCCCGATGAGCCACCCGCTACAACTACACCGCCAAGGGGGAGTTCCCCGGCAAGGGAGGAGTCCCCGACGAGGGAGCGATCCCCGGCAAGGGAGCAGTCTCCGGCGAGGGAGCAGTCTCCGACGAGGGAGCAGTCTCCGGCGAGGGACGGCACCGGCGGCCCCTCGGCGATGGAGACCGTGACTGCAGACCCTGGCCCAGGTAACCTTCTCGCCTCGAAACTCCCCTGAAGTTCTTCTTTTTTGGATAGTTGCTTGACTTCTCCCCCTCTTTTGGCCTTCAGACCCGCCCGCCACAGACCCGATGGAGACCTAGGTTGTCGTCGAGGAGGACGCGCGCGGCCATACTGATGATGTGCCCGCCACCGGAGAGACGGATGGTGCTGAAGATCTGGCCGGCGAAGAGGCCGCCAAGGCTGCCGCAGCAGCCGCGGGCGAGGGGGCCGGCGATCGTACTGACGGCCCTGAGGCCGCAGGAGCGCCAGACGCTGCGCCGACCGCCAACCCTGCCTCCGCAGCGGCGTCGGGCCCCGAGGGGCCCCCGTCAGGCGCCTACCTGAAGGCCGGCGACAATATCTTCATCAAGCTCCCCTGGGAGTCGACTTCCAGGGCGCTGGTCGAGGGGGAGGCCTTGGATGGAGAGGTGCTCGCCTCCGCCGGGCTGACGCTAGTTGACGCGCCAAGCAGCAGCGGCGGCGAGCCCGAGGAGGAGCGGTTGCTCCGGAAGCTGGTGTCGCTCTACCGCGCCCGACAAGCCCAGGTGGAACGCCAGGAAGCGCTTGTCGCGAAGGCGGGAGCGGACATGGAGAAGTGCGCCGGGGAGCTCCGGGAGCTCAACCAGGAGGACCTCCGATCCTTGGCGGAGGAGCGAAGGCAGCTCGACGAGGCGCGGACGGCCTTCATCCTCGAGAGGGCGGAAGCCGAAGAGCAGCAAAGGCTTGCCGCCGCGGGGCTAGCCGTGCGGGAGGGCGAGCTGGCGCAGCAGAAAGCCAGCCTCGCCAGCCACGAGGAGGAGGTCGCCGCACGTGAGCAAGCGCTCGGCGGAGCCCTCAAGGAGGCGCGAGATGCTGCCGCGGCCGCCGAGACCGCCAAGGAGGCACTGGAGGCGAAGGTGGCGCAGCTCGACACCGACCTCAAGGCGAGCGTCGAGGAGCTCGCCGCGCTCAAACAGGAGCGCGAGAAGGGTGCCCACACCCTCGGTGAGCTGCAGGGCCGCTTCGCCGAGAAGATCAAGGAGCTCGACGCCGCCAAGGACTCCAACGCCGATCTCGAGCTGAAGCTGGACACCTTGTCCAAGGCGCTGGACAGCGCCAAGGAGCAGGAGGTGGCCTTGCGGAGGGAGGTCGCGGACAACGAGGCGTTGTTGGAGAGCGCCGCGGTCACCCAGAACGAATTCAGGGCGACGGTGGAGCAGTGGACCGAGGGCCTCGTGGACATCGCCGCCTCCATCGACAAGTAGCTGACGCTGCTGGGGATGGAGGGTCACGAGTATCCCTCCGGTGAAAACGTCCCACCCAGCGCCAAGCTCACTTCGTTCTTCAAAGGTGTGGTGGCGGCCCTCCAGCATCTCCGGAACGCGATCCCAAAGCAGCTGGCCGGCGAGACGCGCGATGCCATCGCCGGGGCCCTCGAGAAGGTGTTGGTGAAGATCGCCTTCCGCAACCCCGGCATCAGGCTCACCAACGTCCTCAAATCCCTGCCGGCGGACGCTGACCTCGAGGAGATCAGGGCCCTCGTCGCGCCCATCGTGGAGAAGGTGGCCGGGATCAAGAGGATCGAGGGCGACCGCGTGGATTAGGCCCCCTCCCCTTTTCTTTTCCTGTCGCTGCCGGCCAAGTCATGAAAGCGATTCATTAGGGCTGCGACAAGCTTATCTTTGTAATATAACTCTATCTTAGGTAGTGACTGCACTGTTATTTCCTCTACTTGACTCTGTGCTCTGTATGTTTTTGCCCTACGCTTTTGGGGACTTGTCGGCGTAGGCCTCCGCCTTACCGCGGGCTCTGAGTGCGGGACATCAGCAGCCCGCCAGCGGCGCCACTACCAGCAAGAAACCTTGCCGCGGCTAGCTGCAGCTCACCTAAATTGTTGAGCAGGCTCAAAGCAAAGTAAGTGTTGCGACTGCAGTCGCAGCACACTTAAGCTGCCGAGCGAGCTCGAAACAAAGTAAGGATGCCACTCTAGTTGTAGCACACTTAAGTCGTTGAGCGGACTCGAAACGAAGTAAGGGCGCAACTAGCCACGAGCCGGTCCCTCCGCGCACAGGTTTCCCATACAAAGTACGGTCGTTCGAGGAAGATAACCTCAAAATTTTAAAAACTCAATTGCTCAAACTTTGGCAACTTAGCTTTTCCGTGGCTCGCTGCCCGGCAAGGTCGCTTTCCGGTAAGGCGAAACATGGGGCTCGCCGTTGCTTACCGGGGGTCAGTGCTGCACAGAGTGTCAGATAATGCATGCAAAGAACGAAGAGCATGAGATCGACAAGGTGCGCGGAGCACAAGAACTCAATCTGCGCACAGGGTCTGTGCCTGGCTCTGTACAAAGGATCACATGCAACAGCGGCAAGACTTTGTACAGAGGGGTGGTTGCCGGACGGGGTCCGACAACCGCGCCTTACGGGCGAAACTTACGAAGATTACCAACGTTCCAGGAGTTGCTCACCGGAGTGGTATCTTCGGTCTCAAGGCGGACAGCGCCAGGCCTATCGACTCGTTTCACCCAGCAAGGGCCTTCCCACTTTGTCGAAACTTCTGGCACTAACTTGGCAGCTATAAAAGCGGCGCAAAGCTTGCTGGTAGCGAGCAGCTCGCACAGCGGCCTGAAGACGGTCCTCCTCGAGGAGCAGCCCATCATCTCGATGCAGCTGCTCTCGCTCGAGCTCAGCGTGAACGAAACCCCCAAGGTGGCCCGCATGCGAGATCTGTGGGGCTAACTGTCCCCGCTCCACGGGATGGGGCGAGAGGCTGCCTGGTCATACCAGGGCTTACCTACGCCGAGAGGTTTCGGCGTATGTTCGGATGCCGTGGCGCCATGAGCTGGCTCGGTGGCGCCCGTTCCGTCGCCGGTGCCGTCCCCACCACCCGCTTGTTCCAGGGGCGGTGGGTTCGACGCGGGCGGACCAGCCACCTCCGGAGCCTTCTTCTTCGGTGGCATGTCGACGAAGATGATGGAGATCTAGCTGGTGCAGACGCCGGATCAGGTTCGCACAACTTCGACGCCCCCTACCTGGCGCGCCAGAGATGTCGGGGGGAATCGGCTTCCTCGAACACCTATGGGGACCGAGCCACTTACTGGTTCGGCGGGGGGCGGAGGTTGCACAAAGAGCGGATCGAGGCGCTGCACACAAGGGGATTTTACCCAGCTTCGGGCCGCAAGGATGCGTAAAACCCTACTGCTGCTTTGTGGATTGTATTGTGTTCTTGCTCGGGAGCGCGTGGTGCTACAGTACGCACGAGCCGCTGGCGAGACCGAGCATGGCGATGGGTGTCCTCCTCCCTTCTACGTGCGCATGGGGCCTCCTTTTATATGCTCAAGGGGTTACCCACAGGTGGCAGCGCAGGTGGGGGGCAAAAATGGGAGAGTGCTGTAGTGGGTACAGCTGCCTGCACAGTGGCTGTACAGTGCTATCATACCTAACTCTGACGGCGGGGGACAAGGGCATTAAATTCCCGTCTGCGTCGCCCAGACGGTGCAGGGAAGTGGACCATCAGGAGCGCCACCGATTGCCACGATGGCTACTCTGTCAGCTTCGCTTCGCCACCGCATGCCCCTGGCTGCACAACCTCCCGCCACGTGCGCCTGGAATGCCCCCAGAGCGACACGTTGGTGGGTGAGCTGGAGCGCAGGCACGGGGTGGTAACTTGCCGTGGCAAACGCCTTGCCGCGGTGGATGCCTTGTCGCGCCCGGGAGCTTGTCGCTCACCGGGCCTTGCCGGAGCGCGGGACGCGCCGTGGCAAGGTCCTTGTCGTGCCGTGGTTGGCCTTCCCGGCAAGCTCCTCCTGCCGGGGTCTTGTGCTTCGAGCGGTCATCCCGGCAAGCTCCTCTTGCCGGGGCCTGGCTCTCTTCGGGTGGCCTTCCCGGCAGGCTCCTCCTGCCGGGGCCTTGGCTCAAATACTTTGTTCTTGGATGGCCCAAAAAGGGACCACGGAGAGTCTTGGCGATTGCCTGGCAAGCCTTGCCGCGGGGTGCTACGACTGCCCGTGCACAAGTTCGGGATACTAAGGTACCCCTACTTTAGTACACCGACACGGCGCGAGGGACGAGGGTTTTTGGTGTGCCAAGGTAGTCAGCTGCGGTCGTGGCAATGTTGTAGATGCCCTTTGTCCACATGCGATCGAGCATGTCATTGAAAAAGCAAGACAACCTGGCATAGTCTCAGGTCCTGAGGATGCAGTTGGCCGCACTACACCACTCCGCGGACGCGTCCCGGCGCACCGTGCATCCTCGACGAGCCGGGTGTTGGGGTGTGTTTGGATTGTGGCCAAAGTGCACCTTACCAAAATTTTGGTCATGACCCAAAGATTGGTCTTTCTTTGGATGGTTGCCATTTTTTTGGCATGCCAATGAACTCTAGCCAAATGTAGTTCATTTTTCTTGCCGATGTCGGCCAAATCATGGGCAACCAAAACCTCAACCAAATTTTTGGCTACCCAATGCTTTGATGGGGCAACCTTGGGCACAAACCAAACATACTAGCTGTTGGTCATGCCACAGCACTAACGCCACCCTCGGCACACTGAAACTGACTGTGTCTAGCGACGATGAGCGTGTGGCTCACCGCGGTCACCGTGTCCAGAGGCGGTGCTGGAGCTGTGCCACGTTGTGGGCCCCCACGACCCACATGAACGGTTGCCGGTGGCGAGGAGGTTATGGGCCAGCTCCTCCATTGGACTAGTTTGCGCTACATCATCCCGACAGGTGTGCCCCACATTTCGGTTTCCCTGTTTTCCTGGCCATATTCGAGCGTCAGTGCTCCGTGTTGTGCATTAGGCCTTTCACTATGTAGGCCAAGCGAGACAACTTATTGTTTATTTGAGCCGGTCAGGTATAATCATGTGGCATTTTCTTATTTCTCATTCATCTCCAACCCTCTTCTCCATCGATCATATCGCCCTCCGGTCGAGTCCATCCTCCCGCATGACTCATTTGAACATTCTGCCGAGTATGATTCGCATGTGGGCCTAGACCTTGCTTGTATTTCAAATGTTTATTTGTAATTTGTCCGCCATGCATACAAACAAATGGTTCGTTTGAAGTTTCACCTTGCCTCCACTACATGTCGCTTCGCATCTTAGTTTTGGCATCCCATTCGGTTCATGCATGCCCCAACAAATGTTGACGAGATCGATTGGTGTTCAGAGATCAATTACGTGTCGTGCAAGGAGATAAAGGTTTGGTCTTTTTCTATGATAGAAATGACCCGCGGGGGTGGGGATCTGTCTGGATCAAAGGGAGTATATTGTACGTTCATAAGCGAAACGAACGTATTGTGCCCACCCTAGTCCTATTTCAATCGATCTCCGGACCCCGAGATGAAATCGAGAGAGAACGAGTGGGGGCATGTGTGATACCTTAGGCGGATTCAAAATTTGAACCGGTGATCATAGCATCCGCAAATCATATATAAAGGGTATTCAATGTTCGTTTCGTTTTTGACGTACAATATACTCCCTCCTATCCTTTCTAGTTTACATATAAGTTTTATGTGTAGTCAAAGTATCTCTACTTTGATAAAAAAGTATCAACATTCAACAACGCCCAATCAATATTGTTAGATTCGTACGTACTCCTAGATTTGTACTCAAGATGGTTTCCAATATGTTTTCAACCACGTGAATGTGCTTGTTCTCGCGCACGCTCTTCCTATTAGGATTTCGCCACGTATAGCCAGTCCAATAGTAACTTTTTAAGCTCCCTGTCCAATAGTACTAGTGGAGTACTGACAACATTTGTACTAGAGTATGCAGTGCTCATAGTTGTACTCCCTCCTTCCATTTAGATAGGGCCTATGTGGACCAGGAGGACCAGGAGGCAGATGTTCAACTCGACGCGGAGCGCGCGCATGCCGCTGCCATCGAGGCTCTCCTGCAGGCGGAACCGGGTGTCGTGGATGTGTACCGGGTGGCGGATGCTCAAGTTGAGGCGGAGCGCGCGGATGCCGCTGCCATCGAGGCCCTCCTGCAGGCGGAACCAGACGTCCTGGACTTGAACCGGGTGGCAGAGGCTCAACTCAACGCGGAGCGCATGGATGCCGCTCTTATCGAGGCCCTCCTGCAGGCGGAACCAGACGTCCTGGACTTGAGCGGGCGGCGGAGGCTCGACTCGACGCGGAGCGCGCGGATGCTGCTGCCATCAAGGCCCTCCTTCAGGCGGAACCGGACGTCTTCGACTTGAACCGGGCGGTGCTCTCTTCCGTCCAGAGCGCCCGCACGCTCCGTGTGAACGAGTAGCTGGAGGCCGAGGACAACCACGGTGCAGAGACACACGTCGGTAGCTACGGCTGGTTCGCGCCGGCAGCCAAAGACGACGAGGCCGTCTCATTCCGCAAGTAGTGATAGTTTTTCTTTATTTTGTTGTTTTATGGATCTTTTGCTGTGTAAAAACATATATTGTTATGCAAGTCACCTGACTTGGGTCAGTCTACCATTTCAGGCCATTGGATGAACATCCTATGTCTCCTAACCCTTCTTCCTCACCTCTTCTTCTTCCCCAACAGACCATCGCACGGGCCGTACGGATACTCCCCAACATGTGGTTGGATGAACATACTCTATGAAGGAAAATTATGTGTCAGCGGTAGGATGGTTGAGTTCGGTTTGTTCACATGCGACAGCACGTGTCAGTGAGGGTGCGTTCCCTTGGTTGGGTTTGCGGCCTGCAGGAGCGACTATGCATGTGATGGTGTGGTGCGACCGCGGCGTGCAGGAGCGACCGTGTGAGGGTGCGGTGCGATCACGACAGCCGTGCTCAAGTGTACCTCCTTTTCATTTTGAAAACTTTAGGCAAGCTTGGCAAAAATGTGTGGGGAAGTATGGCAATGCAAGGCCTAGACCCAAACAGGATAAGTACGTAGTACTACGTACTAGGAGTACTAGTGTTAAAAAAGAAAGGTGGGGTTTTTCTTCATAGGATTAATCGATACAAATCCTCATTTCACGTGTCAATTAATGTGTATTTTTTTCTCCAAAGCCCAAAGAGCTAACCATCTCACTCCTCATCGCTTGATTAATGCAGCACCATGCAAACCAACCTTTTCACTTCCGCATGCATGCAGGGGATATTAATGTCCTTGGTTGCTAGTGCGAGGCAAACCCCATCAATTTTGCCTCGATTAGTGTTAGTGGCCTTTTGCAAATTGTAATTTTGATATACTTGCCTTGTGTACAAAAAATGGAGGTAGTAACTATATTTGACTTCCTTCCCCATTGCGGTGACGTTGACGATATCTCGAACGTTGTGGTTTGGCGAAGTGCGTTCAACGGAGAACACCATTGAGGGAGACCATGGTAAGTCGTTCGCAATTGTCGCTTGCAAGCCGAGACAACCGCCTTATTTGCATCCAGGAAGTCCAATGAACCAAAGGACACGTAAATGTACTAGTACTACTCGTACACAATAGCGTCGTCCGTCCAGCTTAGTACGGTGAGATGGTTTCTCAAAGAAGACGATGGAGAAGCGGAGTCAGCGAAGAGTGAAATGATGGTTGCTTCATCCGTGCTTTGTGATTTGACGCCTCACTGCTTTGTGATTTGTGATAGAAGGGACAGGGGAGTAGATTCTGTCCTCTATACTGTACATGCGTCCAAGCACGGGAGAAAGAGGAGAGATGTTGCATTTTTCTATTCCTTCAATCAATCAATCAATCAGGGAGCTTTGGTTCCATCCTTTTGGCTTTGGCAACACCGTCCATAGTGGTTCCCATGATGCCAAAAGCTATTTTGACATTTGGCTACACATTTTGGATGCCCTTGACCGTACCACTTGGTTTTGCTCCTGTGTGCTATCTATACAAATCTCAATTATATTGATCTAAAAAATTATAGAATCAAGATTAGTAAAAAGGAGGTGATTTTGCCGCGCGGATGGCGGGCGAGGTTTCTTATTTCTAGAGGACATTGTCCTGGCAACTCCTCCTATGTTGTCTCAACATAGCTGGTCCCAAGCCCGGGTAATGGAGGAGGGTTGTGATAGGCTTGGCGAGCCAACGTAAAAACTCAGTCACTCTTATGGAGATGAAACCCAAAAGATTTTCGTTGCGGTGTAACCCTCTCAGCGACGCGCTACATTGGAACCCGGGTGTGGTGGAAAATGGGCAAGGGTTGGGCCATCACCCCCAAGGTGGCGTGCCGTATCTTGATCCGGATATGGTGGCAAGTGAGCAAGGATCGGGTCGTCGCATCCTTAGTGGCGCGCTACATCGGCGCTCGGATGTAGTGGAAAATGGGCAAGGGTCTTCGCATTTGACTCGACGAGTGCAAAGGGTAAGGAAGCTAGCCGAGCCTAGGAGGATTCACTTAGGTAGCTGGAACATAGGGTCTCTGACAGGGAAGCTTCGAGAGCTAGTTGATGCAGCGGTGAGGAGAGGTGTTGATATCCTTTGCGTCCATGAAACCAAATGGAGAGGACAGAAGGCGAAGGAGGTGGAGGATACCGGCTTCAAGCTATGGTACATGGGGACGGTTGCAAACAGAAATGGCGTAGGCATCTTGACCAACAAAAGCCTCAAGTATGGAGTGGTAGACGTCAAGAGACGTGGGGACCAGATTATCTTGGTCAAGCTGGTAGTTGAGGACTTGGTTCTCAATGTTATCAGTGTGTATGCCCCGCAAGTAGGCCACAATGAGAACACCAAGAGGGAGTTCTGGGAAGGCTTGGAAGACATGGTTAGGAGTGTACCGATTGGTGAGAAGCTCTTCATAGGAGGAGACCTCAATGGCCACGTGGGTACATCTAACACAGGTTTTGAAGGGGCGCATGGGGGCTTTGGCTATGGCATGAGGAATCAAGAAGGAGAAGATGTCTTAAGATTTGCTCTAGCCTACAACATGATTGTAGCTAACACCCTCTTTAGAAAGAGAGAATCACATCTGGTGACTTTTAGTAGTGGCCAACACTCTAGCCAGATTGATTTCATCCTCTCGAGAAGAGAAGATAGGCGTACGTGCCTAGACTGTAAGGTGATACCTGGAGAGAGTGTTCTACCCCAGCATAAGCTGGTGGTTGCTGACTTCCGCTTTCGGATTGGTGTCCAGTGGGATAAGCGTGCCAAAGTCGATAGAACGAACTGCTGGAAGCTCAAGGGGGAGGTAGCTCAAGTGTTCAAGGAGAGGGGCATTAAGGAGGGCCCTTCAGAGGAAGGAGGGGATGCGGACAATGTGTGGACGAAGATGGCGACTTGCATCCGTAAGGTGGCCTCGGAGGAGTTTGGAGTGTCCAGGGGAAGGAGAAGCGAAGATTAGGATACCTGGTGGTGGAATGATGATGTCCAGAAGGCGATTAAAGAGAAGAAAGATTGCTTTAGACGCCTATACCTAGATAGGAGTGCAGACAGCATAGAGAAGTACAAGATGGCAAAGACGGCCGCAAAGCGAGCTGTTGGTGAAGCAAGGGGTCGGGCATATGAGGACCTCTACCAACGGTTAGGCACGAAGGAAGGAGAAAGGGACATCTACAAGATGGCCAAGATTCGAGAGAGGAAGACGAGGGATATAGGCCAAGTCAAATGCATCAAGGACGGAGTAGGCCAACTCTTGGTGAAGGACGAGGAGATTAAGCATAGATGGCGGGAGTACTTCGACAAGCTGTTCAATGGGGAGAATGAGAGTTCTACCATTGAACTGGACGACTCCTTTGATGAGACCAGCATGCGTTTTGGGCGGCGAATCCAGGAGTCTGAGGTCAAGGAGGCTTTAAAAAGGATGAAAGGAGGCAAGGCGATGGGCCCTGATTGTATCCCCATTGAGGTGTGGAAAGGTCTCGGGGGCATAGCGATAGTATGGCTAACCAAGCTTTTCAACCTCATTTTTTGGGCAAATAAGATGCCAGAAGAATGGAGATGGAGTATATTAGTACCATCTCAAGAACAAGGGGGGGTGTTCAGAGTTGTACTAATTACCGTGGAATTGAGCTGATGAGCCATACAATGAAGCTATGGGAGAGAGTCATTGAGCACGGCTTAAGAAGAATGACAAGCGTGACCAAAAATCAGTTTGGTTTCATGCCTGGGAGGTCGACCATGGAAGCCATTTCCTTGGTACGACAACTTATGGAGAGATATAGGGAGCAAAAGAAGGACTTTCATATGGTGTTCATTGACTTGGAGAAGGCCTATGATAAGATACCGCAGAATGTCATGTGGTGGGCCTTGGAGAAACACAAAGTCCCAACAAAGTACATTACCCTCATCAAGGACATGTATGATAATGTTGTGACAAGTGTTCGAACAAGTGATGTCGACACTGATGATTTCCCGATTAAGATAGGACTGCATCAGGGGTCAGCTTTGAGCCCTTATCTGTTTGCATTGGTGATGGATGAGGTCACAAGGGATATACAAGGAGATATCCCATGGTGTATGCTCTTTGCGGATGATGTGGAGCTAATTGACGATAGTCGGACAAGGGTAAATAGGAAGTTAGAGTTATGGAGACAAACCTTGGAATCGAAAGGGTTTAGGCTTAGTAGAACTAAAACCGAGTATATGATGTGCGGTTTCAGTACTACTAGGTGTGAGGAGGAGGTTAGCCTTGATGGCCAGGTGGTACCTCAGAAGGGCACCTTTCGGTATTTGGGGTCAATGCTGCAGGAGGATAGGGGTATTGATGAAGATGTGAACCATCGAATTAAAGTCGGATGGATGAAGTGACGCCAAGCTTCTGACATTCTCTATGACAAGAGAGTGCCACAAAAGCTAAAAGGCAAGTTCTACCGGATGGCGGTTCGACCCGCAATGTTGTATGGCGCTGAGTGTTGGCCGACTAAAAGGCGACATGTTCAACAGTTAGGTGTGGCGGAGATGCGTATGTTGAGATGGATGTGTGGCCACACGAGGAAGGATCGATTCTGGAATGAAGATATAAGAGAGAGAGTTGAGGTAGCACCAATTGAAGAGAAGCTTGTCCAACATCGTCTGAGATGGTTTGGGCATATTCAGCGCAGGCCTCCAGAGGCTCTAGTGCATAGTGGACGGCTAAAGCGTGCGGAGAATGTCAAGAGAGGGCGGGGTAGACCGAATTTGACATGGGAGGAGTCCGTTAAGAGAGACCTGAAGGATTGGAGTGTCACCAAAGAGCTAGCTATGGACAGGGGTGCGTGGAAGCTTGCTATCCATGTGCCAGAGCCATGAGTTGGTTGCGAGATCTTATGGGTTTCACCTCTAGCCTACCCCAACTTGTTTGGGACTAAAGGCTTTGTTGTTGTTGTTGTTTGTAGAGGACGTTGTCCTGGCGGTTTGCTCACATGCGGTCCCATGTGTCAGTGCTTTACCAAGCTGATCCGCTTCCCACATGAGGCAGAACCACGGCAGAAGCAACACGTGGTTAACTTTGAGAAGAAGAGGGAGAAGCGGATTCAGCAACGAGTGAAATGATGGTTGCATCGTCCCTCCAACTTCTTTTTTTAGCATTATTACTTCGTCCCTCCAACTTAAATGCGGGAAAGGTACAGCTTTGTGATTTGATGCCTCACTGCTCAGTACTATGCCGGCGCCATGACTGGGTGCTTCACTCCGGCTGCTCTGCACTTAATTCTGGTATGGCATGTGGACCCGGTAGCTTGATGCCCCACATGTCGGCAAAAGGGACTAGAAGATTTATGAAAGCGAGCGCTCCACTCTTATGACGAAGGAGTACACGACAGGACGGCCCAGTGAACTGTCACTTGTACTGTATATAGTACTATAGTTTTGCTGTTTCGCACGATCCATCGATACAAACCCGATTAAATAGGAAAGGGAAGGATTTTTCCCACGCAGTATATGATACTGGCCATACATTTCAAAGGCAATTTTAATGTATGCAAACTGAATAATTAAATAACAATATGATATCTAGTAAAACTAAAAACACATATGATTTCTTGTGTTAGAGTGTAGCAGTAGCGCTGTGTTGCATAGGTGTTAGATGTAACATGCGAGAACGTGTAGAGATGTAGTTTTGGAGGGCCTACAAAGAGAAAAGCGTAATATGTTCACCGAACTTCAGAATAAGCTGATTACGGTCACTATATACGTTTTGCGGTGATTATACGGCCACTTGCTCACGGTTCAGCATCGGATTGCACTCTGTTGACCTGCCAAATAGTCTGCGTGGCACCATATCGACTAGTTAAATTGATCACATTCCTTGTGGGTCCCACCTGTCAGTTCGCATAGGGAAAAGCTTAGATAAACACAAATTTACGCAGGCACGACAAGACTCCACCCCGTGCGCGGGAATCACCTGGTTGTGTATGTGTCTGTCAGGGCCTGATGTGTGCGCATGCACGTGTAGGTTGAGCACTTGAGCATGAGAGTGTGTGTTGGTCGTGTGGTGTACTGGTGTGTGCATGCATGTGTGTGTGTGTGTGTGTGAGTGTTGCGCGCGTGCGTGGCTGCGTGTGTACGTGTGAGTGTTGCGTGCGTGCGTCGGTGCATGTGTTCGTGTGAGTGTTGTGTGCATGTAGTTCGTGTGCATGCGTGCGCGTGTGTATAATGACCACACCAGCTCTTGTGTGTTAAAACAGACAGCTCAGCATACTAATATAAGGCCACCTTGTCCGCTGTGCCCGCGGTCATGACTTCGAACCACCGTCCATTATTTTTTTGTCGTTTGTTTTCATTCTTACTAGCAAGATGCCTGTGTGTTGCACGTAACATCAAGATGCATTTGTATGACTAGTTTATCTTGTGAGAGAAAAGGATGAACGAGGGAAGGCCTTATTTCCAAATGTGGAGAGGTGTGTGGGTACATCTTAGGCAAAATTGTCATAGTTCCTTTCCTATCCGTAAGATATAAATCGGACGGCCTATATTGCAGGACGGCAGGCACACCATCATCAACAAATCTGTTTTTTATAAGAGTGTATTTTATCCCTACTCTTATAAAAAGAATAGTCGGTGATGATCGTGTGCCTGACATCCTGTAATATAGGTCGTCCGATCTATATCTGACGGATAGGAAGGAAACTATGGCAATTTTGCAAAAAGATACCCACACCCCTCTCCACACATGCAAATAAGGCCTTCCCTTGTTCATGCTTTTCTCCCACAAGATAAACTACTCATACAAATGCATCTTGATGTTCCGTGCAACGCATGGGCATCTTGCTAGTATTTTATAAGAGTGTAGATGTAGAGTAGATACAAGCCGACAGGTGGGCCCGATGGTAGTGAGATAATGTGATGCAACACTAGAGGTGCCACGTGGAGCGTTTAACTGGTCAACTAGTCATGTCTTGAGCAAATACAGAGTTGTACAGTGAGCCCGTGACTGTATAATAACCACAAAACATAAATGGTGACCGTAATGAGTGGATTCTGAAGTCCAATGTACGTATCGTCCTTTCGCTTCAAATACAATGATCGTCACTGTATATATCGCGAGAGAAAGATGAAACATGCATGAATGTGTTGGGGGCTTACTTTTAGAGGACTTGGAGATAGTTTGTGTGCATACCTGAAAGGGGCATAGAGGGGGGGTATGCGATGGAGAGAGAGATGCTCTTCGTTTCTCTTTATTATGACTACCTTTATGTATAGTATAAAAATATACAAATTCAGAGTGTAGAAGAAATATCATTGTGGGCACCATACAATGCAAGCATTCATACTCCTCCATATAACTTTGTAGTGTTGTATATATTTAGAAATTCTAAAATATTTTTTGGCCACACTTTATTCAAACGGAATGTTGTATGCGAAATAAATGTGAAGAGAGGGCTTTTAAGGTCAATGGGGTACGTGATGTAACATGTGTGAATGTGTAGTTGATGCATTTGGCAGGGCCTAGAGAGGTATGTCTGTGTATTACGTGTTCGAGAGAGGCATGGATAGAGGGGCCGACAGGGGGGCGTGGGAGAGATGGCACGAGAAATGAGAGTGGTCTAGAGAGAGAGACGAATATGACGTCACGGCGAGAGATTCCCTTGAGTGTGTATATGCAAGGGGGGAGTGGATAGAGGCTCCAGGAGAATATATATTTTGTGTGTGGTGTCTGTGTTGGTTTGTGTGGGTGTGAGAAGATAACGAGACATGGGGGCAGAGGGTGTGTCACCGCGTGAGGTCCGGTGGGTCGAGGTGAGGCCCTTCTTTCGGTTTCGTCCCGCGCCACATTGGTCGGCCCGTGATGCATTTAGGGAGACCCATGGATGACTAGTCGTACAAGACAAAGATAGCATAATTGTGAAGGACGCTATGTCCACTGGCAAAGCCGGATAGGATTTGTAACCCTAGGTTCTCGGACTAAGGTAACCCCTTTATCTCTCATATTACTATTCATCCAACCTAACTTGAAGGGGGCATCCTACAGAATGCTCTGCTAGAATCATACTCGTCGATTAGGAAGAGAGGTGTGAGACAATGCGTGAGAGACATGCCTAAAGATAATGTGCGTACAGGAGACACATAGGCAGGTCTATGTACATAGAAAGGGTCAATGGGGATTGTGCGTGTGTATGCTTGCGAGAGGAAGAGTGCTTGTGATAAAGGTTAGTGGAAACAGTCGTAAATGGTTACGAGAGGAAGGGAGGGTTATATCGAGAGCATGTTTGCGAGAAACCTCAGGAGAAAGTGTGTGAGCATGTGTGAGAGACCTCCGATGGAGACTGAAACTACACGTACAAGACTGATGTACACATTGATTAAAGATATAAATTGTATCCAAATATTAGGATGGGATCATAATATTTGCAATTCGCGTAAGGAACAGTCATTGATCCATCATACATCTAGATTCTATCGAATTTGAGCATGTCTATGTTATTATTCGACACAATTGATCCACATAGTTAGTAATTTGAACTCCAGACAATGCATCGCTTTAGCAATCGAATATAAATGTGAGTATAGATCATGTTGTGTGTGTAAATCACATTATACATACGAAAGTTACACAATGAACATTATAAATAGCTACCTATGAACTAGCATACATTTGAATTCAACTTAAGGTGGTTTTAAAAAATCGAATTCAACATGAAGTCCATTCAGTTATTTGAATTTCATATCATGGCGTTTGTAAATCATACCTAAATTATGGGGGCACCAATCTTTGCTCTGATTTTGTACATAATAGCATATGTAGTCGTGTACAAAATAGATTCTAATTTGGCTCCTTCATTCCAAAATAATCGTAGTTATAGGATTTTCAAGTGTCAAATTTTCAAAAAGAAGCAGATAATTTAATGAGGTTTTCAAACATACAAGGTCAAATTTAACATTGTCTATTTAGGTCAATCCTCATAGTTCAAGAGTACTCTAAACGTGAATGCTTGTGTTTCAAAATTTTGAACGAAGCGCCAAAAGAGCCTCTACTCGCCCGAAACCGCATGAGACCAATGTTTGGTAGTACAAGGAAATTACTTTTCTAATACGGTAACTCCGACCCGTGAAACCTACCGGCCCGACGTCCAAAGGTCTAAACCGGGGTAGGTTTGTACATTCATCTAGATGCCAGACAACTGCCTCCGAAAAACATTCATACACAATGGTCGCCTAAGCACACATGCGCACGGCCGAAATCGCTCCCGCCCACTATTTGGGACACCTCAGATTACCATCCTACCCCCGACCCGCAGTAGGTCCGAAATTTAAGAGGGGGCAAATTTTGTACTTTCCCCAAATTTCAAACAAGCGTGTCCCATCTTCTGATCAAAATATCCAAAAACAAGCGCGTCCTAGACCGAAACATGGTTCTCCCCCTCCCCCCCATCGACCACCCGTCCGATTCCCCATTCGTACTCCGTGGGCGCAAAAACTACCTCTCCACCAGCCGTGAAACCCCTGCGTCCTCCGTCCGACACCCCATTCCACCCATCAACCGCCGTCCTCCTCCATCACGCCGAATCCGATACCCCGACGTCGTCGTCCACCGCAACCTCAACCGCAACGCCCTCCACTGCTAGTAGTTGAAGCCGAGGCCGAGCCGTCCGTACCCGAGCCAGTTCAACCACGCCGTCCTGCGCCTCACCGCTGCCGCTCCAACTTCGCCACCCTCCACCGCACCAGAGTTGTTCCTGCTACCTCGTCCTTCGTTGCCTTGGATCTGCTTCCCCTCTGCCGACATACGACCACGACAACACAATCAACAATTTGGCCTTGGGTTTGTCCAAGAATCCATGATTCTCCAAAACATCAGTTCCCCCGGGAGAAAAAAGAAGATCGCCGCGACATATGGAGGAGACCACACTGGCAACCGATAAGGGTACTCCTCTTCCCTTATTCGTGCAAATCTTACGTGTCTACTTGCATGGTATTCATCCCAGAGAAGACACTAGTTCACCGCTTCTTCTTGATACTAGATGTTCCTAGAAACTCGCACGCACAAGGTTTCTCCTCATATACTATTTCACCTTAGGTTGAGGTCCGTTGCCCCCCTGAATTTCAATTCCTGGTCAGTTGATTCACAATTAACGGAAGCATTCCCCGGCATAACAGGCGCTAGTCCGCCTATTATGCCAGGGAAGCAGCGCCTCGGTGTTTATCTTAGGGGAGTGTGGGGCCTAGATCTACTGGCGCCCGATCTGGAGGTCGGCCGGGATTAAAGGGATGGCTTGGGGGCGCTGCCAAGCACGGCGGTGGTGTGAGGTCGACGGGAGAGCGGGCGGCGAAGGCAGGGGTCTGGGCTGGCGGTCGCTAGCGGTTCGAGAAAGAACGTCAATAGTGACTGGCGGGAGGTAGACGAAGGCCATCTGCCCGTTCCTTATAGATTGGACGGTTCATTAAAAAAATCGACTCACCTATTTATTTTTCAGTCGACTGTTGGTGGTGTGCTGGAGGAGTACCTGAATTTCCTGTGCTCATATATTAGAAAATCATACAGAGTAGAATCTAATTTTGTTTGCCATGCAATGTTGTAGAGCTATCATATGTCTCATGTCATTTATTTTTCAGCCACCTGCTATCTGCTACTTTTACAGTCCACTAGTTCTGCACACACTTCACCCATACTCTCACTACTGTAAAAAACTTAGTAATGGCGCACCAGTGGACAGTGCGCCATTACTAGTTAAAACTACTAATGGCGCACTGTCCACTGGTGCGCCATTACTAACATTTTTTTTTCAAAACTACTACTGGCTACGGTGGGTGTGGTGCGCCATTACTATGTCAACTAGTAATGGCTCACTATCCCACGGTGCACCATTAGTAACAATTTTTTATCTTTTTTTTCAAAACTACTAATGGCGCACCACACACCAGGTGCGCCACTAGTAATATATTACTAATGGCATACCTGTATGTGGTGCGCCATTACTATATAGCAATGGCGCACCACATACATGGTGCGCCATTAGTGTCCATATCATCTATAGCCCTTTTCCTAGTAGTGTATTTCAGACCCTGCCTTGATAGAAGCAGAAAAGATAAGAGAGAAGTCGCTCCAGCGTGGTACGCGGCTAAGCCAGACACGTTTCAAGACTATAAAGGGTGTAGTGTCAGCAGATGGAGACGGGGAACATAGCTCTGGAGTTGATGATCTCGCTCGCCATGAACCACCATCCCAGGTGCTTGCTTTAACTTCACAGTGTCATATGTGGTTGCATGTTCCATATGGTGTCTAGCTTGTATTCGAAAGGCTGAAGTCGGTCTTTATTAAGATAAGGAAAGATATTTTTTACATGAACCACCATCCTGTGAGCACCAGATGACAAATAGCTAGTCAGGGCACTGGCTGAGCCAGTGACAAGCCCAGCAAAGAGAGGCATCACCTGGAAGCCAACTAAAAAGCCGCGATGGTGGCGAAGCAGCCTGCCTCCCACTAGGCTCTGAGGTCCTAGATGATCATGCTCACCACTCCAGCCGGATGTCTAGCTTGTATTGCTTCCAATTTGGTTAAATTGCATCTGCTTAGCTTACACATTATACCTTTGAATATGACATGCCTTTCTGTTTTTGGTACATACAAGTACATCTGTGTATTAACCATGTTCTTACATCAAACTAATGTTCTTGTGTATCCCTCATCAATCACTTATGATGAGGCAGTCAGGCAAGTGGAATACTCATTTAAAGAATGCAGCGTCAGCCTCCCGACATGATTCTCAAGAAACAACAAGGCTAGATGAAGATGGTGAACGTAGCTCTGTAGTTGATTACCACATTTCCCCTACACTAGCATCGCAGGTGCTTGCTCTAACTTGGTAGCGTGATATGTGGTTGCATGTTGCATATGGTGTCTAGATTGTAATTCTTCCAATCTGCTTAAACTGCATGTGCTATTCTGCTTAGCTTGTACATTATACATGTTAATGTGACATGCCTTCGTGTATTTAGTACATAGTACATCTATCTATTAAGCATGTCGTCACATAAAACTATTGTTCTTTTGTATCCCGCATAGATCAATATGATGAGACACCTTCAGTATATGCAGTGTGATATTAGTTGCATCTTTGATATGATTTATAGCATGCGCTACTTCTAATTTGTTGAAATTCCATTTATGATGGGACACTTTTAACTTGGAAGAGTCATATTGGTTGCATATTTCACGTGGTGTCCATCTTGCCTTGCTTCTTATTTGGTGAAATGGTTTCTTCTTAGTTTACACAAACAGTTGCGAATATGCCATGCCGTCCTGTTTTTCGTATTATTCCATCCTGGAATCATGTGTTTGCCTTACATCAAAGTAGTGATTGTCAGTATCATGCACGAATGAGTTCTCAAGAGTGAATTTTATTGCCTTTTCTTGTCGGTTTTACTTGACAATTCAAAATCAATAAAGCGGAAGGAAGTTAGCAAGGCAGCGGATGAAGGTGCTCCTTCCAAATGGAGGGCCTCTACATATTCTACTCCTCCACCCCCAAGATGATTTCCAAGATAACACATGCATAGACACTCAACGTAGCCGTGTTGGTGATGAGCACGTCTCCCCTAGTGCACCATCACAGGTGCTCCCTCTAACTTGGCACTGTTATATGTGGTTGCATGTTATGTATGATGTCTAGCTTGTATTGCTTCTGATTTTGTTGAATTGCATCTGCTTACTTTACACATTATACTTGTGACTCAGACACGTGTTCCTGTTTCTAGAACATACAATATCTGTCTATCACACCATGTTCTTACATCAAAGTACATTTGTTCTGAAGAACTAAATTGTTATTCATTTTTCTTGTCGGCTTGACTTAACATGGCACAAAGAAAGAGGAAGCAAGACAGAACGACAGGGAAAGGGAAGCGGAACAATCCTGCAAATTCTGCTGGTACTGATGGTGTAATAGAAGGTCAAAGTCCAGCGGAAAATTGTACCGATAGGGTATCCCATGCTACACGAGCTGCAGAACAAGCCAAACAGAAACAAATAGCTTCCACCAAACAAGCAGAGACAACCCTAGTTGTTGCAACACCGTCCACAGTACCACCAGCTACACGATTTACTCGTTCGTCAACTCAGCTAGCAGCATGTTCCCAAACTCCCTTGCCACCAGACACTACTTCCGAAGCACTCTTGACACAAGATGAGTTGGCAAGATCAGATGAACTTTGTGAGCTTCAACGGCAAGAAGGTAGTTGCTGGAGTCAAGTTAAAGTTGCATGCTTCTTTATATGTAGTCTCACAGTTTGATGTACACTAACACTTCCTATGTTTGTTGTTGGACTAGCACCTAGCCGCAAGAGGAAACAAACATCAGGGATAATGCTCGATAGGTTTACTAAATCTAGAGGAGGAAGAATGGAGATCCGTTTTGAGGCAGGTTTAAAAAGGCCACGTGATGCTACAGAGTCAGCCAAGTTAGTATCAGAGGCAGCGGTTGCTGTTAGGTGTCATGTACGTATCCTCCCAACATGGATTTAGTACATGAATGACAAAGACGAAACCAAGTTCAACACCTTCCTCGACCATTTATCTATAAGTATGGTTATGTATGGAAACTAGTAATATCTTCTTGCTCTGTCCAATACTTTCTAGGTTGCTGATAAGGAGACTCCCATAATTTTCAACAGATGAGGTTCAAGTTGGATAGCCAAGATGAGGCAACCAGACAAGCTAGCACCCATGTTTTCAAGTCTGCTCTTCGACAATATCGGTATAACTTGAGGAAATCTCACTTTGAAGGCAAGGCTAACAATGAACTTGCCCAAACATCTCCAGTGGAAAATATATCTAATGAAGATTGGAGAGGCCTCATTAAACACTGGTCTGATCCAAAGTATCAGGTACATTATATATATGTGATCGGATCACATGTTGAAGTGCTATTTACGCATGTGACACACAAATCTATCTTCTTGTAGGTGAACTGTTCAGAGAACAAGGCCAACCATACGAAAGAGAAATTCCAATAGACGACATGATCTCGTAGCTATATTGCACACTGCGAGGCTCTTGTAATTAGCTATTGTTTCACTCTTTTCGTTGTACCATATTATCAGACCTATATTGACTTGTTCCAAATGCATAGGAAATCCCGCAAGGACCAAAAAGTTCCTGAACCAAATGTTGTGGGGATCTTCAAGGACTGTCACACCAGCAAGAAGAAGGGCATGACTACACCAGTCAAAGCCGCTGTTGTAAGTCCTTAATCCTCATGCCTTTTAACTACTACTTACTCTGACTTGTGCCTTGAACTGCATGGTTTGTAGCCAATGTCTATTACTCTTTTCAGTTTTATACACAATTGTCTTAGAGTATCATTGAACCTTACAAGGTTTAAAAGAGAGGAGTGATGTTCCTTTGATCTTGACCTGTAATCTAGTTCCGTGCTGGACTTGCCCACACAACATTACAATTGCCTGTTTGTTTGTTCTCATTTGTTTTGTGATATGAATGATGTCATACTATGCTTACCGTATTATAAACTTCGTATCTTTATCCTTAGCCCTCAATACAATGTGAATAAATAGACAATAAATTAGTGATGGTACATGGTCATATGTTTGGAACCTAGTTTTATTATGTACTTTGCAATAAAATACAACTATTATTTTACATGGGTTCACCAGAATAAGTTCTGTATATAGACCAAAGCTATTTTGTTTAGCTTTGCTGCCTCCTTAATATCTTCTATTCTGGTACTACTAATGTAAAACTACAACTTTTCAACGAGGTACGGAAAAAATGGTGGAACCGCCACCTTCTGAAGGTGGCGAGGCAACTATAACCGCAATGTCAGCTCTTGCTGAAGTGGATCAGTACCTGTCCACTAACAGTGCCAAAAGCACGTTCCTGCGTAATACTGGGTTGGTTGTTAAGGCAATCTCGTCCAAACTGCCTCATGATCAAGATATGCAAGCTCAAAACAATGTTGTATCTGCGCACAAGTCCATTCCCTAACTGAGACCCTTTGTGAAACAAGGAGAGACATTGTTCGATATTGTCAAGATATGCATGGTTTTGAAAGCAGACTATCAGACATTTGCTATGTTGTTCAGGAGCCTAGGAGAACTGAAGGCGAAGGTTATGGTGCTCCATCGGACAATACAGCATGAAAACATAACAGTCAGGTCAAATGAACCGAGCTTCTAAACTTCTGGTGGTGCATTTATCTACTAGACTGTTAACTTTTATGCCAACCTTCCTTTTGTTTTATAGTTGTAATTTGTTTTGGTGCGATACAAGATTTGTTCTTAACGTGCATCCACCGGCTGAAGAAAACAACAAGCCATTTTTCTATAGTGTAGGGTGTTCCCTATATTTGCACTGATGGAGAACTTTGATGCCCACCGGCTGTAGTTTACATGGGCCTCCTACGGGCCGTAGAAACAATGGGCCTTCTAAGGGCCGTAGAAACAATGGGCCTTCTACGTGGCGTAGAAACAATGGGCCTTATACGGGCCGTAGACACAGTGGGCCTTCTATGGGCCATATCATCAATGGGCCTTCTACGGGCTTATGATCAGTTGGCCAAACATGGGCCAATAAAGACCACATTATTGCTGTAAATGGACTAGAGTTGAAATCGTCCGTTCATGGGACGACCATAAATGGGCCGTCGTTAATCGGTCATATTTTGATGATGCTATGAAAAAGGCACAACGTATTAACGGGCCACAAACGGGCCGACCGTAACCATGGGCTGAATTTGGCCCACAAGTAGAAAATGACAGTAACGGGCCTAAGTAAACGAATGTGGAAATGAGCTGGAAACGGCCCAGCGGAATAATGGGTCGTTAATGGGTATAAAGTTGTCGGTGTACTAAAGTAGGGGTACCTTAGTACCCCAGACTTGTGCACGGGCAGTTGTAGCGCCCTGCGGCGAGGCCCGCCCAGGAAGCGCCAAGAGAAGACCAAGCATTCAAGACAAGGCCCCCGGCAAGAGGAGCTTGCCGGGCCAATAAGACAAGGCCCCCGACAAGAGGAGCTTGCCGGGCCAAGAAGACAAGACCCCGGCAAGAGGAGCTTGCCGGGACGACTGAGCCCATGTAATGCCATCCAAGAACAAAGTATACGAGACAGAAGATCGAGACCCCGACAAGAGGAGCTTGTCGGGAAGGCCGAACCCAGGCACCATAAGAGAAGCCCGCCACGGCGCGCTATGCGCCCCGGCAAGACCTGATAGCCGGCAAGCCATCAGGCACAGGAAGACGACCCCCGCGGCAAGCCACTTGCCGCGGCAAATCGCCACCTCAGGACTGCGCTCCAGCTCGCCCGCCCACGCGTCGCTCCGGGGCTTCCCCCAAGGGCACGTGGCGAGGCACCGCGCAGCCGGGGGCATGAGGTGGCATGCAGCCGCCATCCTGGCGGACGGTGGCGCACCTAACGGTCCGCCTCGGTGCTGTCCGGGCGACCGTGACGGGCATTTAATGCCCTTGTCCCCTACCGTCAGAAGTAGGTATGATAACACTGTGCCGCACTGTAGCGCCACCGTTCCCGCACTGTAACAACTACCACCCCTTTTACACTTTTACCCCTTTCTCTTACGTTGACACCTGTCGGTGACCCCTTTGCGCTATAAAAGGAGGCCCGTGTGCAACGTAGAGGGGGTACCGGGGGTTCGGAGATTTGGGACCCAGACAGCCATACGCTCGGTGCAGCTAGCTCTCCAAGCTCCCGAGCTCCCCAGCTCAATACAACCAAGCAGGAGTAGGGTTTTACGCGACCATCGCGGCCCGAACCTGGGTAAACCGCCCGTGTGCTCGCCTCGATCTGCTCTCCGTGCTCCCTCCGCCCCCCTCACCGGACAACGAAAGGGGCTCCGGCCCCATAGGTGCTCGCGGGGGACGCGGTCCGCCCCGACATCTTTGGCGCGCCAGGTAGGGGGTCACGTCGAGGTTGTGCGGATCTGATTCAAGCGAACACTGGTAAGTTCAGGTATGGACAGGTACCTTTCCTCCCCGCTCCGCGGGGCGGAGGCATTCCTCCCTACGGAATCGTGCACGGCCCTCCTCGAGTACCCACTCACGCAGAGTTCGGGCAAGAAGCAGCTGCTCCTCGAGGAGGACCGCCTTCCGGCCGCTGGGCGAACCGCTCGCTTCCAGCGAATCCTGCGCCGCTCCTGCAGCCGCAGCGATTAGCGCCGGAAGCCGCGAAAAAGGCGACCTCGTTCTTCGGCGCGCTTCGCCCGCCAAGATCCAAACGAGTCGACGCCAACCGTGGGAGGAGTTTCGCCAGCGCGGTTGCCGGAACCCGTTCCGTCAACCAACCTCCCTGCCCAAGTCTTGCCGCGGTTGCATGTGATCCTTGGCGCAGGGGCGGGCGCAGACCCCGCGCATCAGCGAAAGCTCCTATGCTTTGCGCTTTTTGCCTTTTACATGATCCTCTTCGCTATTTGCATGTATTATTTGGCATCCTGCGTAACATGCATGTCCAGTAAGCATCAGCACGCCGGAAGGCCGTGTGCTTGCTTCCCTCTTTATTTTCCTTGCCTCTTAGACAGAGGGAGCGTTCCTCGCGCATAAAGTTTGCCGGGGGAAGGAGATGGGAGAGGAACCAAGTGCTGGAACCAAGTGCTGTCCGAGAAAAAGAAGCCTCGTCGAGGAACGAGCGTTATGCATAAGCTAAGTTATTAGAATTTGAGCAGTTCAAATTCTTAATTTTCGGTTGTCTTCCTTGAACAGTCACACTTTGTATGGAAAACCTGTGCGCGGAGGAACCTACCCGCGGCTAGACGCACCCTCACCTTGTTTCGAGTACGCTCAACGATTCAAGTGAGCTGCGATGAGCGTCGCGCCCTTGTTTCGTTTCCGAGCTCACTCAACAAGCTGAGCGCGATTGCGACTGGCTGCGGCGAGGTTGCTTCCCGGTGAGGCCTTGGCCAGCAGGCTGCTATAAGCCCAAGGGCCCCTTGCCGGAAAGTTCCCCGGGAGCGTAGGGTGAAAAGCATACAAAGTAAAGGGCCAGGACAAGGAAGATAACGATGCACTGATTGGTTCAGATAAGGTAAAAACCTTACGTAACTTATCACAGTGACTAATGAGCACATAACACCGTGTGCAGCGACAAAAAGAGATAAGATAAAGGAGGCCTAGTCTACGCGGTCGCCCTCAATCCTGGAAATCTTGCCCACTCTGGCGATGATGTCGGCGACCTGCTCCTTCAGCGCCTCCATGTCAGCGTCGGCCGGCAGGCTGCGAAGAACATTGATGAGGTTTATACTGGGATTGCGGTATACAATCTTCGTCAGCACACGCTCCAAGGTTCCCGCGTAGGCCCGGCGCGTCTCCTTGGCCAGTTGCGCGGGGATCTTCTTCCGGAGATCCGCAAGAGCCGGCGCGACCCCTCTGAAGAAGAGGCTGAGCTTGGCGCTGTGAGGGAGGTCCGGGTCCGGAGAGTAGATGAGGTGTTCCAACTTCAACGCCAGCAACTCCTGGTCGATGTTGGATGCAGAAGACACCAGGTCCTCGGTCCACACCGCGACGGTCCGACGGAAGTCCTCGGCCGCAGTGTTGGCGCTCTCCGCCAAGCTTCGCTCCTTGCGGAGCCCCTCCTCCAGCGCGGAGACTTTCAGCTCCAGGGCCTCGACGGAGTCCTTGGCGGCCTTCAGCTCGTCGCCCTGCTTGGAGAGATGCGCCTGGAGTTCGGAGTTGGCGTGGGCGTCCTTCTCCCGCTCCGCATTGAGCGCGCCGACCCTCTCCGCGCTCGCCTTCAACGACTCCTCTAGCTGCGCGACCTTGGCGGCAAGCTCCTCCCTGGCGGTCTCCGCGGCAGCCGCGGCAGCTTTCGCCTCTTCCAGCTCCCCGCCAAGGGCCCGCTCCCGAGCGGCAAGATCCTCCTCGTGGGAGTTGAGATTGGCCTGCAGCTGGGCAAGCTCTCCCTCTCGCCGGGACAGCTCCGCCCCGGCGAGCCGCTGCTGCTCTTCGGCGTCGGCCTTCTGCAGCACCCACTCCTGGTACTCCCCGGCGAGCCTCTCGCGCTCCTCCGCCACGCCGCGGAGGGCAGCTTGGTTGGCGGCGCGGAGCTCCGCCGCACGCTTCTCCATCTCGACGGCGGCCTCCGCAGCAAGGGCCTCCCGGGAAGCAAGCTTCGCCTGCCGGGCCCGGTAAAGGGCCAGGAGCCGGCGAAGCAGCTTCTCCTCCTCGGGCTCTTCGGCCCCGCCGGGCGCCTCGACAATCTTCAGGCCCGCGGAGGCAAGGACTTCCCCGTCAAGGGCCTCGCCCTCCGCGGGGGCCCGCGCAGAAGAGCCCCATGGCACCTGGATGAAGATGCCATTGGGGGCTTCAAGGTAATAACCCGCCCGCTCCTTTTCGGCGGAGGGGTCGGCGGCCGGCGCAGCACCTGATGCTCCTGCTGCCTCCGGGTCGGCAGTGCGAACGCCGTCCCCCTCCCCGGCCGTTGCGGCCGCCGCTGGGGCGGTCTCCTGCGCGGATGGCTCGGCAGCTCCCGCCGCGTCCTCAGCGGCAGGGGCGTCGCCGCTGCCGCCGCGCGCGCCCTCCTCCTCCTCAATGTCGATGACCTCCGTCTCCATCTGCTCGGGAGGAGGGGAATCTAGAAGAAGGAGAACAGAGAGCAAAAGAAATTCAAGCAAACATCAAAAAAAAAGGACGAACCCAAGATGGCTAAGTCACAGAGCTTACCTTGGCGGACGTCATCAGCGGCGGGTTCCCTCGCCGGGGAGCTCTGCCTTGGCGGGGTCACCGCCCTCGCCGGGCTACCCGCCCCTGACGGGGTACTCGCCCTCGGCGGAGTGCTCGCCCTTGGCGGGGTGCTCTCCTTTACCGGAGAGCTCGGCCTTGGCGGGGACGGCGGGGCCCGCGGCTCCTCGGGGGCGGTTTCTGGCCGCTCCTGCGGCTGTGGCTCCACCTCTGCACAAGACAGTATTATCAAGATACCAGCGCAGGGACGATCCCTCAAGCGCGCCCGACGAGCGAAAGTACGGAACCCAGACTTACGCTGGGGGCTGCGCTGGGGGCTACGCTGGGGGCTGCCCCTCGGAGCAGCGCTCGGATCCGGCAGGCTGGGCTCCGGCACGCCCCCAGTTGCCGCGGTGGGCGAGTCGCCCACAACCTCGACCACGGGCGCCTTGGCTTTCTTCGCCGCTCGTTTCGCCAAGGTCCTGAAGTTAAGATAAGGAACAAGATCGGAGCCTGCGACAATCAAGGCAAAGTTTACGAAGATGCAAGACCTCAAAGCTCTTACTCCCGTTCATCCTCGTCGTCGTCGTCGCTCAAGGCGGAGAAATCAAACTCCACCTGACGCGCGGTCACGCGGGGAGCGGGAGGCGAGGTCTCCCTCGGGCGCTTGGCGGTCCCGACGATTGCCGGGGCCCGGGGAGCGGGCGGAGCCGCCGCTCCACCCTCCAAGGGCTCCTTCCCGTGCGGCGCTGCCTTAAGGGGCGTCCCCGACGTGGCTGACGCGCCGGGCGCCCTCGTCGCAACCTGGCTCCCCCGGGAGGCTCGTGCCGCTTGGCGGGGTGGTTGTTGCCGGGAGGCCGGCGCCTTTGCCCCCATCGCCGTCCTGCGGAGACGCTTCGCTGGAGAACGCCCGGGGCTTACACGGGACGAGGAGGTCTCCGACGCTGAGGGAAGGTCATCGGCGTAGAGCTCCAACGATCCGTCGGAGTCGTTGTCGCCGCCGTCCTCCTCCTCCACCCCGGCAAGCCCGCTGGACCCAGCGTCCTGCGCTGTGGCCCTTTGTCCTCCGGCGGTGGTGGCCCTCGCCGCGGCCTCGATCAAGATCCCCTGGATCCCGGAATGCCTCAGAGAGGGAACCCCGGCGAGCTCGTCGGGGGGCAGCTTCAGCAGTCTGCAGATCTCCGCCACCTCCGCTTGGCGGGACGCCTCCGCGGCCTCCGCCTCCTCGGGCGAGAAGCCGAACTCCCCGGCCGCTGCGGCTGCGGTGGCCTCTTCAGCCCAGGAAGCTATGCATGCTACCTCTCGCGCGGTGGTGTCCCGCGTCAGCCCCTGGGCCTCGTCCTTCTTCTTCGCCACCTCCGCCAGGTTGTCGAAGAAGTTCATGATGACGTCTGGCTTGGGCGGAATCCACGTGCGGTCGACGCCGTGCGAGTCGCACGCGGGCATCATGGCGCGAAGGGAATCCCGGGCCGAGCTGTTGCAAAGAGGCACAACTCCCCGGGGCTCCCTGAACCACTCTGGGTGGGCCGGGTCATGCTTGAATAGCTCCCGGACCATCCCCTTCAGCTCCACCGACGTGAAGTTGAAGTTGAGCCCGGGGCGCAGCCTCATTATGTCCGCCGCGTTGCTATACTCCCAGGCCGGCCTCTTCCTATCTTGAAGAGGGGCGATGCGGCGGCGGAGGAAATCTGCGCCCACCTCTCCGACGGACAGCCTCGCTGACCGAAGACGAAGAATCCTGATGAGGGCGGCGTTGAGCTTGCAGTCGTCCGAATCCAGCTCGCTCCAATCCTTGCCGCGCATAATAGGTGTTGCGCGCGGCGCGGTGAAAGGTTGCGGCTGGTCCTCGACAACCCAGCACCAGTCGGCGCGCCACTCCTCCCATTTGCCGCGGAGCTCCCCCGGCAAGTAGGAATCCTTCTTGTTCAGGCGGAAGACCCAAGATATCCCTCCGGCGAGGGGGGCGCCGGCCTCTACTCTAGGGATGAAGAAGTGCCTAAAAAGCGCGACGTTTGGATACACCCCAATATAGTTTTCGCACATGTGCGTGAAAACCGCCATCGTGAGGACGGCGTTGGGAGTGAAGTCAAGAAGGTGGAGGCCGAAGGTGTTCATTATGTCGCAGAAGAAGTCAGAAAAAGGAGGGCAAAGACCGCAGTGGAAGAAGGCTGCGAAGAAATAATACCCGCCGGGGTTGTTGCCCTTGGCGGCGGCCGGATAGGCTCGGGTGCGGGGATGCGCCTTGGTCTCCTCGGCCCAGAACAAGTAGTACTTGTTCCAGAGCTCCCGCGCGCTGAGCTTCGGCGAGAAGACGAGGTTCTGCTTCCGCAGCAAGGTGAGCATCGCCGCGTGCTCCGATTTCTCCTTCTTGGTCTTCTCCGCTTTCGCCTTCTCGGTCTTCGGGGCCATGGCGGAGGCGGCGAGGGAAGGGAGACGAAGAATCCGGTAGCACCGCAGGTGCGAGCAAGCGGCGGAGGAAATATGGAGGCGGAGCGCAGATGGGATCTCTGGAGACGGGAGAGGACGCAGTAAAGGCGAAGGAGGGGAGCCCCTCCCGTTTCCTCTGCCTTATATAAGGAAGTGGCGGACACTCCGTTCCTGCCGTTAAGAATCGTGCGCGACGTGACGCGCGCCTGCGCGGTTCAGCCCCGCGCACGCCACCCACGTCACGCTCACCCCGCGCGCTTTGCCCCCACGACGCCGCGGTAAGCGCGCGCCGCCTGGGGAAGGTGCGACGGATGTGGAGTTAAAGAGCAGCGTGACCAAGGCCACACATGCCCGTGCACTGTTAGGGCCTGGCCCAACGACGCTCGGCACCGTGTGTGGCCCAGGCCCGGGGGCTCCTGTCGGTGTACTAAAGTAGGGGTACCTTAGTACCCCAGACTTGTGCACGGGCAGTTGTAGCGCCCTGCGGCGAGGCCCGCCCAGGAAGCGCCAAGAGAAGACCAAGCATTCAAGACAAGGCCCCCGACAAGAGGAGCTTGCCGGGCCAATAAGACAAGGCCCCCGGCAAGAGGAGCTTGCCGGGCCAAGAAGACAAGACCCCGGCAAGAGGAGCTTGCCGGGACGACTGAGCCCATGTAATGCCATCCAAGAACAAAGTATACGAGACAGAAGATCGAGACCCCGACAAGAGGAGCTTGTCGGGAAGGCCGAACCCAGGCACCATAAGAGAAGCCCGCCACGGCGCGCTATGCGCCCCGGCAAGACCTGATAGCCGGCAAGCCATCAGGCACAGGAAGACGACCCCCGCGGCAAGCCACTTGCCGCGGCAAATCGCCACCTCAGGACTGCGCTCTAGCTCGCCCGCCCACGCGTCGCTCCGGGGCTTCACCCAAGGGCACGTGGCGAGGCACCGCGCAGCCGGGGGCATGAGGTGGCATGCAGCCGCCATCCTGGCGGACGGTGGCGCACCTAACGGTCCGCCTCGGTGCTGTCCGGGCGACCGTGACGGGCATTTAATGCCCTTGTCCCCTACCATCAGAAGTAGGTATGATAACACTGTGCCGCACTGTAGCGCCACCGTTCCCGCACTGTTACAACTACCACCCCTTTTACACTTTTACCCCTTTCTCTTACGTTGACACCTGTCGGTGACCCCTTTGCGCTATAAAAGGAGGCCCGTGTGCAACGTAGAGGGGGTTCCGGGGGTTCGGAGATTTGGGACCCAGACAGCCATACGCTCGGTGCAGCTAGCTCTCCAAGCTCCCGAGCTCCCCAGCTCAATACAACCAAGCAGGAGTAGGGTTTTACGCGACCATCGCGGCCCGAACCTGGGTAAACCGCCCGTGTGCTCGCCTCGATCTGCTCTCCGTGCTCCCTCCGCCCCCCTCACCGGACAACGAAAGGGGCTCCGGCCCCATAGGTGCTCGCGGGGGACGCGGTCCGCCCCGACAAAAGTGATACACTATTCATTACGGGCTAGTTTCACCACGGGCCGTTAATGGGTATAAAGTGATACACTGTTCATTACGGGCCAGTTTTACCATGGACCGTTAATGGGCCGAGAGTAATAAGGGCCTCATATGGGCTGAAAGACGTCATGGGCCATACATGGGCCGGAAGTTAAAATGGGCTGGAATTATATTGGACGGCCCAGATGAAGCTACTGGGCCTAATTCGGTTAGGCCGTAAACGGGCCGTGGGTTAGCGGGTTGTAAATGGGCTATATGCGAACAGGTCGTTAACAGGCTTGTCGTGGGCCGGCCCGCCACCTTTTGACCAAGTCAAACAGGCCGGTCTTTTCACAGGAATGGGCCTCTGTTGGGTCGTGCTACATGTCGACGTATCATAGGCGCTTTGCGTCCAATGAGTGGATGACATCTATCCTAACGGTGAGCTGACACGTGTTTCCTCCAGCCAATGATGATTTTACACGTGGAAAGTCCCCATTGGTCGGGGTTGTTAACGGGTTATCGGATCCAAAACCGGACCCGATAGCTTAACCGCGTTCTGTTACAGTGGATGCCACGTGTCGATCACCCTTGACGAAAGCACTTCTGTGACGCGCGATTTATCGTCATGGAACACTTCTACATGGAACACTTCTATGACAGCACAGGTATGACTATCTTGATTCTGTCATAAATTTGTCATGGATGTACATGCATGACAAAAAACGCGACCTACTTTGACAAACACGTATCATCACGGAAGTGTATTTTTTGTAGTGATTGGATGCAGGGAATGCAGAACAGAAAATAAATGAAATGAAAAGATCTAGATGAAGGTTTTTTTTCTGAAAGGGGAAACACACATGCATGAGACAAATGCAAGAGGCACGGGGAACCACAAGAGAACTTCATCTAGAATTGGGCGGTGACAAAGTCACCTATGTTAAAGTATATTGACTTAGGAGTCAAGTGAGGTCACTTGATCTTTGGTCATACTCATTGTTTAAGCTCAAAATGGGGTTACCATTTTTCGTTTAAGCATCTTAATGTATTCACATCTTGTTGAGTTGCTTTGACACATGACTTGGAGCAAAGCTTCTCTAAGATGGAATAACATACCTTGGGTGGTGGTGTTGATCTGGATCATGTAGTTGAACTTGTGTGGGTTGCTCCGGTTGATGTAGCCCATCAAGAGTTGGGAGCAAAACTTGGAATTTGAGTTCATCTACCTACATGGGTTAGTCTTGCAACGAAGAGCACTTGTGTATCCAAAATGACAATCATAAGACTTAACATAGAATTTGTCAAAGGATATGTTTGAAGGGTTTCGTGCTTCCTTGTCATCAACCACCATTGTGTAGAGACTTGGTAACGTAGAAATTGCTCAAGATGTGAGTGGGTTGCAATCTCATAGATTTAGATTCATCCAAGTACCTACAAGGGTTAAATAGCATGCAAGGGTGCAAATATATCCAAGACATATAGATAGCACTATGAAGGAAATATCAAGGATTAGTCAAAGGCTCATGCCTTGCATGTATCCAAATGGAGTTCCTACTCCAAGTTTGAAGCATCAATGATGTTCAATTCACCTCTCAAATGATAAAATACTTTCTCATCAAGCGGTTTGGTGAATACATCCGCCAATTGCTTATCGGTGCAAATATGCTAAAGATCAATGTCTCCTTTGGCAACGTGATCTCGAATGAAATGATGACGAACTTCAATATGCTTAGTTCGAGAATGTTGCACGGGATTGTGAGAAATCCTAATAGCACTCTCATTGTAACAAAGCAATGGAACATGTTTCACATAAATCCCATAATCCTTAAGAGTTTGGGTCATCCAAAGTAATTGAGCACAACATGAACCGGCGGCACTGTATTCCGCTTCGGCGGTGGATAAGGATACCGAGTTTTGTTTCTTGGAGGACCAAGACACAAGAGATCTACCAAGAAATTGACATGTACCCAAAGTGGACTCTCTATCAACCTTGTCTCCATCATAGTCCAAATCAGAGTAACCAACAAGATCGAAAGAAGACCTCTTAGGGTACCAAATGCCAAAATTTGGTGTGTGTATTAAGTATCTCACTATCCTTTTCACAGCCTTAAGATGACATTCTTTGGGGGCCGCTTGATATCGTGCACACATGCACACACTTAGCATAATATTGGGACGAGAGGCACATAGGTATAACAATGAACCGATCATAGAGCGATAAACCTTTTGATTAACCGGTTCACCATCTTTGGTCTAGTCAAGATGTCCACTAGTAGGCATGGGTGTAGTCATACCTTTGCATTCTTGCATATTGAATTTCTTGAATAAGTCCTTGGTGTACTTTGTTTGAGAGACAAAGGTACCTTCCTTAGTTTGCTTGATTTGCAAACCGAGAAAAAATTTGAGTTCACTCATCATAGACATCTCAAACTTCTCCGACATTAGCTTTCCAAACTTCTCACTAAAATGAGGGTTAGTCGAACCAAATATAATATCATCAACATAAATTTGGCAACAAATAGTTCTCCATTAGCACTTTTAGTAAAAAGAGTAGAATCTATTTTTCCAATTTCAAAGCCTATTTCAATCATGAACTTGGTCAAGCATTTATACCACGCTCTAGGAGCTTGTTTAAGACCATAAAGAGTTTTGTGAAGTTTGTAAACATGATTAGGTTTCTTAGGATTGACAAAGCCGGGAGGTTGCTTAACATAAACTTCCTCCTCAATTTCAAAGCACTTTTAATGTCCCTTTGGTACAAGGTGATATCATGGTGATTAGCATAAGCAGGTAAGATGTGAATGGACTCAAGTCTAGCAACGGCAGCATATGTCTCACCATAGTCCATACCTTCGACTTGAGTGTAGCCTTGGGCGACTAGACGTGCTTGGTCGCGAACTACTTGTCCCCCTTCATCTTGCTTCTTGCGAAACACCCATTTGGTAACGATGATGTTGTGGTTGTTGTCGGGCTCGTCAACCAATGTCCACACTTGATTTGTCTCAAATTTGTGTAGCCCTTCATGCATAGCATTTATCCAATCCGGATCTTCCAATGCTTCTTCAACCTTCCTAGGTTCAATGCTAGAGATGAATGAATAATGTTCACAAAAGTTAGCCAAACAAGTTTTAGAGCGAGTGATTCTCCCGGTTTGGATATCATTGTAGATTTGCTCGACGGGATGGTCTTTGGCAACTCTTGCTCGAACTCGTGGGAGCTTTTGCTTTGATCGGGGTGGAACATCTTCTTCATCTTGTCCTTTTTCTTGGCCTTCTTCATTGTTGACGTTGTCGTTCTCTTGTCGTGGTGGAGAAGGAGGTTGTTGATGTTCATCTTGGTGTACTTCATCGTTTTCTTCATCTTGGTGTGTACCACTTGTGGATGCTTCCGTATCAACTCTTGGTTCACCTTGACAAAATAAAACTCTGATCATGAAGAATCTTCATAAGTTTTACAATAGACATGACATCCCTTGGGTCAATTTAATTTGGGAAACATACTACAACAATGGGCAACTTCCAGGAGATCAAAAAGTGGGCTCATTTAGGTGGAAATCCAATCTTGCACTTATTGATCAGTTCAAAGCTATAGCAAGATGCAATGTGGGAGATGGAAAAAACAGCTCTGTTTTGGGATGATATGTGGCACCAATTCATTCTCAAGCACAAGTTTGATCACCTATATTCCTTTGTTAGAAATCCTCAAACAAGTGTTCAAAAAGTGATCAATACTGAATATCTTCAAGACTTATTCCATCTGCCTCTTACTACACAGACATATGAAGAGTTCCTACAAATGGAGGAGATGTGCATTTCCATAAGACAATCACCATACTTAGACACACTAGATACTTGGAGTTACATCTGGGGCAATGAGTTCTATTCATGAATTAAAGCCTACAAGGTGCTAATTGGCCACAAAAAACTCCACCACATTTCTCATGCATTTGGAAAAGCTCATGTCAGCCCAAGCACAAAGTTTTTTTCTGAATGCTATTGCATGACAGAGTAAACATAAGGAATCTTTTAAGGAGGAAAAACTTTGAATTGGAAGTTTATAATTGTGCAGTGAGAAACTGTCAACAGGAAGAAACTCTGCATCATCGGGATGTCCTTTTGCCATAAGATGTTGGGATTTCATCTATCCTTCAAGAACGCCAAACTTGTCAGTTCTGGAGGCATATCAAGACCTCAAAGACAAACTCAACTACCCTTTCTTCATGGAGATTATCATATTGGGATCATGGGACATTTGGATATCTAGAAACAACAAAATATTTGATAATAGAACTCCCTCATTTCATGGCTGGAAACACATATTCACTGAGGAGCTCAAGCTTCCCAAATTCAGTATCAAGAAGAAATATGAAGTGCAGTTCTCTGCTTGGTTGGATTCTCTGTTGTAATTATGTATAGTGCTCCTTGTTGTTCTTGTTGTCCTTTGGTAGTTCTTAGCTATAGTCTAGCTTCTTCTTTTTTTGGTAGTTTCTCTTTTTTAGTTTCTCTTTTATTCTTCTTGTTTTTTTAGTTGGGCTTAACTCAAGCCCAACAGACTTTAGCTGTACCCTCCTTTAATTTAATTAATAAAAGTTACAGTGGGGTGTTTACCCTACTATTTATAGTAAAAAAAACTCTTGGTTCACCTTGTCATGAGGTAGAAGCTTCCACTTGGACAGACGAGGTACTCTCCTTCACCTCCGTTGGACGAATCTTGCCAATAGACAAGTCTTGGATTGCTTCCGAAGGGTCTTTGTATCCTACATCAATTGGAAATTGCTCTACTTGCGAGCCGTTAGATTCATCAAAATTCACATGTACCGTCTCTTCAACCTTTCGGGTGAAATTGTTGTAGACACGGTAAGTGTGAGAGTTTGAGCCATAACCAAGTAGGAAACCTTCATGATATTTAGGAGCAAATTTAGAACGATGATGCTTATCAAGAATGTAGCACTTTGAGCCGAATACTCGAAAGTATCTAACTTGGGGTTTGTTACCGGTGAGGAGCTCGTATGCCGTCATGCCGAGTAGCTTGTGAAGATACAAGCGATTTGTTGCATGACAAGCTGTCTCAACCGCTTCCGCCCAAAAGTGTTTTGGAGTCTTGTACTCATTAAGCATCGTTCTTGCCATATCAATAAGAGTATGGTTCTTCCTCTCAACAACTCCATTTTGTTGAGGTGTGTATGTGGCCGAGAACTCGTGTGGAATCCCCTCTTCGTCAAGAAAGATATCCACATTTGCATTCTTGAACTCCGTTCTGTTGTCGCTCCGAACCTTCTTGATCTTCACTTCAAATTGATTTTGGGCCTTCCTAGGGAATTTTTTGAAGATCTTTTGGAACTGCGATTTGTCATC
Source organism: Aegilops umbellulata (assembly GCA_032464435.1). Classification (NCBI taxonomy): domain Eukaryota; kingdom Viridiplantae; phylum Streptophyta; class Magnoliopsida; order Poales; family Poaceae; genus Aegilops; species Aegilops umbellulata. The sequence goes on from CP136059.1 coordinate 143,655,955, forward strand.
AAGAAAGAACACCCACGTAAATCTTGAAAAATCATCAACTATGACTAGACCAAATGAGTTACCACCGAGACTCTTGTAAGCAATGGGACCAAAGAGATCCATGTGAAGTAGCTCGAGCGGTCTTCTCGTGGTCATGATGTTCTTCACGGGGTGACTCCCTCCAACTTGTTTTCCTGCTTGCCAAGCACTACAAAGTCTATCCTTGTCAAATATAACATCTTTTACTCCAAGGATATGATCACCTTTAATAAGCTTATCAAGATTTCGCATGCCCACATGACCTAACCTTCTATGACACAACCAGCCATTAGAAGATTTAGCAATTAAGCAAGTCCTAGGTTGAGCCTTTTTAGTGAAATCAACAATGTAAAGATCACCTCTATGAATACCGGTAAAGACCATTTTATGATTGTCTCTCCTAAACACTTGGCAATCTACTTTAGTGAATAGGACATTGAAACCGAAATCAGCAAGTCTAGATACTGAAAGTAAATTGTACCCAAGAGATTCAACGAGCATGACATTTTCTATGGAGCTATCATGGCCACCTTACCTAGGACAACCACCTTACCCTTTGAGTTATCACCAAAGGTGACATACTTCTGAGGGTCGTCGTTTTCAGCAAGCTCACAAAACAAATCCTTGTCTCCGGTCATATGATCAGTACATCCACTATCAAGGACCCATTCCTTTCCTCCAGCCATGTACCCACGAAAGTTAGACATAAGACCAAAGTGTCTCATCGCATCATCAAGATGATAGTCACTATCATCATCCTCATCACAGTATCCATGTTCAACATCGTCTTGTGATTGGTCAACTCATAGAGAGGGTAATTCGTTAGATAAATGATCATCACAATAGTCATCTTTATGCATTCTAATAGCTTCGGATATGATATTGCTAATGATTCTGACATTTTCTTTGGCATGCATGAGATTGGTAAGCTCAAATAGACAATCACCAAAGCTAGGATCACTAGAATTCATCTTACTCAAGGTAATAGACTTATGGAGAATTTCATCTAAGTTTTGCAAGGAATAGTTTGGAAATCTCTCCTCAAGAAATCTCCATATAGTGTAGGCACACTCAAGAGTAGGCAAACATCCAATCAAGTTTCTAGGCAATCCTCTAGTGATAAGATTAACAGTTCTAAGATTGCGGATCATGTCAATAGACTCATCAAGGGTAGGATGCGAAGGATCAACATGAGGTGCACAAGGGCTAGTAATGTACTTGTTCAAATGATATTCATTGAAAATCTCAAGCATCTCATTTTTCCATTCATGAAAGAAATCTCCATCAAGAATAGGCACTCTACATCTAAGACTCCCCAATGTAGACACATACATCTTCCTCCAATGGTGATTAAACCAAGGCAATGGAGACCAAAGCTCTGATACCAATTGAAAGGATCGAAAAGAGGTATCTAGAGGGGGTTGAATAGACTGTAAGAAGAAAAGTTGCAATTTTTAGTTTCCTTAAGTTGATGTGGAGTTTTGGCACAAGTTTAAACATTCACAATACATATCAAGCAAGCATGACAAGAGTATATGAGCAACGGAAAGTAAAGCATGCAAGTTGCAAGAATGTAAAGGGATGGGATTGGAGTGTGCAAACGATATTTGGAGACACGGAGATTTTTTTATCTGTGGTTCTGATAGGTGGTGCTATCGTACATCCACGTCCATGGAGACTTCAACCCACGAAGGGTAACGGCTGCACAAGTCCACGGAGGGCTCCACCCACGAAGGGTCCACGAAGAACAACCTTGTCTATCCCACCATGGCCGTCACCCACGAAGGACTTGCCTCACAAGGGTATATCTTCATGAAGTGGGCGATCTCCTTGCCCTTACAAACTCCTTGGTTCAACTCCACAATCTTGACGGAGGCTCCCAATTGACACCTAGCCAATCTAGGAGACACCACTCTCCAAGAAGTAACAAATGGTGTGTTGATGATGAACTCCTTGATCTTGTGCTTCAAATGATAGTCTCCCCAACACTCAACTCTCTCTCATAAGATTAGATTTGGTGGAAAGATGATTTGACTAGAAAGCAACTTGGGTAAGGCTAGAGATCAAGATTTATGTGGTTGGAATGGGATATCTTGATCTCACCACAAGTGCAGGTTGTTCTCACTCAGAAAATATGTGTTGGAAGTGTAGGCATGTACTTATGGCTCTCTCCACGAATGAAGAGTGGGTGGAGGGGTATATATAGCCTCCACACATAATCTAACTATTACACACAAATCACCAAACTCGGTGGGACCGATTCAGAGAACTTGGTCACACTGATTTGCTTCATAATGTGACCATTAGGGTTTTCGGTGGGACCGAATGGATCAACTCGATGGGACCGATGTGCTAGAGTTAGGGTAAATCCTCATCTCGGTTTGACCAATTACTCAAACTCGGTGGGACCGATTTGGGTAATAAGCGAAACAGAGAGTTGGCCAAGCAAACTCGGTGGGGCCGATTACATATCTTGGTGGGACCGAAATTATTGCAATAGGCAACAGAGAGTTTGCAAGCCCATCTCGGTGAGACTGAGATCCCATCGATGACACTGAACTGATTAGGTTTCTGGCAGTGGCTATGTCAAGAGAACTCGGTGGCGCCGGATAGAAAGATTCGGTGGGGCCGAGTTTGGCCTTTGGTTTGGGACATATGTGGATGTGAAAAAGTAGTTGATGGCTTTGGAGCATATCACTAAGCACTTTGAGCGAGCAAGCCATTAAGCAACACCTCATCCCCTCTTAATAGTATTGGCTTTCCTATGGTCTCAATGTGATCTTGGATCACTAAAATAGAAAATGTAGAGTCTTGAGCTTTGAGCTTGAGCCAATCTTTTTTCCTCAACAACTTGAAGGGGTTCCACATCCTCTAGTCCATGCCACTCCATTGTTGAACTTATCTGAAACATAATAGGTCGAAACATTAGTCCAACAAGAGATATGTTGTCATTAATTACCAAAATCACCCAAGGAGCACTTGTGCTTTCATCATCACAAACTGGAGCTTTTCACAACAGGCATGATGGTTTTCTGTAGGGAACGTCCCACCTTCGGGGATGAAACGATATCCATTGCCTCTTATTGCTTTCAATTTTTTTCTCATGTCAACATAGAACAACAGGAGTGTTGTGTGATTTTTCGTGATTTTTGGGGTTTGTTTGGACATTTTTATGCATTAATTGAGTTTTCAATGCATTTTATGTGCATAATTCAAATTTGAACTACATGCACATGCTCTAGTGCACATAAATTGGTTGAAAAATAAAATATATGTCCTTGGGTGCATGCCTAGGTCCCATGCAAGAAATGGGGATGAATTCCAAACACTGGGGCACCATTGATTGCCGGCAAAACATTGAGATGCCTGGTTTTTAAATTCTAGTAAATCCAAAACTTGTCTGAAATTCATGAAACTTGGCATGCTATCATGGAGCAGCATCAACTTGTCATGGTGCAAATTTTGTCCGATATGTGGCAGGTTTGGGTATATGTTTCTCACAAACCGGAGCTTCTCACGACAAGCATGATGGTTTTCGGTAGGGAACGTCCCACCTTTGGGGACGAATTGATATCCATTGCCTCTTATTGCTTTCAATTTTTTTTCTCATGTCAACATAGAACAGCAGGAGTGTTGGGTGAATTTTTGTGATTTTTCGGGGTTCATTTGGACATTTTTGTGCATTAACTGAGTTTTCAATGCATTTCATGTGCATAATTCAAATTTGAACTACATGCACATGCTCTAGTGCATATAAATTGGTTGAAAAATAAAATCTATGTCCTTGGGTGCATGCTTAGGTCCCATGCAAGAAATGGGAATGAATTTCAAACAACAGGGCACCGTTGATTGCCGGGACAACATTGAGATTCCTGCTTTTTAAATTCTAGTAAATCCAAAACTCGTCTGAAATTCATGAAACCTGGCATGCTATCTAGGAGCGGCATCAACATGCCGTGGTACAAATTTTGTCCCATTTGGGGCAGGTTTGGGTATATGCTTCTCACAAACCGGAGCTTCTCAAAACAAGCATGATGGTTTTCGGTAGGGAACGTCCCACCTTTGGGGATGAAACGATATCCATCTCCTCTTATTGCTTTCAATTTTTTTTCTCGTGTCAACATAGAACAACAGGAGTGTTGTGTGAATTTTTGTGATTTTTCGGGGTTCGTTTGGACATTTTTATGCATTAACTAAGTTTTTGATGCATTTTATATGCATAATTCAAATTTGAACTACATGCACATGCTCGAGTGCATATAAATTTGTTGGAAAATCAAATATGCGTACTTGGGTGCATGCTTAGGTCCCATGAAAGAAATGGGAATGAATTTCAAACACCGGGGCACCGTTGATTGCCGGCAATACATTGATATGACTGGTTTTTAAATTCTAGTAAATCCAAAACTCGTCTGAAATTATAGAAACTTCGCATGCCATCATGGAGCGGCATCAACATGTCGGTTTACAAATTTTTTCCAATTTGGGTCAGGTTTGGGTATATGCTTATCACAAACCGGGGCTTCTCACAATAAGAATGATGGGTTTCGGTAGGTTACGTCACACCTTTGGGGACGAAACGATATCCATTGCCTCTTATTGCTTTCAAATTTTTTTCTCATGTCAACATAGAACAACAGAAGTGTTGTGTGAATTTTTGTGATTTTTCGGGGTTCGTTTGGACATTTTTATGCATTAACTGAGTTTTCAATGCATTTTATATGCATAATGCAAATTTGAACTACATGCACATGCTCCAGTGCATATAAATTTGTTGAAAAATCAAATCTGTGTCCTTGGGAGCATGCTTAGGTCCCATAAAAGAAATGGGAATGAATTTCAAACACCGGGTCACCGTTGATTGCCGGCGAAACATTGAGAAGCCTGGTTTTTAAATTCTAGTAAATCCAAAACTCGTCTGAAATTCTAGAAACTTGGCATGCCATCATGGATAGGCATCAACATGCCGTGGTACAAAATTTTCCCAATTTGGGGCAGGTTTTGGTATATGCTTCTCACAAACCGGAGCTTCTCACAACAAGAATGATGGGTTTCGGTAGGGAACATCACACCTTCTGGGACGAAACGATATCCATTGCATCTTATTGCTTTCAAATTTTTTTCTCGTGCCAACATAGAACAACACGTGTGTTGTGTGAATTTTTGTGATTTTTCAGGGTTCGTTCGGACATTTTTATGCATTAACTAAGTTTTCGATGCATTTTATGTGCATAATTCAAATTTGAACTACATGCACATGCTCCAGTGCATATAAATTGGGTGAAAAGTCAAATATGTGTCGTTGGGTGCACGCTTAGGTCCCATGCAAGAAATGAGAATGAATTTCAAACACCGGGGCACCGTTGATTGTCGGCAATACATTGATATGACTGGTTTGTAAATTCTAGTTAATCCAAAACTCGTCTGAAATTCATAAAACTTGGCATGCTATAATGGAGCGGCATCAACATGCCGTGTGATAGCCTGGCTTATTAGGGATGATAGAGTACTCATATCAATAAGGAATTCCTTCTTTTCCGGGAGCCCATTCGGACAGAACTCCAAAGTTAAGCGTGCTCAGCTTGGAGCAGTGTCAGGATGGGTGACCGACCGGGAAGTTGCTCCCGGGTGCGCACGAGTGAGGACAAAGTGTGCAGAAAAGACAAGTATTGATATGTGGGGCCAGTCTAGATCCCGCCAGGAGTAACGACCACCGGCGGGTGTGTCCGGGGCGTTACAAGTTGGTATCAGAGCCGACCCTCGCGGTTACACGGATGGTTGCGGACAGGTCCGTGGTCATGTTGTTCATGACGTTTGTGACCCGTCGTGGCACCCGGCATGGCACATGTACCGGACTGGAAGCACAAACGTTTGTGCCAAGAGGGAACGTTCCTGTGGCCCGACGAGGACGTCGGTTCCTCTGAGTGGGGTTGTATGTGATAGCCTGGCTTATTAGGGATGATAGACTACTCATATCAATAAGGAATTCCTTCTTTTTCGGGAGCCCATTCGGACAGAACTCCAAAGTTAAGCGTGCTCAGCTTGGAGTAGTGTCAGGATGGGTGACCGACCGGGAAGTTGCTCCCGGGTGCGCACGAGTGAGGACAAAGTGTGCAGAAAAGACAAGTTATTGATCTGTGGGGCCAGTCTAGATCCCGCCAGGAGTAACGACCACCGGCGGGTGTGTCCGGGGCGTTACATGCCGGTTTACAAATTTTGTCCCATTTGGGTCAGGTTTGGGTATATGCTTCTCACAAACCGGAGCTTCTCACAACAAGCATGATGGTTTTCGGTAGGGAACGTCCCACCTTCGGAGATGAAACGATATCCATTGCCTCGTATTGCTTTCAAATTTTTTTCTCGTGTCAACATAGAACAACAGGAGTGTTGTGTGAATTTTAGTGATTTTTCGGGGTTCGTTTGGACATTTTTATGCATTAACTGAGTTTTCAATGCATTTTATGTGCATAATGCAAATTCGAACTGCATGCACATGCTGCAGTGCATATAAATTTGTTGAAAAATCAAATATGTGTCCTCGGGTGCATGCTTAGGTCCCATAAAAGGAATGGGAATGAATTTCAAACACCGGGGCACCGTTGATTGCCGGCAAAACATTGAGATGCCTGGTTTTTAAATTCTAGTAAATCCAAAACTCGTCTGAAATTCTAGAAACTTGGCATGCCATCACGGATAGGCATCAATATGCTGTGGTACAAATTTTTTCCAATTTGCGACAGGTTTTGGTCTATGCTTCTCACAAACCGGGGCATCTCACAACAAGAATGATGGGTTTCGGTAGGGAACGTCACACCTTTGGGGACGAAACGATATCGATTGCCTCTTATTGCTTTCAAAAAAATTTCTCGTGTCAACATGGAACAACAGGAGTGTTGTGTGAATTTTTGTGATATTTCGGCGTTCGTTTGGACATTTTTATGCATTAATTGAGTTTTCAATGCATTTTATGTGCATAATGCAAATTTGAACTACATGCACATGCTCCAGTGCATATAAATTTGTTGAAAAATCAAATCTGTGTCCTTGGGAGCATGCTTAGGTCCCATAAAAGAAATGGGAATGAATTTCAAACACCGGGGCACCGTTGATTGCCGGCAAAATATTGAGATGCCTAGTTTTTAAATTCTAGTAAATCCAAAACTCGTCTGAAATTCTAAAAACTTGGCATGCGATCATGAATAGGCATCAGCATGTCGTGGTACAATTTTTTTCCAATTTGGGGCAGGTTTTGGTATATGCTTCTCACAAACCGGAGCTTCTCACAACAAGAATGATGGGTTTCGGTAGGGAACGTCCCACCTTTGGAAACGAAACAGTATCCATTCCCTCCTATTGCTTTCAAAAAAAATTTCTCGTGTAAACATAGAACAACAGGAGTGTTGTGTGAATTTTTGTGATTTTTCGGGGTTCGTTTGGACATTTTTATGCATTAACTGAGTTTTCAATGCATTTTATGTGCATAATTCAAATATGAACTACATGCGCATGCTCAAGTGCATATAAATTGGTTGAAAATCAAATCTGTGTCCTTGGGTGCATGCTTAGGTCCCATGCAAGAAATGGGAATGAATTTCAAACAACGGGGCACTGTTGATTGCCGGCAAAACTTTGAGATGCCTGGTTTTTAAATTATAGTAAATCCAAAACTCGTATGAAATTCTTGAAACTTGGCATGCCATAGTGGAGCGACATCAACATGCCGTGGAACAAATTTTGTCCCATTTGGGGCAGGTTTGGGTATATGCTTCTCACAAAAAGTAGCTTCTCACAACAAGCATGATGGTTTTTGGTAGGGAACGTCCCACCTTTGGGGACGAAACGATATCCATTGCCTCTTATTGCTTTCAAAATTTTTTCTCATGTCAACATAGAACAACATCAGTGTTGTGTGAATTTTTGAGATTTTTCGGGGTTCGTTTGGACATTTTTATGCATTAACTGAGTTTTCAATGCATTTGATGTGCATAATTCAAATTCGAACTACATGCACATGCTCCAGTGCATATAAATTGGTTGAAAAATCAAATCTGTGTCCTTGGGTGCATGCTTAGGTCCCATGCAAGAAATGGGAATGAATTTCAAACACCGGGGCACCGTTGATTGCGAGCAAAACATTGAGATGCCTGGTTTTTAAATTCTAGTAAATCCAAAACTCATCTGAAATTCTAGAAACTTGGCATGCCATAGTGGAGCGGCATCAAAATGCCGTGGTACAAATTTTGTCCCATTTGGGGCAGGTTTCGGTATATGCTTCTCACAAACCGGAGCTTCTCACAGCAAGCATGATGGTTTTCGGTAGGGAACGTCCCACCTATGGGGACAAATGATATCCATTGCCTCTTATTTCTTTCAAATTTTTTCACGTGTCAACATAGAACAACAGAAGTGTTGTGTGAATTTTTGTGATTTTTCGGGGTTCGTTTGGACATTTCTATGCATTAACTGAGTTTTCAATGCATTTTATGTGCATAATTCAAATTTGAACCACGTGCACATGCTCCAGTGCATATAAATTGGTTGAAAAATCAAATTTGTGTCCTTGGGTGCATGCTTAGGTCCCATGCAAGAAATGGGAATGAATTTCAAACATTGGGGCACCATTGATTGCCAGCCAAACACTGAGATGCCTGGTCTTTAAATTCTAGTAAATCCAAAACTCGTTTGAAATTCATGAAACCTGGCATGCTATCATGGAGCGGCATCAACATGCCGTGGTACAAATTTTGTCCCATTTGGGGCAGGTTTGGGTATATGCTTCTCACAAATCAGAGCTTCTCACAACAAGCATGATGGTTTTCGGTAGGGAATATCCTACCTTTGGGGATGAAACGATATCCATTGCCTCTTATTGCTTTCGAATTTTTTTCTCGTGCCAACATAGAACAATAGGTGTGTTGTGTGAATTTTTGTGATTTTGAATGCATTAATAGACAGCTATGTTCGCATGCCTTACGGCTTGCCGAGCGTGGCTGCTGCGTACCAGCGCCTCATGAGGGGCATCATGGAGACTCAGGAAGATAGGCGTTCCGTGGTCCTGGCGGAGATGGAGATGATTCGCGAGGAGCCACCAGCGCCTCTGGAGCCTCCTTAGGCCCCTGGGCCTGGGGGCTCGTGAGGATCGGCTCGTGCAGCCCACCGAGTCTACTGCACCAGCAACACTTCGTTCGCGACAACTCCAGGTGACATCTTTCAAGCTTCATTTCCGGCTGTGAACGCCCTCCCAGGGCTGCTTCATTCCCAGGCCGCGTGGGTCCGTCCCTGCGGCATGTATCCCTTTTTAGTTATCGATCATTAGCTTGCGTTTATTTCCAACTATGCATTCTCCTATCATGCTTGATTACTTGATGCCTGTTCACATCACCTCTTCTTCTCAATGTTGATCACTTGCACGTTAAAGGGGGGGTACCTGAGCATCGCGACTCAGGGCTCTTACTGGCTCTCCAGCCCTCACCCTCTGGCCTTGTCCACGGCATCGCGACCTGGCATACCAGCGACGGCTGAGACAAGCTCGAGGGCCAGGACCCGAGGACGCAGAGTGCCGGCATCTAACCAAATCTGCAGGGACACATGTCAAGATACGGCCCAGTGCCAGGCGCAACCCGCCTAGAGGTAGGGCCCCGTGAGTCCCGCGCTGGCTCACGGGTGCCCAGATACACCTCACCTAGCCCTACCGTGCCGGCCATGTGTCAGGGCGGGGCTGTACACGACCCGGGGGCTCCTCCCGGAGGGGAGCCCCCTCCCACGTACCAGTGGAAGCACCATGCTACGCGCTGGCTGACGACACTGCCGAGGAGCGGCTATGCCCGCACACATATGGAAGCGCTATGCTCCGCGCTGGTGATAAACAACTGAGGGTGGCCTCCGGGCCGCATCAACCTCAGGGAGCCCAGAGCTCAGTGTCTAGCCTCATCGCAACGCCTCCCCTTGGGAGCGCTGCGCGAGGGGGCTAGGCACGGGGGCTACGACTGGGCCACGCCCAGGTGTACGCCACCCAGCCAGGCCCCTCGGGCCTGGTTCGTCGCGCGTCTCTCCCCGAGCGGAGCCAAGGTATGAAGGTCGTTTGACCGTCAAGGGGGACCCCTGAGCATCGCGACTCAGGGGCCTAACTGGACCCGTAGCCCCTCACTCCTTAGTTCCAAAAGGCTATGCTGGGTGAGGTACGCGCGGGGCCGGGCTCTGCAGACGTAGAACGGTGGTCTCACTCGCATCTCACCTCATCGCCCGATGTTTGCGCGTCAAGGGGGACCCCTGAGCATCGCGACTCAGGGGCCTAACTGGCTCCGTAGCCCCTCACTCCTTAGTTCCGAAAGGCTATGCTGGGTGAGGTACGCGCGGAGTCGGGCTCTGCAGACGTAGAACGGAAGATACACCTACATCACACTTCCCTACTTGTTGTTCGTGCGCCAAGGGGGACTACTGAGCATCGCGACTCAGGAGCCTAACTTGTCACGTAGCCCCTCACTCCTTGGGTCCCATCCTGATTTCCGGTCGGGGCTAATGCTGGGTGAGGTACGCGCGCGGCCGGGCTCTGCCGGCGTAGAACACAAGCCAGTAGGGAGGAAAAAGCATAAAACTCACAGAATTTAAAAGCAAATATTACAGTCCATACTGTCGTCTCAGTACCAAACGCAAGTTTAAGTGCCTCCTCGAGGCGTGATGCATGTGCAGGAAGTAAAAGAAGAACATGAGCGGCAGCAGAGTCACTCGTCGGCAGCGGGGCAGCGTGGAGTGGCCTCGCTTCGTGGAGCAGTAGGGCCAGCAGCGCCTTGCTTCGGCTTGGTGCTGAAGGCCCGGAACATCCCCAGCAGCGCCTCCGCGCGCCCCTACACGGCTTCGACGGCAGCGGCAGCACCCTCGCCACTCACCGGCTCCAACAGGCCGTCGAGGTCTGCGGTGGGATCGCGAAGGTAGATGTGGGCGAAGACCCGCGTCAGCGCAGCAGAGGACAAGACTCGCGCCTCGGCCTCGGCCGTGGGGCCGAGGCCAAGGGCGACATCCCCAAGGGCACGAACCAGGAAGGGAAGCATCTTGGCGGGGCCGTCCCCGGCACCGGCTAGCGGGCTCTCCAGGCCGCTCTTGTAGAGCGTCTTCAGCGAAGCACGGGCCTCCTTCTCCATGTCCGCGAAGGCCATGCGATCCTCGGCAAGGACTCGGGCCTTGCGGTCCAGCTCGGCCTTCGTTACCTCCAGCTCCTTCTTCAGCGCGCCTAGGCGGTCGCGGCGCTTCTTGAGCTTGGCCTGCCGATCCTCGATGGCCGCCTCGCGAGCCTTCGCGCCTTCTTCCTGCTCTTGGCGAAGGCGGACCTCCTTCGCGAGCTGGTCTCACAGGCCCTGCAGCTCGTCCTCCAGCTCTTTGCAGCGAACACGGACTCCAACCACCTCTCCCAGGGCCGCGTCTCGGGCAACCTTCGCCTCGAGGGTGGCCTCCCTCTCTCCATCACAGGTCGTCGAGGCCTGAACCAGCGTCGCCCGAATCGAGGCGTCGGAGCGGATCCACCCCGAAGCCAGCTCCAGGCGCCCGGCCACCAGGCGAGGGTCGGCGCCAAGAAGATCCTGCCACAGCCGGTCCAGTTCAGCAACGGCACGCTCCAGGACGGCAGAGGAAGACGGAGAAACATCGGCACGCTCCAAGGCAGCAGGAGGAGTTGGGGAAGCAGCGGTCGGTGGAATGGGAGGAGAAGGTAGCGGCGACGAGACCACAACATCCTGAGGCGGAGTCTGCTGCGCCCCGACGACCGTGGTGCCGGTAGCAGGCAGGGGCACCTCGTGAGTCACCTGGGCCATGCGGGCTGGGCTCGCCCCAGCCAGCTCAGCTAGGCCACGCAAGGATGACCGGGCAGGAGAAGCCCGTGCGTCACGGTCGCCTTCCCCTGCAGGCGGAGGCGTTGCCGCGGATGGGGCCTCGGGAGCCCCCTTCGGCTTCTTCGCCGCGGGCGCCAGCCTATCCAAGAGAAGCGAACATCAAACCTCAACGGCGTAACAAGAAACAAAAGACGAAGGATCAAGCACTTACGGGTCGTCACTGGAGAACTCAAGCAGCCACCGGCCATACTTGAAGCCAGAAAACTGGGTGGAGGGATCAACCTCAGGAGCAGAAGGCGTGTCTGCGGACCGCCCCGGAGCCGAGGCGGACCCGTGTGGGATCGGCCCGGATCTGCCCTTCTTCGGGGTCGGGGGTGAGCTCCCGCTACCCAGCACGTCGTCGACCTCATCATCATCGCTTGACGAAAGGCTGAGAGTATGGGACTTGCGCCGGGGAAGGGGAGCCCTCGACTCTCCGTCAGTTGCCTCGGAGTCAGGGCCCTCCTCCCGCTCCTCTTCGCCCTCCTCTCCGCTGGAGTCGCCCGAGGACACGTCCACCCGTCCCTCGGGAGCCACCGTGGGCACGGGCCCGTCCCTGTTGAAGACGGGCATGGACTCCACCACCTGCTTCCAGTCGTCGCGAGGAACAACGGCGCAGGCGCGCCCTCCAACCTTGCCACCTCACCCCCGACCAAGGATTGGAGAACCGCGGTCAAATCCTCGTTGCCCAAGGCTGCGGGGCTCGGATGAGGCCTCCACATCGGAGGTAAGTACCGCCGAAGCGGAGCCAGTTGGTGCTCCAGGAACTCCCTCAGCAGCGACGCGCCGGTCACCTTCGCCGCCGCCGTGCCGGCTGGCTTCAGGTCCGCGTCCATCTTCTCTAGTACCAGCATCGCGCATGGGTCCGTGAGCTCCGCTCGGCACCAGTCGCTGGAGCTCGCGGGCTGCTCCGCGGGCAGGATCAGCCGAGGGTGGATGCGCCCAACATCTACCAAGACCCACTTGCTCCTGAAGCCCTCAATCCTCTTCCCGGGATTTGAAATGGCAATGGTGCCGCCGTATGCGATGAAGCTCGCGCATGCAGAAGGAGAAGCACGGGTGACCCGGAGGGAGAAGTAGTGGCGCAGCAAGGCCACTGAGGGCTGCACCCCCACATGAGCCTCGCAGTAGGAGGCGAAGATCGCCAGAAGAAGGATGGAGTTGGGGTGGAGATGCAGAGCTTGTAGGTTGTAATGACGGAGGACAAAGAGGAAGAACTCGGAGAAAGGAGGAACCAAGCCCGCAGTAATGGAGCTTACGAAGAGAGGGTAGAGGGTGCTCCCTCGGCCCTCGGGGGTGGCGGAGCCGACCTTGAACACCCGCGCCCTGTCGATGCCCTGCGCCGCCGCCATCTGGCGCAGCCGGGCAAGGCTCGCCTCCGACACATTGGGCAAGTCCAGAGCCGGCGAGAACCAAGCTTCGGCAGGAGGCTGACACGGCGCCATGTCTTCCTAGGTCACACAAGGGAGCAGATCTGGGAGTTTGGAGAAAGGAAGGAGAGGCGCAAGAAAGGGGATCTGGGCAGCGACAGGAGAAAGAGAAGAGCAAAGCCTGGACAGACGATGCGCCTTTAACCAGCGCGGTTGCGGAGGCGCTCACGTCCAATCAACCGCCACGCGGCGCCCAAGGCCGCAGGCTGTTAGGGCCCGCGGCGCTTCGCCCCTGCCCTTTCGCCTCTCAGCACGGCCAAGTCCGGGCGCGCCTTGGGCCCGGGGGCTACTGTCGGCGTTTTGGGAATGGGGGTCCCTAGACTTGCCTGCCTACGGCCTGCAGCGTGGCTCAAAGGGGACCCAGCACGACCCATCTTCATCAACACAAGACCCAAGACCCTCGCGAGGAGCCAAACCTCGCGGGGCGGACGACATGGCGCTTCCTTAGGCGCGGCCTCATCAGGCTGGCTCGCGAGGAGGCGGAGAGATCAAGGCAGGGTACCTCACAAGGTGCCCATGATGCAAGCCATGACGACCAAGGGCGCCAGGCGGGTGCCAGGCGGGCGCCAGCCCGCGCAGTGTCCTCCCTTTCCTCTTTGGTGCAAAGGGGGCAAGCACAGGCGAGAGGATCAAGCAAAGGTATCCATTTCGGTGCAATAAGACCAAGACCAGTCCAACAGTGGGAAGGAGGTCATCGTAGAGCCCAGAACGGCGTCACCACAGGGCCTTTGGCAGGCGAGGACCAACTTTAGTCAGGATAAGTGTACTGGATGTTCCCCTTCAAATTGGCCAATTGTTGGCGCCCTTCCCGCTCAATATTTGGGAAGAGGCCCATGGCCCTTGCCTATAAATAGGACTAGCCACCCCCAGGGCATCGGCATCAGGTACCCAGAGTAGAAGGGAGGAGAAATCGAGAGTCCGAGTAAGTGGGGACGATCAGAGAGAGTGAGTGAGAGAGAAGGGCGACTGAACTCCCCCAGCAGTTCATCGTCCCAGCTAGAACACGCCCTCGCGAGGCGGTTCTCCCCTCTACTGTCCATCATCATCAGCCCAAGACGCAATCCACCCATCACACTGGAGTAGGGTATTACACCACATCGGTGGCCCGAACCAGTATAAACCTTGTGTCTTTTGTGTTGTTCTTTGAGTAGTTAGATCCTTGCGAGACGGAGAGGTAGAGGGCAGAATCTCCACGCGCACCCCAGAATTCAAACCTTAAGGGTCTGCCGGAACCCGAAATCCGACAGGCGCTCCAGGTAGGGGTGCGTCGGAGCCAATTTTACGCTGCTCGACTCGCCATCGCTCCACCGCTTCCATGGCTGATGCCCGTCGAGCCCGTGCTGAGCATCGGGCCGCCCTCGCCGCTCGCGTCGCCTAGACGGTGCTCGTCGGCGGGCCTCCCCATCGTTCTCCATTGCCTCCGCCGACGCCGCCACCGGCCCGGCGGGGCACGAGCAGCAAGCTTCGTCGCTGCACCCCTCTGTGCAGCATTATGGGCACACGGCCACTCCGTCGCTGACTACTACTGGTTCGTCATCTCACGCTCATCGCGGGCCGGTGGACATGCAGGCTGCGCTGCTCATGGCGCGCGAGCTCCTGCGTACCGCCCCGTCGACAACTTCTACAAAGACTGGCTGGACCGCATCGCCGAGCTTGTCAGTGCTGCTGGGGGCTCTCCCGCACCGTCTGTCTCGTTGCCTCACCTGCCCATCAAGACGCCACCCTCCGACCAAGGCGCACGGCACCATGGCGTGACCCACCTTGCAGGGCGCCCGCGCGTGAAGAAGAAAGCTGCCAGGAGGTCCAACGGCTGCAAGAAGATGCTCCAGCGCTCCTTGCACCACCATGTCAAGACCACGCGCCGCCTGCGGTGGTGGTGCATGCGCGCCAAGATCAGGCTCCACTTCCACGACGGGCTCCCGTGACCACTGCGGGCTGCCGAGCCTTCACTCCTGGGCTACACAGCGTCGTCTAGCGGGAGAAGTTCAAGCCCGACCTGCCTCCATGCCATGACGACACCCCCGACCCTGCCGAGTTCCTGCAACTCTATGAGCTGAGCATAGAGACGGCCAACGGCGACGAGAAAGTCATGGCGAACTGGTTTCCCATGGCTCTCAAGGATGACGCATGCTCGTGGCTCCTGAACCTTCCCGCGGGATCGATCTCCTCCTGGGGCGACATGCGCAAGCGTTTCTTCGCCAACTTCCAGGTCACTCACGACTACCCGCCTACTGCGGGTGACGTGCAGCGCATCAAGCAGCAGCTAGGGGAGACCTTGCAGAAGCACATCCAGCACTTCAACAGCGTTCGCCTGAAGATCCCCAAAGTGTCGGACGAGGCCATAATCTCAGCATTCTCTTATGGCGCCCGCGATGTCGAGATGAAGGAGGAGCTCGCTATACACGAGGACGTGTGCACGGCTCTGGAGATGTTCAACATCGCGACCAAGTCTGCGAGAGCTCAGGAAGGACGCCTCTCCCTCCTCGAGCTCCCAGCGGCCGACCCAGAAGATAAGAAGGCCAAGACCAAGGACGTGAAGCGTAAGGGGGGCGGCTATACTGGCGGCTCAACCAGAGATGAAGCGCGGCTGTGACCACCCATAGTCATCCAAGGGCAGCCGTCCATTCTGCATCTTCCACAATGTAGGCTACCACAACACTGATGACTGTGAGGAGCTCAGGGCCATCTACGACGGGCGCCTCGGTTGGTGCCTTGAGTGCAACGATCGAGGCTATGGCCGCGGAGGAGGCTGGGATGGGAGACGCTGGGATGACCGCGGCCCCCGCCAAGAGTGGCGTGACCAGCCTCGTGAGGACCGCTGGCAGGGCCAGCCTCGCGAGGGCACCTCAAGAGATCAGCCTTGCGAGGACCGTACTTTGGGCAATGCCGGCCTCCCTTCGGTGCCATCGCCACCATGAAGGAACGACGACCACCACCAGGACGAAGGGGCTCGGGGCTTCTAGGAGCCTCACGCCATCGCCTGCATTCTAGGTGGCGCTCATGTGACACTCCAAATTTTTTTGTGGTTTTCAACAAAAACTTTGTTGGTTTTAAAAAAGGGCCATTTAATTATTTTTTCAGAAAACCTCTCTCTAAAGAAACTTTCATCCTTTGGCAAGGATTTTATTTTTTTTTCAACTCTGGTGTTTGAATTATGGAAACTTTTCTACTGATTCTTTCCCTCTCAAATGTATTTTTGATTTTGGTTATTTTCATTTAAAAAGAAAACAGTAGAAGTTTTTGGGACTTCTTTCATTTGAAAAAAAACACCCATGTTTCATATCTGGCCTCATGTATTAAAACCTCTCAAGACCCCTTCTTCCTCCTTGGAACAATCAAAATTCTCTGTCCCATCAAGTCCAAACCATTTTTGGATTTTGTTTCAATTATTTTATCTCACAAATCTTTTCTGTCACTTGTTTTGAGCCTAAGTGATTTTCAAAGCAAGTACCAAGATGCATTCGAGTTTTGACCTCAAACCAACTCCCCTGGATAGTCCTTGGTACCCACAACCTAGAACCATCTTGATCCACTCCTCCTCTTTTCAAATTTTTCAAATTTCAGCCTTTGCAAGTTTGGACCAGATTTGCCAAATGTGGTGAAATTCATATCTCCTCTTCTCCAAAAATTCTACCAAAATTCAGGCAGCCTCCTGGTGCAATGAGAGGCCACCCCACCAAGTTTCAGCTCAAGGAGAACCTCCTACATGCCAGAATCATTCTGTCGAACACCTGGCCGACACTGTTACTATGCATTTTCAGTAAAATTCAGAAAGTTCAGAGATGCAGTGTCGTTTCTCCGTCAGTGATCGGTCACCTGTCCACAGTGCGCCCTGGCGCTTTGCGCACGGCTCCTCCTCCATGTCCAGAGTGCCGCATGCGCACTTGGCTGGTTCCTGGTGTCGGTGGCGGCGAGCATCGCCGGAGCTGGTAGCTTCTGCGGTGGCCACACCACCCGTGGCGGCCAACAGTAGGCAGCGCCAGCTTGCAACGCCGTTCAGCGCCGCCCTTTGCTCCCTAGCTCTACGCGTGGCTCATGCATGCCGGCGCAGCCCCGCTGCACCGTCGCCGTGGCCCTGCAAGCACTGGCGCGCTCTCTGCCACCGACGGGCCCGCGCCACCCTGTTCTGATAAAACCTACCCTAAGCTCCTAATCCAAGTCCGTTTGGCGTCTGAATGGAGCCAGTGGACCTCCACGTTGATGGCCAACCTCCTAAACTCCCCGACCAAGCACTGCACCGCCGTAATCCATCGCCGGAGAATTCCGTTCACGGCCACCGCCTCGGATCGCCTATAAAAGGGGACCCCGAGCTCACCCTCGAGCACGCACCACCACTGCACCTCACCAACACCCCGCCACGCCACTAGGAGGACCTCGAGGAGGTCTCCTCCCCCAACTCCGGCCGCCTCGTTCCGCCTCGGCCTCCACCTTGATTCACTCCAGTGAGGCCGTCCCCGGCGCCCAAATCCCGTCAGCTACCCCCCGTTTAGCTAACAGAGGTCTAACCCCCTCCTCAATTTGCCCTCCGCAACACTCTCCGACGAGGCCCGCGACCACCCGAACTGCCGTCCGCCGGAGCAGGAGCCGCCATTGACGTGGTGCTCGCCGGCAACCACCACCACCACCAACCGACGCGGAATGGCGCCCTGAACACGTTGGTAACCTCCGATCCCCCTGCCTCACCGTGGATCGCCGCCGGCGACCACCGCGGCTCTCGGACACCGTCGAGCTCTGCCGCCTCTTTTGAAATTTCAAACCTGACGGGCGGGACCCGCCTGTCAGCCTCTCTGTCCTTTCTAAACGAAACGTTTTCTGAAAGCGTCTTCTACCAAAATGCGTTTTCCCTCTGGGTCGGCGCATTCCCTATCAAAGCGCTTTCTGTTTTTATGAGTTAGCCCCTGGAAACTTTCTGTTTCATTATAGATGAGTCCCTATACAAAAGCACTAATAACTTTTAAACAGAATAGTATTTTTGATTGATTCTTTTTCTGTCTTGTTTGAAATTTTGTCTAGTTTTTTATCAGATTTATTTGAAAAATATTTGGAGTAATTTTTGTGCACCTCACGGTATTTACGATAGCACGTATGTTTTCTTTATATCGTAGATACCGAGGGAGGTGACGGAGCCGCAAACTTCACCGAGCTAGGCTCCGACTACTCTGAACCAGGCAAGCATGTTTGAACTTTTGATATGATCAGTGTTTTGGCATGTTTGCATTAAGTAGTTTCATGGCATGTTTATGAGCATACCGATAAATGTCATATTACATGCAAGCGTTGAGGCAAGTGAGTTTCGAAAATCCATAAGTGGATGGATGTGAGTTTGCATGTCCATGTGTTGGCATGAGAATGGGTAAGATGGCAGTTTTGTAGCATGCCAGTCTTATGCCAGACTGATTGACTCCAGTGTCAACCCATATCGATCCAGTTCCATCCGTTTTCCTTCACTGTACTACCACATGTCTTCCGCAAGGAATATGGCGTAGTAAGTTGCAAACCGCTTTCCTGGTACACACCAAAAGGAGAGGCCGTGATGGTTCATGGCCCTGGATTAAAGCCAGTCATCCGGTCAGGGGGCATGGGTGTTTCCGATTGGGAACAAGAGGGGGGCACCCTTTAAAGCGCGCGTATATAAATTTAATCCCATGCTAATAGAGATTGTGATCTCCCCGTCTCAAAAGTTTTTCTTGGACGATGTCTAGGGTGATTCCTGGCATCGAGAGGTCGGATGGGTGTGTACTGGTTAGCTGTGTTTCTTCCGAAATACCGTAAACGGAACTAGTCCCTCGTGACTACGGAAATCCGTTGGACGTGGGAAATTTTTGTACAAACTCTGCAGAGTCATATATTCCTTGAATCATCAATTCCATGTCCAAGTTCGGTGCTATCTTATCCTGACAAGTGTTAGTTTTGATGACAGAGACTCCGGTGAATCACATGAGTGCTAAGTCTGGTTCAATGTTTATTCCTGTGGATGGACTAACCCCTTTATTATCATGAGTTGATTATTTATCATGAGTATTATTTTCCTTGTGAAGAAAGCCCTTTCTGTGATGTCGCTCCGACGTCCGACTGTGGCATTGTTATTTACTTTCAATATAATCCCTTTCTGTGATGTCGCTCCGTCGTCCGACTGTGGCATTGTTATTTACTTTCAATATAAGCCCTTTCTGTGATGTCGCTCCGACGTCCGACTGTGGCATTGTTATTTACTTTCAATATAAGCCCTTTCTATGATGTCGCTCCGACGTCCGACTGTGGCATTGTTATTTACTTTCAATATAAGCCCTTTCTGTGATGTCGCTCCGACGTCTGACTGTGGCATTGTTATTTACTTTCAATATAAGCCCTTTCTATGATGTCGCTCCGATGTCCGACTGTGGCATTGTTATTTACTTTCAATATAGGCCCTTTCTGTGATGTCGCTCAGACGTCCGACTACGGCAGTGTTGTTATTTACTTTCAGTATAAGCCCTTTCTGTGATGTCGCCCCGACGTCCGACTGTGGCACGCATACCTTTTATTTTCAGTTTAAGCCCTTTACGTGGTGTCGCTTAGACGCCCGACTGTGGCATGATATTTATTTATTTGTTCACCTTTCGAGGCGTCGCTTCAGACACCCGATCGGTTTCCTTTTATTTTGCCGGGTTTTCAGGCGGACTACCGCCGATTCCCTTTTTATTTATCTTGTTTACTAAATTAAATGTGCATTGGTAAATTTAATCATGACGCATTCATGCATGCATTTGTTATATCTTGCGTCCGAACTGTCTTGCGAGTATTTTCAAAGTACTCACCTGGCTTGTTGATTTGGCCAGATGCTGACGAAGGCGATCTCATGGATGAAGAGTTCGATGGCGAGTCCGACGCCTAGAGTAGTCCCAGTCAGTCTCGTGCGACCCTAGATTTGGTCACTGTATCATATCCGCTTCCGCTACCCGAATAAATTCATCGAGCCTCACCTCGACGTTCGATGAGATGCTAGTTTAAGAGTCATGTTATCCACTCCCCACAGTGTTATTCCACCATCACTTTATTCTCGAGTCAGTAGTAAACCACCACCCCACTGTGTCATATCCGCCATTATGTATAATTATTGGCGCGCTTGTAATAATTGGTTGAGCAACCTCAGCTCGACCCTGTAATATATGTTATGCTATTGGCTTATAGTATCAAGAGATTTGTCTACCAGTAAGGAGGATATTTCCTCATACTGGACTCAATAGATCAGTTTCTCAAAAAATATTTTTATTGGAAAACCGGTCGTGATAGCTCAAGCCCTAGCCTCTCAATGCATCTTCAAGCAGTTCGCCCGTGAGGTGAACGCGGCCCTCCCCAGACAAGAGGCCACGTGTCCACTCCGGTGGTCCAAGTGCACCATCACCTTCAGCTTGTCCGACCAGCTCATGTGCGCGGCAACTGCCGGCACCCTCCTGATGCTTTGCTCGCCCGTCATCAGCAACGTCCTCGTCACCAAGACCCTCATCGATGCCAGTGCGGTGCTCAATGTTCTTTCCATCGACACGTTCGACCACCTCCAAGTGCCCTATGATCAGCTGCAGCCCACCAAGCCTTTCTCAGGAGTGATCGATGGCTCCACCACCCCGATAGGGCAGATCCGCCTCCCTGTCACCCTCGACCAGCGCGACAGCTACAGTACTGAGCTCATCAACTTCGACGTCTCCCACATGTGCCTTCCGTACAATGCCATGCTTGGGTATTGTCGGCGTTCTGGGAACCGGGGTCCCCAGACTTGCCTGCCTGCGGCCTGCGGCGTGGCTCAAAGGAGGCCCAGCACGGCCCATCTTCATCAACATAGACCCAAGACCCTCACGAGGGGCCAAGCCTCACGGGGCGGATGACACGGAGCTTCCTCAGGTGCGGCCTCATCAGGCTTCTCGCGAGGAGGCGGCAAGATCAAGGCAGGGTACCTCACGAGGTGCCCATGACGCAAGCCATGACGACCAACGGCGCCGGGCGGGCGCCAGCCCGCGCAGTGTCCTCCCTTTCCTCTTTGGTGCAAAGGGGGCAAGCGCAGGCGAGAGGACCAAGCAAAGGCACCCATTTCGGTACAACGAGACCAAGACCAGCTCCGCGACAAGGAGGAAGTCACTTTGGAGCCCAAGCCAGCGTCATCACCAGAGCCTTTGGCAGGCGAGGATCAACTTTAGTTAGGATAAGTGTACTAGATGTTCCCCTTCAAAATGGCCAATTGTTGGCACCCTTCCCACTCAATATTTGGCAGGAGGCCCAGGACCTTTGCCTATAAATAGGACTAGCCACCCCCGGGGTAGAGGCATCTATCTAGGGACAGACTGATTAGCAATCAGACAGACAGAGGGAGAGAAAAGGGCGACTGAACCCCTCTAGCAGTTCATCGCCCCAGCCAAGAACAGGCCCTCACGAGGCTATTCTTCCTTGTATTGTTCATCATCAGCCCAAGAGGCCACCACACTGGAGTAGGGTATTGCACCACATCGGTGGCCCGAACCAGTATAAACTCTGTGTCTCTTGTGCTATGTTTTCCATAACTTAGATCCTTGCGAGGCGGAGGGGTACAGGTAGGTAGGGAGTGTAATCTCCGCGCGCACCCCAGACTTCGAACCTCAAGGGTCTGCCGGAGCCCGAAATCCGACATTTGGCGCGCCAGGTAGGGGTGCGCCGGAATTCTCCTTCCACCGCTCCGTTCTCCTCCAACCATCGCGTCCATGTCTGACGCCCGATGGGCTCGCGCCGGGCGCCGGGCCACCCTCATCGCCCAGATGGCTCCCGTCGGCGGGCCTCCTGGCCGTTCCCCGGCACCCGCCGTCAACACCGCCACCGGCCTGGCGGGGAACTAGCAGCAAGTGTCGTCTCAGCATCCGTCCGTGCGGCAAGATGGCAGCACCACTACACCAACACCCCCGATCGTCGCGGCCCTCCTAGGCGGCTCACGGGCGCCGCCTACAAGTCACCGTGTCAAGCCGTTCGTCCGCCGGGTCAGCGCCGCTTCCGCGCGGCAGGGTGCTCTCCCGGACTGGGCAGCGCCCAAGGCCGGCCTGACCTTCAGCTCACAGGACCACCCCTCCAACTCGGCCTGCTCGGGCGCGCTCCCCATGCTGTGCACCCCCACCATCTGCCAGGTGGCCGTCACCAGAACTCTCATCGATGGCGGTACGGACCTCGGCATGCTATCGGTCGAGGCCTTCAACCTCCTCCGCATACCCCTGGAACGGCTGCAACCCAGCCGGCCCTTCTCGGGCGTTGGGGGCAGATCATCCAGCTCCTTGGGACAGATCCGTCTCCCAGTAACATTTGGCACCTACGACAACTTCCGCACGGAGATGGTCGACTTTGACATCGCCCCCATCGGCCTCCCCTACAATGCCATCCTCGGCTACCCAGCGCTGGCCCAGTTCATGGCCGCGACTCACCCGGCGTACAACCTCATGAAGATTCCCGGGAGCAGCGGTGTCCTCACTGTGCACGGGGACACCGGAGACGCGCTGCGAGTGCTCAAGCTTGCCTTCAAGACGGCGGCGTCAGCACAGCCCGCCGACTCGGAGGCCCCCGAGCCCAAGGGGGCTGCACCCGCCAAGAAGAAGCAGTTGTTCACCCAAGACAAGGCAGAAACCAAGCAGATACCCATCGATGAGGACGGGTCCACCAGTGCCACTTTTACCATAGACGCCAACCTCGAGCCCGAGCAGGAGGAAGCCCTGGTCAGGTTCCTGCGCGCAAACAAGAAGGTATTTGCTTGGGAGCCTGACCAGTTGGCGGGGATCCCTAGGAGTGTAATCGAGCATCACCTCAACGTGTGCCCCAACGTGCGCCCCCTGAAGCAGAAGGCAAGGCGGCAGTCCACAGAAAAGCAGGCCTTCATCGTCCAAGAGACCCGGAAACTAGAAGCCGCTGGGGTCATTCGCGAGGTCCGATACCCAGATTGGTTGGCCAACCCTGTCGTTGTGCCAAAGAAGGGAGGTAAGGAGCGCATGTGTGTTGACTTCAACAACCTCAACAAGGCATGCCCGCAAGATCCATTCCCGCTCCCCCGCATTGATCAGATCGTCGATTCCTCCGTGGAATGCGACCTGCTATGCTTCCTGGATGCCTTCTCTGGGTATCACCAGATCAAGATGGCGGTAGAAGACGTCGAGAAGACAGCCTTCCTAACCCCGTGTGGGGTGTACTGCTACACATGCATGCCATTCGGGCTGCGAAACGTAGGGGCGACCTTTCAGCGGCTGATGCCCATCACGTTGGGCCGGCAGCTCGGGAAAAATGTCGAGGCTTACGTCGATGACATTGTGGTGAAGTCTTGGGAGGCCAAGACCCTGATACAAGACTTGGAGGAAACCTTCGCGAGCCTCGACGCAGTGAACCTGCGGCTCAACCCAGAGAAGTGTGTGTTCGGGGTCCCCTCAGGCAAGCTCTTGGGTTTCCTTGTGTCCCACCGAGGCATCGAGGCCCACCCGGAGAAGGTCAAGGCGGTCGAGGACATGAGCCCGCCAAAGACCCTTAGAGAAATGCAGAAGCTCACTGGACGCGTGACCACGCTAGGGCGCTTCATCTCCAGGCTGGGGGAGCGAGCGCTGCCTTTCTTCCAGCTAATGAAGAAAAAGGGGCCCTTTGAATGGACAGAAGAGGCTGACAAGGCGTTCCAAGATCTCAAGAGATACCTGACCAGCCCTCCGGTCATGGTGGCCCCGCGCCCTCAGGAGCCCCTGGTGCTCTACCTCGCCGCCACTCCTTACTCCCCAAGTGCAGCCCTAGTGGCGGTTAGGGAGGAGCGTCGGATCAAAACCGCAGCTGCAGCCCGGGACAAGGCAAAACAGGAAAAAAGAGAGCCCACAGAAACCGCCACGGCAGTTGAGTAGAATCAGCCATCGCAGAGGAGGGCACCGGAGGTGGAAGGGGCTCCTCACCCAGACAGTCAACCTCCGGAGGCCTCATTGCCTCTGGAGGCGCAATCATCTCTAGAGGGCGCCACAAGCATTGACACACCCTGCCTTGTTGAGCACCCCGTGTACTTCGTCAGCACGGTATTGCGGGACGTGAGGGCACGGTACACCATGCCTCAGAAGCTCCTCCTCGCACTACTGGTGGCCTCGTGCAAGTTGCGGCACTACTTTTAGGGTCACCCCAGCAAGGTCGTCTCGTCATACCCCTTGGAGAGGGCACTCAGGAGCCCTAACTCGGCCGGAAGGGTCGCCGAGTGGAACATAGAACTGGAAGCGTTCCAGCTCGAATTCAGCACGACCAGGGTCATCAAGGGAGCAGCATTTGCGGATTTTGTGGCAGAATGGACAGAGGCACCAGGCCTCAAGGCCGACGAGGATCGGTCCCTCTTCCCGGGGAGCGAGGCGCCGGAAGGCTGGGTCATGTACTTCGATGGGGCGTTCTCCAGGCATGGTGCTGGGGCTGGGGCGGTGCTTATATCGCCCACTCAGGACAAGCTCTACTACGCAGTACAGCTCTGTTTCTAGCAAGGCGAAAAGGTCTCCAACAACATAGCGGAGTATGAAGGTCTAATAGCGGGCTTGAAGGCCGAAGTTACCCTG
The DNA here is from genome assembly GCA_032464435.1 of Aegilops umbellulata. Taxonomy (NCBI): domain Eukaryota; kingdom Viridiplantae; phylum Streptophyta; class Magnoliopsida; order Poales; family Poaceae; genus Aegilops; species Aegilops umbellulata. The sequence goes on from CP136059.1 coordinate 143,680,804, forward strand.
GGGGTGAAACGCCTCACCATCAAGGGCGATTCGCACCTCCTCGTCAATTTATCCAATAAGGTGTACGAGCCGAAGGATGAGCACATGGAGGCCTACCTTGCAGAGGTCCACAAGATGGAGAAGCAGTTTTGGGGGCTGGAGTTGAAGCATGTACCCCGTGGCACCAATCAGGAGGCCGACAACATCGCCAGACGGGCGTCCAGGCGGCTACCTCAGTAGCCTGGCGTCTTCGAGGAGCGGCTCTTCAAGCCCTCAGCCCTGCCGTCATTATCAAACACGGCTCAGCCTCGAGAAGAGCTCCCCCAGCCACCTGCCTCAGGAGCGCGCCTGCTCCTGACGATGGAACCTCAGGAGGGGTGCTGGATCACGGAGCTCCGGAGTTACTTAACACAGGGGATCCTGCCGGAGATGGAGGAGGAAGTGGAGCGTGTGGCACGACAAGCCACGGCATATGGCATCAAGGATGGAGAGCTCTACCGGAAGCGACCAAACGACGTATCCCTGCGCTGCATCTCCAGGGAGCAAGGAAAGGAACTACTGGAAGACATACACGGCGGAGACTGTGGACATCATTCGTCATCACGGACCCTCGTCGGCAAGGCGTTTCGCAGTGGGTTTTATTGGCCCACCGCACTCAATGACGCCGTCGAACTGGTGAAGGCTTGTGAGGCCTGCCAGTTCCACGCCAAGTAGATCCATCAGCCAGCGGGAGGCCTGCAGACTATACCCCTTTCGTGGCCATTCGCAGTCTGGGGGCTGGACATCCTGGGCCCGTTTCCTCGGGCGCCAGGGGGCTACCGCTACCTCTATGTCATCATGGACAAGTTCACCAAGTGGGCTGAAGTAGAGGCCGTCCGCACCATCCCCGTGGGTTCCGCGGTCAAGTTCATCAGGGGCATCGTGAGCCGATTCGGGGTGCCAAACCGCATCGTCACAGACAATGGTTCGCAGTTCACCAGTAACCTCTTTAAAACGTACTGTGCTAACCTTGGGACGCAGATATGCTACGCTTCGGTGGCACACCCCCGAAGCAACGGCCAGGTGGAACGAGCCAACGCAGAGGTCCTAAGGGGCCTCAAGACCAGGACGTTCAAGAAGAAGCTGGAGGCCTGCAGAAGAGGTTGGTACGACGAGCTTCCGTCCGTGTTGTGGTCCATCCGCACAACCGTGGCCAAGCCGACGGGAGAATCCCCGTTCTTCCTGGTCTACGGAGCCGAGGCGGTCCTCCCTCACAAGGTCAGACGTCGCTCCGCGCGGGTCCTAGCGTTCGATGAGGCACAGCAGGACGCCATGCGGGGGATGGACCTCGTGCTAGGGGAGGAACGCCGCCGAGAAGCCGCACTACGGGCGGCGAGGTACCAACAAGCACTGCGACGATATCACTGCCGCCACATCCGCCCCAGAACCCTCGAGGTAGGAGACCTCGTGCTCAGGCGGGTCCTCTCCAGGGAGGGACTGCACAAGCTCTCTCCCATGTGGGAGGGCCCATTCATGGTTGTTCATGTTTCCAGGCTTGGCTCCGGAGGGGGTGCCGATCCAGAACGCGTGGAACATCTAGCACCTCCGGAGGTTCTACCCCTGAAAAGGCCAAGAGCCTGTGAAGAAGGAGAACGCCTATGAAGATCATCCTTTTTGGAGAAGGCCCAGAGCGTGTGAAGAAGGCGAACGCCTGTGAAGATCATCCTTTTTGGAAAAGGCCCAGAGCCTGTGAAGAAGGCGAATGCCTGTGAAGATTATCCTTTTTGGAAAAGGCCCGGAGCCTGTGAAGAAGGCAACTGCCTGTGAAGCTGTCGCGTTTTGGAAAAGGCCCAGAGCCTGTGAAGAAGGCAACTGCCTGAGAAGCTGTCGCATTTTGGAAAAGGCCCGGAGCCTGTGAAGAGGGCAAACGCCCGTGAAGCTCGTTCCCCATAAGAAAGGCCCGGAGCCTATGAAGAAGGCCAACGCCTGTGAAGCTCGCCGCCCGTGACACTCTCACGTAATAATGAGTGGGGCTGTACACGCCCCGGAGTCTCAGGAGCGCCGGCCTCAGGCCCTGGGGCTCCCTCCCACGCTCAGTGGCAGCACTTAGCTCCGCGCTGGTGAGAAGACATCGAAGACTAGATTAGGTGCCGGACGCGGCTTTTTCATTTGCTTTCCGCAGTTGGCTTGTTCATTCTCATTCGAAGTTTTATTGGAGCTATTGCCGCCTTTGACTTATCGTTCTTCGACTTTTTCACTTATGGTTCTTCGACTTTTTCACTCTCCTGCCACGATTTCTCTTATGCAAGGCCTCGCGAGGGGAAGGGGCATCCGAGCGCCCTCGCGAGTATTTCTGTCCTAGTCGTTCAAAGGTTTCGCGACCTGGGTCCATTGCAGGAGCACCCCTCAAATCCGTGCCCCACGGGCACCGCGACATGAACACAGGGCCTGGGTCGGTCGCCCCCCTCACGGCTGCGGTTGGAAACTATCTACACATAGGCACGATAGCAAAAGCAAAGCAATAATTAACAGTGATAACCCAAACACGCCCCTGCGGGGCCCCACGCTACTGTCTTTTCATGCAGGACAAAGGAAAAGACAGGACAAATCTGGCGCAGCTCGCCTCACACCGGCCTGCTGGGAAGACTCGAGCCGCCTCCAGGACTCAGGCAGACTCCCTCTCGCGCTTCACCGAAGCGCGACGGCGGGCAGACACACCACCACCTTCCAGGCAGGTACAGCGGCGTGGAGGCTGGCTGCGGCCACCGCTAGAATAGTCGCCGCCTGAGGAAGAACTGGTGAAGCTTGGGGAACCCTGAGCACCGCCGATCACGCGAGCGCTACCCTCTCCATCGTCGCCATGGCTGGGTTCCCGGCCGCGGTCGTCGTCCTCAGGGCAGCACCCTGTGCGGCGACCATCTTCTCCGAACACCCTCATGAAGAGGGTGGCATCACCGTCAAACTTGAAGTGCAGGGTGCACCGACGGCTCAGGCCCCGCGCGCGGGCAAATGTCTGCCTACCGCGGGCCAGAGCCTGGCTCCCAGCTGCGGAGACCTCCAGTGAAGACCATGAGGCCCGGCTGCAGCAGCCATCTGCTTGAAGCCAGAGACCGCCCGGGGCACCGGCCAGGAGCTCGCCGAGGAGGAAGCGAGGAAGATGAAGCCGGGTGCTAGTCGGCTCCGCCGACCACACAACAAACTCCTGCAGCACCTCCGCCGCGCGAGAACGCGGCCTAGGGGGGTGCGCGAGCGAGGCGTGCCCCCCGGTCGCCGCTGCCCGCCCGTCACCGACCTGGAAATCGCCCCCACGGCCCTGGCGGGCTGTCGTAGTGGCCGCGGGATGTTTGCGAGGACGCCCCCGGCCGCGCTTGGGTGGAGGAGAGGCAGGCTCAACCTGGCGAGCCTTCCCTTTCTCCGCGGCTGAGAACCTCCTTGATGGCGCCATGAAGAAGAAGGAGAAGCAAGGGGGATGGACTGGAAGGGCGCGTGCCGTCCCGTACTTATAGCCGGCGAAGGCCAACCGTCGGCCTCCACGATCTCAGGTAATCATGACCCGTTTTGCATACAGGGACTTGTCCAATCCGTGCAGATGCCGAGGCGTCATGGGGAAGCGGAGACGCCCACGTCCAATCAACCGCCACGCGGCGCCCAAGGCCGCAGGCTGTTAGGGCCCGTGGCGCTTCGCCCTTGCCCTTTCGCCTCCCTGCACGGCCAAGTCCGGACGCGCCTTGGGCCCGGGGGCTACTGTCGGCGTTCTGGGAATGGGGGTCCCCAGACTTGCCTGCCTGCGGCCTGCGGCATGGCTCAAAGGTGGCCCATCACGGCCCATCTTCATCAACACAGACCCAACACCCTCGCGAAGGGCCAAGCCACGCGGGGCGGATGACACGGAGATTCCTCAGGCGCGGCCTCATCAGGCTGTCTCGCGAGGAGGCGGAGAGATCAAGGCAGGGTACCTCATGAGGTGCCCATGACGCAAGCCATGACGACCAACGGCGCCTGGCGGGCGCCAGCCCCCGCAATGTCCTCCCTTTCCTCTTTGGTGCAAAGGGGGCAAGCGCAGGTGAGAGGACCAAGCAAAGGCACCCATTTCGGTGCAACGAGACCAAGACCAGCTCCACGACAAGGAGGAAGTCACTGTATAGCCCAAGCCAGCGTCATCACCAGAGCCTTTGGCAGGCAAGGATCAACTTTAGTCAGGATAAGTGTACTAGATGTTCCCCTTCAAAACGGCTAATTGGTTGCGCCCTTCCCACTCAATATTTGGGAGTAGGCCCAGAGCCTTTGCCTATAAATAGGACTAGCCACCCCCGGGGTAGAGGCATCTATCTAGGGACGGACTGATTGGCAATCAGACAGAGAGAGGGAGAGAAAAGGGCGACTGAACCCGTCTAGCAGTTCATCGCCCCAGCCAAGAACAGGCCCTCGCGAGGCTGTTCTTCCTTGTATTGTTCATCATCAGCCCAAGAGGCAATCCACCACACCACCACACTGGAGTAGGGTATTACACCACATCGGTGGCCCGAACCAGTATAAACTCTATGTCTCTTGTGCTGTGTTTTACATAGCTTAGATCCTTGCGAGGCGAAGGGGTACAGGTAGGTATGGAGCGTAATCTCCGCGCGCACCCCAGAGTTCGAACCTCAAGGGTCTGCCGGAACCCGAAATCCGATAGGTATCTAGCCCTGGCGAAGTTCATGGCGGTGACTCATCATGGTTACAATGTCCTCAAGATGTAAGGGAACCGCGAAATCATCACGACCGCCTGTGAGGAGAAGGACCTAGGAAACGATGGCACCATATACCCTCCTGAGGTAGTCCCCAAGAAGAAGAAGTAGCTGCTCCGCCAAGAGCCTCAGGAGAGCGGTGTCTCCAGCGGCCCACCTCAGGACCTGCGCCCACGGATGGGGCGGCTCCCTCTCTTGGATAGGAATGCGCACCCGGAGCCTCCCTCTGGCCGCGCTCGGGGGCTCTCTTCTGGAGGGCCTCTGACTTAGTCAACTTCACGAGGGAGGCGCTCGGGCACCACGTGGAGGCGTGCATCACCAAGGCAACCGAGGAGCTTCAAGAGGTGAGAGCCATGCGCGGTGACCGCTACCCACCACCTGGCGCGGCTCCTTGTCCTGGCGAGGACAACGAGCTGGGCGTCTGCGTGAACATTCTAGGCTCAACAGGGCCGCATCCCAGGAGCACCTCTGGCCATCGCATGTTGGTCAGTGTGAGGGCCCCCCATAGCTATGTCCGCATGCCTGATGGCTACTACACAACCTTCTTCTTGTAGACGTTGTTGGGCCTCCAAGTGCAGAGGTTTGTAGGACAGTAGCAAATTTCCCTCAAGTGGATGACCTAAGGTTTATCAATCCGTGGGAGGCATAGGATGAAGGTCGTCTCTCTCAAACAACACTACAACCAAATAACAAAGAGTCTCTTGTGTCCCCAACACACCTAATACAATGTTAAATTGTATAGGTGCACTATTTCGGCGAGGAGATGGTGATACAAGTGCAATATGGATGGTAGATATAGGTTTTTGTAATCTGACAATATAAAAACAGCAAGGTAACAAGTAATAAAAGTGAGCACAAATGGTATTGCAATGCTAGGGAACAAGGCCTAAGGTTCATACTTTCACTAGTGTAAGTTCTCTCAACAATAATAACATAATTGGATCATATAACTATCCCTCAACATGCAACAAAGAGTCACTCCAAAGTCACTAATAGCGGAGAACAAATGAAGAGATTACTGTAGGGTACGAAACCAGCTCAAAGTTATCCTTTTTGATCGATCTATTCAAGAGTCCGTAGTAAAATAACACGAAGCTATTCTTTCTGTTCGATCTATCCTAGAGTTTGTATTAGAATAACACCTTAAGACACAAATCAACCAAAACCCTAATGTCATCTAGATACTCCAATGTCACCTCAAGTATCCGTGGGTATGTTTATACGATATGCATCACACAATCTCAGATTCATCTAGTCAACCAACACAAAGAACTTCAAAGAGTGCCCCAAAGTTTCTACCGGAGAGTCAAGACAAAAACGTGTGCCAACCCCTATGCATAGATTCCCAAGGTCACGGAACCCGCAAGTTGATCACCAAAACATACATCAAGTGAATCATTAGAATACCCCATTGTCACCACGGGTATCCCAGGCAAGACATACATCAAGTGTTCTCAAATCCTTAAAGAGTCAATCCAATAAGATAACTTCATAGGGAAAATTCAATCCATTACAAGAGAGTAGAGGGGGCAAAATATCGTAAGATCCAACTATAATAGCAAAGCTCGCGATACATCAAGATCTTGCTGAATCAAGAACACGAGAGAGAGAGAGAGAGAGAGAGAGATCAAACACCTAGCTACTGGTACATACCCTCAGCCCCGAGGGTGAACTACTCCCTCCTCGTCATGGAGAGCGCCGAGATGATGAAGATGGCCACGGTGAGGGATCCCCCCTCCGCCAGTGTGCCGCAACAGGGTCCCGATTGGGTTTTGGTGGCTACAGAGACTTGCGGCTGCGGAACTCCCGATCTAGGTTATGTTCTGGGGGTTTCTGTATTTATAGGAGAGGTTGGCGTCGAGAACAAGTCATACCAAAATCATACCAAAATCATGTAAACATATTATAAACTTGGCATGAATACATCAAAAATTATAGATACATTGGAGACGTATCAATGCCTTTTGGCCTCCCGAACGCGGCTGTTACCTTCCAGCGCCGCCTGCGGAGCGTTCTGGTGGCTCTGGAGGCCAGGCGCCAGGCAGTCCTGCGGGAGATGGCGACGGTTCTTCTCGAGCCCCCTGAGCACCCAGAGCCCCCCGAGGTTCAGGACCCAGGCGGCTCGTGAGCAGCGACTTCTTCAGCATGCATCTTCTGCTACTTCAACATATCTTTTTTTAGGGAGGGACAGTAGTAAAGGCTCCTACTGTGTTTTCGTATATATATGGATAGGGTGTTACAAATGCTTTACAATTTGCATGTGGGTGTGATCCTACCCAGACAGATTGGGTCAGGGGGACAGGGATGACACAACTACTGTATTTCAGAAATACAAGAGCAAATGAAAGTAGGGTGACCCCCCTTAGTCCTATGTTGGAGGAGGTCAAAATCGTCCTTGAATCTCTTCAGCCACCCACTAACGGTTGGTGCAATCCTCCTAAAATCTTTATTGTTTCTTTCCTTCCAAAGACTCCAGGCAGCCACCAAGAAGATTTCAAAGAAGAGTGGGCGCCCCCAGGAGTTTTTAGCCTGTTGAAGCAGTTGGAGGCGGTAGGTGAAGGATGGCCAGCTAATCCCATGTTTTTGCCAGCAAGATTGACTGAATGGGCAAGTAAAGATCATATGCTCCATAGTTTCCTCGTCGTGGTTACCGCAGAGCAGGCAACTGTGGTCATCACCTATGTCATAGTGTCGACGCTTGAGCATGTCACGTGTATTTAATCGGTCGTTCATTAGGAGCCAGCCAAAAACTTTGATCCTCATGATGCAGCGAGAGTGCCAGAGAAGGGACAAAGCTGGGTGGGCGTTGGCGTCTCGAAAGAATAATCTGTAGTAGTCGGTCGGCTGATAGACAGATTTCCCCCAGGTATAATGCCAGACATCATTGACAGATGTGGACGGGTGCATGTGCGTGGAGATCTATTGAATCTCTCGAACCTCGGCCAGAGCTTGGGGAGAAGGCGGTAGGTGAAAGGTTTCCGACAATGCCGTGCTCTCCAAGAAATCGTTAACAGTCTCGTCCTCATGCATGGCAAAGGAGAACGCGTGAGGGTGCGAATTTTCCAGAACATCCACCGCCCAAAGATCTTTCCAAACTAGAGCAGTTGTGCCCGACACAACTCGGACTTGTGAGATCCCTCGGAAGACATGCGTGAGCTTGAGGATTTCGCGCCACCAAAAAGAGCCCACTGGATTTGTGGCATGGGGGACTTTATTGGCATAGTATGTGCTCCAAATGAGATGTACTCAAGGGAGATCGAGCTTGTTATAAAACTTGTGCAAAAATTTCATGAGTAGGGCATCATTTTGCACCTTAATGTTGATAACCCCTAGGCCACCATGCTTTTTGGGTTTGCAGACCATGTCCCATGCGGCAAGGGAGTTGCACTTGTCCCCTTGTTCCGTCTTTTTGGTCCAGAGACATCTCCTTCTGATTTTATCGAGCATCTCAATCAGCTTGGGTGAGAACTTGAGTGTGCACATGGCGTAAATGAGGAGGGATGTGACGGTAGCATTAAGCCAAGAAAGTTTGCCACTGTAGGACATCATTGCGATCGTGGAGGTGAGGCGACGTTCAGCACTCCAAACTAGGGGCATTAGATCAAGGACGGTTGGTTTAGACGTGCCGAGAGGTTACCCAAGGTAAGTAAAGGGCATGGATCCAACTGAACACCCAAATAGGTTTGCAAATGCCAAGGCAGTTTCCTCCGACAGGTTCATTGGGATCAGTGTAGACTTGTGAAAGTTAATGCGGAGGACGATGGGGGAAGCATAGTCCATAGGGATTTCTTTGATGACCGCGGCTTGCTGAGGGCATGCAGCCATGGCCAGTATCGTGCCGTTGGCATATTGGATTACCGGATAGTCCGTTTGGCCAATGCACGGGAAGGGCAGCTAAATTTTGCCTTGTCTAAAAGCGTCGTTAATAGCTGCTTGGAGGAGATCAGCCGTAATGACGACGATCAAGGGGGAGAGCGGGTCCCCCTGTCGTACACCGGTGCGGTAGTGAAATTGTCGGCCAGGCACACCATTTAATAGAACCAATGAACGCCCTATCGAGAAGATGCATTTAATCCAGGACAGCCACTTATCATTGAATCCCAGGTGTTTCATAATATTCAACATGGGAGCATGTTCAATTATATCGAAGGCTTTAGCGAAGTCCAGTTTCAGCAAGATAATTTGCTTCTTCGATGCATGGCATTGGTGTATATATTGGAAGACCCAGGAAAGGCAATCCTGTATCGTTCTCCCTTTTATAAAACCATATTGGTTCTTGTGGATAATCTTTAGAATGACCCGTTGCAGACGATTGGCAAGCAGCTTAGTAATCATCTTAACACAGCAATTGAGGAGAGTGATCGGGTGGTAGTCATTGACAGTTTCCGGCGAGATGGACTTTGGAATCAATGTTATCAGGCCATCGTTTATACTACTGAGATCCAAGTCCCCCTGGTGGAAAGCTTCACACAGGTTTTAAAAGTCATGTTTGATAATGGGCCAGCATGCTTTAAGGAATGCGCCACTGAATCCATCTGGGCCTAGTGCACGATCGTCCGACATTTCTTTAATAACCGCATCAATCTCATCGTGGGTAAATGGCTCAGTTAGCTGGTCTAGGTCATCGTGGTGTTGCAGAACATTAGGTAAATTAAATTTCATTTCTGCAGGTCGCGAAGTACCCAGGCGATCAGTATATGTTTGGAACAGAAGCGCTTCTTTTCCCTCGTGACTGTCAATGAGGGAGCCATCTTCTTTTCTGAAGCTAGCAATGTTGTTGCGGCGATATCTTTCAGTGGCGAGAGCCTGAATTTTTTTGGTATTCTCATCCCCGAACTTGATCCATCTAATTGTGGAATGCTTCTTCAAATACTGGTTTTGATATTTAAGGAGTCGCATCAAGTGTTTCTTGATGATATTCCGGAAGTTTGCTTCGAGAATATATAGGGCTCTGTTATTCTCAAGTTCATCCAGATGCGCCAAGGTTTCGTTGCAATTAGCAATGGCTACGGATAGTCGGGAGAGGTTTTTGCTCCAGATTTTTAGGGCGTGACGCAAAGCTTTGAATTTACGACAGAGAATAGTCGCAGCGTTTTGGGCTCTAACTGGTCTATTCCAAACATCTTGGACAAGATCCATGAAGCCAGGGTGCAAAACCCAAAAGGGCTCAAAACGAAACACCTTGCTACGAGGAATGCATGTTTGGATTGGAATAACGCAGGGTATATGATTGGAGACAGGCTTACCAAGAGGCTTGACCAGGGTATTGGGGTACACATTGGTCGAATGCAACGGGGTAAAGAACCACTCTAGTTGTTCAAGTAGTGGATCTTGCTGCATATTGCTCCAAGTATATGATCGGCCCTTGATAGGGAGTTCAATAAGGCTCTGCTTGCGGATAATATCATTGAACGTGCACATGTCATTCGAGCACCCCCCTCGGCTTGTTTCTATTATCAGGCGCACAAATGTAATTGAAATCTCCAACTAGGAGCCAATCTTGCGAGCTAGGTATATCCAGATTATAAAGCCAATTGGTAAACGTAAAACGCGCGTCACCCAAACATGGTCCATAAAGATTAACTAGCATCCAAGAATGAGATGATAAAGTGCTAGTAAAATTAATGACCAAGGAAAAATCAGACGAGAACACCACATCACCAGTAAACATAGAGCTTTTCCATATAGTAAGCAAGCACCCGAAGCTCCTTGAGACGGGACATATGCAAACTAATCAAATTGTCTAGGGTAATAGGATTTAATAAAGGATAACTCAAAAGAGGTTTTCTTTGTCTCTTTGATGCAAACAACCGAACAACCACTGGATCTAATGGTGTTATTCAATGCAAGTTGTTTATCATCAGAATTGATGCCACAGATGTTGCAACAGAGCACTTCCCAGCTATGCAAAAGGGGCATAGAGAATAAATGGACTAGACCCTGGAGGGCCCATCCTCAGAAGGCAGATCAACATTAGCCAGAGTACATGGGTGATCGGTTGAAGCAGTGGATGGAGCAGGTGCCGCAGTGAGAAGATCTTCAGTCAGTTCAGCCGCAGGAACAACACACTTATTAATACCAATCGCCTGAAGGACATGGCAGAGGAAGAGGATCCAATCAAAGGAACCAGCCTGGGTTTAACCTTGGAGTGGGTGGTGCGGGTTTCAATCACCTGGTTGACCATGAAGCCATTGTATTTGTTGGAGCGGTTGCTTTGACGCACTTCAGCAGTGGAGATAGGAGCAGGTGCCCGAGCCCGACAACCACGAGTCACAACAGTAAGACCTGCCGGTTCCAGGATAGAGTTCACAGCAGCAAGACCAGCAGGCTCGGCAGAGGAGTTGACAGAAGTGGCAATCATGTCCTGGTTAGCCCTATCGCTGTGACTGTCAGTCTGGGGTCGTAAGGTACCAGTCTCGACCATAAGCATAGGCAGAGAAGCAACAAGAGGGGTATCTTCAGTTTGGGCAGCGTCAATCGTATAGGGCAACAGAAGCTGTGTGTTCTGCAGAGAAATTTCAGAAATATCTTCCAGGTCCATCGAGGACATTGGAGGAGATGGTAGCTGGGAAAGAACAATGCCGTTGATGTCAGAAGAAACTAGCACCAAAACTTGCACATTTGTAGAGCGCATACCGTATCCTGAACTCCACGGACCAATGGTGGACAATGTAGGGCGCAGAGCATGGAAGATGAAGTTATTCAAGAGCTGCCTGGGAATTGGGTCTGACAGCAGAAGATTCAGCAGGTCTGATCCATTGGCCGAGAGGCCAAACTGAATGCCATGGTTGTGCATGCTGACAGAAATTTTCAATGCATCCTGAGCTTCAGGCAGGGCTGGTTCAGTGATAGGAAATAGAAGAAAAGCATCTTTAGTAGGTGCAGAGCTGTCATCAGAGGAGGAGAAGGTGTCATTCCAAGCCTCCATTGGGTTATCTGAAATATTATCCTCCAGAACGATACCATGCTGGAAGGTGAGTCCCTGAGGTGCTAGCCAGGCTTGATAGTTGACAAGATGGTGAGGAAGGGGAGGCAAATGATGAGCCGGAGGAGCTGCCCATTGCCCCCAACCACAATTGTTCTAAGGAGTTGCATTGCCCTGGTTGGCATTGTCAGCATTGGGAGCTCCATTTTGCACTAACCAGTTGTGCACCTGCTGTTGATACAGCTGCTCAGCAGTCATCTCAGGACCAAACAAAGGATGAGTGTCGGTGTACTAGAGTAGGGGTACCCTAGTATCCCGAACTTTTGCACGGGCAGTCGCAGCACCCCGCGGCAAGGCTTGCCGGGTGACCGCCAGTATCCTCTGTGGCTCCTTTTGAGCCATTCAAGAACAAAGTATTCAAGCCAAGAAGACAAGGCCCCGGCAAGAGGAGCTTGCCGGGAAGGCCACTCAAGGCACAAAGCCCCGGCAAGAGGAGCTTGTCGGGAAGGCCAACCAAGGCATCTCAAGGAACTTGCCGCGATGCGCCACGTGTCCCGGCAAGACCCGGCGAGCGACAAGCTCCCGGACGCGGCAAGACAACGGCCGTGGCAAGGCGTTTGTCACGGCTAGCAACCACTCTGTACCCGCGCTCCAGCACACCCACCAACGTGTCGCTCTGAGACCCTTCCAGGCGTACATGGTGGGAGGCTGTGCAGCCAGGGGTGCACTGTGGCAAGCGGCGCTGACAATATCGCCATCGTGGCGAGCGGCGGCGTCCCTGACGGTCCCTTTTCTGCACTGTTTGGGTGACGTAGATAGGCATTTAATGCCTTTGTCCCCTGCCGTCAGGGTTAGGTATGATACACTGTGTAGGTAGCTATACCTACCGCAACACCCTTTCCATTTTTGCCCTTGCCTACGTTGCCACCTGTCGGTGACCCCTTGAGCATATAAAAGGAGGCCCATGCACAACGTAGGGAGGGGAGGACACTAGAACACTCACGCTCGGTCTCGTTAGCCGCTTGTGTGTACTGTAGCACTCAGCGCTCCCGAGCAAGAACTCAATACAAACCACAAAGCAGCAGTAGGAGTATTATCTCTCCGGAGAGCTCCAAAGCTGGGTATACCGCTCGTGTGCCTCGCCTCGATCTACTCTTCGTGCGACCTCCGCCCCCCGCCGAACCAAAAAGGGGCTCTGTCCCCATAGGTGCTCGTGGAGGCAGTTTCCCCGACATCTTTGGCGCGCCAGGTAGGGAGCGTCGAGGTTGTGTGAACCTGATCCGACGTTCACACGAGCCAGATCTTCATCGACTTCATCGACATGCCGCCGAAGAAGAAGGCTTCGGAGACGGCTGCTCCGTCCGCGTCGAACCCACCGCCGCCGGAGCAAACGGCTGGTGGGGAAGACGCCGACGGAAGAACGAGCGTCGACGAGGGAGCCCACGGTGCCGCCAGGTCCAAGGACAAGGTTGCGCTGCCCATTGGCGGTGTAGCCGGCTCCCACGACGACCGAGCGTCCGTAGATTCACCGCGCCCATCTCAGGAGGCGCAGAACCGGCAGCATCGTGGTACTCACGGTACCATACGCTCGCTGGACCCAGATCGAGCTGGCGGATCTCGGGATGCTCCAGGCCAGCATGCGCGACAACGTGCTAGCGCGAGCGAAGCACGGTCGCCTGGACGGGATATTGCTCCTTCTAACACAGTTAGAAGTCCGAGCATATCCCGCTCCTCGCACAGTTCGCCACCGCTACCCGCCACTCCAGTAGAAGCTTTGGCGCGAGCTCAACTGCTCCTAGACTTCCCTCCAACGCCAGACAAGATCGACGACTGGAGGGCCACCATTCAAAGTCTCATCGGCTTCGCCAACGGCGACACTCCACGGCAGCCGACTATGTCGCAGCCGCGGCAAGTCAGCCAGGCGCGAACCGATGGCGACAAGACCGGTGGGGGTGCAACCACCGTGCACACTCCGCCCCGAAGGCCAAGATCGCCGACTCGCCGGGTCCACCGCGATAGTGACTCCACTTCTTCATCAGATCCACGAGCTCGTCGCGATCAACGCCAAGTTCTTCACGTACGACAACAAGAAGACGCTCGTACTCGCATCGAGCGCCGAAGAGAAGTGCGGCGTCAGTCAGACCAGCGCGTTGGGCCCACTGTTGACATGCGTGCGTCAGGGGAACCAGGCGACCTGCCGTACGCGATAGGTTGCCCTGCGTTTACCCGTGAGCTGCGGCAAGTCCAGTGGCCGAGCACGAAGAATTTCAAGCCAGACGTACCCGAGAAGTACGATGGCAAGTTGCATCCGTTGGAGTTCCTCAGCATCTACACCATCGCGGTGCAAGCTGCTGGGGGGCGGGACGACAAGATCCTTGCCAACTACTTCCCGCTGGTGCTCAAGCCCAACGTCAGGTCCTGGCTCATGCACTTGCCGGACAACTCCATATCTTCCTGGGCAGACCTATGCCATCAGTTTGTTGACGCCTTTACAGGCGGCCACAAACCTCATGGCTAGGAGAGTGATCTTCATCTGCTTGCCAAGAAAGAAGGAGAGCCCTTGCGCAAGTACATCCAGAGATTCAGCCAAGTGCAACGCAACATCCCAGATGTCCACCCTGCCGCAGTCATCAGCGCGTTCCATCAAAACGTGCGTAACCGCAGGATGTGGGAGGAGATGGCAATGTGCAAGATCAGAGACGTCAGTGAGCTGTACGCCCTGGCCGACAGGTGTGCACGTGCTGAGGAAGGGAGGAAACTCCCCGGAGAGAATACAGGAACAGGAGGATCTGACAGCGATGATGCTGCCCCGGCAAAGAAAAACCGGCGGCGGAACAACAGGAAGAGGAAAGGCAAAGTTGTGCTAGTTGTTGAGCAGTCCGGCAACGACGGTGGCGCCAAGAAAGCCAAAGATGGTAGCTCCGGCAAGGAGGTTGCCGCCTGCGCCAACTGCCAGGCTATGGCGGCCGCCGACAAGCAGGACGGCACCAACAAACAGTACTGGAAGATCCACCGCACCAAGGGCCATGACCTCCAGAGCTGCAAGAAGGTCGAGCAGCTTGTCGAGCTGCAGAAGGCTGAATACGAGCGACGCGACAAGGAGAAACCCCAAGGAGGTGCTGGAGGATCCGGTACGAAGCGCACCGGCCGGGGAGGACGCCGCGGCAAGGCCAAGCAGCGGCAAGGAGACAGACCTCCCCGCGGCCGCGAAAAGGATGAAGATGACGACGACGACGAAGACATGGATGATGACGAGACCAGTGAGCAGGAGTTCCAGAAAGCCACAGAGGTCTTGTGCGTTGACGGCCGTGCTTCTCTGCATACTTCACACCGCCAACTCAAGCAGTGGGTGCGGGAAGTCAATGCGGCAGAACCACCCGTTGAGTCACGCAAGCTTCTGAAATGGTCCAGCACGCCTATCATCATTGATATTGAGGACCACCCTGATCGCACAACTGTTGTCGGGTGCTTGCCGATGTTGGTTTCACCAACTATCCGCAACCTCAAGGTCACTAAGATGCTAGTTGACGGCGGGGCCGGCTTGAACCTGATCTCCTCCGCTGTGCTCAGGAAACTCCAGGTCCCTGACAGCGAGCTCAAAGAGACCGGCACATTCCAAGGAATCAACCCGGGAAGGAGCAAGCCGAAGGGGAAGATCACGCTGCCAGTGACATTTGGCAGCGAGTTGAACTTCAGGACTGAGACGATCACTTTTGACGTTGCCGATTTTCCATTGCCTTACAACGGGATTCTCGGCCGTCCAGCGCTCGCCAAGTTCATGGCAGCCTCTCACTACGCGTACAACATGCTGAAGATGCCAGGCCCGATAAGTGTCATCTCTGTCCCTGGCGACAAGAAAGATGCTCTTATCTGTGCCGACAAGATCTACCGGGAAGCAGCAGCCGCAACAGATCACGAGACACTTGCCGCTGAAGCTCCCGGGAGGAAGAAGAAGACCAAGTCCGGCAAGAGTTCTGATGCCCACTCCGGCAAGCGCACCTCTTCGGAGTGCTGCGCTACTGTCGAGGACGCACCATCGAGCTCCACCGACAAGTGTAAGAAGACAATGGCAGCTCCGCCAGCGACCAAGAAGGTGTCCGCCAAGGAGGACGGCACTGGTGGTACTTTCACCATCAGTGCCACTATCAACCCTAAATAGGAAAGCACGCTCATTGCTTTCCTACGGGCGAATGTCGATGTGTTTGCGTGGCAACCGTCTGACATCCCCGGTGTTCCCAGGAAAGTAATTGAGCACCACCTTGCCGATTGTCCTCATGCGCGGCCCGTCAAGCAGAAAGTCAGGAAGTAAGCAGTGGAGCGCCAAGAATTCATCGCAGAAGAGATCAAGAAGTTGGAAGCACCAGGCCTTGTCAGAGGAGTGCTCCATCCTACGTGGTTGGCCAATCCTGTGGTCGTGCGCAAGGCAAACAGGAAATGGAGGCTTTGTATCGACTTTACCAATGTCAATAAAGCTTGTCCCAAAGACCCATTTCCCTTGCCGCGCATCGACCAGATTGTTGATTCCACGGCCGGATGTGACTTTCTTTCATTTCTTGACGCATACTCAGGATATCATCAGATCTTCATGGCAGAAGAGGATGAGGAGAAAACTGCATTCATCACTCCATGTGGCACCTACTGTTTCATACGGATGCCTTTCGGTTTAAAGAATGCTGGTTCAACATTTGCAAGGGTCGTCCATACCGCTTTTGAGCCACAAATACACAGAAATGTGGAAGCCTACATGGATGATATAGTGGTCAAGAGCGGGGACAAAGCAACTCTGATTCAAGATTTAGAAGAGACTTTTGCAAATCTGCGCAAGATCAGCCTCAAGCTCAACACCGAGAAGTGCGTGTTTGGAGTCCCTTCCGGCAAGCTTCTCGGGTTCTTCGTGTCTCAGCGGGGAATTGAAGCCAATCCCGACAAGATCAAGGCCATTGAGCAGATTGAAGCACAGAAGCGCGTTAAGGATGTGCGGAGACTTGCCGGCTGCGTGGCGGCTCTCAGCAGGTTTATCTCTAAGTCTGCTGAGCGCGCCCTGCCGTTTTTCAAAATTTGGCAGGTCCAATGAAATGGACTCCGGAAGCGGAGGATGCGCTGCAGGACTTGAAGAGATACCTGTCCTCCCCTCCGATACTTGTCGCACTAAGCCACAAGAGAAGTTGCTGCTGTATCTAGCGGCAACCAATCAAGTGGTTAGTGCTGCATTAGTAGCGGAGAGGGAGGCAGATGATGAGCCAGCAACCACGGCGAGCGCATCCAGCGACAAGCAGGGGGCTTCCCCGACAAGCTCTGGTCCCGGCAAAGATGGATCTGCGCAGACGCCCGAGGAGATACAGAAGAAAATGGTGCAGCACCCAGTCTACTTTGTCAGTTCCCTTCTGCAGGGGGCTAGGTCAAGGTACTCTGGTGTGCAGAAATTGCCTTTCGGCCTTCTCATGGCCTTGAGAAAGCTGCGCCATTACTTCCAAGCACATGAGATAACAGTTGTCACTCGTTTTCCGCTGAAGAGGATACTGCAGAATCCAGAAGCAACAGGCAGGATTGTTGAGTGGGCACTAGAACTGTCAAGCTTTGGCCTCAAGTTTGAGAGCACTTCAACTATCCAAAGTAGAGCATTGGCAGAATTCATAGCAGAGTGGACGCCAACACCAGATGAAGAAATTCCAGAGACGAGCATCCCCGTCAAGGAAGCAAGCAAAGAGTGGCTGATGTACTTTGATGGTGCTTTCTCCCTGCAAGGCGCCGGTGCTGGCGTACTGCTTGTCGCACCCACCGGAGAGCACCTCAAGTACGTAGTCCAGATGCACTTTCCCAAGGAGCAAGCAACAAACAATACTTCAGAGTATGAAGGTTTGCTTGCCGGTCTTAGGATTGCAGCAGACCTTGGGATCAAGAAGCTCATTGTCAGGGGTGACTCGCAGCTCGTCGTCCCCCAAGTGAACAAGAGTTATCAGAGTCCGTTGATGGAAACTTACGTTGATGAAGTGAGGAAGCTAGAAGAGCACTTTGTCGGCCTACAGATGGAACATGTTCCAAGAGCTCAGAACGACATTGCCGATGGCCTGTCCAAGTGCGCAGCACTTAAGTTACCTGTGGAACCAGGGATCTTTGTGCTCAAGCTGACTCAACCGTCTGTTACGCCATCAACTAGACAGATCAAGAAGAGGAAGTTGATTTCTAGTGACTATTTTCAGGCAGAGCTTCCTGAAGCCGCCACCAAGAAGGTCCCCAAGATCAACGCCAAGAGTGCTGGGGAGCAGTCTGCTCCGGAAAACCCCAGGGTTTGTTCCGTTGAAGCAGACGCTCCCGACAAGTTTTGCTCCGGCAAGCTTGCCGGGGAACGCCAAGCTCCGGCTGAGCCACAGTTTCTCGCCGTACAAGCGGATGTTCCCACAGCAGTAGATGTGCCTTTAGTCCTTGCTGTCGAGCCACAAGCTCCAGCATGGGCACAGCAGATCGTCCGTTTCCTTCAGACAGGAGAACTTCCCGAAGAGCAAGAAGAAGCGGAAAGAGTAGCCCGTCAGTCAAGTATGTACCAGTTTGTCGACAACGCACTATACAGAAGAAGACTCAACGGTGTGAAATTGAAGTGTATTCACCGGGAAGATGGACAGAAGCTGTTGGCAGAGATACATGGAGGCATATGTGGTCACCACATTGGTGCAAGAGCGCTTGCCGGCAAAGCTTTCCGGCAAGGTTTCTTTTGGCCGACAGCCCTCCAGGATGCGACTGCACAAGTAACCAAGTGTGAAGCATGCCAGTTCCATTCCAAGCAGATACACCAGCCAACTCAAGCTCTCCAGACGATCCCTTTATCCTAGCCATTTTCGGTCTGGGGGCTCGACATCCTCGGCCCCTTCCCCCGAGCAGTCGAGGGCTTTGAGTACTTGTACGTCGCAATCGACAAGTTCACAAAGTGGCCGGAAGTGGAAGCAGTGAGGAAGGTGACAGCACAGTCAGCAGTTAAGTTCTTCAGGTCGATTGTTTGCCGCTTTAGGATCCCTAACAGGATCATCACCGACAATGGTACGCAATTCACGAGCCGCACCTTCATGCAGTACGTCCAAGATCTTGGCACCAAGGTCTGCTTCGCTTCAGTTGCTCACCCCAGGAGCAACGGTCAAACGGAGAGGGCAAATGCTGAAGTGCTGCATGGACTCAAGACCAGGACTTTCGATAGGCTGCATGGGTGCGGAAGAAACTAGATTGAGGAGCTGCCGGTGGTTCTTTGGTCAATCAGGACGACGCCAAATCGAGCCACTGGCCAGACACCTTTCGCTCTAGTCTATGGAGCAGAGGCAGTTCTCCCCACGGAACTCGTATACGGGTCGCCTCGAGTGCTCGCTTATGATGAGCTTGAGCAAGAGCAGCTGCGACAAGATGACACGCTGCTCCTTGAGGAGGACCGTCTTCAGGCTGCTGTACGAGCTGCTCGCTACCAGCAAGCTTTGCGCCGCTACCATAGCCGCAAAGTTAACGCCAGAAGTCTTGAGGAAGGCGACCTTGTTCTTCGGCGCGTTCGTTCCGCCAAGAATTCCAACAAGTTGACGCCAAAGTGGGAAGGCCCTTATCGGGTGAAACGAGTCACTAGGCCTGGCGTTGTCCGCCTTGAGACCGAAGATGGCATTCCGGTGAGCAACTCCTAGAACATCGAGCATCTTCGTAAGTTTTACCCGTAAGGCGCGGTTGCCGGACCATGCTCCGGCAACCATCTTTTGTACAAGTCTTGCCGCTGTTGCATGTAATCCTTTGTACAAAGCCAGGCGCAGACCCTGTGCATAAATAAAGCTCATGAGCTCCGCACATCTTCTCAATTGCATGCTTTTTATTTTTTGCATGAGTTATCTGACACTTTGTGCAGCGCCAAACCCCGGTAAGCAACAACGAGCCATAAGGCTCCATATCATTATTTTCTCTTCTCTCTTTTCTCATGGAAAGGAAGGTTCCTCTCGCCCACAAGTTTGCCGGGGGGGAAGGAGAAGATAATGGTGTGGACCAGGCGTCGTTCAAGAAAGTTTTGCCTTGCCGGGAAGCAAACGACAGAAAAGCTAAGTTGCCAAAGTTTGAGCAATCAGATGTTTTTAAATTTTTTTAAGTTATCTTCCTTGAACGACCATGCTTTGTATGGAAAACCTGTGCGCGAAGGAACCGGCTCGTGGCTAGTTGCGCCCTTACTTTGTTTCGAGTTCGCTCAACAGTTTAAGTGTGCTGCGACTAGAGTCGCGCCCTTACTTTGTTTCGAGTTCGCTCAACAACTTAAGCGAGCTGCGGCTAGTTATGACAAGGTTTCTTGTCGGCAACGGCACTGCCAGCAGGCTGCTGACGTCCCGCACTCAGCGCTCGCGGCGAGGGTGCCTGCGCCGGCAAGTTCCCTAAAAGCGTAGGGCAAAAACATATAAAGGAAGGAATCAAGTAAAGGAAATAACATCGCAATCACTACCCAAAATAAAGTTATATATCACAAGATAGCTTGTCGCGGCTCTAATAGATTGTTTTCATAACATGACCAGCAGCGGCAAGAAAAGAAGAAAACGGGTGGGCCTAGTCCACGCGGTCGCCCTCAACCCTCTTGATCCCGCTCACCTTGTCCACAATGGGTGTGACAAGGTCCTTGAGCGCCTCCAGATCAGCTTCCACCGGCAGGGATCTGAGGACGTTGGTGAGGTTGAGGCCCGGGTTGCGGAAGGCTACCTTCACCAACACCTTCTGAAGAGCTCCTGCGCAGATCTTGCGCGACTCGTCGGCCAGCTACTTTGGGATCCTCTCCCGGAGTCGCTGGAGGGCCGTCGCCACGCCTTTGAAGAACAGAGTGAGCTTGGCGCTGGATGGGAGGGTCTCATCGGAGGGACGCGTTGTCTAGCGGCGACCCTCGCCGCCACCGTTGAAGGACCAGGGTTCCCTTTCTCCATGGCGAATGAGAGAGAGGGGAGCAGAAGCTGAAGGAAAGAGGAGATGAAAGAATACAGGCTTCCGTCCCCCCCTCCCGCTCCTTATAAAGGAACAGGGTGGGGGCTCGGTCGCCCCGCTCAGCTAATCAAGACAGAAGGAGCAGGGAACTGGGACCGACCCGCTGCCTCGACCCACAACGGCCCGGTTTCCCGCCTCCACCATTCGCCACCCCAAGCGCATGGAAGCCGCGTGGCAGGCGTACAGTACCGAGGCGTCGGATGAGGCGACCTCTCCCCACCCCGTGATCGTGGGGAGTGGACGCCTCGAAAACCATGCCTCCACGCCTCCCTCCGTTTATGGGGAAGGCGTGAACTGCCCCTGTTTCCCCTGCTTATAAGGAGGGAGGGGGCGGACGTTTCGCCCTTCCGAATAAAGAAACCACCCATGATTTCCCCCACGACGCCGCAATTGACGCGTGTCGTTCGGGGAGGGTGCTGTGGATACGGAGTCAGGTGCAGTGTGACCCAGGTCGCGCGTGCCCTGTTTTGGGCCTGGCCCAACAGCGCTCGGCACCGTGTATGGCCCAGGCCCGGGGGCTCCTGTCGGTGTACTAGAGTAGGGGTACCCTAGTATCCCGAACTTGTGCACGGGCAGTCGCAGCACCCCGCGGCAAGGCTTGCCGGGTGACCGCCAATATCCTCTGTGGCTCCTTTTGAGCCATTCTAGAACAAAGTATTCAAGCCAAGAAGACAAGACCCCGGCAAGAGGAGCTTGCCGGGAAGGCCACTCAAGGAACAAAGCCCCAGCAAGAGGAGCTTGTCGGGAAGGCCAACCAAGGCATCTCAAGGAACTTGCCGCGACGCGCCACGCGTCCCGGCAAGACCCGGCGAGCGACAAGCTCCCGGACGCGGCAAGACAACGGCCGCGGCAAGGCGTTTGCCGCGGCTAGCAACCACTCTGTACCCGCGCTCCAGCACACCCACCAACGTGTCGCTCTGAGACCCTTCCAGGCGTACGTGGCGGGAGGCTGTGCAGCCAGGGGTGCACTGTGGCAAGCGGCGCTGACAAGATCGCCATCGTGGCGAGCGGTGGCGTCCCTGATGGTCCCTTTTCTGCACTGTTTGGGCGACGTAGATAGGCATTTAATGCCCTTGTCCCCTGCCGTCAGGGTTAGGTATGATACACTGTGTAGGTAGCTATACCTACCGCAGCACCCTTTCCATTTTTGCCCTTGCCTACATTGCCACCTGTCGGTGACCTCTTGAGCATATAAAAGGAGGCCCATGCACAACGTAGGGAGGGGAGGACAGTAGAACACTCACGCTCGGTCTCGTTAGCCGCTTGTGTGTACTGTAGCACTCAGCGCTCCCGAGCAAGAACTCAATACAAACCACAAAGCAGCAGTAGGAGTATTATCTCTCCGGAGAGCTCCGAAGCTGGGTAAGCCACTCGTGTGCCTCGCCTCGATCTGCTCTTCGTGCGACCTCCGCCCCCCGCCGAACCGAAAAGGGGCTCCGTCCCCATAGGTGCTCGTGGAGGCAGTTTCCCCGACAATGAGGATTTCCATCAGCTGGTGGATCTTATTCGCCAGGAGGGAGAACTTCTGGTAGCGGGCCATTCCAGTCATTGCTTCTGAGGATTGTGATCTGAACAGTCCAGCAATCCCTGGCACCACCCACCTGCCAGACAATGAACCTTTTGGGGATCAGACGGATGCGCAGAACATGGGCTTTGATGAGCATAAACCTCCTATCCTGCCGTGGGTTGTACCATATAACAAGGGAACCATAGCCACCCAGGGCTTTAGTGATGTAATAATCCGTCTGATAGTCGTAAGGGAATCCGAAGAACATGAGCCAGACCTTAAGGCCAAAAGAGGTGGTGCGGCGATTCCGAGCTTCATTGTGCGGCACAAAAGTAATCAAAAGGTCTTCTTCTTCAAATTCAAGGGGGAGTATTGACTGCGGAGTCACGCAAGAAAGAGTCCACAAATCCAAAGATACCAATGCCAAAAGGGTGGTCGCTTGATTCAGTAGTAAAAAGTTGTGATTCATGGAGCAGACCTTGGACCATGTTGTGGATGGCCGCGCGGCGATGCAGGGGGACATACGCACTGTCTTCAGCGACGGCGAGGAAATCGTGGTTGAACGGTGGGATAGGTCCGACAACCATGCCACTGCGGACGACGCGATCTGCCGGGCCGGGCTCCACTGCGAAACCCGGCTGGAGGAAGGGCACCTGATTGAGTGGGTAGTTCGGCATGGATGGTGGAGCGGCGGAGGGCAGTGATGGTGGTGGCTGGTGAGGTGACGCAAGTGGGCAGAGATGCGGTGTGGTAGAAACCAAGGCGGAAGCCGGACTATGAGGGGTAAAATGGGAAGACGGAGAAATCTTTTCTCGCCACTGCCACTTCTCATTGAAACGACGTCTACGACAGGATTGTTCCACGTGGTCGTAGAAACCACACACAACGCATCGGACGGTGGGTTTGCGTTTAGGCTGATCATGCACGTTAGGGGTAGGAACAAATTGATCAGGCAGTGGATGCGTGTTACCAATTGTGGGTTGCAAAGTTTGGAGCATTTGGGGCTTAACAAAAAGGGGGCAATCAATAGCCTTATGACAAGGCGAGGAGCAATTAATACAAAGCAATCTGGCTTGGCAAGAATTCTTGTGGTGTCCCCATTGTAGGCAACGAGAGCAGAGAACCGCCCAATTAGAGGATAAGTCCAATATTTCCACTTCCGAATAATGGGTCTGGGCCAAGTCAGCTTTATGACGGGCCAAGAGAGTAGCGGGCCAGGATACATGTTGGGGCGCATATTTGAACGCCGACTGCTAGAAACATTGAGGCAGCGGTGGATACGGGACAGATAAGGGGCATTTAAAGGCTCCCAATTGAATGTATTGCCCCTGCTGCGAATCCTCAAACTGATCCTGGTTCAAAAAATTTGCTATTAATGCGGCGCGATTCTTGGGAGCGGAAACCATGCAGACTGCTTGAGACGAACGTGGTTGAGAATAATCCAGGTGAGGATGATCCACCAAAACATGAACGAAGGGCGTATGATCCTGTTTAGTTTGATCCAAATGAGAGGAGGTCACTTCATGTGCATTGTTGTTAGAGAAGCACATCGATGAAATCGGAATCAAACCAAACTTAGACAACACCTTCTTAGAGCTTGAACTTAAACTAGATCCCGAGTGCAAGAATTGGAGAGAGGATTTAACAGCCATCAAATGACGAGAGGATAAGTCCTTAAGCTCAATATCAGCATGCCAACATGATTCATCAATTGGAGCATTTGCAAAACGTCCATTATAAAGGTGGAAGTGACAAACGAAATCTGGCCATACACGTTCCCTCAAACGGTGGATGAAATGTCCCACTTTGTTATTAGCCACCGAAAACCAGAAAGAACAAGAATTGATTTGTAGCACTTTGAAACCAGAGCTAAGACCCCCAATACAGCATTGGAGCACAATACCCACCAAATCCACGGAGAGGGCAAAGTAAGCCGAAGAAAAAGAGACCACCAGAAAGAATTCCTTGGAGAAAAATGGACCGTGGAGCCAAACCCTCGTCTCACGTGATCGGCCAAGGCAAGGCCAGGTGCAAAATCCCAATGCACGAGGCCTTCTGTAGGATCAGAAGTATGTCTAGAGGGGGGTGATTACACTACTTGACCAAATAAAAACTTAACCTTTTCCCAATTTTAGTTCTTGGCAGATTTTAGCTACTTTAGGACAAGTCAAGCAATCATCACACAATTCAAGCAAGCATGCAAAGAGTATATAGGCACCGGAAAGTAAAGCATGCAACTTGCAAGAATGTAAAGGGAAGGGTTTGGAGAATTCAAACGCTATTGGAGACATGGATGTATTTCCCGTGGTTCGGATAGGTGGTGCTATCCTACATCCACATTGATGGAGACTTCAACCCATGAAGGGTAACGGTTGCGCGAGTCCACGGAGGGCTCCACCCACGGAGGGTCCACGAAGAAGCAACCTTGTCTATCCCACCATGGCCATCGCCCACGAAGGACTTGCCTCACTAGCGGTAGATCTTCACGAAGTAGGTGATCTCCTTGCCCTTACAAACTCCTTGGTTGAACTCCACAATCTTGTCGGAGGCTCCCAAGTGACACCTAGCCAATCTAGGAGACACCACTCTACAAGAAGTAACAAATGGTCTGTTGATAATGAACTCCTTGCTCTTGTGCTTCAAATGATAGTCTTCCCAACACTCAACTCTCTCTCATAGGATTTGGATCTGGTGGAAAGAAGATTTGAGTGGAAAGCAACTTGGGAAAGGCTAGAGATCAAGATTCATATGGTAGGAATGGAATATCTTGGTCTCAACACATGAGTTGGTGGTTCTCTCTCAAAACATATGAGTTGGAAGTGTAGTTGTGTTCTGATGGCTCTCTCCACGAGTGAAGAGGAGGTGGAGGGGTATATATAGCCTCCACACAAAATCCAACTCTTACACACAATTTACCAATCTCGGTGGGACCGAATCAAGAAACTCGGTCGGACCGAAATAGTAAACCTAGTGACCGTTAGAGATTTTCGGTGTGACTGACATGCAACTCGGTAGGACCGATATGGTTAGGGTTAGGGCATAACGTAATCTCGGTGAGACCGATTACATTAACTCGGTGAGACCGATTTGGTAATTAGCTAACCAGATAGTTGGTCAGGTAAACTCGGTGGGACCGATTTGCTCTTTCGGTGAGACCGAAATGTTACAAAAAGAAAACAGAGAGTTTACATTGCAATCTCGGTGGGACCGATCCGCTCTTTCGGTGAGACCGAAAAGTTACGAAAAGGAAACAGAGATATTGCAATCCCATCTCAGTGAGACCGAGATCCCTATCGGTAGAACCGATTTGCTAGGGTTTGGCAGTGGCTTATGACATGTGAAACTCGGTGGCGCCGGATAGAAAGAATCGGCAGGTCCGAGTTTGGCTTTGGGTTTAGGTCAAGAGTGGATATGAGAAAGTAGCTGAGGATTTTGGAGCATATCATTAAGCACATGAAGCAAAAGGCTCATTAAGCAACACCTCATCCCTCCTTGATAGTATTGGCTTTTCCTATGGACTCAATGTGATCTTGGATCAGTAAAATGTAAAATGAAGAGTCTTGAGCTTTTGAGCTTGAGCCAATCCTTTGTCCTTAGCATCTTGAGGGTTCCACTTTCACCATCCATGCCATGCCAATCATTGAGCTTTCCTGAAATAATTGTCTTGGAATAGCATTAGCTCAATGAGCTATATGTTGTTATGAATTACCAAAACCACCTAGGGATAGTTGCACTTTCAATCTCCCCCTTTTTGGTAATTGATGACAACATATAGATCAAAGCTTCGACAAATGATAATAAGAATGAAATATATCGTCGCTTTGAGAAGTATGTGATAAGTAAGAGATCCCCCTAAATTTTTGCATATTTTAAAATTTGCTTTGGACTACAAATGTACAAATAGTTAGAATCATGGGTTACTCTTCCATGTCACATACATCTTGGTGGAGCGCTCAAAATGATAAGAATGAAATAAATGCACTCATCACCAAGAAAAGTGAATGATCACATAAGATAGATAGGATATATCAAGCATGCATAAGTGTAGCTTATGATCAAACACATGATCATCAATGTCTCACAAGCATATCAAAGTATGTCGACCAAAAGCAAACAATGTTTGAAAAGCCACCAAATAAAGCAAGAGAGAATAAAAGCAACACTCTCTCTTGAAGCCTATGATCTATACAATTTTCTCCCCTTTGGCAACAAGTTACCAAAAAGTTCCTAGAAAATGCATAGTGCTAGATCGACACTCAGGCTTGATCTTCTGGTGGTGGTGGAGTCTGGATCACTCCAAGGACGAAGGCTTCTGTAGACATGGTTGGAGCTGGAGCTGAAGTAGATGCTTGAGCTGGTTGGGATGGTGCTGTGGCTGGAGCTAAGGT
Source organism: Aegilops umbellulata (assembly GCA_032464435.1). NCBI lineage: Eukaryota > Viridiplantae > Streptophyta > Magnoliopsida > Poales > Poaceae > Aegilops > Aegilops umbellulata. The sequence continues at coordinate 143,707,282 of CP136059.1, forward strand.
GGTGGCTCTGGTGTCAGGAACTGGCACTGCAGACGACCTCGGACCTCGTGGCACTCTCGCAAATGCATCAGTTCTAGTCTTCCCTTTCCTCTCCTGCATGTCATCTTGAAGTTGCTCCACTGCAGACTGAATTTCTGTCACTTTGACACCCAAGTCATAGAACTTTTGTTCTACGATCCTCTCTAAGCTCTCCTGATTCTGAGTGAGGGTGGCCAGTCCTTTCTCTATCCTTAGGGTGGATGCAATCAAGTAACTGAGCTGCTCATGCTTGGTTTTCAAGAAATATTTAGATGCCTCCTCTTGAGTTGGCATCTTTGCAGCTTTCTCCTTCCTTGCCTTCTCCTTTTGTGCTTGTGCATGGGCTGAAGATGGATCATCCTTGTTCATCACAACTTGATTGTCCTCAAAGTCTCGATGAATAGGCAACTGTTCCTTGTCCAAGAGGTATATGCATGTGCCCATCTTGGAGTTGATCAGCTCCTGGATCTGAGGGGCATATCCACAGCTCCTCTTCTGGTCTGCTGCAGTCCTCTTGATTGTTTCTACCATGAGGCTCATGACTTTGAATTTTTGTGGCACATCAAAGATATGAAGCAAGTTGATTGCATGGCCTTTGATCATCTTGTGATCACCTGACTTGGGCAACAGAGTGTGCCTCGGAATCCAATTGATGGTTGGCAACCCTGACAGAAGATAATGTACTGATCCAAACTTGAAAGTGTCAAGTGCCTTGTTTGGGATCTCTTTGTACATATTGGACATAGAGTTGTGGTCCATCTTCTTCTTGGCATATATATCTAGGTCATCTTCATGCTCCTCTGGGGCATTAATGAGCTGTGCCCACTCAGCAACTGTTGATTGATAACTCATTCCTTCTGACATCCATACAATCCTTCCATCTGGATAGAAGTGTGTTGTGGAGTAGAACTGCATGATCAGCTCTTCACTCCACTTTGTGAGCTTCTGCCCCACAAAGTCAGCTACTCCACATGCCTTGAGCTGTCTTCCACTCCAGGATAGTGCTCTTCATTGTCCTTGATGTATTCCCAGTCAACCCATCTCATATCACACACAATGGGCTTCTTATCCAACAAGACTGTCTCATAGAAGTCCTGTTGTTCCTTAGTGTGGAACATGTAGTCAACATCAGTTCTCCTTCTGGTAGCATAAGGATCTTTTGCTCTCCACTTTCACAGCCCTGACTCTCTTCTGATCTTCATATCCTCAGCCACAGGATGTCGGTGGGAAACGACACCTATGGGATCACGGGAATCCCTTTCTGTGGTTGCAGGGCGCGGGGGTCGTGAGAAGAGCGGATCGAGCAGACAGTACATGATTCCTTTACCCAGGTTCGGGCTGCAAAGGTGCATAACACCCTACTCCTGCTTTGGTGGATTATATGTTGGTGTTCTTGAGCTAGCTATGGGGCCTGAGGAGCTCCAAAAAGCCGAATCCTCTTCCTGGTCGCCCGGGGCCTCCTTTTACAGGGAAAGGGGCTGCCACAGTGGCACACAGGAGGTGGAAAGGGTACAACGATGTGAGGTTATCCCTTGTATTACATGACAAGGCGCATTTAATGCGCCTTGCTTAGGTGTCCTTGCTTTATCGGGGGCGGGGGAGAGCCCCATCTCGTCCGTCGCCGCTCTCTCCCGCGTCGACACGCGCCCTGGCCAGTGGTGCCTGCGATGCCATGTAGGCGGGCAGGCAGCTGAGGTGGCGCGGTGGTAGGTCTCCACGAGGATCTGCATGCCGCCACGCAGGTGCCTGCCCAGCTGGTTGGGTCGGAAGCTGCATGCGAACGGTGGTGGAGGCGCGACTGGTGCGGGTCCGATGGTGGCCCCGCGGGTGTCCTCGGCAAGGGCGTTGCTGCGGCCACGGCAAGGGTCTTGCCGGGGTCCCGACAAGGGTCTTGCCACGGCGCCTGTTGCCATCCCCGGCAAGGCTCTTGCCGGGGGCCTTATGGTTTTCCTTGGCTGGGATCCCGCCAAGGACCATCATCTTCTAAAGTGTGCATCTGATCTTGAATGTCTTCACAAAGATCTGCATACCACCACGGGGATGCCTCCCGAATCCTTGTCCCATGGGGGCAGTGGACTCAAGGGTGACCCGCTCTGTAGGTGTGGGGCGAGGCTGCAACGGCAAGGGTCTTGCCGGGTTTGTTAAAACCGCCTCCCGACAAGGATCTTGCCGGGGGGCCCCGCTTCGTCCCCTTTGCTCTTTGTGGTCTTAGTCTTGGCGTCGTTCTGCTCCTCTTTGGCTTCAGCCTTACCTTGGTTCTAACTCCCTTGCCGGGCTCGGTGCGACGGCGCCCGTGGCTGAGACTGCCCGTGCACAGTCATAGGGGTACAAAAAGTGTACCCCTCTTTTTGTACACCGATAGGAGCTCCCGGGACTGGGCTACACATAAGCGCTACGCGTTGTTGGGCCAGGGCCAAGAACGGTGCGCGGGCAGGCAAGGCGGTTTTTACCGCGGTAAGTTTCTTCGCGCCCTGCGCCTCCCACGTTTCCCCCGCGTGGCGCGTCGTGAGGAGGTGTGTGTGACGTGGGCGGCATGCGTGAGGCTGATCTCTGCACGCATGCATCACGTCGTAGTAAAAGGGGGCGGCTCGCGCCTTCCCCATAAACGGAGGGAGGCGTGGAGTCGCGGCCCATTTACTGGACGGGGCCGAGGAGTGGTCTTCCAAGGCGCCCGCTCCCTTTAATCACGGGGTGGGGAGGAGTCACCTCACCCGTCGCTTCAGTCCTGCACGTTCGCCACGCGGCGCTCTTGCGCCTGGGGTGGCAGTTGGTGAAGGCAGGAAGCCGGGCCGTCGCGGGCTAGGGCAGCGGATCGGCCCCGGTCTCCTGCGCCATTCACGTCCTCATTGCAGGAACGGGGCGGCCGAGCCCGCACCCTGCTCCTTTATAAAGAGCGGGGGGGTCGGTGCCCTGCATTGCTCCATCTCACTTCTTCAGCTTCTGCTCCCCTCCCTCTCATTCGCCATGGAGAAAGGGAACCCTGGTCCTTCGACGGTGGCGACGAGGGTCGCCGCTCGACAACGCATCCCTCCTCCTCCTGCACCTGCGGCCGCAGAGACAGCCGCGAGGGGAAGGGGGAGAGGGCGAGGCCGTGGGCGAGGCCAAGGCGCTCGGGGAAGAGGAGGACGGGGCGGCGCGCCGGCTTCGCCTCCGCCAGCAGCTTCTCTCCCCATGGGGGCCACGTTGGGGATGACCCTTGTGAGTTCTTCGTCAGGCTGCGCCGGCTGCCTCCCCGTCGTCTTCGCCTCCCGACTCCATTCGCGAGCGAGATGGAGCTGGACCCGCATGAGACACTGAGGCTGCACATGAGGGGCTGTGGAATCAGCGGTACGCGAGGCCGCGTCGACTTCCCAGCCCCCAATGTGATGTATCTCGGTCGAGGGTGGAAGACGTTCGCCAGTATCCACTGCCTGACAGAGGGGCTCACCCTCCATTTTAAGCTGATGGAGGGCGGTCTTCTCTCCGTCAAGGTCTTCGGGTGCTTCGGGACTCGGGCAAGGTGCTGCGTGGAGAGCTCCTCCGATAGCGAAGACTCCCCCTCGAACGGGAGTGACAAGGAGGACAGCGGCAGCGACGACGATGGTAGCAGGCGGCAGGATGACGGGTCCGACTAGGTGTTGGGCGCCGCTCCGTGCGGCACCGGCGACCCCATCATCCGCATCGCCGGCTCCTTGAACTTCTCGGGGTCGTCTCCTTGGGCGGCTGGCGTTGGGAGGCTGCAGAAGAGGAAGAGGGCGGGAGGCAAGGCCGTCAACTCGGAGTACTTAGGCACGACGCCTTGGACGCGTGCTGACGTCCTGCCGCCTCGTCTTCGAGCTCTACCTCCGTCGCCGCCATCACCATCCAGCCCTTGGACGACCACCGAGACGTTCTCTTGGTGTCTTCTGCCACCCGTAGCTCGTCTAGGCGCCCCTTTTGCCCTTTTCGCCTCCTTGACCTGCCTCCTGAAGAGAGGGACAAGAAAGGGATTACGGGCACCTTATCTCTTTTTAGTTTGTAAGCCTTCGGGCCTTAGCTGAATTTAAAGCTTGTAATCCCATCATTCATGTTTTTCATTCTCCATGAACTGTACCTGAGTGGAATGTTTTTAATGAAAAAGGGATGCTCGCCGGGTCACTTGTCTTGCGGGTAGAACCCACGTCAAGGGGTAAATCCTTGATATCTTTAAGATAGACATTTTCCTGCCCGGCAGCAGGCCCTGCCGTCTTCCCATGTCGCTCGACCTTTCTCACGCTTTCGGCGGAGGCAGGGATGAGGCGGGTTCAAGCTCCTCATTTCGTCCCTTTGCTGCCGCGACTACAACCAAACCTGTCCCCAGGAACAAGCCCTAGGGCCTAGAGTTAGGGGAGCACGGTAGCTTTAGGAAGAAACGAGGTTTCACATACCTCAGTCCATGAGAGAGTGCATGATAAGGGATGAGGAACTTATCTGAGACTGCAGCCCCCGGCAACTCTGGTTCGCCGTGGGTGAATCTTTGTACTTGCAGCCCCCGGCAACACTGGCTTGCCGGGGTCTAGATGCTGGTCCGTCCCTCTTCTCCCTTTTTTTTATCCTCAAGTGATCCGGCAAGGATATCCGAGCCCTGCGAACCAAAGGAGACAAAAGAACGGCAAAGAGACGCACACTCGACCTCTAAGCTAGGGGTTAGCTGCCGCTAAGCACTATCAACCCTATCCAAGGACAAGACTCGATCTAGCATGCATGCTATAACTTAGGGCGCCAGCACTTCATTTATGCTCAGGGTCTGCGCCTGGATTTGTACAAAGGGTTGCATGCATCATCAGCAATGCTTGTACAAAAGGGTGGCTTGCCGGGAGGCCCGACAAGCTGCACCTTATGGGTAAAACTTGCGAATATGCTCGATGTTCCAGGAGTTGCTCACCGGAACGGCATCTTTGGTCTCCAGGCGAACTGCGCCGGGCCTGGTGACTCGTATTACCCGATAAGGGCCTTCCCACTTCGGCGTCAACTTGTTGGAATTCTTGGCCGATTGAACGCGCCGAAGAACAAGGTCGCCTTCCTCAAGGCTCCGGGCATGAACCTTGCGGCTATGGTAGCAGCGCAAGGCTTGCTGGTAGCATGCTGCTCTCACAGCCGCCCGGAAACGATCTTCCTGAAGGAGCAGTGCGTTGTCTTGCCGCAGTTGCTCTTGCTCAAGCTCATCATAAGCGAGCACTCGAGGTGACCCGTATATGAGTTCAGTAGGGATAACTGCTTCTGCCCCGTATACCAGGGCAAAGGGTGTCTGGCCGGTGGCTCGATTTGGTGTCGTCCTGATTGACCAAAGAACCGCTGGCAATTCATCAATCCAGCGCCTTCCGCTCTTGTGCAGTCTGTCAAAGGTCTTGGTCCTTAAGCCTCGCTACACTTCTGCACTTGCCCTCTCAACTTGCCCGTTGCTCCGAGGGTGAGCGACGGAAGCGAAACAGACTTTGTTGCCGAGGTCCTAAGTATATTGCATGAAGCTGCGGCTTGTGAACTGCGTACCGTTGTCAGTGATGATCCGGTTTGGTACACCGTAACGGCACACTAGCCCCTTGAAGAACTTGACGGCTGACTAAGCTGTGACCTTCCTCACCGCCTCCACTTCTGGCCACTTTGTGAACTTGTCGATGGCTACGTACAAGTACTCAAAGCCCCCGACGGCGCGGGGGAAGGGGCCCAGTATGTCGAGCCCCCAGATCGAGTAGGGACAGGAGAGAGGAATGGTTTGAAGGGCTTGAGCTGGTTGATGAAGCTTTCTTGAATGGAACTGACACGCCTCACACCTGGTGACGAGTGTCGTTGCATCCTGGAGGGCGGTAGGCCAGAAGAAACCTTGCCGGAACGCCTTGCCGGCAAGGGCTCTCAACCCAATGTGGGATCCACATATGCCTCCATGTATCTCTGCCAACAGCTCCAGTCCTTCCTCTCGAGGGATGCACTTCAATTTCACACCGTTTGGTCTCTTCCTGTACAGTACGTCATCAACGAACTGGTACATGGCAGACCGACGGGCTACTTTTTCCGCTTCTTCCTGCTCCTTAGGAAGCTCCCATGTCTGGAGGAATCGGACGGTATGTTGTGCCCACGCTGGAGCCTGAGGCTCGACGGCGAGGACTAAAGGCATTTCCTCTGCTATAGGGGCAGCCGTCTCGACTACAAGAGCTTGGCGTCCTGCCGGAGCTAGCCGTCCCATGGCGGGTTCAGTGTCCTCGGCAACATCCTTGCCGGCGGCTCCGAGGAGCTCGGCAGGAAAGTACTTGCCGGGTCCTGATTTCCTTCTCTTGTTCTGCTCTGTTGATGGATCCACGGATGCCTGAGTTAGCTGAAGCACAAAGGTACCTGGTTCCACAGGTAGTTTGAGGGCAGGGCATTTTGACAGGTAATCGGCGATATCGTTCTCCATTCGGGGAACGTATTCAGCCTAGATACCGTCGAAACGCTCTTCCAGCTTTCTCACTTCATCAACGTAGGCCTTCATCAACGGGCTCTGGTACTCCTTATTGACTTGCTTGACGACGAGCTGCGAGTCGCCCCTGACGATGAGCTTTTTGATTCCGAGGTCCGCCGCGATCCTAAGACCGGCAATCAGCCCTTCGTATTCTGCCGTGTTGTTTGTTAACGCCTCCCTCGGGAAGTGCATCTGGATCACGTACTTGAGGTGCTCTCTAGTGGCGGCGACGAGCAGTACGCCAGCCCCAGCACCCTCGAGGGAGAAAGCCCCATCAAAGTACATAATCCAATCGCAACCTGCCTCCTTGTCGGGGAGAGCAGTCTCTTGGGCTTCTTCGTCAGGTGTGGCGGTCCATTCCGCAATGAACTCCGCCAGGACTCGGCTCTGGATCGTCAAAGTACTTTCAAACTTGAGGCCAAAGCTGGACAGCTCCAGTGCCCATTCCACAATCCTCCCCGTCGCATCTGGGTTGTGCAATATCCGCTGCAGAGGGAGGCGAGGGACGACAGTGATCTCGTGTCCCTGGAAGTAGTGACGCAGCTTCCTCGAGGCCATGAGGAGGCCGAAGAGCAGTTTCTGCACACCGGAGTACCTCGACCTAGCACCCTGCAAGAGGGAGCTAACGAAGTAGACCGGGCGCTGCATCACTTTCTTCTTTGGCGGCATCTCGATCAACTGTTTTGCCTCCACACTGGTGGCGTCGGGCTCTGTTGCCGCCATCCCCTTGTCGTCGACCTCCCTCTGCGCCACTAGCGCGGCGCTGACCACCTGGTTCGTTGCCGCTAAGTATAGCAGCAACGGCTCCTGGGGCCTGGGTGCAACTAGTGTTGGCGCGGAGGAGAGGTACTTCTTCAAATCTTGCAATGCCGCTTCGGCTTCTGGTGTCCACTCCACCGGGCCCGCCTTTTTTAGGATCTTCAAAAAGGGAAGGGCGCACTCGGCAGATGTGATAGCCTGGCTTATTAGGGATGATAGACTACTCATATCAATAAGGAATTCCTTCTTTTCCGGGAGCCCATTCGGACAGAACTCCAAAGTTAAGCGTGCTCAGCTTGGAGTAGTGTCAGGATGGGTGACCGACCGGGAAGTTGCTCCCGGGTGCGCACGAGTGAGGACAAAGTGCGCAGAAAAGACTAGTATTGATCTGTGGGGCCAGTCTAGATCCCGCCAGGAGTAACGACCACCGGCGGGTGTGTTCGGGGCGTTACAAGTTGGTATCAGAGCCGACCCTCGCGGTTACACGGATGGTTGCGGACAGGTGCGTGGTCATGTTGTTCATGACGTTTGTGACCCGTCGTGGCACCCGGCATGGCACATGTACCGGACTGGAAGCACAGACGTTTGTGCCAAGAGGGAATGTTCCTGTGGCCCGACGAGGACGTCGGTTCCTCTGAGTGGGGGTGTATGTGATAGCCTGGCTTATTAGGGATGATAGACTACTCATATCAATAAGGAATTCCTTCTTTTCCGGGAGCCCATTCGGACAGAACTCCAAAGTTAAGCGTGCTCAGCTTGGAGTAGTGTCAGGATGGGTGACCGACCGGGAAGTTGCTCCCGGATGCGCACGAGTGAGGACAAAGTGCGCAGAAAAGACTAGTATTGATCTGTGGGGCCAGTCTAGATCCCGCCAGGAGTAACGACCACCGGCGGGTGTGTCCGGGGCGTTACAGCGAACTTGGATACGAACCTGCCCAGGGAAGCGACGCAACCAGCAAGCCGGCGCACATCTTTGATTCGCTTGGGTGCTTCAATCTGCTCTATAGCTTTGATCTTGTCCGGGTTGGCCTCTATCCCCCGCTGCGACACAAAGAACCCGAGAAGCTTGCCGGACGGGACGCCAAAGACGCACTTCTCAGGGTTCACCTTGAGGTTGATCCTGCGCAGATTTGCAAACGTCTCCCGCAAATCTGATATGAGGGTGGCCCTGTCCTTAGTTTTGACAACTATGTCGTCCACATAGGCCTCCATATTTCTATGGAGCTGAGGCTCAAAACCAATCTGGACCACCCTCGCAAACGTTGATCCAGCACTCTTCAACCCGAAAGGCATCCGTATAAAACAATATGTACCACATGGGGTGATGAATGTTGTTTTCTCTTCGTCTTCTGTCGTCATGAAGATCTGGTGGTAGCCGGAGTAGGCATCGAGGAATGACAACAGATCACACCCAGCCGTGGAGTCAACAATCTGGTCGATGCGCAGCAATGGGAAGGGGTCTTTAGGACAAGCCTTATTGATATCTGTGTAATCAATACACAGCCTCCACTTCCCATTGCCTTGCGCACCACGACCGGATTGGCCAACCACGTCGGATGGAGCACTCCTCTTACCAAACCCGCTGCCTCCAGTTTCCGGATTTCTTCAGTGATAAACTCTCGTCGTTCCAAAGCTTGCTTTCCGACCTTCTGTTTGACGGGCCGCGCATGAGGACAAACAGCAAGGTGGTGCTCAATCACCTCCCTGGGAACGCCGGGGATGTCGGAAGCTTGCCATGCAAACACATCGACATTCGCCCGCAGGAAGGTGACGAGCGCGTCTTCCTATTTGTCGTCAAGGGTGGAGCTTATGGTGAAAGCTCCTCCCGTGCCGTCCTTGTTGACGGAAACCTTCTTGGTTCCCGGCGGCGTGGACCTGGACTTCTTGCTTCCGCCGGCGGAGCTTTCCGGCACGTCCTCGACGGCAGCGCTACACTCCGAAGAGGTGCGCTTGCCGGAGTGGGTGTCCGAGGTCTCACCGGCTTTCTTCTTATTTTTCCCCCCGGGGTCCCGACAGCAGGAGCGAGTGCCCCAGCGGCGGCAGCTGCTGCGATTGCTTGCTGGTACACTTGATCAGCGCAAATTAGCGCATCCTTCTTGTCGGAGGGGATGGTGATGATCGTCACGGGCCCTAGCATCTTCAGGGTATTGTAGGCGTAGTGCGACACCGCCATGAACTTGGCCAGTGCTGGGCGGCCAAGGATCCCGTTGTAGGGCAAGAGGATCTTGGCAACATCAAACAAAATCCTCTCCGTCCTGAAGTTCAGGTCGGTCCCGAAAGTTACGGGCAACGTGACCTTTCCCTTGGGTTGGCTTCTCCCCGGGCTGACCACTTGAAACGTGCCCGTTTCTTCAAGGTCTCCATCAGGGATCTGCAGCTTCTCGATCACGGCAGGAGAGATCAAGTTTAGACCGGCCCCACCATCTACTAACATTTTTTTCACCTTGAGCTTGCGTATTGTCGGTGAAACCAACAACAGCAAGCACCCGACCGCAGTAGTGCGATCAGGGTGGTCCTCAGAGTAAAAAATGATAGGTGTGCTGGACCACTTCAGCGGCCTCCGAGCATCGAGCGACGGCTCTGCTGTTGTAATCTCTCGCGCCCACTGTTTAAGCCGGCGCCGAGAGGCATGCAGCGAAGCGCCACCGTCAACGCACATGGCCTCTGTAGCTTTCTGAAACTCTTGGTCGCCGGACTCGTCGTCCTCTTCGTGATCATCATCCTCTGGCTTCCTGTCACAGCCCCGGGCAAGCCTCTCTTGTTGCTTATCCTTGCCGCGACGGCCCGCCTGGCCGTCGCGTTTCTTGCCGGATCCCTCAGCACCGTCTTGGCCCTTCTCCTTGTCCCGCCTCTCGTATTCAGCTCTCTGCTTCTCAGCGAGGAGCTCAACCTGCCGGCAGACTTGGAGAGCATGACCTTTGGTGCGATGGATCTTGCAGTATCGCTTGTCGGAGTTGCCTGACTTCTCGGCAACCGCCAAGGCCTGGCAGGCAACACATCCGGCAATTTCCTTGCTGGGGTCACCTGCCTTGGTCTTCTTGGTGGAGCCGGTGTCGTCAGACCCCTCGACGGCAAGCACAACTTTCCCTTTGCGCTTCCTGTTGCGGTGCCGGCCTTTCTTCGCCGGGGCGGCGGTATCCTCTTTAGAGGAGTCGGTTTCCATGCCGGCATCTTCACCGGGGTACTTCCTCCCCTCTTCGGCCCGGGCAAATTTGTCCACGAGAACATAGAGCTCTGCGACATCTTTCACCTTGTTCATCGCCAGCTCTTCGCGCATCTTGCGGTTCCGAACGTTCTGATGGAACGCATTGATGATGGCAGCGGGGTGAACATCTGGGATGTTGTACTGTACCCGGCTGAACCTCTAGATGTACTTGCGGAGACTCTCGCCTCCCTTCTGGGGAATGACGTGGAGATCACTCGCTTGGCCATGAGCTTGGTGACCGCAAGTGAAGGCGTCCACGAACTCATGGCACAAATCCGACCAGGAGGAAATGGAGTCTGCCGGCAAGTTCATCAACCATGACATGGCGTTGGGTTTAAGAGCCAACGGGAAGTAATTTGCAAGCACCTTATCGTCACGAGCTCCGGCAGCCTGCATCGCGATGGTGTAGATGCTGAGGAACTCGGATGGGTGGGTTTTGCCGCCATACTTCTCGCCCACGTCAGGTTTGAAAGTGCGGTGAGTGGGCCACTGGAACTGCCGCAGCTCACGGGTAAAATTCGGGCAGCCTACCTCGTAAGGCAGGTCCCCAGGGCTCTCCGGTGCCGGGTGGTCCACAGCAGGCCCCGCTCGCCTATCTGACTGGTGGCACGCTCCGCTCCGGTGCTCGATGGTGGTCCGAAGGACCTGGCGTTGGTCCTGGTGGGTCCGCGGGTCGGACGACGCTATGGAGATTTCGTCGCCCGCAACGTCGCGACGGGCTGGTGTCCGTGGCACCGGGCGAGGAGGAGGCGAGAGCATCGTGGTCGCGGCGCCGCCAGCCTTCCTGCCACTGGTACGCGGGACTCCATCGGAACATCGACCCGGGGGCTCCGTCGGGGCCGGATCATCTTTTTTGGCCACCGCAACAAGGCTTCGGATGGTGGCTCTCCATTCCTCGAGTTTCCCCGTAGTGGGAGGAAAGTCGAGGAGCAACTGCGCGCGCGCCAGGGCTTCTGCTGGCGTCGGTGGCAGCAAAACTTGCACGGATCACGACGCACTTCGACTTCTGACCATGTCAGAAGGAGCTCTATCACGACCGCGCGGTCGCACGCCGCCTTCACCAGCGCCTTGGTGAGCGGGCAGGTCTTCTACATCCCGGGAGTGGCGCTCGGGACTTTTCCCGCGGTGACGCCCGGGGCCTTCGGGGTGATCACGCCGCTCGTCGCGCGCCGCTTGAGAGGAACGTGGCATCGGTGCCGGAGTGGGAGTCCTGGAGGCCCTCGCGCCGCCAGCGGGCGGGGCAGCAGCGACCTCGGAAGGTCCTGCGCCACCTGCGGAGGACCCGGCTCCGTCTTTTCATTTGACGGTGTGCGACCCGTTACCGGGCGCACGAACATTGCCGCCTCCCAAACTCCGGCTGCTGGGATGGTGCTGGTGTTCGCGAACAGCGCCCCGGGTCCTTTCAGCGACAGGTCCGCTGCTCGCCCGCGTCGAGACGGGATGCCCGGCGTCCGACGGGCCAACCGCCACCGTCGTCTTCTTCTTGGGCGCCATGACGATGAAGAAGCGTCGAACTAACTGCTAAAGCCGATTCTCACAACTGCGCAGCCCCTGCCTGGCGCGCCAAAGATGTCGGTGGGAAACAACACCTATGGGATCACGGGAATCCCTTTCTATGGTTGCAGGGTGCGAGGGTCGTGAGAAGAGCGGTGTCGGCGTTCTGGGAATGGGGGTCCCCTGACTTGCCTGCCTGCGGCCTGCGGCGTGGCTCGAGTGGGGGCCAACGTGGCCCATCTTCATCAACACAAGGCTCAAGACCCTCGCGAGGGGCCAAGCCTCGCGAGGCGGACGACACGGCGCTTCCTCAAGCATGGCCTCCTTTGGCTGGCTCGCGAGGAGGCGGAGAGATCAAGGCGGGTACCTCACGAGGTGCCCATGACGCAAGCTATGACGACCAAGGGTGCGAGGCGGGCGCCAGCCCGCGCAGTGTCCTCCCTTTCCTCTTTGGTGCAAAGGGGGCAAGCGCAGGCGAGAGGATCAAGCAAAGGCACCCATTTCGGTGCAACGAGACCAAGACCAGCTCCGCGACAAGGAGGAAGTTACTGTGGAGCCCAAGCCGGCGTCATCACCAGAGCCTTTGGCAGGCGAAGACCAACTTTAATCAGGATAAGTGTACCAGATGTTCCCCTTCAAATTGTCTCAATATTTGGGAAGAGGCCCAGGGCCTTTGCCTATAAATAGGACTAGCCACCCTCAGGGTAGAGACCCACCTAGTTAGAACCTGATCCAGCATCTAGAGAGAGAGAGAGAGAGAGAAGGGCGATCGAACTCTCCTAGCGGTTCATCCCCTAGCCAAGAACAGGCCCTCGCGAGGCCGTTCCCCCCTGTACTGCGCTTCCTCATCATCCCAAGAGGCAATCCACCCACCACACTAGAGTAGGGTATTACACCACAATGGTGGCCCGAACCAGTATAAACCCTGTGCCACTTGTGTTGTTCTTGCAGTAGTCTAGATCCTTACGAGACGGAGAGGTAGAGGGTTCGATCTTCGCGCGCACCCCAGAGTTCGAACCTTAAGGGTCTGCCGGAACCCGTGATCCGACATTTTGGCGCGCCAGGTAGGGGTGCGCCAGAATCAGTCTTCCACTGCTCCGCTCTCCTCTGACCACCGCATCCATGTCTGACGCTCGTCGGGCCCGCGCCGAGCGCCGGGCCGCCATCGCTTGCCGCGCCGTCCAGACGGCCCCTGTCGGTGGGCGTCCTCGTCGTTCCCCGTCGCCCGCCGTCAACGCCACCACCGGCCCGGCGGGGAACGAGCAGCAAGCATCCTCTCAGCACCCGTCCGTGCGGCGGGATGGACGCACCGCCACTCCGTCGCTCACCCCAGCCGGCTCTTCGTCGCACGCGCTTCGCGCGCCCTTGGAGGCTCGGGCTGCGCTCCTCGCGGCGAACGAGCTCCTGCTCCACCGCCCCGTCGACGACGTCTACGAGGAGTGGCTCGACCGCGTCGCCGAGCTCGTCCGCGCCGCAGGGGGCTCTCTCGCACCCTCTGCACCACTGCGCCGCACTCCGCTCCGCGCGGGCAATGAAGCCCCGGGGGCGTTCCAGCCGCCTCCCTTCCAAGAAGATGCCATGGCCCCAAGGCGCGCAGCTCCTGGACGGAACCCGCTGCGTCATGCGCCGGCCCAGCAGGAACGGAGCTGCCAAGAAGTCCCGCGACCGCAAGAGGCCGCCCGGGAGCTCCCGGCCACGGCTCGCCGAGACCCTGCTCCAGCTCCGACACGTCAAGACCCCGCGCTGCTCCTAGCTGCGGCGCAAGGGGACCCACAAGGCCAACCTCTCCCTCAACCAAAACCTCCCGAGGCCACCGCTGGCTGTCGCGCCTATACCCCCGAGCTGCGTAGCGTCGCGTGGCCCGGCAAGTTCAAGCTGGACCTGTCTCCCCGCTACGACGGCACAACTGATCCCACGGAGTTCCGCCAGCTCTACGAGCTGGGAACCGAAGCTGCCAGCGGGGACGAGAAGGTCATGGAGAACTAGTTCCCCATGGCGCTAAAGGAAGGTGCTCGCACTTGGCTCCTGAACCTGGCCCCAGGCACGATCTCCTCCTGGGACTAGATGCGTACTCGCTTCATCGCCAACTTCCAAGGTACCCGCGACCGGCCTCCCGCCATGAGCGACATGCGTCGCATCAAGCAGCAACCTCGAGAGACCCTGCAGAAGTACATCCAGCGCTTCAACTGTGCGCGCCTCAAGATCCCCAGGGTGTCTGAAGAAGCCATCATTTCGTCCTTCTCCGATGGCGTGCGCGACGTCAAGATGAAGGAGGAGCTGGTGATGCATGAAGACCTCTGCACCTCCCTCGAGCTGTTCAACCTGGCGACCAAGTGCGCCAGAGCTGAGGAGGGACGCCTCTCCCTCCTTGAGCTGCCTGCCGCAGACCCAGAAGAGAAGAAGCCCAAGGCCAAGGACGTGCAGCGCAAGGGGGCTGCCGTGCTCGCGGCAGAACCGGACACCAAGTGGGGCAAGGATCTACCTGAATCCTCCAGGGGCAGCCGGTACTGTGTGTACCACGACCTCCACACCCACAACACCAATGAATGCCAAGAACTCCGCGCCGTGCGAGAAGGAAGAGTCGGCCGACGCCCTGACCGTGCTGACCGGGGCTACGGCCGAGGAGGAGGAAGGAACCCGGGATGCTGGGAAGACCGCGGCCCACGTCCAGGCTGGCGTGACCAACCTTGCGAGGACCGCTGGCACGACCCGCCTCGCGAGGGGGACTGGAGGGATCAACCTCGTGAGGATCGCCCTCATGGCAACCCAGGCCTGCCGCCGTTGCCGCCTCAGCCGAGAAGGAATGAAGACCGCCACCAAGACGAGGGGGCTGGGTGCTTCCAGGAGCCTCGCGCCATCGCCTGCATCCTGGGCGGAGCTCAAGCCCCAGCCTCTCAACGTATCTTCAAGCAGTTTGCTCGTGAAGTGAATGTTGTCCTCCCCAAGCTCGAAGCAACGCGTCCCCTCAGGTGGTCGGCCTGCACCATCATGTTCAGCTCAGCAGACCAGCTCAAGTGCGCAGCCACAACCGGAGTCCTCCCAATGCTTTGTTCCCCAGTCATCAGCAACGTTCTGGTCACCAGGACCCTCATCGACGGAGGGGCAGGGCTCAATGTCTTGTCCGTGGAAACATTCAACAGCCTCCAAGTGCCCTATGACCAGCTCCAGCCAACCAAGCCCTTCTCCGGAGTCACAGATGGTTCCACAGTCCCGATCGGGCAGGTCCGCCTCCCAGTCACCTTCAACACCTCCGACAACTACCGCACCGAGCTCATCGACTTTGACGTCGCCCACATCCGCCTGCCGTACAACGCCATCCTCGGGTACCCGGCCCTGGCCAAGTTCATGGCCGTGACTCACCATGGCTACAACGTCCTCAAGATGCCAGGAAGCGGCGGCGTCATCACAGTGCCATGTCAAGAGAAGGATGCAGTGTGTGCCCTGGAGCGAGCCTTCCAGGCCGCGTCACTAGAAGACCCAGATCGCGGAAGCAGGAGGCTTCCTGAGACCACCCCCAAGAAGAAGAAGACAACGTCAGGCTCAGACCCTCAGGAGGCAGGCCCTTCAAGGCCCGCGTCTGCCCAGGGGGACCCTCCTTCAATCACATAGGGAAGCGTGCCCGGCGCCCTCCTCAGGCAGGGCTCGGGGGCTCTCACCTGGAGGGCCAGCGACCTCGCCAAGGTCACGAGGGAGGCGCTGGGGCACCATGTGGAGGCGTGTTTGGAAGCACGCTTCCCTCGGAAGGAAGCCAGGGGAGGAAGGTCAGACCAGCAGGAGTTTGTTAGCAAGGCCATTAAAGAACTACAGGAGTCGAGGATCATGAGAGGTTGCCGTCACCCACCAGCTGTGGCTCCCCATCCAGGCGAGGATGGTGGGTTGCGTGTCTGCGTCGACGTACCAGGGCTCAATCAGATCGCCACGACGGAGCGCCTCTGGCCCTCACAAGTGGGGCGCTGCGGAGGACCACCCCACAGCTATGTTCGCATGCCTTATGGCCTGCCGAGCGTAGCTGCGGCGTAGCAGCGCATCATGAGGAGCATCTTGGAGGCGCAAGAAGGCATGCGTTCCGCAGCCCTGGTGGAGATGGAGGCTGCTCACGAGGAGCCACCAGTGCCTCCGGAGCCTCCCGAGGCCCCTGGGCCTGGGGGCTCGTGAGGATCGGCTTCCGCAGCCCACCGAGTCTGCTCCACCAACGCCACTGCACCGACGACATCTTCAGGTCACATCTTCCAAGTTTCATTCTCAGCTGGGAGCACCCTCCCAGGGCCTTTGCCTATAAATAGGACTAGCCACCCTCAGTGTAGAGACCCACCTAGTTAGAACCTGATCCAGCATCTAGAGAGAGAGAGAGAGAGAGAGAGAGAAGGGCGATCGAACTCTCCTAGCAGTTCATCCCCTAGCCAAGAACAGGCCCTCACGAGGCCGTTCCCCCCCTGTACTGCTCTTCCTCATCAGCCCAAGAGGCAATCCACCCACCACACTGGAGTAGGGTATTACACCACAATGGTGGCCCGAACCAGTATAAACCCTGTGCCACTTGTGTTGTTCTTGCAGTAGTCTAGATCCTTACGAGACGGAGAGGTAGAGGGTTCGATCTTCGCGCGCACCCCAGAGTTCGAACCTTAAGGGTCTGCCGGAACCCGTGATCCGACAAGCGGATCGAGCAGACAGTACACGCTTCCTTTACCCAGGTTTGGGTCGCGAAGATGCGTAACACCCTACTCCTGCTTTGGTGGATTATATGTTGGTGTTCTTGAGCTAGCTATGGGGCGTGAGGAGCTCCAAAAAGCTGAATCCTCTTCCTAGTCGCCTTGGGCCTCCTTTTATAGGGAAAGGGGCTGCCACAGTGGCACACAGGAGGTGGAAAGGGTACAGCGATGCAAGGTTATCCCTTGTATTACATGACAAGGCGCATTTAATGCGCCTTGCTTAGGTGTCCTTGCTTTATCGGGGGCGGGGGAGAGCCCCGTCTCGTCTGTCGCCTCTCTCTCCCGCGTCGACACGCGCCCTGGCCAGTGGTGTCTGCGATGCCATGTAGGTGGGCAGGCAGCTGAGGTGGCGCGGTGGTAGGTCTCCACAAGGATCTACATGCCGCCACGCAGGTGCCTACCCAGCTGGTTGCGTCGGTAGCTGCATGCGAACGGTGGTGGAGGCGCGACTGGTGCGGGTCCGGTGGTGGCCTCGCGGGTGTCCTCGGCAAGGGCCTTGCCTCGGCCCCGGCAAGGGTCTTGCCGGGGTCCCGACAAGGGTCTTGCCGCGGCGCCTGTTGCCATCCTCGGCAAGGCTTTTGCTAGGGGCCTTGTGGTTTTCCTTGGATGGGATCCCGCCAAGGACCATCATCTTCTAAAGTGTGCATCTGATCTTGAATGTCTTCAAAAATATATTCATACCACCACGGGGATGCCTCCCGAATCCTTGCCCCATGGGGGCAGTGGACCCAAGGGTGACCCGCTCCTTAGGTGTGGGGCGAGGCTGCCACGGGAAGGGTCTTGCCGGGTTTGTTAAAACCGCCTCCTGGCAAGGATCTTGCCAGGGGGGCCCGCTTCGTCCCCTTTGCTCTTTGTGGTCTTGGTCTTGGCGTCGTTCTGCTCCTCTTTGGCTTCGGCCTTACCTTGGTTCTACCTCCCTTGCCGGGCTCGGTGCGGCGGCGCCCGTGGCTCAGACTGCCTGTGCACAGTCATAGGGGTACAAAAAGTGTATCCCTCTTTTTGTACACCGACACATGATGAGCATCATTGTGGTCTGGGATCTTGGGCTTTAGCTTTCTGAGTACTTGTCCTTCTTCCTCTTCTTCATTGTCAGGCACTGGGGCCTTGTTCTTCTCAGCAGCTGGTATCCTCCTTGTATTCCTCTTTAGAGCTGTCTCGGCCTTTGATGCAGCCTTGGGTGCTTCCTTGGGCTTGGATGCAGTAGCCCCTAATTTGATAGCATCACCCATCAGCTTTGGCATCTTAGATGCTGGTGCAGCAACCTCTTCTTCTTCATCCTCTTCTTCCTCAGAAGAATGCTGTTCAAATTCAGCCATTAGATCAACTTTCTTGCACCATCTGCCTCTTTTCCTTTCCTTCTTCCCTTCAGCAGCAACTGACTCTTTGGGTGCAGGCTTCTTAGGAATCTTGGTTGAGGCTCTGGCGTTTGGCATAGGCTGCCTGCCTGCTGACCTTTTGATTTTCATCCCTGGCTTGATGGATGCAGCTGAGCCATACTCCTTCTTGAGCACAACTCTCTTGGAAGTAGCTTCCTCTTCTTCTGCCACATAATCTTCATCCTCTGATTCTGAGGTTCTCTTATTCTTTTGTCTAGTGGCAGCTTTTGGCAAATTGCTAGGAGTGCTCCTGCTGCCTTCATCTGAAGAACTGGAGGGCCTAGAGCCCTCACTCATGTGCACTGGCTGTTCTGACACATTCTGGCTGTCACTCTGATTTGACATGATGAACAAGCTGACTGCTGACCCTGTGAATAGTTTATAGATGAGGTAGATTGGATGAGCATCACAAAATCCAGAGATTTTTGCAAAAGAATGATTCAAAGTCTTAGTTTTAGTTTCCCACAGTAATCATTTCGGATCTACCGATTTTTAAACTCGGTGATACCGAAGCAGTTTTGGAACCTAAACTAGTGAACTCGGTCAGACCGAGTCACAGTTCGGTGGCACCGAGACTGCTAGGGTTTCACGAAGTTCCAAAATTGGTCACACCCGATTAGCAATTCTCGGTCAGACCGAGTCTCACTTATGCAATGGCATGAGCCAAATCGGTGGGATCGAGTTTTTCAACTCGGTGGGTCCGAGATGGTTTCGGCGGAAACCTAACCCTAAAAATTTCGAATCAACCCTATTCTACGAACGCATTGATTAGATAGGAGTGTTTCAAACGTGGCTAGAATCAATATGATCACAATGTGCGAGGAATCAGATTGGGGAATAGCACAAAGATCGAGTTCATACCCTAGTTCGGTGGAGACTCGCTACGGCGGGGTTGAATTCCGTTGACGGCGACGGAGACCAGTGACTGGAGGCGGCTGGCGGTGACGAGACGATCCGGAGACCATGTTGGTAGAGCGAGCTATCGCGCGGGCGAAGTGGTTCGGAGAAATTTCCAAATTTTTGCCCGTGTCTATATATAGCCCGACCCTGTCGGTGTGACCGAGTGGAACAACTCGGTGGCACCGAGATGCAGAACTATATACAGTTATTGCAACTCGGTGTGACCAAATGGTGCAAATCGGTTGCACCGAGATCGAAAATTTAGATCAACTTAGTGATCTCGGTAGGACCGAAAGTGGGGTATCGGTCAGACCGAGAATCACAAAGAGGTTTTGGAAGTTTAAGTCTATGATGAATCGGGGACTCCGAGTGCTCCTCACACAGAGTGGTTCGAATCTGACTTGATCAATTTTTTGATGTAGCATGAATATAGTTTGAGACGAGAAAAGCATAGATAGCTAGAGGAGGTTCTTAGGCATTGTTGTCCATCCACTTGGCAAAAGAAAAATAAAGCCAAACAATCAAAACAACAAGTGGATGTCCTCGAATGAGTAAAATATGCAAACAACATGCTCACACAATAAAATGGCAATTTAAATATGTGACAAAGCATGCACAACAAATTCTAGCATCTATCAAGCAATTGGCGATGACTAGGTCATCTATATATGAGTATATTGACTTAGGAGTCAAATGAGAACACTTGAGTGGGGTTACCACTTTTACATAAAGCATTGTTGTGTTCACATCATTAGAGTTGCTTTAGCTCAAGTCTTAGAGTAAAGCTCCCCCTAGATGTGATATCCCCCCTAAGAGGGATGAACTAACCTTGGGTTTTGTCGATGATGACTTCATGTAGATGTTTTAGATGTGGATGCTCAATGTTGATGTAGATCACTTGGAGCTATCCTTTTGAATGAATTGCACTTTCAATACCTACATGGGTTAGTCCCACAAGGAACAAACGAGGATATCCATAGACATAGAGTGATGCACACACAAGATGATGTCCATGAAAACTTTTAGGTTACCTTGTCCCTTGACTTACCAACAGGAGGGTTTGTGACTCCTTGAACTAGTGCAAGATGTGGAAGTTGATTGCACTTGTTCTCGCCAAAATGATAAGAGTGAAGTATGTTCGCGGAGTCACCCTCAAGAACTCTCTAGTTCTTCTTCTTTTGGATCCACACCATCTTGATGGGAATCCTTGGAGTTGTAGTCGTACTTGATGAAGTGGAACTTGAAGTAGTCTTGGGCATCCACTTGACTAAGGTCTTAGGAGCTTCTTCAAATGCATCAATTTCCTCTTGAAGCTTGTCCTTGACTTTTTGCTTGTAGTCTTGTGGTGGAAGATCATCTTGAGCTTGTGTCCCCTTGAAAGAAGTAGGATCATACTTCTCTTATTGAGGAACAAACTTTGTCTTGGGGTATTGATCTTCTTCTGACTCAACTCCATTGGCATTGAACTTTCGTTCAAAACCAACACCTTGATTCTTCCGGTGCCTTCCTTGCTTGCGTACAATTTCCTTGATTTGCTTACTCCCGGCAAGGCTTTTGTACACTCCTTTCTCTATGATTCCCTTCCATAAGCTATTTTCTTGCTCAAGTGTAACTTGACTAAGAGAATCATGAGTGGAATCAAGAGAACTACTAGAAGCAACAATATTGGATTTAATATGATCATTGTTACTACTAGAGGAAGAATCTTTCTTGCTCTTGTTACTAGATTTGACTTGAGGCATGTAAGTGGATAAGAGTAAACGCTTGGCAATGTAAGAAGAACTTTTCTTGCGGAGATCATCATTGATTTCCTTTAAAAACTCATGCTCTTGCTCAAGATTGAGCTTTTCAAGGCGTAACTTCTCATGAGCTCTTAAAAGTTCTCGATGATCTTCGAAGATAGTTTCATGAGCTAACTTAAGAGTGTTTAGTTCTTTAGTTAGAGCCTCAATTTTCTCCTTATCATTGTCATTCGTTTTATCTTGATTAGCATGATTAATTGACGTTTCATCATAGTATTCATCACTAGAGTTGTTAAAAAGTAAATCATCATCACCTAACAAGTCATCTTCATCACTATTAAAATCAACATACTCGGGGTGTGTTACCTTAGGACCTTTGGCCATGAAGCATCTTCCAATCCCTTCATTTGGTGAGTCAAATATGTCGTAGGAGTTGGTTGACACAAGTGCTAGACCGGCAACACCTTCATCTTGAGTATATTCGGAGTCGGAGTGATAACTTCTCTCGGAGTGGTTGTCGGAGTCGGAGCCGGATACCCATTCACCAACATGAGCTTGAAGTCTTCGTTTTGTATAGCTCCTTGATGATTTTTTCCTTTCTTTCCGAATTCTTGCTTCTCCGTGAGTGTCTTCGTTCATAACGATCATCTCTACTCCTTCTCTCTCTTGGTGGTGATTCTTCTCTTTTGCTTCTTCTTTTTGGAGAATCTTCTCTTCTTTTGTAGGGAGTCATACACTCATTGGAATAGTGTCCGGGTCTTCCACAATTGTAGCAGTTTCGCTCTCGACTAGAAGATCTTTTGTCATTGTAGGACCTTGACTTGGAGCTTCTATCTTTGCTTCTACTTTTGTAGAACTTGTTGAAGTTCTTCACCATTAAGCTCAATTCTTCATTGAAGTTTTGTTTCTCACTTCATGATGTGGGGGCTTCACATGAGGCTTTGTAGGCACCACTTGATTTGTTATGAAGTTCCTCTTTATCCTTGAGTGACATCTCCTGAGCAACAATTCTTCCAATGACCTCCGTTGGCTTGAGATCTTTGTAATTAGGCATCATTTGGATCAATGTGCGCACGTTATCATATTTTCCATCCAAGGCTCTTAGGATCTTCTTGATGATGAATCTATCGGTCATCTCTTCACTCTCTAAGCCGGCAATCTCGTTTGTGATGAGAGCAAGCCTAGAGTACATTTTAGCGACGCCTTCACCATCCTTCATTTTGAACTTGTCAAGTTGACTTTTAAGCACATCCAATTTGGATTCCTTGACGGAGTCGGTACCTTCGTGCATATCAATCAAAGTATCCCAAATTTCCCTTGCATTCTCAAGACGACTGATTTTGTTGAATTCTTCGGGGCACAATCCGTTGAAGAGAATATCACAAGCTTGAGCGTTGTATTGCAGCATCTTCAACTCATCCGCGGTAGCTTCATGGTTTGGTTCTTTCCCATCGAAGAAGTCACCTTGCAAGCCAACACACACAATAGCCCAAATGGCGGGTTATGTCCGAGAATATGCATTTTCATTTTATGCTTCCAACTAGCAAAATTAGTGCCATCAAAGTAAGGACCTCTACGGTGATAATTTCCCTCACTAGACACCATACTCTCCTAGGTTGAGAAACCAAGTCTATGACCACCAAAAGCTATGGAAATCAAAGCAAATGGAGACCAAGGCTCTGATACCACTTGTAGGATCGGAAGTATGTCTAGAGGGGGGGTGATTAGACTACTTGACCAAATAAAAACTTAACCTTTTCCCAATTTTAGTTCTTGGCAGATTTTAGCTACTTTAGGACAAGTCAAGCAATCATCACACAATTCAAGCAAGCATGCAAAGAGTATATAGGCAGCGGAAAGTAAAGCATGCAACTTGCAAGAATGTAAAGGGAAGGGTTTGGAGAATTCAAACGCTATTGGAGACACGGATGTTTTTCCCGTGGTTCGGATAGGTGGTGCTATCCTACATCCACGTTGATGGAGACTTCAACCCACGAAGGGTAACGGTTGCGCGAGTCCACGGAGGGCTCCACCCACGAAGGGTCCACGAAGAAGCAACCTTGTCAATCCCACCATGGCCATCGCCCATGAAGGACTTGCCTCACTAGCGGTAGATCTTCATGAAGTAGGCGATCTCCTTGCCCTTACAAACTCCTTGGTTCAACTCCACAATCTTGTCGGAGGCTCCCAAGTGACACCTAGCCAATCTAGGAGACACCACTCTCCAAGAAGTAACAAACGGTGTGTTGATAATGAACTCCTTGCTCTTGTGCTTCAAATGATAGTCTCCCCAACACTCAACTCTCTCTCATAGGATTTGCATCTGGTGGAAAGAAGATTTGAGTGGAAAGCAACTTGGGAAAGGCTAGAGATCAAGATTCATATGGTAGGAATGGAATATCTTGGTCTCAACACATGAGTAGGTGGTTCTCTCTCAGAACATATGAGTTGGAAGTGTAGTTGTGTTCTGATGGCTCTCTCCACGAGTGAAGAGGAGGTGGAGGGGTATATATAGCCTCCACACAAAATCCAGCCGTTACACACAATTTACTAATCTCGGTGGGACCGAATCACTAAACTCGGTCGGACCGAAATAGTAAACCTAGTGACCGTTAGAGATTTTCGGTGGGACTCACATGCAACTCGGTAGGACCGATATGGTTAGGGTTAGGGCATAACGTAATCTCTGTGAGACCGATTGCACAAACTCGGCGAGACCGATTTTGTAATTAGCTAACCAGCGAGTTGGTCAGGTAAACTCGGTGGGACCGATTTGCTCTTTCGGTGAGACCGAAATGTTACAAAAAGGAAACAGAGAGTTTACATTGCAATCTCGGTGGGACCGATCTGCTCTTTTGGTGAGACCGAAAAGTTACGAAAAGGAAACAGAGAGATTGCAATCCCATCTCGGTGAGACCGAGATCCCTATCGGTAGAACCGATTTGCTAGGGTTTGGCAGTGGCTTATGACATGTGAAACTCGGTGGCGCCGGATAGAAAGAATTGGTAGGTCCGAGTTTGGCTTTGGTTTTAGGTCAAGAGTGGATATGAGAAAGTAGCTGAGGATTTTGGAGCATATCATTAAGCACATGAAGCAAAAGGCTCATTAAGCAACACCTCATCCCTCCTTGATAGTATTGGCTTTTCCTATGGACTCAATGTGATCTTGGATCACTAAAATGTAAAAATGAAGAGTCTTGAGCTTTTGAGCTTGAGCCAATTCTTTGTCCTTAGCATTTTGAGGGTTCCACTTTCACCATCCATGCCATGCCAATCATTGAGCTTCCTGAAATAATTGTCTTGGAATAGCATTAGCTCAATGAGCTATATGTTGTTATGAATTACCAAAACCACCTAGGGATAGTTGCACTTTCACCTTCCATGGTGGATTAATCTAGAAATTGCCATGGAGTATGGTGGGTGGTAGGGGGAGAGAGGTGGGAGAGGAGAGCCATTTTCCTCTTATTCTTTTAAATTTCTCTACTTCAACATCTCTTTAGGAACGGTGCTAGGTGACATTTCTCGGTTTATTCAGTTGGGGTGCCCCTCGGGCTGCATTATCCCGAGATCGCGCGGACCTGTCACTGCGACATGTATCCTTTCGTGTCTTCGATTCACTCTAATGGGGGCGCCCCTCGGGCTGCATCATCCCTAGGCCGCGTGGGTCTGTCCCTGCGGCATGTATCATCTTGCATCTATTAGAAATAGCTCTACCTTATCCGTGAGTCGTTTTATGATTATCATATGCCTGCCTGGTACTTCGTTTCCATGAATGTCGTATGCCCTTGCAAACCCACCCACGACCGCCTCATGATTAAGGAGTGGCACGGTGTCTGTGCTTAGGTCCGTCCCTGCAGCGTTGCTAAACCCAAGAGACTGAGCTCTGGCTCGTGGGCCAGCTCCTCTGTACGTCACCTCCCATGGCCCTTGGTGCCTTATTCTCGCATGAACTAATCACGGGCAGACGAGCTAGGGCGCGCGAGACGGTGCCTCGTCACCACGGGAGTCGCGTGCCGGTTGTCCTTCTTTAGGATTTTCACATGAGAAGATTAGGCACGGTGTCTGTGCTCGGGTCCGTCCCTGCAGCATCGATAAACCCAACGATTAAGCTCTGCCTGGCGGGCCGGCCCCGTTCACGTCACCTCCTGGCGTCGTTGGCGTTTGGCATTCTCATGTGACAACCTCGGGAGATTCATTCGGTGCAGGTTGTCTAACCATCTCGCAGGGCCATTACAAGTGTTCTGAATCATATTCAGGCGCAACCCACCTTGAGGTAGGGCCTCGTGAGTCCCACGCTGGCTCACGGGTGCCCAGACACACCTCAACCCTGTTGTGCAAGTCACGTGTCAGGGTGGCGTTGTACACTCCTCGGGGGCTCCACTCAGAGGGAGCCCCCACCCACGCACCAGTGGAAGCACAATGCTACGCGCTGGCAGTCGACACGGTCGAGGAGCGGCTATGCCCATGCAAGTCTGGAAGTGCCGTGCTCCGCGCTGGTGATAAACAACTGGGGGTGGCCTCATGGAAGCATTAACCTCAGGGAGCCACCAGGCTCGGTGTTCAGCCTCATCGCAACATTTTCCTTTCAGGAGAGTTGCGCGAGGGAGCTGGGCACGGGGGTTATGCTCAGGTCACACCTAGCATATGCCACCCTGCCAGGTCCCTCGGACTTGGTCGTCACACGCCCCTCCCGAGCGGGACCTCAGCGAGAAAAGGTATGCAGATCTGTTCGTACGTCAAGGGGGACTCCTGAGCATCGCGACTCAGGAGCCTAACTGGTCATGTAGCTCCTCACCCGTTGGTCTCATCCCGGTGATCCGGACGACCCAACGGCAGTTGAGGTATGCGCGTGGCTGGGCCCTACCAACGCAGAACGCTAAGGCCTACTCTCACATCTCCTTCCCAAGGGTTGTTTGTACGTCAAGGGGGACCCCTGAGCATCGTGACTCGGGAGCCTAAATGGTCACATAGCCCCTCACCCCTTGGTCTTGTCCTGGTGATCTGGACAACCCAGCGGCGACTAAGGTATGCGCAGGGCCGGGCCCTGCCGACGCAGAACATTAAAGCAAATGGGAAGGAAATCACAAAATCCTAGCAAATTATTACAAGACATACTGTTTCTTAAAAGGTGCAGGGCAAATCAGTTCTAATGCCTCCATGAGGCACGATGCATGTTGCAGGAAGTAAAATGGAGGGGAGCGCCACTAGCGAGCTTCTTCTTCAGCCTTGGGTGCTGCCATCGCCTGGAAGGAGTGCCCCGTCATTGACAACGTCGCCGTCACCCGTACCGCCAGTCATGGCTGTAGGCTTGGCGGCACCGTCAGCTGTGGGCCTAGGGTCGATGGCGAGGAACTATCGGAGCAGGGCCTCCAACTGGTCCTTCACGGCTTCGGTAGCAGTGGTGTAGTGCTCCGGGTCCACAGGCTCAAGCAAGGCTTCAAAGTCGCAGTTGGGGTCGCGAAGATAGAGGCGGCTGAAGATGCGCATCACGGCCAAGGAGGAGAGCACGCGGGCTTCTCCTGCCACCATGGGGCCAACCCCAAGGACAACACCCTCAACCACCGTGACAAGCTGGGGGAGCAGCTCGGCAGGGCCTTCCTCAACAGTCACCAACGGCTCCTTGAACCCCCTCCTGTACATATCCTGCAGTGCCTTGCGGGACCTTTGCTCAAGCGAATTGAAGGCGGCACGGTCCTTGGCAAGAACTTGTGCCTTGGTCTCCAGCTGGGCCTTCTACGCCTCCACCTTCTCCTTCAGCTTCTGCAGGTGGCCACGCCCTACGGCCTGCTTCCGTGCCGCTTGCTCCAGCTCGGTGTCACGATCGGCGACTGCGGCCTCCCGGGCCTTCAGCTTCTCCTCCCGCGCCTCGCGCAGATGAGCCTCAGTGGCCCGCTCATCGCACAGGGCCTTAAGCTCGACCTCCGCCACCTGGCAGTGCTCCTCGGCTGCCTCGGCTTCCTTCAACGCCACGCCGCAGGCGGCCGCGGCCAGGTCGGCAGCTTGTTTACCCTCCTGAGAGGACACCACGGCCTGGCTCTAGGCCACCCCGATAGACACGTCGGATCGCAGCCATCCCGAGATCAGCTCCAGGCGCCCCGACGCCAGGCGACGGTCGGCACCTTAAGGTCGTCACAAAGCTGTTTTAGCATGGAAAGAGCCTCCTCCAGAGCACCAGGTGAGGCTGGAGGATTACGGCCCAGCGGCGTGATGTACACGGAAGGAGACAGAGTCGGCGCTACGATCGACAAGGTAGAAGCAACAGAGGGGGCCGGGGGCTCCGGAGCCTTCGGGACCTCGGTAGGTGAGCTGAGGGCAGGCGCCTCCAGAGACGTCTTGGTTAAGGAGATCGCCTCCTCCTGAGGCCAGGCCTTCGAGCCTCGCGAGGATGACCTAGCTGCAGGAGCGCGTAGGCCGTTCTCGTCCTTCTGTGCCAGGGATGGTGCGGCTGCGGCAGGCTGCCGGGCCTTGATGGCCCCGGTCGTTTCCTTCTTGTTCTTCACCACCGGCATTGTCCTGGCCATACAAGAGGGAAGCATCATAATGTTATGACAAGAGCATGAAATGAAGACCAAGAAGATGCACTTAGTGGTCCACGATGGCCTAATCCCTTGCCATCTTCTGCAGAACCATGCCTGCAGGCCTTGCAGGCATGCGAGCCCCAGGCGCGGCCAAGGGCGCGACGCCCGGATCAGCACCAGTGCCAGCCGGCGACGAGGCGGAGGCATCGCCTCGCGGGATCAACGCCGATATGCTCTTCTTCGGGACCCCTGGCTTTAGCTTCTTCGGAGTGGTGCCCTTGGACCTCGTGGTGACCCTGACAGGGCGCGTTGACTCCTTGACTGGATGCTCGTCGTTGTCAGGAAGGGTGTGGAGGAGATTGGTTTGGCGCGGAGGAGAGGTCTCCCCCGCCCCTCTAGGTTCGCCTTCGAGTCCAACCTCTCCTGCTAGTTCGACTCGCCAAAGGAAACCATCACCAGGGAGCCCGGGGCCGAGAAGGCGCCAGAGGTACGAGCCTGCGCTCATCGAAGACAGGCATGGCGGCGGCGATCTTTTCCCCATCCGGGTGGTGGTACAGTGGAAGATGGGAGTCCGGGGGGCAGCCATGATCCTTCCCGAGTAGGGTGCGCACAATCTGGTCCAGCTCCTCCTTGGACAAGTCATCCGGGCGCAGCCGGAGGTCATCTCTTGCGCCCTTGAACTTCCACAGGGGGCGCGAGTGCGCCTGGAGCGGTGCCAGGCGCTGCATCAGGAATTCCTTGACGATCATTGACCCCGTCAGCTTTTCTCCTTCAGGTCGTCGGTCTTCATGTCTGCCGCCATCTTCTCCAGCAACGGCTCCGCCCTGGGATCGGTGAGCTTCTCGTGAGTCTATCCTTCGTGGGACATCGGTTGCGAGGTCGGCAGCACCGGCCGGGGGTGGGTGCGCTTGGCATCTATGAAGATCCACCTGTTCCTGAAGACCTCCACCTTCTTCCTGGCCTGCGAGATCACGTTGCTGCTGTTCGCCGCGATGAAGTTGGCGCACCCCGAGCACTGGGTGCTGTTGACCCGGAGGTAGAAGAGGTGGCGGAGCAGCGCCACGGAGGGCATCACCCCAGAAACGCCTCGTAGTAAAAGGCAAAGATTAACAGGAGGAGGACGGAGTTGGGGTGAAGATGAAGGGCGTGGAGCTTGTAATGGCGAAGAACGGCGTAGAAGAAGTCGGAGAAGGGGGCTTAGCAGAACCGACTTGGCACCCAAGGTCTCCGGCTTGGCAGAACCGGCCCGAAGCATCGTCTCTCCCCCCTCATTGCTGTTGTTGGCCGTTAGTCGGAGGATGGTGGCGAGGTGCTTCTCCTTGGCGAGTGTACGTGCTCAAGGCCAGCTCAAACCAGGAGGCTTGACGCCCGGTCGCGGCAGAGGATCCAGCCTTATCGGTGGCCATCGGTCGCTGATTTGGGATGACATTGGCAGATCTGGAGGTTTTCTGAGTGGAAGGAGAAGGGGATTTGGAGCAAGACTAAGGAAGGGCAATGAAGGCTTTGCGGCAGGTTCCAGCCTTTTTGTCAGCTAAGAGTAGCTGCCAAGGCAGCGTGGGAACGGAGGCACCCACGTCCCACCAATCGCCATGCGTCGACCGAGGACGCAGGTGGTTATGTCCCGCGGCGCTCCGCACTTGCCCTTTGGCTTCACCTCGAAGCCAAGTTCAAGTGCGCCTTGGGCCTGTGGGCTACTATCTGTATCCTAGTACTGAGGGTGACCAAACTTGCCTATCTGCGGCCTACGGCGTGGCTCTATCGCCGGCCAGGTACGACCCAGCTTTAGCAACAACAACCCAAGACCCTCACGAGGGGCCAAGCCTCGCGAGGCGTATGACGCCAAAACCTCCCTGAGGGCCGCCTCACCAGGCTGGCTCCCAAGGAGCGGAGATATCTATGCAAGGCGCACCTCGCGAGGTTCATATAACGTGAGCCATGATGACCAAGGCCAGGCGGGCGCCAGCGGGAACAGTGTACCAGTTTCCTCTTTGGTGCTAAGGAGGCAAGCGCAGGCGCAGGGTCCCAAGGAATCAAGCAAAGGTTTCCATATCGTTGCAAAAGACCAAGACCGCCAGGACAGCAGGATGGACGTCATCGCGGAGCCCACCGCAGCGTCACCACCAGAGGCTTTTGCAGGCGAAGACTACTTTTTCACAATAACTTGTACTAGTTGTCTTCTGCCGTTGTGGAATCCCTTCCCGCCAACATTTGGGAAGAGGACCGAAGCCACTATAAATAGGACCTAGCCACCACCATAGTGAGGGGGGAGGAGAGATCATTCAGATCATCAGCACACCCACTAGCTCATCGAGCACAAGAACACCTCACCTCCCGAGGTTGCTCAACCACTGTACTAGTTCATCCTCAGTTCCTCGAGGCAATCCACCACAAAGCTGGAGTAGGGTTTTACACTGCAAGGTGGCCGGAACTAGGATAAACTGTTATGTCTCTTGTCCCTTGGGTTCGTCGATCTAGGCCGTGGAATCGTTGGGCAGGCAGACTAGGGAAGATGAGTTCTTCGCACGCACCCCAGAGTTTGAACCTCCCTACGGTCTGCGGAACCCTGAATCCGATAGGGGCCTTCTGTGCCGCGACCTCCGCCATGAACATTGGATCTGCTTCCTCCCCCTCGTAGCTTGGCTCCAGAGAACTCGGGGATTGGCCCACTTCAAAGCGAGTCTGGGAACGGAGGTCTGTGGCACCGACCGCCGCCGCAATTTCTGAGCGGCGCTCCGGCATCAGCATCTTGTAGTTCGTGATCTTGCGGCGCACCATGGCTTTCCGGCGAACTAGGGGACGCTTGATGCAGCCTAGGGGATCGAAAGGTGGGGGAATGGGATGAAGAGGAGGTGTGATTTTGGGGCAGTGGCTGGCATAGGCCGAGCAGCGAAGGTTCTGGTGTGAATAGTGGTTCCAGTGATGACCGGTCAATCGGTTTTGACAATACATCGCTCTTGTCGGGTTCGCGTTGCACCCCGACACGCCAGACTCTCCACGTCGCTCACCAAATGGTACGCGCTTCGTCTTGCGTTTTCGCTCGCTTATGGGAGCGCAGTTGA
Organism: Aegilops umbellulata; assembly: GCA_032464435.1. Classification (NCBI taxonomy): domain Eukaryota; kingdom Viridiplantae; phylum Streptophyta; class Magnoliopsida; order Poales; family Poaceae; genus Aegilops; species Aegilops umbellulata. The sequence goes on from CP136059.1 coordinate 143,737,494, forward strand.
GAGAAAACCGACGTCCCTCCCCCTACCTCGCCCGCGTCATTTATACTAATACCCCCTCCGTTTTATGCGGAGTAAATAAAAACAGAGGGAGTACACTACGGATGAGGATCCCCTGACGTGGACGAACCCATTAACTAACTAACATGCGGGGCCTAGCAGCATGGGGCCCGCTAGTAAGTGACTGAAAGGGAGGGTAAGGCAGGGATACCTACATCAGAGGATCCACTTCCACTACTACTCCCTCCTTCCATCTATAGAGGGCCTAATGCATCTTTCGAGGCTAACTTTGACCAAATGTTAGAGTAATAATATATGACATGCAACTTACACAAAGCATATTGTCAAATTCGCATGTGAAAGGAGCTTCCAATAATATAATTTTCACATTATACATCTCATGTACTATTAATCTTGTCAATAGTCAAAGGCGGTTTTGAAAAACGCATTAGAGCATGGTTAGTAATGCAGCCGACTGTTGTCTATAAAGAGATGCCACCTCACTTAGAGCCATCATAAAAATACTCATATAAGCATTTAATATTTGCATGCTTAAGTAATAGGTTGGCTCTTAGAATGGCTATCAGGTTGGGTCTAAGCATTTAATATTTGCATGAGAAAGGTATATGATTGGAAGAGAGTTGCATTCATACTATTTTTTCTTGATCTATGTGTTATAGTCGGGCTGTAGAATAAAAGAGCCCGTTTCACTCTCTCTCCTCTCTTCTCACTCCTCCAAGTAGGATTTTAATGACATGACAAGTCTTATAGCCTGTTGACTAGGCCTTATTAGCCTTTCTCTTAGTCCCTATATAAATGGAAGGAGGGTGTACTATGAGCACTGCATACTCTACTACAGATGTTGTCAGTACTGCACTAGTACTATTGGACAAGGAGCTTCAGAAAAGTTATTATTGAACTTGCTATACTGGCGGAATCCTAGTAGGAAGAATATGCATGAGAACAAGCACATTCACGTAGTTGAAAACAAATTGGAAACCATCTCTATTTGAATACAAATCTAGGAGTACATGCGAATCTAACAATATAGATTGGGCGTTGTTGAATGTTGATAATTTTTTTGTAAGTTTGATCAAAGTAGAGATACTTTGACTACACATAAAACTTATATGTAAAGTAAAAAGGATCGGAGGGAGTATATTGTATGTTCAAAAGCGAAACGAACATTGAATAACCTTTATATATGATTTGCGGATGGTATGATCACCAGTTCAAAATTTTGAATCCGCCTTAGGTATCACACATGCACCGACTCGTTCTCTCTCGATTTCATCTCAGGGTCCGGAGATTGATTGAAAGAGGACTAGGGTGGGTACAATACGTTTGTTTCGCTTATGAACGTACAAGATACTCCCTCTGATCGACACAGACCCCTCCCCCCACCTGCGGGTCATTTCTATCATAGAAAAAGACCAAACCTTTATCTCCTTGCACGACACGCAATTGATCTCTCAACATCAATCGATCTCATCAAGATGTGTTGGAGCATGAACCGAATGGGATGTCAAAACTAAGCCGGGAAGAGACACGTAGTGGAGGCAAAGTGAAACTTTAAATGGACCGTTTGTGTGTATGCATGTCGGACAAATTACAACATTGGAAATACAAGCATGGTCTAGGCCCACATGTGAATGATACTCGGCGGAATGTTCAAATGAGGCATGCGGGAGGATGGACTCGACTGGAGGGCAGCATGATCGATGGAGAAGAGGGTTGGAGAGGAATGAGAAATAAGCAATGCCACATGATTATACTTGAACGGCTCAAGTAAACAATAAGTTGTCTCATTTTCCCTTCCGTCTTTGTCACGGAGTAAGATACTCCCTCCGTTTTTATTTACTCTGCAAATTGAGTTTGACTGAAGTCAAACTTCACAAAATTTGACCAAATTTACATAAAAAATATGAACATTTACAATAGCAAATCTATATGATGTGAAAGTATATTCAATAATGAATCTAATGGTATTGATTTGAGAAAAGCTAAAATGCGGAGTAAATAAAAATAGAGGGAGTACACATGGACTAGTATAGTTACTACTGCCGGAACATGGTAAGTTGGACCCCTAAATGCGGGTACGGACCAGGCACACCTCAATTATTCCCTCAAACAGTCGGACACCTACATTAGCACGCCATCCAGCTATCTAATCAAGTGTTACGCTTCACTAGTTGAAAATGAAAAGGGTGGTACCGTACCCAAAACGACCACACTTGGGGCTAGGGTAACAACTTGGTACAATACCATATTTGAACCAGGGCACAAAAACCACCTGTTCTGCGTCTAATACACAACGCGGAGCACTGATGCTCGAATTTGGCCAGGAAAATAGGGAAACTGACATGTGGGGCACACCTATCGGGATGACCTGGCGCAGACTAGTCCAATGGAGGAGCTAGCCCATGACCTCCTTACCACCGACAACCGTTCATGCGGGTCGTGGGGCTAGCAATGTGGCGTAGCTCCCGCACCGCCTCTGGACACGGCGACCGCGGTGAGCGACACGCTCATTGTCGCTGGACACGGTCAGCTTCAATGTGCTGAAGGTGGCATTAGCGGTGTGGCACGACCAGTAGATCAACACCCGGCTCGTCGAGGATGCACGGGGCGCCGAAGTGCGCGCGCGCGGCGATGCGTCCGCGGAGTGGTGTAGCACGACCAACTGCATCCCTAGGACCTGAGACCATGCCGGGTCATCTTGCTTTTTCAATGACATGTGGGGATTGCATGTGAGCAAAGGGCATCTCCAACGTTGCCACGACCGCAACTAACTACCATGGCACACCAAAAAACTCGTCCCTCGCACTGTCGCAAGGTGCGTTCCCAGTCGGCCCTAGCTTCCTTCATTCATGTCGTCCGTCCGTATGCCATCATTAAGAGGCTCGGTGCCCAAGGAACCAACTCCGGTGACATAATGACGCGCCTGGACGCTTGGCCTCACCGGAATGCGCTACTTAAAGTTACAACGCCCAGCTAAAGTCCACACCATAGCGCATCGTCCCGCTACCTGGCACCACATCTGCCTTGACCGCGAGCGCGAACGCTCTGCGGGAGAGCTTGTCTTCGGGGATGAAGCTCGAGGTCGCCGCCCTCGCTCAAGTCACCGTTCGCAACGCAATAGCGGCATAGCTGGATGTGGACGCGACCGCACAAGCGGTAGCCACGCTGGCGTTCGATGATGGGAGCACAGTCAGCCACGCGTCCTACTTGCCGCCGTCCAACGTCCGGCACTGCCGAGGTCGAGGACTCCTCGAGGATGAGTAGGGCATGGGAGGCGGCAGGTCATGGTGTGCCAACTGGTCGGTCTGTCTCTCGTGTTCTACTCTTCCTCGCCGGAGACCGCACCTTCACTTCACGGGTCTTGAACCCCGCCCCCGTACATGGAGACCGCATATGGAGGACGTCGGTCGCCATCATAGAGTAGGTTTAGGGTCGGGTTTCTTTTATTTTTCTATCCTATAAAAGTTCGAAATGTAATGAATATCTATCGTGCTTGCATTAATCTGGTCCAATGTATATGAACGTTCACAATAATAGTAAGATATATTGTAGGAATATATGGAATGAATATTCATTTTTGTGTGTATAAACTTAGAAGGCTTGACCCGAGACAAAGCTAACATGCGAAGTAAATAAACACATAGGTCTATCATACACAATTTATCTTAGGCACTCCAATAGTACGTCCACTACACATTCACACATTTCACATCTTTCTAAATCTACGAGAACCTACGAAAGGGTTAACGTAAATTGACTCTCTCTCTCTCTCCTCCCTGATTTTCATTGTGGTGGGCCCCTCCCTTCCCCAATCTACAATCAACATCTCACACGTTTCACATTACGTTAATTACGTAACTGGGATTACGTAGGTGTAGCATTACTCATCCTAAAAACCCCAACTAAGCCAACCTCCCAGCATATCGCACGGGAAAAGACCCGGCTGTGCCCTTTTTGTCGGGATTACAGGTTTACTAGTAGTAGTATCGATGAATCGCATGAAGCACCATGTTTTTCTAGGGGGTGAAGCACCAAGTTTAAAAGGAAAAAGGTACACTCACAGCACCCTTATCGCAGTCGCATTGCACCCCACACACGTTCGGTCCTACACACGGCTCACGCAAATGGAACACGCTTCGGCTTGCCTCTTCACTGACACGTGGGACCGCACTTTGAGAAACTGATCATGCACCAAAGTCCCCCCACCCATCGCGCGAAAATCCCCCACCCCCCAAAATTCCCCCCAAATCCCAAATTCAACCGCCCTTCGTCCAACTAGCCAATAATATTCCCCAAACCCCCCTCCCCCCGGCCCCCTCCACTCCATTCGCTCCACCAAAGCTGCCCTCCCCGCCATGCCGATGCATCCGCGCCACGGTTTGTCGAGGTGACGCATGGCGATCCTTTCGCTCCCACAGTTCGCTCTCGTAGACTGCCTTCCTCTAGCCGCGCCACCACCGCTAGCGAAGTTCATGTGGAGACACACGGCGGTCAGCGTCTCCACCGCTAGCGACGTTCATGTGGAGACGCACAGCGGTCACCTTCTCCCATGGCACGCGCATTCTAGACTGAGGCCCCGTGCATGTCGGTGTATAGCGCTGAACGTTAGCTGATAAACGTTGTTAATCTCACTGTTTGCTGAAGTAGTTTACAGTCAATATGCTCTGCTTAAGAAGCCTCCTTGCCCTGTTCTGCACTCAATCTGCTTAGCTGAGATGGCACGCCAAGCCTGATTAGTTGCTAAAATATCCTGCCACATATTTATTGTGACGTAAATGGCCGTGGTCTAGTAGCCAATCTGTTAGGTGAAATAGCTCTACACCGTTTTATACTCGATATTTGTTGCTGAGATGGCCTTTGATAGTTCGATGGTTGTGTGCTCGGCCTCATTGACTGCTGAAACAACCTGCCATAATTTAGCACTCAAATCTGTTTGCTGAATTAGCTTTACATATATTTAGTTACTTAGATCTGCTTGTACAAATACCTTTCCATAGCTTTAGACATCAACCTATGTATTTTTTTTGTGGACTTCATAAAAAAGCATATATGTTTATCCTATAATATCTAGTAGAAGAACTAATTTGTACGTCTAACAGATGGACAATACTTGGATAACTTCTGCTCGAATATTCTCCGCTGCATATGTCGAGGGGGTTCAAAACTTCATGTACTTTATCAGAGCTGAGTACGGTGGTCCGAAATCAGATGTGCTATGCCCGTGTAGCAATTGTATGAATTCAGTTAAAAGATCCCAGTCAACTGTGCAAAATCATCTACACTTGTATGGGATATCGGTCACATATACTAGGTGGGTTCATCCTTGTGAAGCTATGAACGTCAATGTTACTAAGTACGTGGAAGCAGCAGATCACCATCTTGATTAGCTTGATGCTCAGGTGGAAGAGGGGGAGGTAGTGGTGGTGGCGGAGCCAGTGAGTTTGACCAACATTGAAACAATACTACGAAATGCTTGTGCATTTCATGAACTTTCACCTACAGAAGAAAAACGATGGGCCCGCATGTTGGAACAATGGAACATGGCTGTCAGCCCAGGAAATAAGTTGTCAGTATTCTCAGCTATGGTCACCTTTCTTCCGGTGAAGGCATCTGAGTGGATGACCAACAAATCATTCGATGCGATGTTGGCTGCTTTTTGCAAATCTTTCCCAGATGTGTCTGAGCTGACACACACCTATAGTAAAATGAAGAATTCCCTTCGTGCAGTTGGAATTGGATATGATATGATCCATGTTTGTAAGAATAATTGTGTTCTGTTCAGGAAGGATTCTTCCAACTTAAGTAAATGCCCAAAATGCAAATCATCAAGATGGAAAGATGGCGATGCTCTGAAGAGGATTCCACATAATGTTCTGAGACATTTTCCAGTTATACAAAAATTGCAGAGGTTGTTTCATGATGCTGAAACAAGAGAGGATGTACTGTAGCATTCTAGGAACCAGGAGTACAGAGATCAGAATGTAATGAGCCATCCATCTCATGGTAGTGAGTGGAAAAGCTTCAATCAGAAACACAAAAAGTTTGTTGCTGACCTGAGAAACATTAGACTTGGCTTAGATTCAGATTGATTTAAATCATTTGGCCACCAGAGCACCACATATAGCATGTGGCCAGTGCTTGTTATCCCTTACAACATGCCTCCAAATGTCTGCACTAAAGAATCAAACTACATGATGGCCTTGCTCATCCCAGGTCCAAAAGTCCTGGAAAGGATTTTAATTTATTCAAGGAGCCTCTTGTGGAGGAACTTCAACAGCTATGGAGGGGTTTTCTCACTCGAGACCTATATAGTAGCCCATCAGCTGATTTCTTTCTACGTGTTGTTATAATTTGGTGCATCCATGATTATCCGGTTTTGGGCACTATGTCAGGGTGAACAACACATGGTTACAACGGCTATGTTTGCTATGACAGGAATCCGCTTTCATACGCAATACTTAGTAAGATCTGTTACATTGGACACCATTGTTTCCTTGCCAAGGACAAGTCGCGTCCTACAAAATACCGAAGACTTGTGTTCAATGCAAAGCATGAAAACCGAGATGTGCCAAAGAGGCTCACCACCGATGAGTTGCAAGTGGAATTAGAGAAGGTCAGGCATATTACACCAGGAAACCATCCTCATAATGTTAGCGGGAAAAGGAAGCATGGCAGGGAAGAAGAGAGATTATTGTTTTCCTGTGGGTCCACTTTGTGGGACTTGGAGTATCGGAAAATTTTGGATCTGCGGCATAATCTTGATGTGATGCACATCGAGAAAAATATATGTGACAGCATTATCGGCACACTTCTTAATATTGAAGGCAAGACGAAAGATACTTTAAAATCTAGGATTGATTTGACACACCTGGGTATCAGAAAGGATTTGCAGGTGCAAGATGAAGGTAAACCACGGGATATGGCACTAGCTGTGTACGTCTTGGACAAGGTAAAAAGAAAAGAATTCTGTGAGGTCCTGTCACGTGTGAGATTCCCACATGGATTTGCATCCAACCCTGAATGGAGAGCCAGTTCAGATGGAAACAAGGTACAACGGCTGAAAACTCATGACTGCCACGTCCTACTTCAAAGGGTTTTACCTGTTATCCTTAGAGGATTGGGCTGCCCTGACTTATACAGAGCAGTTGCAGAGTTGGGACAATTCTTCAGAGAACTCTACAGTAGAAATGTCAGGATAGATGCTTTGGAGCGTCTTAGAGACAAGATACCAACTATCCTATGCGACCTTTAGAAGATATATCCTCTAGCCTTCTTTGATGTGATGGTGCATTTGGTTGTTCATCTACCTGATGAGGTACTATATAGAGGTCCAATACACTATGGTTGGATGTACCGTATTGAAAGGCGGCTAGGCACTTTCAAGGGCTATGTTAGGAACAGAGCTAGACCCGAGGGTTCCATTGTAGAGGCCTACATTTCTACAGAAGCATTGACATTCTGCTCAAAATACATTGAAACAGATGATCAGCTTAGCAAAGAGGTGGGTGAAGACAATCTCGGGCTCAATGTTTTCGATTGTTCTGTTCGAGTTACAGGGAAGAGTCGACAAGACGACAAACCTAAAGATTTGCACAAAATGGTTTGGTATGTGTTGAATAAATGTCCTGAGATACTACCTTATATCAAGTAAGTGCTAAGTACTACAGCTTATACATCGTAATCTTCAAAACTTGCAGCACATTCTTATATATTTAGATGTTTGACGCGATCACTATGTTGTGTAGCATCTACAAAAAGGATTTATTGTCGCAAAATCTAAGAAACATTGACAAACTTGTTATGGCAGGATTTGCGAAGTGATTCAAGAGCCATGTAAGCTTTTGAATTGCACTATCAGCTTTTTTTTTAATATATTGAGTACATAAGATGATCAGCTTGTCTATTTTCTAACCATAGGTTAAGAATACGCGGGAGGATGGGAAAGCAGTTGTTGATGCCCATAATGCACTAGCAATGGGTCCTGATACTCGAGTAGGATATTATGAATCTTGTGTTGTTGGAGATGTGCGCTACAATACCCTTGCCCGCGACGAAGGCCGGAAGACACAAAACAGTGCCATCATGAGCACGGATACGTACGGCAGAGAGATAACTGAAATGTATGCTAACATAATAGACATTGTTCAGTTGCAGTATTTCTCCAGTTTTGAGGTTCATCGGTGTGTGCTTCTGTTGTGTTCTCGTTGGTATAACCTGTTTTCCAGGATCGCAAAACCCAGAGCTGATGATTATTTCAAATCCATCAATGTCAAGGTGGCGTACCAGACCAACGAGCCTTTTATTTTGGCAAATCAAGAAACACAGATATTTTTCTTGGAAGGCACATTTGCACGTAGCGATGACTGGAGAGTATTGCAAAGGTTTGAGCAGAGGAATTCGTTTAATGAAGTTGTACAACAAGATGATGCTTACACTGCTCTTGATGTACAAGATTCCTCAGATGTTCCTAATATCTTTGAGAACCATCACGTCAATGACGCTAGCGAAAAGATTGCCTGTCGGGTTGTGGACATACAAAAGTTCATCAAGAAGAAGCCAACGTTCAAGGACATTGAGAATGAAGAAGAAGATGACACAGTGCGGAATTACAATTCAAACTAATACACATGGCAAAGATGTTGACGCTGCTGCTTTGGATGATGATTAGATTGCTTTTGTCGTATTTGCCTGTCAGAAGACGCTTTTTTATCTACTATGTGAAATTGTGTTTGCTATGACAACTGAAACCTGATGAACTTGTTTTTTAGTATTTTTGTTGTGAGAACATCACTTATTATGTATGTTGATTTGTGTTTGGTAATTAAATGACAACTAAAACATGATGACATTGTTGTTTAGTTGTACTCATATTTGGCTCTGAAACTTGATTTTAATGACATAGTTTGCTGTTGGACTGCAATTTGCTCGACGTCTTAGAATGCAAACAAAGCTGACCCGATAGGGCCTCTGCTAATTTATTTATTTATTAGCAAAAGGGCCTCTGCTATTTATTTATGGGCAAAAAGGGATACCCTCCGATTTCCGTTAATAGAAATCATTAGATGTTCACAACACTGCGCCCAGCATGCTAAACAGGTTTCATTCGTTACTAGTTTCAGCAAAGTGCTCATGCCATAACCACTGAATACATCACGAGTGCTACATACACTGTAAATAAAGAGACAATCATCCTACAGAGCACATCGATTTTGCCCATTATCATCACAAGCTCTTTCAACTCCTCATTGTTGTCAAGGCCATACAGCAGTTGTTGCTTGGCCATGATCAGAGGAACAACATCTTTAACCTTCTGCTCTGCATCTTCCTCTTTAGTCGTTCCTTCAGTTACTTGTCCAACACCCCAACCTGCTGGTATTGGGATTCCTTGGCTAACCAAATAATCAGCGTAATTGCATTCCCCCACATCAGCAACTTCCCAGAAATACAAATCACACGAATCTTCCCTTTTCGGCACGAATCAAATTGGAAGATCATCAACCAAACTATTAAAAAAATCAGCAACTGAAAGAAGCAGAACAATACTTAAACATATTATTACCCCATGATTCGGGCATTTGTAGAAGACTCGGACATGGTTGAGGATTGTGGTTGAGACGCGACGGGTGACTCTGCCTGATTTGTAGCAGTGGCACCACACCAATGCCAGCGGGTTCCGATGAGCAACCGGCTGCGGCGCATGTGCCGGCGGGGGTTGCTACCTCTTGAGCACTGCGTTGGATTTCCCCGAAGAGGAGAGGATGATGCAGCAAAGTAGCATAAGTATTTCCCTAAGTTTTTGAGAACCAAGGTATCAATCCAGTAGGAGGCTACACGCAAGTCCCTCATACCTGCACAAAACAATAGGTCAACGCAACCAACGCGATTAGGGGTTGTCAATCCCTTCACGGTCACTTGCGGGAGTGAGATTTGATAGAGATAATCTTTTTGGTATTTTTGGTATAGAGATGCAAAGTGAAAAGTAAAAGGCAAAGTAAAAAAAAGCAAGCAACATTAAAGTGATGGAGATTGATATGATGAGAATAGACCCTGGGGGCATAGGTTTCACTAGTGGCTTCTCTCAAGAGCATAAGTATTCTTTGGTGGGTGAACAAATTATTGTTGAGCAATTGACAGAACTGAGCATAGTTATGAGAATATCTAGGTATGATCATGTATATAGGCATCACGTCCGAGACAAGTAGACCGACTCCTTCCTGCATCTACTACTATTACTCTACTCATCGACCGCTATCCAGCATGCATCTAGAGTATTAAGTTAAAAACAGAGTAACGCCTTAAGCAAGATGACACGATGTAGAGGGATAGTTTCATCCAATGTGATAAAAACCCCATCTTGTTATCCTCGATGGCAACAATACAATACGAGCCTTGCTGCCCCTTCTGTCACTAGGAAAGGACACCGCAAGATTGAACCCAAAGCTAAGCACTTCTCCCATGGCAAGAAAAACCAATCTAGTAGGCCAAACCAAACTGATAATTCAGAGAGACTTGCAAAGATACCCAATCATACATAAAAGAATTCAGAGAAGATTCAAATATTACTCATAGATAAACTTGATCATAAACCCACAATTCATCGGTCTCAACGAACACACCGCCAAAAGAAGATTACATCGAATAGATCTCCACGAGAGAGGGGGAGAACATTGTATTGAGATCCAAAAAGAGAGAAGAAGCCATCTAGCTAATAACTATGGACCCGTAGTTCTGAGGTGAACTACTCACACTTCAGCGGAGTGGCTAGGATGATGTAGAAGCCCTCCGTGATGATGGCCCTCTCCGACGGAGCTCCAGAACAGGCCCCAAGATGGGATCCCGTGGGTATAGAAGGTTGCGGCGGTGGAATTAGGTTTTTGGCTCCGTATCTGGTCGCTTGGGGTACGTAGGTATATATAGGAGGAAGAAGTACGTCGGTGGAGCTTCGAGGGGCCCACGAGGCAGGGGGCGCGCCCTTGGGGGGTGGTCGCGCCCCCCACCCTCATGACCACCTCGTGGATTTCTTGACAGAGGGTCCAAGTCTCCTGGGTCTTATCTGATGAGAAAATCATGTTCCTGAAGGTTTCATTCCGTCTGGACTCCATTTGATATTCCGTTCCTCCGAAACTCTGAAATAGGCAAAAAACAGCAATTCTGGGTTGGGCCTCCGGTTAATAGGTTAGTCACAAAAATAATATAAAAGTGGAAAATAAAGCACAATACAGTCCAAAATAGTAGATAATACAGCATGGAGCAATCAAAAATTGTAGATACGTTGGAGACGTATCAGGCATCCCCAAGCTTAATTCTTGCTCGTCCTCGAGTAGGTAAATGACAAAAAGAGAATTTTTGATGCAGAGTGCTACTTGGCATAATTTCAATGCAAATATCTTAATTGTGGTATGAATATTCAGATCCAAAAGATTCCATACAAAAGTTCATATTGACATAAAAATAATAATACTTCAAGCAAACTAACAAAGAAATTATGTCTTCTCAAAGTGACATGGCCAAAGAAAGTTCATCCCTACAAAATCATATAGTTTAGCCATGCTCCATTTTCGTCACACAAGAGTGCTCTCATCATGCACAACCCCGATGAGAAGCCAAGCAATTGTTTCATACTTTAATAATCTCAAACTCATAAACCTTCACGCAATACATGAGCACGAGCCATGGATATAGCACTATGGGTGGAATAGAATATGATGATGGGGGTTATGTGGAGAATACAAAAAAGGAGAAAGTCTCAGATCAGCTAGGATAATCAACAGGCTATGGAGAGGCCCATCAATTGATGTTAATGCAAGGAGTAGGGATTGCCATGCGACGGATGCACTAGAGCTATAAATTTATGAAAGCTCAACAAAAGAAACTAAGTGGGTGTGCATCCAACTTGCTTGCTCACGAAGACCTAGGGCATTTGAGGAAGCCCATCGTTGGAATACACAAGCCAAGTTCTATAATGAAAAATTCCCACTACTATATGTAAGTGACAAAACAAGAGACTCTCTATTATGAAGATTATGGTGCTACTTTGAAGCACAAGCGTGGAAAAAAGGATAGTAGTATTGCCCCTTTTTATATATATTTTTTGGGCCTTCTTTTTTTTCTTGAGACTTTCTCTTTTTTTTATTTGGGACAATACTCTATTAAATGATGATCATCACACTTCTATTTATTTACAACTCAATGATTACAACTCGATACTAGAACAAAGTATGACTATATGAATGCCTCCGGCGGTGTACCGGGATATGCAATGAATCAAGAGTGACATGTATGAAAGAATTATGAATGGTGGCTTTGCCACAAATACTATGTCAACTACATGATCATGCTAGCAATATGACAATGATAGATGTGTCATCATGAACGGAATGGTGGAAAGTTACATGGCAATATATCTCGGAATGCCTATGGAAATGCCATAATAGGTAGGTATGGAGGCTATTTTGAGGAAGATATAAGGAGGTTTATGTGTGAAAGAGTGTATCATATCATGGGTTTTGGATGCACCGGCGAAGTTTGCACCGGCTCTCAATGTGAGAAAGGGCAATGCATGGTACCGAAGAGGCTAACAATGATGGAAGGGTGAGAGTGCGTATAATCCATGGACTCAACATTAGTCATAAAGAACTCATATACTTATTGCAAAAATCTACAAGCCATCAAAAATCAAAGCATTACGTGCATGCTACTAGGGGGATAGATTGGTAGGAAAACACCATCGCTCGTCCCCGACCGCCACTCATAAGGAGGACAATCAAATAACACCTCAAGTTTCAAATTTGTTACATAACGTTTACCATACGTGCATGCTATGGGACTTGCAAACTTCAACTCAAGGACTTCTCAAATTCACAATTACTCTAATAGCATGACTTTGATGTTATCACCTCCATATCTCAAAACAATTATCAAGTATCAAACTTTTCTTAGTATTCAACGCACTCAAAAGAAAGTATTACAAATCTTGAATACCAAGCTTATTATTATTATTAAGCAAATTACCATGCTATTTAAGACTCTCAAAATAATCTAAGTGAAGCATGAGATATCAATAGTTTCTATAAAACAAATCCACCACCGCGCTCTAAAAGATATAAGTGAACACTAGAGCAAAACTATAAAGCTCAAAAAGATATAAGTGAAGCACTAGAGCAAAAATATAAAGCTCAAAAAGATATAAGTGAAGCACATAGAGTATTATATCAAATTCCAATTCATGTATGGCTCTCTCAAAAGGTGTGTACAGCAAGGATAATTGTGGCACACTAACAAACAAAGACACAAATAATACAAGGCGCTCCAAGAAAAACACATATCATGTGGTGAATAAAAATATAGCTCCAAGTAAAATTACCGATGGGAGTAGATGAAAGAGGGGATGCCTTCTGGGGCATCCCCAAGGTTTGACTTTTTGGTGTCCTTGAATTATCTTGGGGGTGCCATGGGCATCCCCAAGCTTAGGCTCTTTCCACTTCTTGTTCCACAATCCATCAAATGATTTCACCCAAAACTTGAAAACTTCACAACACAAAACTCAACAGAAATCTCGTGAGCTCCGTTAGCGAAAGAAAACAAAAGACCACTTCAAGGTAATGCAATGAACTCATTATTTATTTATATTGGAGTTAAACCTACTTTATTCCAACTTCTCTATGGATTATAAACTATATTACTAGCCATAGATTCATCAAAATAAGCAAACAACATACGCAAAACAGAATCTGCCAAAAACAGAACAGTCTGTAGTAATCTGTAACTAACGCAAACTTATGGAACTCCAAAAAATCTACCAAAATAGGACGACCTAGACAATTTGTTTATTGATCAGAAGCAATTGGAATCAGTATTTTATCACGTTCTGGTGATTTTTCAAAATTGTTTTTGTGAACAGAAAGATTCTGGAAATTACAACAAGATCAAATAGCTATCATCCAAGAAGATCCTATAGGTCTAACTTGGCACAAACACTAATTAAAACACAAAACCACATCTAAACAGAAGGTAGATGGATTATTAATTACTAAGCAGCAAGGAAAAATATTGGGTTGTCTCCCAACAAGCGGTTTTCTTTAAAGCCTTTTTAGCTAGGCATTGAGATTTCAATGATGCTCACAAGAAAGACAAGAATTGAGGCACAAAGAGAGCATCATAAAACATGTGACAAACACACTTAAGTCTAACATACTTCCTATGCATAGGTATATTATAGGCAAACAAATTATCGTAGCAAGCAAAAACTAGCATAAGCAAGGAAGCGGAAAGGAACAATAGCAATCTCAACATAACGAGAGGTAATTTATTATCATGAAAATTTCTATAACCATATTTTCCTCTCTCATAATAATTACATGTAGGATCATAAGAAAATTCAACAATATAGCTATCACATAACATATTCTCAACACGATCCACATGCATGCGAAGTTGACACTCTTCCAGAATAGTGGGATTATCATTAACTAATGTCATGATTTCTCCAAGCCCACTTTTATCAAAAATTTCATAAGATTGAATATTATCAAAATATGTGGGATCTAAAGTTGACACTCTTCCAAACACACTTTCAATATTATTGCGAACACTATTATCAATCTGATATTCATCATGGGGCTTAAATAAATTTTCAAGATTATAAGAAGAATCACCCCAATCATAATCATTGCAACAAGTAGTAGACATAGCAAAACTAGCATCCCCAAGCTTAGGGTTTTGCATATTATTAGCACAATTGACATCAAGAGAATTTATAGTAACATCATTGCAATCATGCTTTTCATCGAAGGAACTACCAAGTATGGGTGCAATAGCAACGATCTCATGTTTAACATAAGGAACTATAGCAAATTCATCTTCATAAATATTGGCATCATGCCCACAAGAATAGCAAGAATCATGTTCATTAAGGGATATTTCAATCAAATCATCGGAATCATAATTATCTATAGATTCATACATATCATTATTTTCTTCCAAAGCAACAGTCATTCTTTCAATAAATTCTTGGACATAGACATTATGAGCAAAGTTTTCATTGCAATATTTAAGTATGACGGAATTTTCAGATTTGTTGAGAGTAAAACCATACTTTTCAATCAAAGAAGCAACTTCATGAGCACCCATAAAAACGACAAATTCTTCAATTTGTTCGATATCATAGTAACTATAAACACCCTTTGCATAAGAAGATAAGATTTCATTATCATTGAACTCACATAGGTAGGGAAGGTGTTTTTTAGGGTTCTTAGAGCAACAAGTAAAATCACACATTTCACAAAGATTCCAAGCATAGCATAGCAAACTATTTATATGATACCATAAGAGCTTCCCCTTTTCAGACAAACGATGACGCACAAAATGAGCATGCTCATCTAAAGATTTCCCATCAACTAGGCTAGTTGGGGTTTCAGCACGAGCGCATAAGGATCGAAGATGATCCAAGTAGAACCCTTTAAGTGGATCCATAACAAAAGAATTTTAGCAAGTGAAGATGCAAGCGCATAGAAGACACATGGCAACACAAGAGGCAAGCGAAAAAGAGGCGGAAGAAAAAGAGAGGGCGAATAAAACGGCAAGGGTGAAGTGGAGGAGAGGAAAACGAGAGGCAAATGGCAACTAATGTAATGCATGAGATAGAGATTGTGATGGGTACTTGGTATGTTGACTTTTGCGCAGACTCCCCGGCAACGGCGTCAGAAATTCTTCTTGCTACCTCTTGAGCACTGCGTTGGATTTCCCCGAAGAGGAGAGGATGATGTCGGACCACGGGTTCTGGCAGACCCTTGAGGTTCGAACTCTGGGGTGCGCGCGGAGATCGTGCCCTCTACCTGTCCGTCTCGAAAGGATCTAACTACTAGAAGAACAACGCAAGAGACACAGAGTTTATACTGGTTCGGGCCACCATTGTGGTGTAATACCCTACTCCAGTGTGGTGTGGTGGATTGCCTCTCGGGCTAGTGAGGAAGAACAGTACAAAGAAGAACAGCCTCGCGAGGGTCTGTTCTTGGCTAGGAGATGAACTGTTGGAGGAGTTCGGTCGCCCTTCTCTGTTTCTTTCTTGTTGCCTCTTTTCTGGATCCTAGCTTATTCCCATCTGCCTCTACCCTGGGGGTGGCTAGTCCTATTTATAGGCAAAGGCCCTGGGCCTCTTCCCAAATATTGAGCGGGAAGGGCGCCAACAATTGGCCAATTCGAAGGGGGACATCTGGTACACTTATCCTGACTAAAGTTGGTCTTCGCCTGCCAAAGGCCCTGTGGTGACGCCGTCCTGGGCTCCATGGTGACCTCCTTCCCACCGTTGGACTGGTCTTGGTCTTGTTGCACCGAAATGGGTGCCTTTGCTTGATCCTCCCGCCTGCGCTTGCCCCCTTTGCACCAAAGAGGAAAGGGAGACGCTGCGCGGGCTGGCGCCCGCCTGGCACCCTTGGTCATCATGGCTTGCGTCATGAGCACCTCGTGAGGTACCCGCCTTGATCTCTCCGCCTCCTCGCGAGCCAGCCTAAGGAGGCCGTGCTTGAGGAAGCGTCATGTCGTCCGCCTTGCAAGGCTTGGCCCCTCGCGAGGGTCTTGAACCTTGTGCTGATGAAGATCGGCCATGCTGGGCCCCCATTTGAGCCACACCGCAGGCCGCAGGCAGGCAAGTCTGGGGACCCCCATTCCCAGAACGCCGACAGTAGCCCCCGGGCCCAAGGCGCGCACGGACTTGGCCGTGCCGAGAGGCGAAAGGGCAAGGGCGAAGCGCCGCGGGCCCTAACAGCCTGCGGCCTTGGGCGCCGCGTGGCGGTTTGACAGGACGTGGGCGTCTCCACTTCCCCACGACGCGTTGGCAACTGCGTCACTTGACTAGTCCCTGCATGCATAGATATGGGTCATTATTACCTGCGATCGTGGTGCTCGACGGTTGGCCTCTTCCGGCTATAAGTGCGAGGCCGCACAAGCTCCGCCGGTCCACCCCTTCCCGCTTCTCTTCTTCTTCCTCTCATTCGTCGCCGCCGCTCGCTTGGCTCCGAAGAGGTTCTCAGCCGCGGAGAAGGGGAAGGCTAGTCGGGCGGAGCCCGACTCCCCTCCGGCCAAGCACGACCTGGGTCGTCCCCGCAAGCATCCCGCGGTCCCCGCTGTGGCTCCCCGTGGGCACAGGGGTGGTTCTCCGCGTGGTGGTGAGCGCTCGGCTGCCATGGAGAGGCAGGATGTGGTTGCGCGGCCTCCCAGGCCGCGCTTTCGCTGGGCGGAGGTGCTGCCAGATTTCGTCGTGTGGTCGGCGGACCCGACCAGCACCTGGCTCCAGCTTCCTCACTTCTTCATCAGCGAGCTGCCGACCAGTGCCCGGTGCGGCTTCTGGCTCCAGGCTGACGGCTGCTGCAGTAGGGCCTCTTGGGTTTCGCTCGAGGTCTCCCCTTCTAGGAATGGGGCCCTGACCCGCGGCTGGCAAACGTTTGCCCGCGCGCGCGGCCTGGGCCAGCGGTGCACCCTGCACTTCAAGTTCGACGGCGACGGCACCCTCTACGTGAGGGTGTTTGGGGAAGATGGTCGCCGCGCTGGATGCTGCCCTGAGGACGATGATGGAGGAGACAGCGCCCACCCTGCTGGCGGCGCCCGAGGCTCCCCAAGCTTCGCCAACTCCTCTTCAGGCGGCTCATCCAGCGGTGGCCGCAGCCAGCCCCCTCGCCTCCGCGCTTGCTTGGGGGATGGCTGTTCATCCTCCCGTCGCCGCGCCCCGATGAAGCGCGAGAGGGAGTCCGCCTGAGCTCCGGAGGCATCCGGTGTCGCCTCAGCAGGCCGATGTGGGGCGGGCCGCGTCGGGCTCGCCCTTTCCTTTTCCTTTTCCTCCCTGTGTAAGATAAGACAGCTGCATGGAGCCCCGTGGGGGCGTGTTGAGAATTATTGCCGTTGTAGCCATTACCTTGATTTTGTTGTTGCGTTTCTCAACTATTTGCCCTCGCGTAGGTAGTTTGCGGCCCCAGCCGGGGAGCGACCGACCTAGGCCCTGTGTGCACGTCGCGGTACCCGGGGGGCACGAACCAGAGGGGTGCTCCTGTAGAGAGCCCGGGTCGTGAAACCTTTAAGCGGCTTGAGCAGAAACGCTCGCGAGGGCGTTCGAGTCCCATCCCTCGCGAGGCCTTTCATGAGAGAAAATCAAAACGAGGAGCGAAAATCGACGAACCACAAATCAACAACGGCGATAGTTTCGATAAGACTTCAAATGCAAGTAGAACACGTCAAATGGGGAAAGCAAATGAAAAAGCCGCGTCTGGCACCTAGTCTAGTCTTCGACGTCTTCTCACCAGCGCGGAGCTAAGTGCTGCCACTAGGCGTGGGAGGGAGACCAGGGCCTGAGGCCGGCGCTCCTGAGACTCCGGGGCGTGTAGAGCCCCACTCATTATTACGTGAGAGTGTCACGGGGCGGCGAGCTTCACAGGCATTGGCCTTCTTCACAGGCTCCGAGCCTTTCTCCTTAGAGGTAATGAGCTTCACAGGCATTCGCCTTCTTCACAGGCTCCGGGCCTTTCTCCTTAGAGGTAATGAGCTTCACAGGCATTCGCCTTCTTCACAGGCTCAGGGCCTTTTCCAAAAAGAGACGATCTTCAGAGGCTTTCGCCTTCTTCACAGGCTCAGGGCCTTTTCCAAAAAGAGACGATCTTCACAGGCTCAGGGCCTTTTCCAAAAAGAGACGATCTTCACAGGCGTTCGCCTTCTTCATAGGCTCAGGGCCTTTTCCAAAAAGAGACGATCTTCACAGGCGTTCGCCTTCTTCACAGGCTCAGGGCCTTTTCCAAAAAGAGACGATCTTCACAGGCGTTCGCCTTCTTCACAGGCTTAGGGCCTTTTCCAAAAAGAGACGATCTTCACAGGCCTTCGCCTTCTTCACAGGCTCAGGGCCTTTTCCAAAAAGAGACGATCTTCACAGGCGTTCGCCTTCTTCACAGGCTCAGGGCCTTTTCCAAAAAGAGATGATCTTCACAGGCGTTCGCCTTCTTCACAGGCTCAGGGCCTTTTAGGGGTAGAACCTCCGGAGGTGCTGGATGTTCCACGCGTTCTGGATCGGCTCCCCCTCTTGAGTCTCCAAGCGCACGGAGCCAGGCCTGGAAACATGAACAACCTTGAACGGGCCCTCCCACATGGGAGAGAGCTTGTGCAGCCCTTCCCTGGAGAGGACCCGCCTGAGTACAAGGTCTCCTACCTCGAGGGTCCTGGGGCGGATGTTGCAGCAGTGATATCGTCGTAGCGCCTGCTGGTACCTTGCCGCTCGCAGCGCGGCTTCCCGGCGGTGTTCCTCCCCCAGCACGAGGTCCATCCCCCGCATGGCGTCCTGCTGCGCCTCGTCGAACGCCAGGACCCGCGCGGAGCGACGCCTGACCTCGTGAGGAAGGACTGCTTTGGCTCCATAGACCCGGAAGAACGGGGTTTCCCCGGTTGGTTTGGTCGCGGTTGTGCGGATGGACCACAACATGGATTGGAGCTCGTCGTACCAACCCCTGCCGCAGGCCTCCAGCTTCTTCTTGAACGTCCTGGTCTTGAGGCCTCTCAAGACCTCCGCGTTGGCTCGTTCGGCTTGCCCATTGCTTCGCGGGTGCGCCACCGAAGCGTAGCATATCTGTGTTCCAAGGTTAGCACAGTATGTTTTGAAGAGATTACTGGTGAACTGCGAACCGTTGTCTGTGATGATGCGGTTCGGCACCCCGAACCGGCTCACGATACCCCTGATGAACTTGACCGCGGAGCCTGCAGGGATGGTACAGACAGCCTCCACCTCTGCCCACTTGGTGAACTTGTCAACGGCGACGTAGAGGTAATGGTAGCCCCCTGGCGCCCGAGGGAACGGGCCCAGAATATCCAACCCCCAAACTGCGAATGGCCACGAGAGGGGTATAGTCTGCCGGCTCCCCGCTGGTTGATGGATCTGCTTGGAATGGAACTGGCAGGCCTCACAAGCCTTTACCAATTCGATCGCGTCGTTGAGCGCAGTGGGCCAATAGAACCCACTACGGAATGCTTTGCCGACGAGGGTCCGTGATGATGAGTGGTGACCGCATTCTCCGCCGTGTATGTCCCCCAGTAGTCCCCTTCCTTGCTCCCTGGAGATGCAGCGCAGGGATACGTCTTTGGGTCGCTTCCGGTAGAGTTCTCCGTCTCTGATGCAGTACGCTGTGGCCTGCCGCGCCACACGTTCTGCTTCCTCCTCCTTCTCTGGCAGGGCCCCATGTGTCAGGTAATTCCGGAGCTCTGTGATCCAGCATTCCTCCTGAGGTTCCATCGTCAGGAGCAAGCGTGCTCCTGAGGGCGCTCCGCAGGCCGGGGCTCCCGAGGCTGGCTGTTGAGGGAGCTCCTCTCGAGGCTGAGCCGTGCTTGATAGCGTTGGCTGCGCTGAAGGCTTGAAGGGCCGCTCTTCGAAGATGCCGGGCTTCTGCGGCAGCCGCCTGGACGCCCGTCCGGGTATGTCGTCAGCTTCCTGGTTGGTGCCACGGGGCACGTGCTTCAGCTCCAGCCCCCAGAACTGCTTTTCCATCCTGCGGACCTCTGCTAGGTAGGCCTCCATGTGTTCATCCTTCGGCTCGTACACCTTATTGGAGAAGTTGACTAGGAGCTGCGAGTCGCCTTTGACGGTGAGGCGCTTCACTCCCAGGGCCGCTGCGGCCTTCAACCCGGCTATCAGTCCCTCATATTCTGCTATGATATTGGAGACCTTCTCTCCTTGCTGGAAACAGAGTTGTACTGCATTGCGAAGCTTATCCTGAGTGGGTGATATCAGCACAGCACCAGCCCCCGCGCCGTGCCTGGAGAATGCCCCGTCAAAGTACACGACCCAGCCTTCTGGCGCCTCGCTTCCTGGGGAGAGGGAGCGATCCTCGTCATCCTTGAGGCCTGGCGCCTCTGTCCATTCCGCCACAAAATCCGCCAATGCGGCTCCTTTGATGACCCTAGTTGTGCTGAACTCGAGCTAAAATGCTTGCAACTCTATGTTCCACTCAGCGACCCTTCCGGCTGAGTTAGGGCTCCTGAGCACTCTCTCCAGGGGTACGACGAGACGACCTTGATTGGGTGAGCTTGGAAGTAGTGACGCAGCTTGCGCGAGGCCACCAGCAGCGCGAGGAGGAGCTTCTGAGGCATCGGGTATCGCGCCCTCACGTCCCGTAGCACCGTGCTAATGAAGTAGACTGGGTGCTCAACAAGGCTGAGAGCATCTTGGGTCGCGGTGCCCTCGGGAGGTGAAGGCACCTCATGAGATGATGTGGCCTCGGGAGGCGAACCATCCGGGCATGCCGCCTCTCCTGTCTCTTGTGCGTCCCTCGGCAGCTTACTCTCTTCATCTGTAGTTTCGGCTTCCTCGAGCTTTCCCTGTTGCCGTCTTGTCTGGCCTCGGGCTGCGGCTATGGTCTTGGCCTGGCGCTCCTCCCTAACCGCCACCAGTGCTGCACTGGCAGAGTAGGGAGTGGCGGCAAGGTAAAGCAGCAGAGGCTCCTGAGGGCGCAGAGCCACCATGACTGGGGGACTGGTTAGGTACCTCTTGAGATCTTGAAACGCCTTATCCGCCTCTTTAGTCCATTCAAAGGGCCCCTTTTTCTTCATCAGCTGAAACAAGGGCAGCGCTCGTTCCCCCAACTTGGAGATGAAGCTCCCTAGTGCGGTTACACGCCCAGTGAGCTTCTGCATTTCTCTGAGGGTCTTTGGCGGACTCATGTCCTCGACTGCCTTGACCTTCTCGGGGTTGGCCTCGATGCCACGGTGAGATACAAGGAATCCCAAAAGCTTGCCTGAGGGAACGCCAAACACACATTTCTCCGGGTTGAGCCGCAGGTTCACTGCGTCGAGGCTCGCGAAGGTCTCCTCCAGGTCTTGTATCAGGTCCTGGCCTCTCGAGATTTTACCACAATGTCATCGACGTATGCTTCAACATTCTTCCCGAGCTGCGGGCCCAAGGTGATGTGCATCAGCCGCTGAAAGGTTGCCCCTGCGTTGCGTAGTCCAAATGGCATGCATGTATAGCAGTATACCCCGCACGGGGTCAAGAAGGCGGTCTTCTCAACGTCTTCTATCGCCATCTTGATCTGGTGATATCCGGAGAAGGCATCCAAAAAGCACAGCAGGTCGCACTCGGCGGTGGAATCGACGATCTGGTCGATGCGAGGGAGCGGGAACGGATCTTGTGGGCATGCCTTGTTGAGGTTGGTGAAGTCGACACACATGCGCTCCTTTCCCCTTTCTTGGGCACAACGACAGGGTTAGCCAACCAATCTGGGTACCGAACATCGCGAATGACTCCAGCGGCTTCTAACTTGCGGGTCTCTTGGACGATGAAGGCCTGCTTCTCTGCGGACTACCGCCTGGCCTTCTACTTCACGGGGCGCACATTTGGGCACACGTTGAGGTGGTGCTCGATGACGTCCCTGGGGATCCCTGCCAACTGATCTGGCTCCCAAGCAAACACTTTCTTGTTTGCACGCAGGAACTTGACCACGTCCTCCTCCTGCTCAGGCCCCAGGTTGGCGCCAATGGTGAAAGTGGCGCTAGAGGACTCGTCCTCATCGACGGGTATCTGCTTGGTTTCTGCCTTGTCCTGGATGAACAACTGCTTCTTCTTGGTAGGCGCAGCCCCCTTGGGCTCTGGGGTCCCCGCGTCGGCGGGCTGTGCCGATGCCGCCGTCTTGAAGGCAAGCTTGAGTACTCGCAGGGCGTCCCCGGTGTCTCCATGCACGGTGAGGGTACCGTTTCTCTCGGGCATCTTCATGAGGTTGTACGCCGGGTGCGTGGCGGCCATGAACTGGGCCAGTGCCGGGTAGCCGAGGATGGCGTTGTAAGGGAGGCCGATGCGGGCGATGTCAAAGTCGACCATCTCCATGCGTAAGTTGTCGTAGGTGCCGAAGGTTACCGGGAGCCGGATCTGTCCCAAGGAGTCGGACGACCCGCCCCCAACGCCTGAGAAGGATCGGCTGGGTTGCAGCCGCTCCCGGGGTATGCGGAGGAGGTTGAAGGTCTTGTCCAAGAGCACGCTGAGGCCCGTGCCGCCATCGACGAGGGTTCTGGTGACGTCCACCTGGCAGATGGTGGGGGTGCACAACAGGGGGAGCGCGCCCGAGCCGGCCAAGTTAGTGGGGTGGTCCTCCGAGCTGAAGGTCAAACCAACCTCGCGCGCAGCCCGGTCCGGGGGAGCCCCCTGCCGTGCGGAAACGGCGCCGATCTGGCGGGCAAATGGCTTGACGTGGCGGCTTGTGGGTGGCGCCTGCGAGCTGCCCAGGAGGGTCGCAATGACCAGGAGCGTCAACGTCGTGGGGCAGCCTCCCTGTAGCATAGGCAGACGCCGGGGTGGTGCTTGCTGCTCGCCTCCCGCCGGGCCGGTGGCGGTGTCGACGGCGTGCGACGGGGGGCGGCGAGGACGTCCACCAGCGAGGGCCGCTGGTGTGACGCGAGCTCGACGTGCGCCGTACATGGATGCGGCGGTCGGAGGAGAGCGGAGCGGTGGAAGACAGATTCCGTTGCACGCCTACCTGGTGCGCCAAATGTCGGATCACGGGTTCCGGCAGATCCTTGAGGTTCGACCTCTGGGGTGCGCGCGGAGATCGTGCCCTCTACCTCTCCTTCTCGAAAGGATCTAACTACTAGAAGAACAACGCAAGAGACACAGAGTTTATACTGGTTCGGGCCACCATTGTGGTGTAATACCCTACTCCAGTGTGGTGTGGTGGATTGCCTCTCGGGCTGGTGAGGAAGAACAGTACAAGGAAGAACAGCCTCGCGAGGGTCTGTTCTTGGCTAGGAGATGAACTGTTGGAGGAGTTCGATCGCCCTTCTCTCTTTCTCTCTTGTTGCCTCTTTTCTGGCTCCTAGCTTATTCCCATCTGCCTCTACCCTGGGGGTGGCTAGTCCTATTTATAGGCAAAGGCCTTGGGCCTCTTCCCAAATACTGAGCGGGAAGGGCGCCAACAATTGGCCAATTCGAAGGGGAACATCTGGTACACTTATCCTGACTAAAGTTGGTCTTCGCCTGCCAAAGGCCCTGTGGTGATGTCGTCCTGGGCTCCATGGTGACCTCCTTCCCACCGTTGGACTGGTCTTGGTCTTGTTGCACCGAAATGGGTGCCTTTGCTTGATCCTCCCGCCTGCGCTTGCCCCCTTTGCACCAAAGAGGAAAGGGAGACGCTGCGCGGGCTGGCGCCCACCTGGCACCCTTGGTCGTCATGGCTTGCGTCATGAGCACCTCGTGAGGTACCCGCCTTGATCTCTCCGCCTCCTCGCGAGCCAGCCTAAGGAGGACGTGCTTGAGGAAGCGTCATGTCGTCCGCCTCGCAAGGCTTGGCCCCTCGCGAGGGTCTTGAACCTTGTGCTGATGAAGATCGGCCACGCTGGGCCCCCATTTGAGCCACGCCGCAGGCCGCAGGCAGGCATGTCTAGGGACCCCCGTTCCTGGAACGCCGACAGATGATGCAGCAAGGTAGCATAAGTATTTCCCTTAGTTTTTGAGAACCAAGGTATCAATCCAGTAGGAGGCTACACACAAGTCCCTCGTACCTGCACAAAACAATAGCTCAAAGCAACCAACGCGGTTAGGGGTTGACAATCCCTTCACGGTCACTTACGGGAGTGAGATCTGGTAGAGATAATATTTAAGGTATTTTTGGTATAGAGATGCAAAGTGAAAAGTAAAAGGCAAAGTAAAAAGGCAAGCAAGATTAAAGTGATGGAGATTGATATGATGAGAATAGACCCGGGGGCCATAGGTTTCACTAGTAGCTTCTCTCAAGAGCATAAGTATTCTACGGTGGGTGAACAAATTACTGTTGAGCAATTGACAAAATTGAGCATAGTTATGAGAATATCTAGGTATGATCATGTATATAGGCATCACGTCCGAGACAAGTAGACCGACTCCTGCCTGCATCTACTACTATTACTCCACTCATCGACCGCTATCCAGCAAGCATCTAGAGTATTAAGTTAAAAACAGAGTAACGCCTTAAGCAAGATGACATGATGTAGAGGGATAGTTTCATGCAATATGATAAAAAAAACCATCTTGTTATCCTCGATGACATCAATACAATACGTGCCTCGCTGCCCCTTCTGTCACTAGGAAAGGGCACTACAAGATTGAACCCAAAGCTAAGCACTTCTTCCATGGCAATAAAAACCAATCTAGTAGGCCAAACCAAACTGATAATTTGAAGAGACTTGCAAAGATAACCAATCATACATAAAAGAATTCAGAGAAGATTCAAATATTATTCATAGATAGACTTGATCATAAACCCACAATTCATCGGTCCCAACAAACACATCGCAAAAAGAAGATTACATTGAATAGATCTCCAAGAGAGAGGGGGAGAACATTGTATTGAGATCCAAAAAGAGAGAAGAAGCCATTTAGCTAATACCTATGGACCCGTAGGTCTGAGGTGAACTACTGACACTTCATCGGAGGGGCTAGGATGATGTAGAAGCCCTCCGTGATGATGGCCCTCTCCGGCGGAGCTCCGGAACAGGCCCCAAGATGGGATCTCGTGGGTACAGAAGGTTGCGGCGGTGGAATTAGATTTTTGGCTCCGTATCTGATCGTTTGGGGGTACGTAGGTATATATAGGAGGAAGAAGTACGTCGGTGGAGCTCCGAGGGGCCCACGAGGCAGGGGGCACGCCCCCCACCCTCGTGACCTCCTCTTGGCTTTCTTGACGGAGGGTCCAATCTCCTGGGTCTTATCTGATGAGAAAATCACGTTCCCGAAGGTTTCATTCCGTTTGGACTCCGTTTGAAATTCCGTTTCTCCAAAACTCTGAAATAGGCAAAAACAACAATTCTGGGCTGGCCCTTCGGTTAATAGGTTAGAGTGGAAAATAAAGCCCAATATAGTCCAAAACAGTAGATAATATAGCTTGGTGCAATCAAAAATTATAGATACGTTGGAGACGTATCAGGTGTCTGATGATATCCACAGGTGATGGTATGGGTGGTGACTTGGCGCATATCTAGTTGTTGCCTGCTGAAGAGCAGGTGGATGAGCAGCCAGCGGACATGGTTGTCGTGGCCAAAGCTTCTGATGCTAGGCAGAGTAAGTAGAGAAGAGGAGAGTGCATGTTGGATATGTTAGTTTCATTACTTGTAGAGTAGCATAGCACCATATATAGTCATAGTCTAGGTTAGGATTCGAACCAGCTACAGGAGCATGTCTCTCTTTTTTCTAAAACTCAGCAACGTCTCTTTACTGGTACACTAGCTTGTTCTGTACGCCTTCTCAAGTATTTGATTTTCTTTCTTTTTTTGCAAGGATGGAAGGACGAAAAAATCAAGAGTTCCTGGGAGTCGAACCCAAGAACTGTCGATTGAAAACCAAGGGTGCTAGTTCCTGGGACGGTAGACAAATGCATTTTCCTCAGAGTTTTAGTTGCAACGCAAGATCGAATCGTCGCAATTTCAGGAATGTTATGAGGCGAACGAGCCCAGTTTTTCTTTTCTTCCTATATATGAAAAAGTATGCTACTTGGTGTCTGCTTAGTCAACAAACGATTGGGCCAACGTTGACCGTTGGATTGACATTCAATGTATGTCGTATTTCTTTAGTCTCTTCTTCCTCCAGCCGCCAAAGCCAAACCAGCGCCGGTGGGACCGCCTGCTCCCGCCTCCCACGGTTGGCTGTGCTGCCGCGCATGCATCATGGCCACATCGCACCCTAAAACTCTATGCATCTTCCCCGGCTCCTGTTCATTCCCGTCCGAGGCCTCACCATCGTCCTCCACCTTGGTTCGCTCACGGCGGCACCGCCCTTCGTTGTTGTTAACATGGTCAACAACCGAGAGGAATAAGGAGATGATTGTACATGGTGAGGATTACAGTAGGGACCCAGCAACGCACGCATTTATTTTTTCGGGACGGAGAAGGGTATCAACTAGGTTGTTCGGGAGCTGTGGCTCATCTAGCCCAGGCTTTTATTTCATATGTTTACCACATGACCAGCCCAGTTTGTTTTTTCCTTTCTGAAAATGGCTAGCCCAGCTATTTTGTTTTTTGTAGAATAACCAACATAGGCCTACTTGCTTTTCTACGCCCTGCTGGGCTAGAAATCTTCAAGACGAGGAGGGATGCATTCAGTCTTGCCCAGAAAATGGGCTATAAGTAATAAGAAATGGCCTATGAGTAATAATAAATGGGCTGTAAAGTGAAAAAATGCAGCAAACAGGCAATTAGTTCCAAAATACTTTTTTCTTTTGGGTTTTGATACTTCAAATTTCATTTTTTTGTGAGGTTAAAATTTCATTGGATTTAAATTAAGGTATGTTTAGTTCTGAAATTAATTTGAATCTGGCTAGAAATTTCGGGTTCTATGTTGTTTGGGACAGATTTGGAGGCTGACTTGTGGGTCTACTAGGTTGACGTGTAGGAAAGGCTTTGTCAACTTAGTCCACAAATGATTCTAGCAACAGTGACCGTTGGATGTTAATCCAATGGCGGTGCTCCTTCTTCAATATCTGATCTTCTTGCTCTAGCCGCCCAAACCAGCGCCGGTGGGACTTCCTGCTCCCACCTCCCGTGGCTGGCTGTGCTGCTGCACAAGGCGCACCACCCCACTCTACTCCATCGCTGGCCATGCGATTCCTCTAGTCACCCAAACCTCCTGTTATTTTCCAACGAGGGCAGCTGAACCAGTAAACCCTCCTACTCCCCACTGCGGCGTGGCATGGTCAACGAACGACATCCATCGGAAGTGGACTATACGTGCAGAGGCTAACAGCTGGGTCCACGACCGCACACAAGCAAATGGCTCCTTATTATGCGCAAAATAATGATTCCTCCACCTAACAGCGGGGACCCACCAGAAGGGCCTCTGTATTTCGTGAAAAAAACGTTCCCCCAGTGTCAGCTCGGACCGCCTGCTCCTGCCTCCAGTGACCGGTTGTGCTGTTGTGGAGGCCTCACCACCCCCTACTACTCCCACAGCTAGCCAGGCCATCCCTCTACTCACCCACACCCCCCCGTTATTCTACGGTGACGGCAACCTCACACCGCAGCCGAACTAGTGAACCTCGTATTCCTCTCCGCGTGGGCATCCACTGCCACGTTGAAAGCACAAGTGCTCCCTGGGTGGTTTTGGTAATTAATTTCAACATATATCTTGTTGGACTAACACTTTTACCTAGTATGTTTCAGATAAGTTCAACAATGAAGTGGCATGGACTAGAGGATGTGGAACCCCTTCAAGATGCTAAGGACAAAGGATTGGCTCAAGCTTCAAGATCAAGACTCTACATTTTCTATTTTAGTGATCCAAGATCACATTGAGTCTATAGGAAAAGCCAATACTATCAAGAGGGGATGAGGTGTTGCTTAATGGCTTGCTTGCTCAAAGTGCTTAGTGATATGCTCCAAAACCCTCAACTACCTTCCCACATCCACATATGACCTAAACCAAAAGTCAAACTCGGCCCCACCGATTCTTTCTATCCGGAGCCACCGAGTTTCAGATGTCGTAGCCACTGCCACAAACCCTAGCAAGTCGGTCTCACCGATAGGGATCTCGGTCTCACCGAGATGGGATTGTAATCTCTCTGTGTATGTCCATTACCAAAATCGGTCTCAGCGAGTTTGAGCAATCGGTACTACCGAGATTACAATGCAAACTCTCTGGTTAGCTTATTACCAAAATCGGTTCCACCGAGTTTGTGTAATCAGTCTAACCGAGTTTGCCTGACCAACTCTCTGGTTAGCTTATTACCAAAATCGGTCCCACCGAGTTTGTGTAATCGGTCACACCGAGATTACGTTATGCCTGAACCCTAACCGTATCGGTCCTACCGAGTTGCATCTCAGTCTCACTGAAAATCCTAACGGTCACTAGGTTTGCTGAATCGGTCCGACCGAGTTTAACCATTCGGTCCCACCAAGTTTGGCAAATTGTGTGTAACGGTTAGATTTTGTGTGAAGGCTATATATACCCCTCCAACCACTCTTCATTCATGGAGAAAGCCATCAGAACACATCTACACTTCCAATACACATGTTCTGAGAGAGAACCACCTACACTTGTGTTGAGGTCAAGATATTCCATTCCTACCATATGAATCTTTATCTCTAGCCTTCGCCAAGTTCCTTTCCACTCAAATATTTCTTCCACCAAATCCAAATCCCGTGAGGGAGAGAGTTGAGTGTTGGGGAGACTATCATTTGAAGCGCAAGAGCAAGGAGTTCATCATCAACACACCATTTGTTACTTCTTGGAGAGTGGTGTCTCCTAGATTGGCTAGGTGTCACTTGGGAGCCTCCGAAAAGATTGTGGAGTTGAACCAAGGAGTTTGTAAGGGCAAGGAGATCACCTACTTCGTGAAGATCTACCGCTAGTGAGGCAAGTCCTTTGTTGGCGACGGCCATGATGGAATAGACAAGGTTGCTTCTTCGTGGACCCTTCGTGGGTGGAGCCCTCCGTGGACTATTTGCCAAA
Source organism: Aegilops umbellulata (assembly GCA_032464435.1). Classification (NCBI taxonomy): domain Eukaryota; kingdom Viridiplantae; phylum Streptophyta; class Magnoliopsida; order Poales; family Poaceae; genus Aegilops; species Aegilops umbellulata. The sequence goes on from CP136059.1 coordinate 143,766,934, forward strand.
CTTGTGCTTAAACTCCACTTAAACTTAAGAATATTAAAAACTACAAATTTTGGCACTTAGTGTCTAATCACCCCCCTCTAGACACCTCTTCTCGATCCTTTCAATTGGTATCAGAGCTTTGGTCTCTATTGCCTTGGTTTAAACACCATTGGAGGAAGATGGATGTGTCTACTTTGGGGAGTCTTAGACATAGAGTGCCTATTCTTGATGGAGAGTATTTTCATGAGTGGAAAAATGAAATGCTTGAGATTTTCAATGAATATCATTTGAACAAGTACATTACTAGCCCTTGTGCACCTCATGTTGATCCTTTGCACCCTACCCTAGATGAAGATCTTGACATGATTCGCAATCTTAGAACCATCAATCTTATCATAAGAGGATTGCCCAAAAATTTGATTGCTAGTTTGCCTACTCTTGATTGTGCCTATACTATATGGAAATTTCTTGAGGAACGATTTCCAAGTTATTCCTTGAAAAACTTAGACGAAATTCTCCATAAGTCTATTGCCTTGAGTAAGATGAACTCTAGTGATCCTAGCTTTGGTGATTGTCTATATGAGCTTACCAATCTCATGCGTGCTAAAGGAAATGTTGGAATCATTAGCGATATCATATCCGAAGCTATTAGAATTCATAAAGATAACCATTTTGATGATCATTTATCTAATGAATTACCCTCTCTAGGAATTGATCAATCACAAGATGATGTTGAACATGGATACTATGATGAGAATGATGATAGTGACTATGATCTTGATGATGAAAGGAATGGGTCCTTGACAGTGGATGTACATGGATACATTTTGGTCTTATGGCAAATCTTCATGGCTACATGGCTGGAGGAAAGGAATGGGTCCTTGACAGTGGATGTACCGATCATATGACCGGAAATGAAGATATGTTTAATGAGCTTGCTGAAAACGACAGCCCTCGAAAATATGTCACCTTTGGTGATAATTCAAAGGGTAAGGTGGTTGGTCTTGGTAAGGTGGCCATCTCACACGATAGCTCCATTCAAAATGTCATGCTCGTTGAATCCCTTGGATACAATTTACTTTCAGTTTCTAGACTTGCGGATTTCGGTTTCAATGTCTTATTCACTGGAGTAGATTGCCAAGTGTTTCGTAGAGACAATTATAAAACGGTCTTTACCGGTATAGGTGGAGGAGATCTTTACATTGTTGATTTCACTAAAAAGGCGCAACCTAAAACTTGCCTAATTGCTAAATCTTCTAAAGGTTGGTTGTGGCATAGAAGACTAGGTCATGTTGGAATGCGAAATCTTGATAAGCTTATTAAAGGTGATCATATCCTTGGAATAAAAGATGTCATATTTGACAAGGATAGACTTTGTAGTGCTTGTCAAGCAGGAAAAAAAGTTGGAGGAAGTCACCGCGCGAAGAACAACATGACCACAAGGAGACCACTCGAGCTACTTCGCATGGATCTCTTTGGTCCAAATGCCTACAAGAGTCTCGGTGGTAACTCATTTGGTCTAGCCATACTTGATGATTTTTCAAGATTTACGTGGGTGTTCTTTCTAGATGACAAATCGCAGGTCCAAAATATCCTCAAAAACTTCGCTAGAAAGGCCCAAAGTCAGTTTGACGTGAAGATCAAGAAGGTTCAGAGCGACAATGAAACGGAGTTCAAGAACGCAAATGTGGACACCTTTCTTGACGAAGAAGGGATTTCACACGAGTTCTCGGCTACGTACACACCTCAACAAAATGGAGTTGTTGAGAGGAAGAACCGGACTCTTATCGAAATGGCAAGAACGATGCTTGATGAGTACAAAACGCCAAAGCACTTTTGGGCGGAAGCGGTTGAGACATCTTGTCATGCAACAAATTGCTTGTATCTTCACAAGCTACTCGGCAAGACGGCATACGAGCTTCTCACCAGTAACAAACCCCAAGTTGGATACTTTCGAGTATTCGGCTCAAAGTGTTACATTCTTGATAAGCATCGTCGTTCTAAGTTTGCTCCTAAATCTCATGAAGGTTTCCTAGTTGGTTATGGCTCAAACTCTCACACTTACCGTGTCTACAACAATTTCACCCGAAAGGTTGAAGAGACGGTAGATGTGAAGTTTGATGAATCTAACGGCTCGCAAGTAGAGCAATTGCCAATTGATGTAGGAGACAAAGACCCTTCGGAAGCAATTCAAGACTTGTCCATTGGCAAGATTCGCCCAACGGAAGTGAAGGAGAGTACCTCGTCCATCCAAGTGGAAGTGTCAGTGTCAAAACCGGCGGATCTCGAGTAGGGGGTCCCGAACTATGCGTCTAGGCGGATGGTAACAGGAGACAAGGGACACGAAGTTTTACCCAGGTTCGGTCCATCTCGATGGAGGTAAAACCCTACGTCCTGCTTGACTAATATTGATGATATGGGTAGTACAAGAGTAGATCTACCACGATATAAAGGAGGCTAAACCCTAGAAGCTAGCCTATGGTATGATTGTTGTATGTTGTGTTGTCCTACGGACTAAAACCCTCCGGTTTATATAGACACCGGAGAGGGTTAGGGTTACACAAACTCGGTTACAATGTTAGGAGATCTCAATATCCGCATCGCCAAGCTTGCCTTCCACGCCAAGGAAAGTCCCATCCGGACACGAGACGAAGTCCTCAATCTTGTATCTTCATAGTCCCGGAGTCCGGCTGAAGGTATAGTCCGGCTACCCGGACACCCCCTAATCCAGGACTCCCTCAGTAGCCCCTGAACCAGGCTTCAATGGCGACGAGTCCGGCGTTCAGATTGTCTTCGGCATTGCAAGGCGGGTTCCTCCTCCAAGTACTTCATAAAAGATTGTTATCACTAATGATAGTGTCCGGCTCTGCACAATAAGTTTCCACATATTGCCATAGAGAGAATAATATTTACACAAATCTAATCTGCTGACGTATTCCGTAGCGTGACATCACACTACGGCCAAGCCTCTATTCGAATCATTTTCACTTCCCCACCTCAGCGCATATTGCGAGGCGGCTTCCTTGGCACGTCTTGTCGAAGCAGAGATCGTGTCCCTCATTTACGGGATTCTCATCAATAGGACGTGGGTAACCCAACCGCGCCATTTATCACGGTGCTTGGGAGATAATCGAGTTTTACCAGGCTGGTGGGGATGCATAGTCGCATCCGCCCATATAAGGGGATAAGGATCCACCTTTTTACCTACGCCTTCTTCCTCCTTTGCCTATCCATCTTCCGCGCACTCGAGCTCTAGCGCCCAAGCCCACACTTCCCACCTCAACCTTCTCAAGCCATGTCCGGAGCAGGAGGCAAGTGGATGGTCTCCTCCGTCACGGAGGGCCATATCAAAAAGCTGAGGAAGGCCGGATACTTGTCTAACAACTTCGCGCACCAGCTTCCCGAAGAGGGGCAGCTCCTCCCCACCCCAAGGCCCCATGAGAGGGTAGTATTCCTTCCCCACTTCCTCCGCGGACTGGGCTTTCCTCTCCACCCGTTCGTCCGGGGGCTCATTTTCTACTATGGCCTAGATTTCCACGATCTGGCCCCAAACTTCGTCCTCAACATCTCGGCGTTTATCGTCGTGTGTGAGGCCTTCCTCCGTATCCGCCCCCATTTCGGCCTTTGGCTCAAGACCTTCAACGTCAAGCCGAAGGTGGTGCGTGGCAACAAGGCGAAGTGCGGAGGTGCCATGGCGGGCAAGATAGCCAACGTCCTATGGCTCGAGGGCTCCTTTGTGGAGACCCTGAAGGGGTGGCAATCGGGGTGGTTTTACATCACCGAGCCGCGTGACCTTGAGTGGGTCGCAGCCCCCGAGTTCCGATCCGGACCCCCTACGCGGCTCATGTCCTGGAAAGATACGGGCCTGTCGTGGGGCAACGAGGAAGAGGTGACTGGACTGCAAACACGCATCCAATCCCTGGTGAACAAGCGGCTCAAGCTTGTCAATGTAGTCCAGGTTATGCTCGTCCGCCGGATCCTCCCGTGTCAACAACGGGCCTTCACCCTGTGGGAGTTCTACCCGGTGCAGCACCAAACTTTGAGTAGGCTCTTTGACACGACGTACGAAGATGCCTGGAAGGTGCTATTCAAGGGCGCCGAGGCTCCCGCATTCGCTTCCGAGGATCGCGGATTCAGCACACAGCGTCAAGCTGGTGCGGTGAGTTATCTTTTACCTTTTACAGGACATTTGTTTCTCATAGTTTGACTCTATGCGGGATCTAAACTCCCTTACCTTTGACAGGATTGGCAGGCGAAGTCCGGACAGATCGATTGTCCAGCCCCTTTGCCCGAAGACCCAGCCGACGCTCGCTTAGCGAAGCTGCTGGTTCCGGCACCACAAGAAGGCCAGGAAGAGGGCCACGGGGACTCGAAAGAGTTCCCGGCACCAGGAGGTGTCAGATTCTTCATCCTACGAATCCGAGACGCGCTCCTCCCGTGAAAACGAGGAGGAGGAAGAAGAAACCTCTCCCCCTCCAGCGGGGGAGGAAAGAAGAGGAAGGCCGCCCCAACAGGGGAGGCCGAAGGGTCCAAGAAGGGAAAGACCCTCCCTCCGGACTACTCCACCAACGCCGACGAGGGCGAAGAGGAGTGGCCGCACAGGGCCAGGCGCCCAGCGGCATCGTAAGTATTCGGATACTAGAGTAACTCATAGCATTCCTTTGTTGCGCAGCTTTTCCTTATGTCGAATATAATTATGCAGTCCGCCCAAGGCTGGGCTCGACGAGTCATAGAGCGGCTCTCTGGATTCGTTGGACGTGAATTCAGTTTCGCCCGCTACCTCCCCCCGCACTACGGACGATGCTGAAGTGGCATCGCAACAAGCTCCGGGCCAAGAGGAGGTGGTCCTGGAGGAGCCGCGAGGCGACCTCCCAGACTCCAGGAGTGAAGGGGACAAGACCCCCCAGGGCTCCAAGTCCGGCTTTGTGCCGGACACCGTGCCGGAATCTTTAACGGTTCCAGACTGCGGTAGGCGAACTCCTTCCAAGAGGAGGAAGCCTTCTGAGCCGGCGGCCCCCGTCCAACCGGAGGCGCCGGACAATTTGCTGGAGGTGCTTAACAGTGCCTCCATCGACGAGGAGCACCGTACTATTATGAGTACGGTGATCCAGAAGGTTCAGTCCGCCAAAAGCGGACTGACTGAAGCGTGTGCCAGCCTTCTAACAGGCTTCGAGGTAAGTAAAAAATATGTAAAAGTATTACCGCATAGACAGTAGCCCATGATGCTCTGTTTGGCATTCGGAAAGAAAAGCCGAATAGAGGATCAAATAATTTTGCAGGAGTCTAACAAAAAATGAGTCAATATGCGTGTGCAGGCTTCGCTGCTTGCGACCGCCGCACTGACTGCGGAGGTAGGCACCCTGAAACAGGGTCTCGAGTGATCCGAGCAAGAGCTCGGCCTTGCCAAGCGGCAGCTCGAGGAGAAAGAAGGTAAGAGATACCTTATAGAAAAATATATAAAAATACGCAATTGCAAAAATGACAGGATTGTGTTGCTTATTGCAGGGGCCACAACTGAGGTGGCGACCCTCAAGCAGGCGCTGTCCGAGGCCGAGAAGAGAGCGGCCTCGGAGCGCATCGAGCGAGAGAAATTTGAGGCGCAGGTCGGCGAGGCATGGCAAGAGCTTCAGGCTCTCATGAAAAAACATGAGAGTTTGGAGCTTGACTCGAAGACGCAAGCATCCGAGCTCGCGGCGGCCATCGAAACTGCCAAGTCTGCCAAGGCCGAATCCCAGAAGGCCCTTCAGGAGTTGGATGTTGTGAAAAAGATAGCGGCGGGTAAGGCATTCTTTATGCAAAGCAGACATATAAAAGTAAGCTACTTGTTACTTACCCGAATCCGGAGCTCTCCAGGGGCATTCGCAGATCTTCACCGTAGCGTATCTGATGCCGCCGTGTTCTACCGAGCCAAAGAGGGCAGCTCGATGGAGAAGGTGTTCTGGTCTCAGTATGCTGAGGCCGGACACCCTGTGCCCCTGAGCGACTAGCTGAAACAGCTGGTTGAGCTGCACAAGGCGGCCGAACAGGCAGTGAAGGGCCTCATAGTTTGGCTGTGGCCTGGAGAGGCCCTGCCTGGGAGCTACTTCGGACTGCTTCAGCGGCTGGTGGCGGCCTGTCCAAGGCTTGAAGTCATCAAGCGCTCCGTCTGCATCGAAGGTGCCCGGAGGACCCTTGCCCGCGCTAAGGTGCACCGGGGCAAGCTGGACGGTGAGAAGCTTGTGAGGGACAGGCCGCCGCCGGGGAAGGAGCATCGCAAACCCAAGAACTATTATAAGGATGTTCTGAAGGGTGCCCGCCTTATGGCGGATGAATGTACCAAGGATGTAATTTTTGAATGAACTCGCTCGTGTTGTCCTGTGCGCTGAAAACTTGTTCATGTGCGCTAAGCAATGCTTTTTGAATTTAAAATGTTACTTTTTGTGCGACCGTTTATCAAAAATTCAGAGATGGCTAGTCATCGGCTTCTGCCCCCATGCCACTAGTGCTCGGGTGTCCGGGATAAACCTGAGCGCTCTTTTTCCCATGTTTGGGTCCTTCGAGGGAGGCACTCAGCACAACAAAGAAGGCAATCAGACTATAATGCTTGAACACTCTCACTTAGCCATAGAACTCTATAATTTTAAATTTCGGCGAAGCCCCTAGAATTCGGAAGATCGAGTTCGAGGCGCTATCCACGCCTTGGCCGGACAAAGCCTGTTCCTCGCTCTAAGCGGCATAAGTCTTTAGGGACTCGAAAAACCTCTCGAACAGCGACCGGTCTCTCGCTTCATCATGACAGTCAGTTTTAGCTTTCTCTACTGAGGTGCTCAGCCCAGCTCAACTGGGGCACAATCGTAGTAGTTCTCCTAGTGCTACCTTAGCCGATATAGCGGAACGTAAGGCACCAAAACATAGGAGCCGGGCAAACCCAACTATTGACCCAAGACATGATTCGGAGCCGATGCATATAATGCTATAAGTTCGGGGTGCCGCACTTGTCAAAGTGTTCGGACTTCTCACACCATATTGAGGGGTACTGAAGCCCCTGGCGTATTTGCCATACCACAGTGTACGGGTGCAACATGTCATTGATGAAAAAAATAGATAAACACTATCCACTGTTTAAAAGGGCTGCGATCAAAGCAGAACGATACAAATAGTGTGATAAGCAAAAAGTTGGAATATTTAACATGTCCGGTCCAGGGGCGGGCCACGGAATTTATATGCAAAACAGATATACTGCTCGTGATAGAGACCACCTGGGAGTTCATAATGCGGCATGGCTTGTCTGCTACCCTGGTTCTTGCATCGTTTGTGCAACAGTTGAATTGCCGAATAGGTCGTCCGAAGTATGGAGTCCTGAAAGTAAGAGAAGATAAAGAAAGAATTCGGCAGCCCCTAGTACGGTTGAAGCCGTGTTTTGGGCGTGCCGTGATGGTGCCCCTTCCCCTGCGGCCATGGTATTTTGAGAGCGTAGTTATGTACGCGAAGCACTGGTTTTGCTATTTCGCGAGGGCTGGGGTTGGGGCCGCATTGCTACGCTTGCTCAGAACATGCCGGGTGGTCTTGTTGTAGGTTACTCCGGGCGCACTTGACAGTGTCCGGCCGTTTAACGGCCGGACTGGAGAACTGCCTAGAGAGGCTGCTTTGTACTTCTGATGCGAGGGCTGCCGTGTGCTCCTCCGTTCGGAGGGAGCGTTCGGTGTTTCCATTGACCGTGATTACTCCTCGAGGGCCTGGCATCTTGAGCTTGAGGTATGCGTAGTGCGGTACAACATTGAACTTTGCAAATGCGGTTCGCCCGAGCAGTGCGTGATAGCCACTGCAGAACATGACTATGTCGAAGATTAACTCTTCGCTTTGGAAATTATCCGGAGAACCGAAGACCACTTCAAGTGTGACTGAGCCTATGCAGTTGGCCTCTACACCTGGTATGACGCCTTTAAAGGTCGTTTTGGTAGGCTTAATCCTCGAGGGATCTATGCCCATTTTCCACACAGTGTCCTGGTAAAGCAGGTTCAGGCTGCTGCCGCCGTCCATAAGGACTCTTGAGAGATGAAATCCGTCAGTAATTGGGTCTAGAACCAATGCGGCGAACCCGCCATGACAGATGCTAGTGGGGTGGTCCCTTCTATCAAAAGTGATCGGGCAGGAGGACCATGGGTTGAACTTTGGGGCGACTGGCTCTATCGCGTATACGTCCCGTAACACACGCTTCCGTTCCCTCTTGGGGATGTGGGTTGCGTATATCATGTTCACCGTCCGCACTTGTGGGGGAAAACCCTTTTGTCCATTGCTGTTCGGCGGCCTGGGCTCCTCCTCGTCGTTGCTACGTAGCCCCTTGTCTCTATTTTCGGCATTTAACTTGCCTGCCTGCTTGAACACCCAACAATCCCTGTTGGTGTGATTGGCTGGCTTTTCGGGGGTGCCATGTATCTGGCACAAGCGGTCGAGTATTCGGTCCAAACTGGACGGGCCCTGAGTATTTCTTTTGAATGGCTTTTTCCGTTGACCGGATTTGTAGCCTCTGAATCCGGCATTAACTCTCGTATCCTCGTTGATGTCGCTGTTAACGCGGCGCTTTTGCTTCTTTCGACGCGACCTGCCACTTTTATCCTTGGTATCCGAATAACCAAGGTTCTTGGGTAAGTTTTTGCTGCGAGCTAGCCAGTTGTCTTCTCCCGCGCAGAAGCGGGTCATAAGTGTCGTGAGGGTTGCCATAGATTTCGGCTTTTCCAGTCCAAGGTGCCGGGCAAGCCACTCGTCGCGGATGTTATGCTTGAAGGCTGCTAGGGCCTCTGCGTCCGGACAGCCGACTATTTGGTTTTTCTTTGTTAGGAACCGTGTCCAGAATTGCCTGGCCGATTCCTCTGGCTGCTGAATTATGTGGCTTCGGTCATCGGCGTCTGGTGGTCGCACGTAGGTACCCTGGAAATTGTCGAGGAATGTGGCTTCCAGGTGTTCCCAAGAACTGATTGAATCTGCTGGCAAGCTGTTAAGCCAATGCTGGGTCGGTCCCTTAAGTTTGAGCGAGAGGTATTTGATGGCGTGTAGATCATCGCCGCGGGCCATGTGGATGTGAAGGAGATAATCCTCGATCCATACCATAGGATCTGTTGTGCCATCAAATGATTCGATGTTTACGGGTTTGAAAACCTTAGGGATTTTATGATCCATCACTTCATCTGTTAAGCATAGTGGGTGTGCGGCGCCTCTGTATTGGGCTATATCACGACGCATCTCAAATGAGCTTTGTCTATTGTGTTCGGCCCGACCGGATTTATTATGTCCGGAGTGACGATCCCCATCACGTGTCGTGGGGCGCCCATGCGATCCGTAGATTGATCTTGTTTGTCTTGCCTTGTCCTCCAGTATCTCTCACAGGTCTGGCGCATTTTCCCATGCCTTAGTATGTTTTGAGCGGCGCCGGGGCACGGCTTGAGTGGAGGGGCGAGAGGCCTCTCTGTCACGGCCACGAGGTGGCAGGTCGGCCATGTCATGCGCTGGTGATGTAGGTTTAGGTGCTTCCTCCTCTAATCGGGGTAGCAGCCTGCGCTTTGGGTAATTCTTGGAGGGGCGTTCGAGTTCATACTCTTCGGCCGCAAGGACTTCAGTCCATTTGTCGGCTAGCAAATCATGATCAGCTCTAAGATGTTGCTGCTTTTTGTTGAGGCTGCTTGCCGTGGCCATAAGCGTGCGTTTAAAACGCTCTTGTTCGGCTGGATCCTTTGGCACAACGAATTCGTCGTCGTCGAGGCTTGCCTCGTCTTCAGAGGGAGGCATATAATTATCATCCTCAACCTCTCTGTCTGCCGCTCTCTCGTGAGGGCTGGCTTCTCCATCCTCCTGTGCTGAATCTTGCTGGAGGGGGTGTTCTTCGATGCTATCCGGAGTATTATTATCTCCCGTGCCGGAATCACCTTTTTTACTTTGGCGGGATTTAGAGCGGCGCCGTTGACGCCGGCGCTTGGGTTGTTTCTTGGAGGTGTCATCCCCCGCTGTTCCATCGCCATCTCCATCTTTTGGAGTGTCCACCATATATATGTCGTACGACGAGGTGGCCTTCCAGCGCCCTATAGGTGCTGGTTCTTGGTCGTCTCCTGCATCGTCGTCCAAACCGTCGATGTCTCCGGAGTCGAAGTCGAGCATGTCGGTTAAGTCATCGAAAGTGTCTACGAAGTGGGTGGTGGGTGGGCTTTGAATTTCTTCATCGTCTGTATCCCAACCTTGCTGACCATAGTCCGGCCAGGGCTCTCCTGATAGAGAGAGAGACTTTAGAGACTTCGGGATGTCGCCGAAGGGCCAGTGCTGAAAGATGTCCACAGCGGTGAACTCCATGATCGACGCCCAATCGGATTCGATCGGCAAGTGCGCGGAGGGCTTGGAGTCTGGAGAGGAATCCGTCCCCTCGGAGTCACGGGCCTTGCGGAGTGTGGGGCTGGTGTTCGGCTCAATCGCCTTTGAGATCGCAGCCCCTGAGGCGGCGTCTAACCGCTCATCCTCGATCGGCGCAGCCGGCTCCGAATTAAGGGTCGGAGCCGAAGCGTGTGCGGCCTCCAGGGCATTGTTCGGCGGCAGAGCTAGATCATGCCTATCGAGACAGTGCGGCGCGCTCGGCTGTGGCTCGAATCCGTCGAAGATCAAGTCCCCGCGGTTGTCAGCCGTGTAGTTTAAACTTCCAAATCTGACCTAATGGCCAGGGGCATAGCTTTCGATTTGCTCCAGATGGCCAAGCGAATTGGCCCGCAGTGCGAAGCCGCCGAAAACAAAGATCTGCCCGGGGAGAAAAGTCTCATCCTGGACTGCATCATTGTTGATGATCGAAGGAGCCATCGGGCCTAAGAGCGACGACACAGAGGAACTCTCAATGAAAGCACGAATGTCGGTGTCAAAACCGGCGGATCTCGGGTAGGGGGTCCCAAGCTGTGCGTCTAGGCGGATGGTAACAGGAGACAAGGGACACAAAGTTTTACCCAGGTTCGGGCCCTCTTGATGGAGGTAAAACCCTACGTCCTGCTTGATTAATATTGATGATATGGGTAGTACAAGAGTAGATCTACCACGAGATCAAGGAGGCTAAACCCTAGAAGCTAGCCTATGGTATGATTGTTGTATGTTGTGTTGTCCTACGGACTTAAACCCTCCGGTTTATATAGACACCAGAGAGGGTTAGGGTTACACAAAGTCGGTTACAATGGTAGGAGATCTAAATATCCGCATCACTAAGCTTGCCTTCCACGCCAAGGAAAGTCCCATCCGGACACGGGACAAAGTCTTCAATCTTGTATCTTCATAGTCCAGGAGTCCGGCTGAAGGTATAGTCCGGCTACCCGGACACCCCCTAATCCAGGACTCCCTCAGGAAGCTTCTACCTCACGACAAGGTGAACCAAGAATCAATACGGAAGCATCCACAAGTGGAACACGCCAAGATGAAGGAAACGAGGAAGTACACCAAGATGAACATCAACAACCTCCTTCTCCATCACGACAAGAGAACGACAACGTCAACAATGAAGAAGGCCAAGAAGAAGAACAAGATGAAGAGGATGTTCCACCCCGACCCAAGCAAAAGCTTTCATGAGTTCGAGCAAGAATTGCCAAAGATCATCCCGTCGAGCAAATCTACAAAGATATCCAAACCGGGAGAATCACTTGCTCTAAAACTCTTTTAGCTAACTTTTGTGAACATTACTCATTCATCTCTAGCACTGAACCTGTGAAGGTTGAAGAAGCATTGGTGGATCCGGATTGGATAGACGCTATGCATGAAGAGCTACACAACTTTGAGAGAAATCAAGTGTGGACATTGGTCGAGAAGCCCGACAACAACCACAACATCATTGGTACCAAATGGGTGTTTCGCAACAAGCAAGATGAAGATGGACAAGTGGTTCGCAACAAATCACGTCTCGTCGCCCAAGGATACACACAAGTTGAAGGTATGGACAATGGTGAGACATATGCTCCTGTTGCTAGACTCGAGTCCATTCGCATCTTACTTGCCTATGCTAATCACCATGATATCACTTTGTACCAAATGGACATTAAAAGTGCTTTTCTAAATGGCAAAATTGAGGAGGAAATTTATGTTAAGCAACCTCCCGGATTTGTCAATCCTAAGAAACCTAATCATGTTTACAAACTTCACAAAGCTCTTTACGGTCTTAAACAAGCTCCTAGAGCATGGTATAAATGCTTGAACAAGGTCCTTATTGAAAAAGGCTTTGAAATTGGTAAAATTGACTCTAGTCTTTTCATTAAAAGGGTTAATGGAGAACTATTTGTGTGCCAAATTTATGTTGATGATATCATATTTGGTTCAACTAACCCTCAATTTAGTGAGAAGTTTGGAAAGCTAATGTCGGAGAAGTTTGAGATGTCTATGATGAGTGAACTCAAATTCTTTCTCGGTTTGCAAATTAAGCAAACTAAAGAAGGTACATTTGTCTCTCAAGCGAAGTACACCAAGGACTTATTCAAGAAGTTCAATATGCAAGAATGCAAAGGTATGACTACGCCCATGCCTACTAGTGGACATCTTGATTTGACCAAAGATGGTGAACCGGTTGATCAAAAGGTTTATCGCTCTATGATTGTTTCATTGTTATATCTATGTGCCTTGTGTCCCGATATTATGCTAACTGTGTGCATGTGTGCCCGATATCAAGCTGCTCCTAAAGAATGTCATCTTAAGGTTGTGAAAAGGATAGTGATATACCTAATCCATATACCAAATTTTGGCATTTGGTATCCTAAGAGGTCCTCTTTTGATCTTGTCGGCTACTCCGATTCGGACTATGCCGTAGACAAGGTTGATAGAAAGTCCACTTCGGGTACTTGTCAATTCCTCGGTAGATCTCTTGTATCTTGGTCTTCCAAGAAACAAAACTCGGTATCCATATCCACCGCCAAAGCGGAATACATTGCCGCTGGTTCATGTTGTGCTCAATTACTTTGGATGACCCAAACTCTTAAAGATTATGGGATATATGTGAAACATCTTCCGTTGCTATGTGACAATGAAAGTGCTATTAAGATTGCTCACAATCCCGTGCAACACTCTCGAACTAAGCATATTGAAGTTCGTCATCATTTCATTCGAGATCATGTTGCAAAAGGGGACATTGACATTAAGCATGTTCGCACCGATAAGAAATTAGCGGATATATTCACTAAACCACTTGGTGAGAAAGTGTTTTGCAGGTTGAGAGGTGAATTTAACATCATTGATGCTTCAAACTTGGAGTAGGAACTCCATTTGATACATGCAGGGCATGAGACTATGCCTAATCCTCGATATTTCTCTTATGATGCCTTTCATATGTCTTGGATACATTTGTACCTTGCATGTTATCTAACCCGTGTAGGTAATTGGTTGAATCTAAATCTATGAGGTTGCAACTCACTCACATCTTGAGAAATTTCTATATCACCAAGTCTATACACAATGGTGGTTGAAGACAAGGAAGCACGAAACCATTCAAACATATCCTTCGACAAATTCTATGATTAAATCTTATAATTGTCATTTTGGATACACAAGTGCTCTTCCCTGCAAGACTAACCCATGTAGGTAGATGAACTCAAACTCCAAGTGGTGCTCCCAACTCTTGATGAACTACATCAACCTTGAGCAACCCACACAAGTTCAACTACGTGAGCAAGATCAACACCACCACCCAAGGTATGTTATTCCATCTTAGAGAAGCTTTACTCCAAGTCATGAGTCAAAGCAACTCGACAAGATGTGAATACATCAAAAGGCTTAAACGAAAAATGGTAACCCCATTTTGAGCTTAACGATGAGTATGACCTATGATCAAGTGATCTCACTTGACTCCTAAGTCAATATACTCTAACATAGGTGACTTTGTCGGCGCCCAACTCTAGATGAAGTTCTCTTTGATTCTTTTCTGTGTTATTGCATTTGTCTCTTGCATATTTGTTTCCCTTTCAAAAAAAACTTCATCTAGATCTTTTAGTTTCTTTTCTTTGCTTTTTGTTCTGCATCCAATTCATTGCAAATCTTTCAGTTAATTCCTTGCAAACCCTTGTGAGATCTTACTTGTCTAGTGAGCTGAGGTGACAAGTGGTTTCACTCTGATGAACTCGGTCCCACCGGTTTGTTTTCTTCGGCTCAACCGAAACCTTTCGGTGCAACCGAAGCACACAAATCGGAGTCACCGATTTCACCACAGGAAAACCAACTTGCCACTTATTCCTGATTTCTGTTTACTCTAGCTCCACTCAATGATTCTTGTCCTCTACCAGCATCATATTAGACATGCTGCTTTGCTCCGTGACTCGAGTACCAACCCATCTGTATCACATGTCCAGAGGAGCCCTTCTTGGAAATTGATGTCAAAGGGGGAGAGAGAGATCACATCGAAGCTTAATCTTTCCTATAGGGGGAGAAAAAGAGAATACTCAAGGAGAGAGAGAGTTTCTCAACAAGGAGAAAGTAATATCATCAAAGACCCCAGATGCTTGGTGTTCAAGAGGAGAGATGTCACATGTCTTTAAGAGGGGAAAGACATGTTTGTTTGCTTGCTTTAGCTCAAGCTCTGTTGTTTCTTTTCTGTTGCTCTGATTTTCTGTTCCCTATCTTCTCCAATATTCCATGTAGATTTAGGGGGAGCAAGACATCTAAGGGAATCTCTGATTTTATTGCATATCTTTACCTTTGGGTACATGTCTATATCCAATGTGGTACTTAGTACTCACTCTACATGTCATCCCAGTCTTGGTTCTCTTGTGGTTTCTCTTGTTTGCTCTGGTCAGTAGGTGTATCTGTGTTAATTAACCCTGTTTGTGCAGGTTCATGCCATCCTAAGCCAACTCAAGACCACAAGGTAAGTATATGCATCACAGTCATGTGAATGAGAAGTTATTGCTGATGTACATACTGTTTGCAAGAAGGACTCATGAGCATGAAAGTACATTTCTCATATTCACATCATTTGCTCTGATGCATACAGCCAATATACATGTAACACATTGCTTACTCTGTCATGCTTATGCATTCACATGCTCCTATATTCCATATTCACATGTTTGCATACATGTAGGGGGAGCATATGCATGTTACATGTCTTTCCAAAGCTTCACTTGCAATTCTCTATATCTTTATCTAAAGCTTTGATGTATGTTGTCATCAATTACCAAAAAGGGGGAGATTGAAAGCACAAGTGCTCCCTGGGTGGTTTTGGTAATTAATGTCAACATATCTCTTGTTGGACTAACACTTTTACCTAGTATGTTTCAGATAAGTTCAACAATGGAGTGGCATGGACTAGAGGATGTGGAACCCCTTCAAGATGCTAAGGACAAAGGATTGGCTCAAGCTTCAAGATCAAGACTCTACATTTTCTATTTTAGTGATCCAAGATCACATTGAGTCTATAGGAAAAGCCAATACTATCAAGAGGGGATGAGGTGTTGCTTAATGGCTTGCTTGCTCAAAGTGCTTAGTGATATGCTCCAAAACCCTCAACTACCTTCCCACATCCACATATGACCTAAACCAAAAGTCAAACTCGGCCCCACCGATTCTTTCTATCCGGAGCCACCAAGTTTCAGATGTCATAGCCACTGCCACAAACCCTAGCAAATTGGTCTCACCGGTAGGGATCTCGGTCTCACCGAGATGGGATTGTAATCTATGTGTGTATGTCCATTACCAAAATCGGTCTCACCGAGTTTGAGCAATCGGTACTACCGAGAATACAATGCAAACTCTCTGGTTAGCTTATTACCAAAATCGGTTCCACCGAGTTTGTGTAATCAGTCTCACCGAGTTTGCCTGACCAACTCTCTGGTTAGCTTATTACCAAAATCGGTCCCACCGAGTTTGTGTAATAGGTCACACCGAGATTACGTTATGCCTGAACCCTAACCATATCGGTCCTACCGAGTTGCATCTCAGTCTAACCGAAAATCCTAACAGTCACTAGGTTTGCTGAATCAGTCCGACCGAGTGTAACCATTCGGTCCCATCGAGTTTGGCAAATTGTGTGTAACGGTTAGATTTTGTGTGAAGTCTATATATACCCCTCCACCCACTCTTCATTCGTGGAGAAAGCCATCAGAACACATCTACACTTCCAATACACATGTTCTGAGGGAGAACCTCCTACCATATGAATCTTGATCTCTAGCCTTCCCCAAGTTGCTTTCCACTCAAATCTTCTTTCCACCAAATCCAAATCCCGTGAGAGAGAGTTGAGTGTTGGGGAGACTATCATTTGAAGCACAAGAGCAAGGAGTTCATCATCAACACACCATTTTTTACTTCTTGGAGAGTGGTGTCTCCTAGATTGGCTAGGTGTCACTTGGGAGCCTCCGACAAGATTGTGGAGTTGAACCAAGGAGTTTGTAAGGGCAAGGAGATCGCCTACTTCATGAAGATCTACCGCTAGTGAGGCAAGTCCTTCGTGGGTGACGGCCATGATGGAATAGACAAGGTTGCTTCTTCGTGGACCCTTCATGGGTGGAGCCCTTCGTGGACTCACGCAACCGTTACCCTCCGTGGGTTGAAGTCTCCATCAACGTGGATGTACGATAGCACCACCTATCGGAAACACGACAAAAACATACGTGTCTCCAATTGCGTTTGAATACCCCAAACCCTTCCCTTTACATTCTTGCAAGTTGCATGCTTTACTTTCCCCTGCTCATATACTCATTGCATGCTTGCTTGATATGTATCGTGTTTGCCAAACTTGTGCTTAAACTCCACTTAAACTTAAGAATATTAAAAACTGCAACTTTTGGCACTTAGTGCCTAATCACCCCCCCTCTAGACACCTCTTCTCGATCCTTTCACACGTCTTCCTCGGCTCCGCATTGTCCCCTTCCTAGGCCTCGCCATCGTCCACCGCCTTGGTGCTCTCTGCGCGGCGTGGTCAATCTGCTCAAGGAACGACTTCCGTCGGAGGAGTACTGCACGTCGAGAGGCTAACAGCTGGGTCCACGGCCAAAGCAAGGAAGTGCCTCCTTATTACGCGGAAAATAATGATTCGTCCACGTGACAGCAGGGACCCACCGGACGGGCCACCGTATTTTGCGAAAAATGTTTCACCCTGACTGTTGGGACCCACCAGCTACATCTTCGCATGCAAGGAAGTGCCTGACAGTCGGGACCCACCTGGTCGAAGCGTACGTAGCGTTGTCATTCTGGTCGCGAACGTGTATGTACATACTGGTCGATCGGTCTGTCTGCAGGCTGCAGCGATGAACCGTGGCCGAGTAAGGAAGGACACGTGTCATAGTAGAGGCGCGCACATAGCATGTACACGTACATACAGCCAGGGTACAAGAAAGTAAATACAACCATGTATGTACATACGGGCGGGGTCTCGAAGGCCTACTAGCGCATACATACGGCCAGGGCTCGTGTACATGTAGTGGCAGCGATGGCGTCTTGTTCATTGGCAACCAACGGGTTGGGTCAGAACGGAGAAACTGCGTCGTCGTGTTCATCGGGAGCCAACCGGCTTGGACAGAACAACTGATCGAAATGAGGCCTGGCGTACCACAGAATGGAGGAAACGGCCTTGTGTTCGACCGCGTACTATCAAAACGGGATCCTGTTCATCGAGAGGGGTGTGGCGTACCGCAAAACGGAGGAAACAAACTTCTCTTGGACCTCCTATGGTCGAAACGGAGTCCTGTTGATCAGGAGGGGTGTGGCGTACCGCAAAATGGAGGAAACAGACTTGTGTTGGAGCGCTACGTTCAAAACGAGGGTCCTGTTCATCGGGAGGGGTGTGGCGTACCGCAAAACAGGCCTCCACGGGCTACTGTTCATATCCACCATCGACCTCTCCAGCCTCCACGGGCTACTGTTCATCCACCATTGACCTCCTCCAGCCTCCACCTGCGACTATTCATCCATGGGCTCCTGTTTATCCAGCCTCCACTGCTCCTCCACCGACTACTGTTCAACCAGCCCTCTCCACGGGGTCTTGTTCAACCACCCCTCCACGGGCTATTGTTCATCTAGCCCTCCACGGGCCACTGTTCAACCAGCCCTCCACGGGGTCGTCCTGTTCATCCAGCCCTCCATGGGGTCCTATTCATCCACCTCCAACCCGCTCGATCGAGGTTCTGTTCATCCAGCAGCAACGACGTCTACTACCACGGGGTCCTGTTCATCCAACCACCCACCGGGAACTGTTCATCCAACACCCCCACCCCAACAACACTTAGTGTTCGTCAAGGGAAGGAGGCATCGAATTCGATTGGCTTCAGTTAGAAGTAGTAGCACAGGAATCGCTCGATCAGGTTTACTTGACAGGCAGATCGATTAATCGCTCGGGTTCAGTAACGCATTGTCTGCAGTGCAATCGCTCGGGTTCAGTAGGGAACGCCTTGCTCGGGTTCAGTTAGAGCCCAATGTCTCCCACCCACGCGCGTATGTGTACGAGAGAAACGTGCATCGCTCGGCCCCCGACCACCCACCGTAACCGGGAACTCCATGATATTTTCCTTGCCCTCGCCTCTACCACGGTTTTTCCATCATGTACGGCCCAAAGAATGTCATGCAGCTGCGTCTCCGGCCCGCCCAGGATGAAAAGCCCATTTCTGTCATGATTTTTTGTCATATAAGTAGGAGCCCACCACATCTATGATGATACCAGGGATTTGTCACAATTATCGTCATAGAAGTGTCATAAGCATGACAGAAAAATTATCATCGGCCCAAAATGTCACGGATGTGTCTTTTTTTGTAGTGCAACCTTTGTGGATACTATGTTTGCAGACACATGATCTCCATCTGCAAATCTGTTGATAGTTGTGATGATCCTCGCGAATTAGTACCAGTAAGTCTATCTTCATTAATATCTTATACTCGTGGATAGTTGTGAGTTGACTCCTTCAAGCGTTAAATTTTCTTCACGTACTACCATTGCCCCTAGGATTTTTCTTCACTATGTTAAATAAAGAGTTCCTTTTCATGCACAATTTAAAACAAGTTTTATGGAGAGAAAAAGAAAACCACTCCATCTATATACGCTGCAGCCTCGTCGCTTGTTTTCTAGGGTTTGCTCTCTTCACACTCTCTCTCCACAATATACACGCTGGAGCCTCAACGCTTGTTGTTGCTCTCTTCACACTCTCTCACCCTCTCCAGATCTAAACAAGACTTCGTAGGCCTCTCTCTCTCTCCCCTCACTGCTGGTCAAAGAGCCGACAGGATTCGTCCGCCGGGAAGGGAGGGAGGCTTAACATTGTCGTCGTCGGCGAGGGAGGGAATCCACTATCGGCGCATTTGTTCTCTTTCACCCAACGGCAGCGCAGGAGGGCCTCTGACCCCTTCTTCCTTGCTGTTGTACATAGTGTGGGCAGATCGTCCTTTGGCCGCCCACTGAGACACATCCCGAGAACCTTAAGGTATAATTTACTTATTCACATGCATTGCTCTAGCTGCATCTGTGCTTTTTCAGCTTCTGCACTCGAATCTAGGTGTTGGATCAAACGGGAAAGTAGTGGGGAAAGTTGTATAGCATGAATCTAGGATGTGGTTCAAAGAGGAAAGGAAGGGGGAAAGTAGTACAAACTGGCTATCCAGCATCTACGTTGGTCGAAAAGGGAAAACAATGACAAATGCAGTACGCATTGTCGGTGTCAAAACCGGCAGATCTCGGGTAGGGGGTCTAGAACCATGTGTCTAAGGTCGATGGTAACAGGAGACAGGGACACAATGTTTACCTAGGTTCGGGCCCTCTTGATGGAGGTAATATCCTACTTCCTGCTTGATTGATCTTGATGAATATGAGGATTACAAGATTTGATCTACCATGAGATCGTGATGGCTAAACCCTAGATGTCTAGCATGTATGATTGTGATTGCCTCTACGGACTAAACCCTCCGATTTATATAGACGTCGGAGGAGCCTAGGGTTGTACAGAGTTGATTTAGAGAGGAAGGAATCTTCATATCCAAATGCCAAGCTTGCCTTCCATGAAAAGGAGAGTCCCATCCGGACACGGGAGGAAGTCTTTTGTCTTGTATCTTCATGGCCCACCAGTTCGGCCCACGTCAATAGCCCGGACATCCGAGGACCTCTTAATCCAGGATTCCCTCAGTAGCCCCTGAACAAGGCTTCAATGACGATGTGTCCGCTGTGTAGATTGTCTTCGGCATTGCAAGGCGGGTTCCTCCTCCGAATATTTCAAAGTAGTCTTCGAACACAGAGATCGTGTCCAGCTCTGCAAAACAAGCTCCGCAAAGAGTATAATATTTAACAAGTCTCGTCTACTGACATCTTCTGTAGTGAGACGCCGCGTCTCTGGCCCGTCATTATTTCGAACCGTTTTTTGGCCTCCTGCTCCATGTTTCGAGATGCAGTTTCGATTGGCACATCTTGTCGAAGTAGAGATCGTGTCCCCTTATCACGGGATCCTCATCAATATGGGCATGGGTAATCCAACCGTGTTGTTGGCGATTCCTTGGGAATAGGCGAGCTTTAAGGCCCGTGAGGAGGCGTTCGATGTTCTACGCCTTTATAAAGGAACCCGTCTCCCCCCCCCCCCCATGCCTACTATCGGTATCAAAACCGACGGATCTCCGGTAGGGGGTCCTGAACTGTGCGTCTAGGATCGATGGTAATAGGATACGGGGGACACAATGTTTACCTAGGTTCGGGCCCTCTCTATGGAGGTAATACCCTACTTCCTGCTTGATTGATCTTGATGAATATGAGTATTACAAGAGTTGATATACCACGAGCTCGTAATGGCTAAACCCTAGAAGTCTAGCCTATATGACTATTGTAATGTGTGTATCCTTTCCTGACTAACCCCTCCGGTTTATATAGACACCGGGGGGAACTAGGGTTTACATAGAGTCGGTTACATAAGAAGGAATCTTCATAGTCGGTCGCTGAGCTTGCCTTCCATGCCATGTACAGTCCAATTCGGACACGGGTACAGTCTTCGGCCTTCATCTCTTCTCGTCCCATCAGTCCGGCCCATGGATAATAGGCCGGATGCCCGAGGACCCCTTAGTCCAGGACTCCCTCAGTAGCCCCTGCACCTGGCTTCAATGACGAGGAGTCAGGTGCGCAGATTGTCTTCGGCATTGCAAGGCGGTTTCCCCTTTTTCCGAACTCCAAGATAGTATTCGGATGCGATGATAGTATCCGGACATGTCACACACCACACAGAACTACAGAGAGAATATTATTTTACACGAGTTCCATCTGCTGACAATTTTTTGCAGCGTGACATCACGCCTGACCGGTCATAATTTCGAACCGTTTCTCTTCTGTCGCTCCACGTTTCGAGGCGCGGTTTTATTGGTATTTCCTATCCAAGCGGAGATCACGCCTCCCTTTTATGGGATTCCTATCAACCCGGACGTGGGTAACCCAACCGTTGCTCGGGTACAACTCCTTGGAAACGAACAAGTTTTCGAGGCCTGAAAGGAGACGTTTGATATTCAGAGCCTTTATATATATGGGTACAGACCCGTCTTTTTCTTCCAGGCTTGCCTCTCCCTCTGACCCCGCTATCCCGAGCTTCACCACCCGAGTTTCGGTTGCCACAAGCCCCAATCATGTCTGGATCCAGCCGTCAAGGCCGGTGGGTGGCTTCTTCTGTCACGAAGGGAGATATTGCAAAGCTTCACGCGGCGAGGTAGTTGACCGCAGAAACCCATCATCGGCTTCCCACCGAGGGGCAGGTTATTCCCACCCCCAGAAACGGCGAGAGGGTCGTGTTCGTGTCCCACTTCTTTCGCGGGTTAGGGTTTGCACTTAACCCCTTCATATGCCTGCTCATGTTCTATTACTGGCTCGATTTTCACGATCTGGCCCCGGACTCTATTCTTCTTATCTCGGCATTTATCGTCACGTGCGAAGCCTTCCTCCGGACTCCCCCAACCTTTGGCATGTGGCTCAAGACCTTTGATGTGAAGCCGCAAGTGATAGAGGGGGAGCAGGCGAAGTGCAGTGGTGCTTCAATGAGCAAGCTTGATAGCGCCGTTTGGCTAAAAGGGTCCTTTGCCAAATCTTCCGATCTGTGGCAGCAGGGGTGGTTCTACATCACCGAGCCCCGTGGCTCCAAAAGGGCAACTGCGCCTATATTTCAATACAGCCCCCCAACTCAGCTTGCATCATGGATTAATAAGGGGTTGGATTGGGGATCAACGAACGATCTGTGAACAATGCAAAGTCGCATTCGAAGCCTCACTGAGAAGGACATCGATGTGGGAGTTCAATCCAAAAGGGTCGCGAACTCTTCAGCACTTCTTCGGCACTACGCACGAAGGAATGTGGAGATCATTCTTCGGGAAACGAAGGCAATGGCCGGACAACGCCGAAGATGTTGCCCTAGACTGTAACCATCCGAACACCCCGGTAAGTACCCATTTACCGAATACCTTATAGTCAAATACCTAGTGGTAACACACCAACAGTACCATCCTTTTTCAGGGCTGGATAAAGAACGTGGAACAGATTAGGTGTCCTGCCCCCCTTCCTGAAGACTCAGCTACTCCCACGTTAACAAGATTGCTGTCCTCGGCGCCACATCAGGCACCGGCAGGGGATGGCGAGAGAGCCCAAGGGGACCTTGGTCCCGTAGGTAAGGGCAACCTCCAAAGATTGGGAGGGGCGGTCTTCCAAGAAGGGCACGATGAAACCGTCGAGCTGCTTGGGTTTGAAAAGCGACGCCTTTGAACAACTCCAACAAGGGGACAAGCCCTCGGCCAAACCTAAGATAATCTATAGTACTTTGACAGCGTCCCGCTCATTGTTGTTACCGAAGATATATGTAACGCATTTATGCATTTTTACAGGTCGGCATAGAATTTATCCGGGTGATCCTCGTCTTCGGGGAGTCTCCTCCCAGAGATGATGGAGAGCGAGACGCCTCCTCCAACCTCCTCGCCCAATGAGGCAGATGACTCTGAAGTGTCGTCGCGGAGGGTCCCTTTAGAACAGGGGACAAAAGAGGCAGTACCCAAAGGCGGACCTCCGACTATCCGGAATTCCGAGGCTAACAAAGGCCCCGGACTGTATGGTTCACAACCGACGGTGATTTTGGAGACAGGTGAACAGATTCCTTCAAAGGATGATTGTGTTCTTGGAGCAGCTTCCGGAGACCCGGGGGCCCCGGATATGTTACAGGACATGTTGCGGAAAGCATCTGTCTCGGGGGAACAGCGTACCTTGATGGGTACAGTGATTGACAAGATGTCATCCGCGAAGAGTGGATTAAATGAAGCTTTCATGAGTCTACTAAAGGGCTTCGAGGTTTGTGACATAATGTTTTCAGATATGTTTTATTTGCAAAGATGAGCCTGTGTATAGGTAATAGCCCCTAATACTCGGGTTGGCTTCCACTAGGAAGCAAAACGGAGGATCGAAAAGGATCGTTTGAGGACTAACCTGATCAACTTTGGATATAGGCTGCTTTCCCCGTGGCCGCTTCCCGGACTATGCAAATTGCCGATTTGCAGTGGAGACTTGATGTAGCAGGGGATGATCTTGCTTTAATCAATATGTGTCTTGACGGGTATGTATTCGGGGCGATCCTCATACATATTTTGTGGTATAAGCATGATGCTGAGATTTAGATGCTGGAATATGCATGCCTGCAGATGGAGCTGCCGCCGTTGAAGTTCTTCGAGCAGAGCTGGCCCGGGCCAAGGAGCAGGCCCATCGTAGCAATGCTGGTGCCGAAAAGGCATCGGCTGAGTTAAAAGCCAAACAAGATGCACGACGCCAAGATGAGGAGAAGATATCCACGATGACGCTCGAACTGGAGAATGCTACCGGCCGCTGTGAACTTCTAGAGAAGGAGAGTAAATCCTTAACGGCTGATCTGGACAAGGCCTTATAAGAGGCTAGAGCAGCATGGTCGGAATCCAGGGCAGCCCGTTAGGAAATTCGACAAGCGAGGGAGATTGCGGCTGTAAATCCTTTTCTGCTGCAAACTAAGTCTATTGACCCGAACTATGCCTAGCTTAACCAAGTATGGAGTTCTTCGGACGAGTTCTTCGGCGCAGTATTACCAAGCACGAGATGGATATGCAATGGAGAAGCTCTTTTGGTTGCAGTTTGGCGCATCAAAGGGCCCTCAGTTGCTCAATCAACAGATGTCCCAATGGGCCGAACTTCACGGGATATCTGGCGCTGCCATGAAGGATGCCGTAATACGGTTGTGGCTAACCGAGCCTGTTCCGAATAGCTATTTCGGTTTGGTGTAGTGGCTTGTTGATGCGGTGCCGCGTACCGATGTTGTGAAGCGATCATCGTGCATTGAGGGTGCACGGATGGCTTTTGCCCGAGTCAAAACATTCTGGGGGAAGATGAAGGCCATCGATGTTGCGACGAAGAGTCCACCCAAAGGCAAGGACCGCCCAGAACCAGAGCATTATTTTGAAGACATCCTAGAGGCCGCCAGCTTTATAGAGGGTCAGTGCTCGAAAGACATAATGTTTGAGTGAGGTGTATGAAAATTTTAAAAGAGAATTTTATAGTTAATCTATTAATGTTTTGCTTGAAAGCTTGAGTTCCTCCTGTGCGGCCGTTTTGATAGAATCTGAAAATTTTCCAGTCGTCGGCTTCAGCCCCCTCGTAGGAAGTACGAGGGTGTTTGGAAAGGCATTTAATCACTCTTTATCCAATGTCTTGGTCCATGAAGGAGGTGATAATGAGGCGAACCAGGCAATCGGACTATAAGGCGTTAACGCTTTCACTTAGCCATAGGAGTTTTACTATGGGGCTGCGACATAGCCCCTGGTATGTATGCGGCGTATGGTGCTTTACATATTTGATCTAAGAAAGATCCCTCGTGTGACACGGAGAATCGCTAAAGGTTCCAAGAAGTCGTCAAGTGGTTGACCAGCTCTCGCCGCATCATGATAGTCAGTCTTTGGCTTTCTCTACTAAGGTGCTCGTCCAGTTTAGACCAGGGCACAATCGCAGTAGTTCTCCCTTTACTACCCTAGCCGATAGAGCGGAACGTAGGGTAGCAAGCACAGGATCCGAGAAACCCAACTATTGACCCAAGACAATGATTCGGAGCTGATGCATATAAGGCCAAACTTGCGATGCTAAAGTATGCTACAGAGCTGTTCGGACATTTAATGGCAACTCATTTGTCCCCACACCGAGCCCCTGGCAGGTTATGGCAAGGCATTTCTGTGAAATAATCGTAGGAGCCATATTTTGTTGGAGAAACAATACGGATGATTACTTCGGATGTTATTTACTTGGAACTGAGTGATATGCCAATGATTACTTATGATAAAAAGGCCATCCTCCTGGCTATTTGACATGCTCGGGGTTGGACACGAAGGAACATGCATAGTACAGGCTCGAGAAATAGAGAGTGCGGTCTACAAAAAGTTATTTCGGACCTCCTGTCGCACGTCTGCGCCGCCAGTCCTTCGTGGGGGAATCCTTGATGGAAATAGCCCCTTAGGTGAGTGTGCGGATCTGGGCTCTAATAGAGCCAGTTTCAGATGTTTATCATGTTCGTCACCTGTTTTTAAAGGATAACAAAGAAAGAAATAAAAATAAAATAAATAAAAAATGTTACTGGTGTGCTTGCAGGCTTATCCGTATTGTGCTTCCGCCAATGCCGATGGTATCTTGAGTGCATAATGATGTATGCGCGGTACAAATTTTGTAGGTGTACGGAGTGGGCAGCGGAAGCCGGGTTGCTATTTTCGATATAGGAGTAGATGATCCTTGGGTGGATATTGCCTCTGGCCCCAGTGTTTCGTTGGTGAACCTTTCCGTCATCCCTGTCGCCTGGCGGCCTCCTCCCCTTGTGTTCGGCGTTGAGCTTGCCGGCCTGTTTAAATACCCAGCAGTTTTCTGTTGGTATGATTAGCTGGTTTATCGGGGTGGCCATGAATCTAGTAGGGTCGGTCCAGTATCATGTCCAGTATGGATGGTTCATCTCGATTCGCCTTCAATGGCTTCTTCCTCTGGTCGGGCTTGGGGTTGCTGAAACGGGCGTTGACCGTTGTGTCGTATGATCTTTCATTGTCATTGCGACTGTTGTTTTTGCTTCGTCGTGGCTTGCCGTTGCCATCTCTGATATCGGAGGTGCTCGGGTTGTTGGCTCCATTTCTTCTACGAGCGAGCCAGCGGTCTTCTCCCGCGCAAAAGCGGGTCATCAGAGCAGTGAGGGTTGTCATGGATTTAGGTCCTTCTTGGCCGAGGTGGCGTGTGAGCCATTTGTCCCGGACACTGTGTCAGAAAGCCGCGAGGGCTTCCGTGTTCGGACAGTCAATGATTTGATTCTTTTTTACTAAGAACCGAGTCCAGAGCTCCCTGGCTGATTCTCCGGGCTGGTGGACAATGTGACTGAGGTCATCGGCGTTCGGTGATCGGACATATGTTCCTTGGAGTTATCGAGGAAGGCCTCTTCCAAGTCCTCCCAGCTTCCTATGGAATTGTTAGGCAGGCTGTTTAACCAGTACCGAGCTGGCCCTTTTAGTTTTAGTGGGAGGTATTTAATGGCGTGGAGGTCATCCCCACGGGCCATATGGAAGTGGACGATGAAATCTTCTATCCATACCGCAGGACCGGTTGTCCCGTCATATGATTCAATAATGACGGGTTTGAATCCTTCGGGGAATTCATGATCCATTACTTCATCAGTGAAGCAAAGTGGGTGTGCGGCGCCTCTATATTGGGCCACACTCTGACGTAACTCCAAAGGAGTCCCTTTGCGGTTTTTGGCTCGGGCATGGCAAGGTTTGACACGTCCAAATAGGTAGCCAACGTCGCGTGTCGAAGCATGCTTTCGCGATCCGTAGATCAATCTTGCGTGTCCTGCTCTATTGTCCAAGTCACTCTGTAGGTCATCTGGGTAATCGTGACATGCATTGTTCTTTCCTTTGTGGCGAGGTGGGGCGGTCTGGTGTTCGGCTTGAGTTGCCTCTTTATCCGGAAAGAGTTGTCGGTGACCTGCCACATTGTGTGACGGTAGTATGGGCTCCAACACCCCGTCATCGGACTGGTATAGCAATCTGTGCTTTCGGTAGCTTTTAGCTAGGCCACTAAGGCCATATTCTTCGGCGACCAGGACTTTGGTCCATCTGTCGTTGAGTAGGTCTAGGTCAGCTTGAAGCTGCTGCTTCTTCTTTTTCAGGCTCCTTGCCGTAGCTATAACCCTGCGCTTGAAGCGCTCTTCTCGAGGGGCTCTTCGGGTACGATGAGGTCTTCGTCGCCGAGGCTTACCTCATCTTCGAAGAGCGGAAGGTAGTTGTCGTCCTCCAAACCGTCGCCGGGCAGGGCCTGTTTATTGGGGCTGACTTGCCCGTTTTCCTGTTCCTCCTGCCCGGATACTGCTCCTACAAGGTCTTCATTGCTTTCGGCACCGTCTGGAGTACTATTTTCTCCAGTGCCATTGTTGCCGCGACGTGACTTGGAGCGGTGTTTGGGGTGCCGGAATTTAGCCTGTGTCACAGCAGTTTTATTCTTGATTGGATCTCCCTTGTCTTTGCCGCGAGACTTTTTAAGTGTATCAATTGTGTACACTTCTTGTGAGGGGGTGGCTGTCCGACGCCTGATGACTGGCGGGTCTTGGCCTTGCTCTTTGTTGGCATCATTGTCTATACCGTCGATGTCTTCGGAGCCAGAAGCGGACATGTCGGCTAAGTCCTCGATAGTGGCGATGAAGTGGGTGGCGGGTGGGAAGTGAAATTCTCCATTATCTGCCTCTAGCTCGAACCAGACATAGTTCGGCTGTGAGTCCCCCATCGGGGACAGGTTTTTCAACGAATTCAGCATATCGCCAAAGGGCGAGTGTTGGAAGATATTTGCGGCACTGAACTCGATGGTTGATAACCGATCCAACTCGGTGTCCGGGGGTGTGCGAGGTTCGGAACTTATAGCCGGAGATGAGTCCGGAATTCCGTTGACACTGATATTGTCTGGTGTTAACTCTGTGTGCGGATCCAACGCCGCGGACTCTTTTACTTCGGATGGTGCAAACTGCTCCGGATCTAAGGTCATGGCAATTACAGGAACCATCCCCAGGACTTGGTCTCATGATAGATTTAGGTCATGTTCATCGGAACGAGGGGGAGCTATATCCGCGGTCTCAAATCCATTGAATATCAAGTCTCCACGGATATCCGCGACATAGTTCAACCTTCCAAATCATACCTGATGGCCAGGGGCATAGCTATCGACCTACTCCAGGTGGCCAAGCGAGTTGGCCCGCAGTACGAAGCCGCCGAACGCGAAGATCTGTCCGGGGAGGAAAGTTTCTCCTCGGACGGCATCACTATAGACGATTGAAGGGGCCATCGATCCCTTCGACTACGACAAAGTGGAACTCTCTGTGAAAGAACCAATGTCGGTGTCAAAACCGGTGGATCTCGGGTAGGGGGTCCGAACTATGCATCGAGGATCGATGGTAACAGGAGACGGGGGACACGATATTTACCCAGGTCCGGGCCCTCTCTATGGAGGTAATACCCTACTTCCTGCTTGATTGAACTTGATGAATATGAGTATTACAAGAGTTGATCTCCCACGAGATCATAATGGCTAAACCCTAGAAGTCTAGCCTATATGACTATGGTAATGTGTGTATCCTTTCCGGAGTAACCCCTCCGGTTTATGTAGACACCAGGGGGATCTAGGGTTTACATAGAGTCGGTTACATAAGAAGGAATCTTCATAGTCGTTCGGCGAGCTTGCCTTCCACGCCAAGTAGAGTCCAATCCGGACATGGGTACAGTGTTTGGCCTTCATGTCTTCTCGGCCCATCAGTCCGGCCCATGGATAATAGGCCGGAAGCCCGAGGACCCCTTAGTCCAGGACTCCCTCACCTACCTCTTCCTCAACCTTCCCAACCTCAGGCTCCAGCACCTAGGATTCGATTTCTTCCATTGTTACTAGGCCCTATAGTTATGTCCAGATCCATCCCCAAGGTAGGTGGGCAGCCTCCTCGGTCACCGAGGAGGACATCACG
This sequence comes from Aegilops umbellulata, assembly GCA_032464435.1. Lineage (NCBI taxonomy): Eukaryota > Viridiplantae > Streptophyta > Magnoliopsida > Poales > Poaceae > Aegilops > Aegilops umbellulata. The sequence continues at coordinate 143,795,847 of CP136059.1, forward strand.
AAGATTCAGAAGGCGAGGTACCTGACTGCAGAAATCCCCCAGAGGCTCCCTCCTAAAGGGCAGGTCATCCCCACACCAAAATCCGGCGAGAGGGTTGTATTCATCTCCCACTTCCTCCATGGGCTAGGGTTCTCTCTTCACCCCTTCGTCGCGGCCTCATGTTCTATTAAGGGCTAGATTTTCACGATCTAGCTCTGGACTCTTTTCTCCACATCCCGACGTTCGTCGTCATGTGCGAAGCCTTTCTCCGCATCCCCCCACACTTCGGCCTAGGGCTCAAGACTTTCAATGTGAAGTTGAAGCTAGTTAACAAGTAGCAAGCGGAGTGCAGTGGTGCTATGGTGAGCAAGCTTGCCAACACTATCTGGCGAAAAGGCATCTTCACGGAAACCTCCAACTCATGGCAATAGGAGTGGTACTATATCACCGAACCCTGCGACACCAAATGGGCAGCCGCACCTGTCTTCCAATCTAGCCCTCCATTGCGGCTTGCATCATGGATAAATAAGGGGCTAGACTGGGGATCAGCTGATGAAGTACAGACGCAGCAAAGTCGTATCCGGAGTATCCTTGAAAGGGACATTGGCATTATTAACATGATCCAAGTGATGCTAGTCCGCCGGATCCTCCCGTGCCAGCGACCGCCTCTCCGTATGTGGGAGTTCAATCTGGAAGGACGGCAGACCCTTCAGGAATTCTTCGGCACAACACATGAAGGGATGTTGAAACTATTATTCCAGAATCGAAAGCATTGGCCAGACACATCAGAGGACATCAGTCTCGACTGCAACCATCCGGATACCTTGGTAAGCACCCAATTTCTGACCGCAACTCGGTTGATTATACCATAGTGATGTAGTGAGAGCTCGACTTTTGACCAGGGCTGGATAATGAAGGCGGAACGAATTAGGTGTTCCGCTCCACTTCCCGAAGACTCGGCCGATCCTGTGTTGACGAGGATGCTGGTCCCGGCGCTGTATCAAGTGCCAGCACAAGAGGACAAGAAGAAGAGCGAAGAGGCCAAAAGTGGCCTCCACTCTACAGGTATGCCGGACACTATATCCGGGGAGACTGGAGCTCCCTCTTTGAAAGACGAAGGGGAAGGAGAAGGTGATATCCCTTCCCCTCATGGGAGGAAAAGGACTGCATCCGAAGACTTGGAGGTGGAAGCACCCAAGAGAGGGAAGGTATCCCTACCATATGGTTCAGGTTCCGAAGCCGATGTCGTCGCAAGGCACATCTCTAGGGACAAGCCCCTTGCCGAATCTTAAGTGAACAAGGATGGTCTAGACATATCCCATTCTTTTCGGGTTGCAGGGGTAACATTTAAACTGTATGCTTGCACTTTGGCCCATAGTCCACCCCGACAGTCCTCCTCATCAAGGGACTTATCTCCGGGGATGATGGAAAGTGAGACACCTTCTCATGCTTCCTCGCCTCTTAGGGTGGACGACTTCGAGGTGTCATCTCGGAGAATCTCCCTCGACCATCAAGCAGCGTGAGGGAAAATGAAAACAACGTCCGAGGGTGGTACTTCGATCATCAAGGGTCCAGGGGGTGCGGCCCCTACGGGGGCTAGCAATGAAGGCCCCGAACTATCTGGCTTATAGCCGAAGACGACTCTAGGGTCGAGCCGATGTACCCCTTTGAAGGGAATGCATACTCCCGCAGCGGCCTCCAGGAATCCAGAGGTGCCGGATACTCTGATGAGCACATTACAAAGCGCGTCCATCTCAGAGGAACATCGTGCCTTAATGGGTACGGTAGTTGAAAGGGTTCTGTCCGCGAGAAGCGGATTGAATGAAGCTTTCATGGGCTGTTTGAGAGGCTTCGAGGTATGCAATGTAATAGCTTAACTATTTTTACATGCAGAATACGCCCGTGTACAGATAGTAGCCCCTGAGGCTCTGGTCGGCTTCCACAGGGAGGCGATCAGAGGTTGAAAAAGATATGCTCAGGAAGTAACCTAATTAATTTGAACACGGGACGTTACATCCATGGCGACCGCCCAAGCTATGGAAGTTGCAGATGTAAAGCAGAAACTTGAGTTAGCGGATGAAGACATCACTCCTGCTAACAGGCGGCTCCATGAGGCACAAGGTATGTGTTGGGGAAACTTGTTTATGCATGTATAATAGTATGAGAACGAGGCTGAAAATCATATACTGTGACATGCATAACTGTAGATGGTGCTGCCGCGGTTGAGACCCTTTGGGCTGAACTTGCCCAGGCCAAGGAGCGGGCCAGAGTGAGCGACGTGACTGCCAAGAAAGGCAGCTGCAGATTTAAAGGCCGAACAGGCCACTCAGCGCCAGTGCCAGGAGAGAATATCTACCATGCATGGACCGGGAGCTGAAGGATGCCACTAGCAGGTGCAAATCTCTCGAGGAGGATAACAAAGCCAAGGCAGCCAAACTCGACAAGGCCTTACTAGAGGCGAAAGAAGCGTGATCCGAATCTAGAGCAGATCGGGAGGAGATCCGACAAGCTGGGGAGATAGCGGTTGTTAAGCCCTTTCTTTTGCAGACTAAGTTCGGTGACCCAAGGTATGCTCTGCTTAAGCAAATGTGGAGTTCTCCAGACGCGTTCTTGGATCTGCCGAACAGTGTTTCCGACGCGGCGCAGTTCTTCCAAGCATAGGAAGGACGTGTTGCAGAGAGGCTTTTCTGGTCGCAATTCAACGTGGCAAGGCGTCCGTTGCTGAACGAACAGATGGCCCAGTGGGCCAAGCTACACAAGATGTCCGGAGCTGCCATGAAGGACGTCGTGGTTCGGCTATGGCCAGCCGAACCCGTTCCGAGCAGCTATTTCGGTTTGGTGCAGTGTCGGTGTACAAAAAGGGGGGGTACACTTTTTCTACCCCTATGACTGTGCACGGGCAGTCTGAGCCACGGGCGCTACCGCAGCGAGCCCGGCAAGGGAGGTAGAACCAAGGTAAGGCCGAACCCAAAGAGGAGCAGAACGATGCAAAGACCAAGACCACAAAGAGCAAAGGGGACGAAGCGGGCCCCCCCGGCAAGATCCTTCCTGGGAAGCGGTTTTGCAAACCCGGCAAGACCCTTGCCATGGCAGCTCGCCCCACACCTACAGAGCGGGTCACCCTTGAGTCCACTGCCCCCGTGGGGCAAGGATTCGGGAGGCATCCCCGTGGTGGTATGCAGATCTTTCTGAAGACATTCAAGATCAGATGCACACTTTAGAAGACGATGGTCCTTGGCGACATCCCAACCAAGGAAAACCACAAGGCCCCCTGCAAGAGCCTTGCCGGGGATGGCAGCAGGCGCCACGGCAAGACCCTTGTCGGGGCCGCGGCAAGGGCCTTGCCAAGGACATCCACGGGGCCACCATCGGACCCGCGCCAGTCATGCCTGCACCATCGTTCGCATGCAGCTGCCGACCCAACCAGCTGGGCAGGCACCTGCGTGGCGGCATGCAGATCCTCGTGGAGACCCACCGCTGTGCCACCTCAGCTGCCTGCCCGCCTACATGGCATCGCAGGCACCGCTGGCCAGGGCGCGTGTCGACGCAGGAGAGAGTGGCGACGGACGAGACAGGGCTCTCCCCCGCCCCCGATAAAGCAAGGACACCTAAGCAAGGCGCATTGAATGCACCTTGTCATGTAATGCGAGGGATAACCTCGCACACTATAACCTTTCCACCTCCTGTGTGCCACTGTGGCAGCCCCTTTCCCTATAAAAGGAGGCCCCAGGCGACCAGGCAGAGGATTCGGCTTTTTGGAGCTCCTCACGCCCCATAGCTAGCTCAAGAACACAAACATATAATCCACCAAAGCAGGAGTAGGGTTTTATGCATCTTCGCGGGCCGAACCTGGGTAAAGGAATCATGTATTGCCTGTTCAATCCGCTCTTCTCACGGCCCCCGCGCCCCGCAACCGCAGAAAGGGATTCTCGTGATCCCATAGGTGTCGTTTCCCACCGACATCTTTGGCGCGCCAGGCAGGGGTTGTGCAGTTGTGAGAATCGGCTTTAGAAGTTAGTTCGACGCTTCTTCATCGTCATGGCGCCCAAGAAGAAGAAGACGGTGGCGGTTGGCCCGTCGGACGCCGGGCATCCCGTTCCGACACGGGCGAGCAGTGGACCGGTGGCTGAAAGGACCCGGGGCGCTGTTCGCGAACACCAACACCGTCCCAGCAGCCGGAGTTTGGGAGGCGGCGATGTTCGTTCGCCCGGTAACGGGCCGCACACCGCCAAATCCAAAGACGGAGCTGGGCCGTTCGTAGGTGGCGCGGGACCTTCCGAGGTCGCTGCTGCCCCGCCCGCTGGCGGCGCGAGGGCCTCCAGGACTCCCTCTCCGGCGCCGACGGCGCATTCCTCTCAAGCGGCACACGGCGAGCGACGTGATCATCCCGAAGACCCCAGGCGTCGCGGCGGGAAAAGGCCCGAGCGCCATTCCCGGGATGTAGAAGACCTGCCCGCTCGCCGAGGCACTGGTGAAGATGGCGTGCGACCGCGCGGTCGTGATAGAGCTCCTTCTGACATGGTCAGAAGTCGAAGCGCGTCGCGATCCGTGCAGGTTTCGCTGCCACCGACGCCAGCAGAAGCCCTGGCGCGCCCAGTTGCTCCTCGACTTTCCTCCCACTACGGGGAAACTCGACGAATGGAGAGCCACTATCCGAAGCCTTGTTTCGGTGGCCAACAAAGATGAGCCGACCCCGACGGAGCCCCCGGGTCGACGTTCCGACAGAGTCCCGCGTACCAGTGGCAGGAAGGCTGGCGGCGCCGCGACCACGGTGCACTCGCCTCCTCCTCGCCCGGTGCCACGGACACCTACCCGTCGCGACGTTGCGGGCGACGAAATCTCCATAGCGTCGTCCGACCCGCGGACCCACCAGGACCAACTCCAGGTCCTCCGGGATCGGGAACATGAAGACGCTCGGACCACCATCGAGCGCTGGCGCGGAGCCCGCCACCAGTCAGATAGGCGAGCGGGCCCTGCTGTGGACCACCCGGCACCGGAGAGCCATGGGGGCCTGCCTTACGAGGTAGGCTGCCCGGCATTTACCCGTGAGCTGCGGCAGTTCCAGTGGCCCACTCACCGCACTTTCAAACCTGACGTGGGCGAGAAGTACGGCGGCAAGACCCACCCATCCGAGTTCCTCAGCATCTACACCATGGCGATGCAGGCTGTCGGAGCTCGTGACGATAAGGTGCTTGCAAATTACTTCCCGTTGGCTCTTAAACCTAACGCCATGTCATGGTTGATGCACTTGCCGGTAGAGTCCATTTCCTCCTGGTCGGATTTGTGCCATGAGTTCGTGGGCGCCTTCATTGGCGGTCACCAAGCTCATGGCCAAGCGAGTGATCTCCACGTCATTCCCCAGAAGGGAGGTAAGAGTCTCCGCAAGTACATACAGAGGTTCAGCCGGGTATAGTACAATATTCCAGATGTTCACCCCGCCGCCATCATCAGCGCGTTCCGTCAGAATGTTCGGAACCGCAAGATGCGCGAAGAGCTGGCGATGAACAAGGTGAAAGATGTCGCGGAGCTCTATGTTCTTGCGGACAAATGTGCCCGGGCCGAAGAGGGGAGGAAGTACCCCGGCGAAGATGCCGGCTTGGAAACCGACTCCTCTGAAGAGGACACCGCCGCCCCGGCGATGAAAGGCCGGCGCCGCAACAGGAAGCGCAAAGGGAAAGCTGTGCTTGCCGTCGAGGGGTCTGACGACACCGACTACAACAAGAAGACCAAGGCAGGCGACCCCAGCAAGGAAATTGCCGGATGTGTGTCCTGCTAGGCCTTGGCGGTTGCCGAGAAGCCAGGCAACTCCGACAAGCGATACTGCAAGATCCATCGCACCAAAGGCCATGCTCTCCAAGACTGCCGGCAGGTTGAGCTCCTCGCTGAGAAGCTAAGGGCTGAATACGAGAGGCGGGACAAGGAGAAGGGCCAAGACGGTGCTGAGTGATCCGACAAGAAACGCGACGGCCAGGCGGGCCGTCGCAGCAAGGATTAGCAACAAGAGAGGCCCGCTCGGGGCCTTGACAGAAAGCCAGAAGAAGACGATCACGAAGAGGACGACGAGTCCGGTGACCAAGAGTTTCATTAAGCTACAGAGGCCATGTGCGTTGACGGTGGCGCTTCGCTGCATGCCTCTTGGCGCCGGCTTAAACAGTGGGCGCGAGAAATTACAGCAGCAGAGCCGTCGTTTGATGCCCAGAGGCCGCTGAAGTTGTCCAGCACACCTATCATTTTTGACTCTGAGGATCACCCTGATCGCGCTACTGCGGTCGGGTGCTTGCCGTTGTTGGTTTCACCAACAATACGCAACCTCAAGGTGACAAAAATGTTAGTAGATGGCGGGGCCGGTCTGAACTTGATCTCGCCTGCCGTGATCGAGAAGCTGCAGATCCCTGATGGAGACCTCGAAGAAACGGGCACGTTTCAAGGGGTCAGCCCGGGGAGAAGCCAACCCAAGGGTAAGGTCACGTTGCCCGTAACTTTTGGGAGCGACCTGAACTTCAGGACGGAGAGGATTGTGTTTGATGTTGCCAAGATCCCCTTGCCCTACAACGGGATCCTTGGCCGCCCAGCACTGGCCAAGTTCATGGCGGTGTCGCACTACGCCTACAATACCCTCAAGATGCCAGGGCCCGTGACGGTCATCACCATCCCCTCCTACAAGAAGGATGCACTGATCTGCGCTGATCAAATGTACCAGCAAGCAGTCGCAGTAGCTGCCGCCGCTGGGGCACTCGCTCCTGCTGCCGGGACCCCAGGGGGGGAGAAAGAAGAAGAAGGCCGGTGAGACCTCGGACACCCACTCCGGCAAGCGCACCTCTTCGGAGTGTAGCGCTGCCGTCGAGGACGTGCCAGAGAGCTCCGCCGACAGAAGCAAGAAGTCCAGGGCCACGCCGCCGGGAACCAAGAAGGTTTCCGTCAACAAGGACGGCACAGGAGGAGCTTTCACCATAAGCTCCACCCTTGACGACAAATAAGAAGACACGCTCGTCACCTTCCTGCGGGCGAATGTCGATGTGTATGCATGGCAAGCTTCTGACATCCCCGGCGTTCCCAGGGAGGTGATTGAGCACCACCTTGCTGTCTGTCCTCATGCGCGGCCCGTCAAGCAGAAGGTCAGAAAGCAAGCTTTGGAACGACAAGAGTTTATCACAGAAGAAATCCGGAAACTGGAGGCAGCGGGTTTGGTAAGAGGAGTGCCCCATTCGACATGGTTGGCCAGTCCATTCGTAGTGCACAAGGCAAATGGGAAGTGGAGGCTGTGTATTGATTACACAGATATCAATAAGGCTTGTCCTAAAGACCCCTTCCCGTTGCCGCGCATCGACCAGATTGTTGACTCCACGGCTGGGTGTGATCTGTTGTCATTCCTCGATGCCTACTCCGGCTACCACCAGATCTTCATGACGAAAGAAGACAAAGAGAAAACAACATTCATCAACCCATGTGGTACGTATTGTTTCATACGGATGCCTTTCTGGTTGAAGAGTGCTGGATCGACGTTTGCGAGGGCGGTCCAGATTGGTTTTGAGCCCCAGCTCCATAGAAATATGGAGGCTTATATGGACGACATAGTGGTCAAAACCAAGGACAGGGCCACCCTGATATGAGATTTGCGGGAGACATTTGCAAATCTGCACAAGATCAACCTCAAGCTGAACCCTGAGAAGTGCGTCTTTGGCGTCCCGTCCAGCAAGCTTCTCGGGTTCTTTGTGTCGCAGCGGGGGATAGAGGCCAACCCGCACAAGATCAAATCTATAGAGCAGATTGAAGCACCCAAGCGAATCAAGGATGTGCGCCGGCTTGCTGGTTGCATCGCTGCCCTGGGCAGGTTCATATCCAAGTCCGCCGAGCGCGCCCTTCCCTTTTTCAAGATCCTGAAAAAGGCGAGGCCGGTGGAGTGGACACTAGAAGCCGAAGCGGCATTGCAAGATTTGAAGAAGTACCTCTCCTTCGCACCAACACTAGTTGCGCCCAGGCCCCAGGAGCCGTTGCTGCTATACTTAGCGGCAACGAACCAGGTGGTCAGTGCCGCACTAGTGGCGCAGAGGAAGGTCGATGACGAGGTAATGGCAGCAACAGAGCCCGACGCCACCAGTGCGGACGCGACACAGTTGGTCGAGGTGCCGCCAAAGAAGAAGGTGATGCAGCGCCCGGTCTACTTCGGTAGCTCCCTCTTGCAGGGGGCTAGGTCGAGGTACTCCGGTGTGCAGAAACTGCTCTTCGGCCTCCTCATGGCCTCGAGGAAGCTGCGTCACTACTTCCAGGCCCACGAGATCACTGTCGTCACTCGCCTCCCTCTGCAGCGGATATTGCACAACCCAGATGCGACGGGGAGGATTGTGGAATGGGCACTGGAGCTGTCCAGCTTTGGCCTCAAGTTTGAAAGTACTTCAACGATCCATAGCCGAGTCCTGGTGGAGTTCATTGCAGAATGGACCGCCACACCTGACGAAGAAGCCCAAGAGAGTGCTCTCCCCGGCAAGGAGGCAAGTTGCGATTGGATTATGTACTTTGATGGGGCTTGCTCCCTCCAGGGTGCCGGGGCTGGCGTACTGCTCGTCTCCCCCACCGGAGAGCACCTCAAGTACGTGATCCAAATGCACTTCCCCAGGGAGGCGTCAACAAACAACACGGCGGAATACGAAGGGCTGCTTGCCGGTCTTAGGATCGCGGCGGACCTCGGAATCAAAAAGCTCATCGTCAGGGCGACTCGCAGCTTGTTGTCAAGCAAGTCAATAAGGATTACCAGAGCCCGTTGATGAAGGCCTACGTTGATGAAGTGAGAAAGCTGGAAGAGTGTTTCGACGGTATCCAGGCTGAATACGTTCCCCGAACGGAGAACGATATCCCCGATTACCTGTCGAAGCGCGCTGCCCTCAAGCTACCTGTGGAACCAGGTACCTTTGTGCTCCAGCTAACTCAGCCATCCGTTGATCCATCAACAAAGCAGAACAAGAGAAGGAAATCAGGACCCGGCAAGTACTTTCCCGCCGAGCTCCCCGGAGCCGCCGGCAAGGATGTTGTCGAGGACACTGAACCCGCCACGGGACAGCTAGCTCCGACAGGACGCCAAGCTCTTGCCGTCGAGACAGCCGCCCCTATAGCGGAGGAAATGCCTTTAGTCCTCGCCGTCGAGCCTCAGGCTCCAGCGTGGGCACAACATACCGTCCGATTCCTCCAGACAGGGGAGCTTCCTGAGGAGCAGGAAGAAGCGGAAAAAGTAGCCCGTCGCTCTGCCATGTACTAGTTCGTCGATGACGTCCTGTATAGGAAGAGATCGAACGGTGTGAAATTGAAGTGCATCCCTCGAGAGGAAGGACTGGAGCTGTTGGCGGAGATACATGGAGGCATATGTGGATCCCACATTGGGTCGAGAGCCCTTGCCGGTAAGGCGTTCCGGCAAGGTTTCTTCTGGCCCACCGCCCTCCAGGATGCAACGACACTCGTCACCAGGTGTGAGGCGTGTCAGTTCCATTCAAGAAAGCTTCATCAACCTGCTCAAGCCCTTCAAACCATTCCTCTCTCCTGGCCCTTCTCAGCCTGGGGGCTCGACATACTGGGCCCTTTCCCCCGCCCTGTCGGGGGCTTTGAGTACTTGTACGTAGCCATCGACAAGTTCATAAAGTGGCCAGAAGTGGAGGCAGTGAGGAAGGTCACAGCTCAGTCAGCCGTCAAGTTCTTCAAGGGGCTAGTGTGCCGTTACGGTGTACCCAACCGGATCATCACCGGCAACGGTATGCAGTTCACAAGCCGCACCTTCATGCGATATACTCAGGACCTCGGCAGCAAAGTCTATTTCGCTTCCGTCGCTCACCCGCGGAGCAACGGGCAAGCTGAGAGCGCAAATGCTGAAGTATTGCGAGGCTTAAGGACTAAGACCTTTGACAGACTGCACAAGAGCGGAAGGTGCTGGATTGATGAGTTGCTGACGGTTCTTTGGTCAATCAGGACGACACCAAATCGAGCCACCGGCAGACACCCTTTTCCCTGGTATACGGGGCAGAAGCAGTTATCCCCACTGAACTCATATACGGCTCACCTCGAGTGCTCGCTTATGATGAGCTTGAGCAAGAGCAACTGCGGCAAGACGACGCACTGCTCCTTGAGGAAGATCGTCTTCGGGCGGCGGTGAGAGCAGCACGCTACCAGCAAGCCTTGCGCCGCTACCATAGCCGCAAGGTTCATGCCCGGAGCCTTGAGGAAGGCGACCTTGTTCTTCGGCGCGTTCAATTGGCCAAGAATTCCAACAAGTTGACGCCAAAGTGGGAACGCCCTTATCGAGTAATACGAGTCACCAGGCCCGGTGCAGTCTGCCTGGAGACCGAAGATACCATTCCGGTGAGCAACTCCTGGAACATCGAGCATCTTCGCAAGTTTTACCCATAAGGTGCGGCTTGTCGGGCCTCCTGGCAAGCCACCTTTTGTACAAGCATTGCTGATGATGCATGTAACCCTTTGTACAAAGCCAGGCGCAGACCCTGAGCATAAATGAAGCGCTGGCGCCCTAAAGTTATAGCATGCATGCTAGATCGAGTCTCGTCCTTGGTTAGGGTTGATAGTGCTTAGCGGCGGCTAACCCCTAGCTTAGAGGTCGAGTGTGCGTCTCTTTGCCGTTCATTTGTCTCCTTTGGTTCGTAGGGCTCGGATATCCTTGCCGGATCACTTGAGGATGAAAAAAAGAGAAGAGGGACGGACCAACCAGTGTTGCCGGGGGCTGCAAGTACAAAGATTCACCCACGGCGAACCAGAGTTGCCGACGGCTGCAGTTTCAGATAATTTCTTCGTCCCTTATCATGCATTCTCTTATGGACTGAGGTATGTGAAACCTCGTTTCTTCCTAAAGCTACCGTGCTCCCCTAACTCTAGGCCCTAGTCACGGCAGCGAAGGGAAGAAACGAGGAGCCTGAACCCGCCTCATCCCTGCCTCCGCCGAAAGCGTGAGAAAGGTCGAGCGACGTGGGAAGACGGCGGGGCCTGCTGCCGGGCAAGGAAATGTCTATCTTAAAGATATCAAGGATTTACCCCATGACGTGGGTTCCACCCGCAAGACAAGTGACCCGGCAAGCATCCCTTTTTCATTAAAAACATTCCACTCAGGTACAGTTCATGGAGAATGAAAAACATGAATGATGGGATTACAAGCTTTAAATTCAGCTAAGGCCCGAAGGCTTACAAACTAAAAAGAGATAAGGTGCCCGTAATCCCTTTCCTGTCCCTCTCTTCAGGAGGCAGATCAAGGAGGCGAGAAGGGCAAAAGGGACGCCTAGACAAGCTACGGGTGACAGAAGACACCAAGAGAACGTCTCGGTGGTCGTCCAAAGGCTGGATGGTGATGGCAGCGCCGGAGGCAGAGCTCGAAGACGAGGCGGCAGGACGTCAGCACGCGTCGAAGGCGTCGTGCCCACGTACTCCAAGTTGACAGCCTTGCCGCCCGCCCTCTTCCTCTTCCACAGCCTCCCAATGCCAGCCGCCCAAGGAGACGACCCCGAGAAGTTCAAGGAGTCTGCGACACGGACGATGGGGTCGCCGGTGCCGCACGGAGCGGCGCCCGACACCTAGTCGGACCCGTCATCCTGCCGCCTGCTACCCTCGTCATCGCTGCCGCTGTCCTCCTCGTCACTCCCGCTCGAGGAGGAGTCTTCGCTATCGGAGGAGCTCTCCACGCAGCACCTTGCCCGAGTCCCAAAGCACCCGAAGACCTTGACGGAGAGGAGACCGCCCTCCATCAGCTTAAAATGGAGGGTGAGACCCTCCGTCAGGCGGTGGATACGGGCGAACGTCTTCCACCCTCGACCAAGATACATCACATTAGGGGCTGGGAAGTCGACGCGGACTCGCGTACCGCTGATTCCACAGCCCCTCATGTGCAGCCTCAGTGTCTCAGGCGGGTCCAGCTCCATCTCGCTCGCGAATGGATTCGGGAGACGAAGACGACGGCGAGGCGGCCGCCGCAGCCTGACGAAGAACTCACAAGGGTCATCCCCAACGTGGCCCTCCATGGGGAGAGGAGCTGCTGGTGGAGACGAAGCCGGCGCGCCGCCCCGTCCTCCTCTTCCCCGAGCGCCTCGGCCTCGCCCTTTCCCCCTTCCTCTCGCGGCTGGCTCTGCCACCGCAGGTGCAGGAGAAGGAGGGACGCGTTGTCGAGCAGCAACCCTCGTCGCCACCGTCGAAGGACCAGGGTTCTCTTTCTCCATGGCGAATGAGATGGAGGGGAGCAGAAGCTGAAGAAGTAAGATGGAGGAATGCAGGGCACCGACCCCCCCCCCCCGCTCTTTATAAAGGAGCAGGGTGGGGGCTCGACCGCCCCATTCCGCCAATGAAGACGCGAATGGCGCAGGAGACCGCGGCCGATCCGCCGCCCCAACCCGCGACGGCCCGGCTTCCCGCCTCCACCAACTGCCACCCCAGGCGCATGAGCGCCACGTGGCGAATGTGCAGGACCGAGGCGACGGGTGAGGTGACTTCTCCCAGCCCCGTGATTAAAGGGAGTGGGCGCCTTGAAAGACCACGCCTCGGCCCCGTCCAGTGAATGGGTCGTGCCTCCACGCCTCCCTCCGTTTATGGGGAAGACGCGAGCCGCCCCCTTTTACTACGACGTGACGCATGCGCGCAGAGGTCAGCCTCACGCATGGCGCCCACGTCACGCCCGCCTCCCCACGCCGCGCCACGCGCGGGAAAGCGTGGGTGGCGCAGCACGCGAAGAAACTTACCGCGGTAAAAACCACCCTGCCTGCCCGCGCACTATTCTTGGGCCTGGCCCAACAACGCGTAGCGCTTATGTGTGGCCCAGGCCCGGGGGCTCCTATCGGTGTACAAAAAGGGGAGGTACACTTTTTGTACCCCTATGACTGTGCACGGGCAGTATGAGCCACGGGCGCCGCCGCACCGAGCCCGGCAAGGGTGGTAGAACCAAGGTAAGGCCGAAGCCAAAGAGGAGCAGAACGACGCCAAGACCAAGACCACAAAGAGCAAAGGGGACGAAGCGGGCACCCCAGCAAGATCCTTGCCGGGAGGCGGTTTTTGCAAACCCGACAAGACCCTTGCCGTGGCAGCTCGCCCCACACCTACGGAGCGGGTCACCCTTGAGTCCACTGCCCCCGTGGGGCAAGGATTCGGGAGGCATCGCCGTGGTGGTATGCAGATCTTTGTGAAGACATTCAAGATCAGATGCACACTTTAGAAGACGATGGTCCTTGGCGAGATCCCAGCCAAGGAAAACCACAAGGCCCCCAGCTAGAGCCTTGCCGAGGATGGCAGCAGGCGCCACGGCAAGACCCTTGTCGGGACCCCGGCAAGACCCTTGCCGGGGCCGCGGCAAGGCCCTTGCCAAGGATACCCACGGGGCCACCATGGGACCTGCGCCAGTGACGCCTCAACCACCGTTCGCATGCAGCTGCCGACCCAACCAGCTGGGCAGGCACCTGCGTGGCGGCATGCAGATCCTCATGGAGACCAACCGCTGCGCCACCTCAGCTGCCTGCCCGCCTACATGGCATCGCAGGCACCGCTGGCCAGGGCGCGTGCCGACGTGGGAGAGAGCGGCGACGGACGAGACAGGGCTCTCCCCCGCCCCCGATAAAGCAAGGACACCTAAGCAAGGCGCATTGAATGCACCTGGTCATGTAATGCGAGGGATAACCTCGCATCACTGTACCCTTTCCACCTCCTGTGTGCCACTGTGGCAGCCCCTTTCCCTATAAAAGGAGGCCCCAGGCGTCCAGGAAGAGGATTCGGCTTTTTGGAGCTCCTCACGCCCCATAGCTAGCTCAAGAACACAAACATATAATCCACCAAAGCAGGAGTAGGGTTTTACGTATCTTCGCGGCCCGAACCTGGGTAAAGGAATCGTGTACTGCCTGCTTGATCCGCTCTTCTCACGGCCCCCGCGCCCCGCAACCGCAGAAAGGGATTATCGTGATCCCATAGGTTTCGATTCCCACCGACATGCAGTGGCTTGTCGATGCAGTGCCGCGTATTGACGTCGTCAAGCGGTCGGTGTGAATAGAAGGTGCCCGGATGGCCTTCGCCCGCATCAAGATGTACTGGGCAAAGATGAAGGACACCAATGTTGCAACCAAGGGTCCGCCTGGAGGCAAGGACCACCGCACGCCGGAGCATTATTTGGAGGACGTCCTATAGGGTGCCCGCTTGATAGAGGTCAGTGCTTGAAGGATATTATATTTGAATAAATGTACCAGAATTGTGAAAACAATATTATGATACGTTAAAGCTGTGTTATATACCTTTGCCATTATTTCCTCCTGTGCGGACGTTTCTTATAACCTGAAAGTTTGTCAGTCGTCTGCTTCGGCCCCCTCGCATATAATACGGGGGTGTTCGGAATAGCACCTAATCACTCTTAACCCAACGTCTTGGTCCAGAATGGAGGTGTCAGTGCGGCGAACTAGGCAATCAGACTATAGGGCTTTAACACCTTCACTTAGCCATAGGAGTTTTACGGGGGGTCTACCATGTAGCCCCTAGTATGTACGCAGTTATCTGAATACGGTCGCACTACATAGGTGACCAGAAAAATGGTCCTTCGTGTAATACGGAAGAAATCACAAAAGATTCTGATAAGTCACCGAGTGGATGACCAGCTCTCGTCACATCATGACAGTCAGTTTTCGGCTTTCTCTACTAAGGTGTTTGACCAGGTGAACCGGAAACACAATCACAGTAGTTCTCCCTTTTCTACCCTAGCTGATAAGACGGAACGTAGGGTAGCAAGCACAGGAGCCGAGCAACCCAACTATTGACCAAATACATGATTCGGAGTTGATCCATATAATTCCAAACTCATGACGCAGAAGTATGCTATGGAGCTGTTCGAACTTTTTTGGCAACCCATATGTTGTTGTATTAAGCCCTTGCCAATTTGTGTTGAGGTGTCTGCATGAAACAACCGAAGAAGCAAGGTATGTTTGTATGCGGAAAAGAAAATACTGAAGACGGATTATATTCACTAAAATCTGATTGACACGTCGAACGTAATCTTACAGATTATGAAACCACCACCCAGGCCATTTTACGTGCCAGGGGTCAAGGGCTGAGGAAAAAGGCTCTATACAGGTTTCAAATAGAGTTTTTGGTCTACAAAAAATCTTTTGGACCTCCTGTCGCACGTCTATGTTGCGTATGCTTCCATGAAAGGGCTTCCTTAAATGGAGCAATCCCCGGTTATTTGTAGGAAAGTCGGGCTCATAAGAGTCCTTTTAGGTCCTTAGGACGGACAGGTATTGATTCACCTGTGGCAAAAAGATAAGAAAATAGATAGAAAAGAGAAAAGGCTAAAGTCCGGACGAACCGCTTTGTAGGCATGTCCGTATTGTGCCTCCGTCGATGACCAAGGTATTTTGAGTATGAACTCCGCGGGTATAAGACGCGAAGGATGGAGGCGGAGCTGCTAATCCAGCTCTAAAATTGACCGGTCCTATGTAGTAGAGGCCGGCGGTTTAATGACCGATGAGATATGCGGCTTGAGGAGGCTGCTTTGTACTTCGGTTGTGATTGACATAGTGTGCCCCTCGGTGCGGAGGGAGCGTTTCGTGTTTCCGTTGATCGTGATGGTGCCACATGGACTGGGCATCTTATGCTTTAGATAGGCGTAGTTTGGGACCGCATTGAAACGAGCAAAAGTGGTCCGCCCAAGAAGTGCGTGGTAGCCAATGCGGAACTGGACAATATCAAAGATCAAGTCTTCGTGTCGGAAGTTCTCCAGTGAATCGAAGACGACTTCTAGTGAGATTGAGCCTGTGCCGTGAGCTTCTATGACGGGTATTACTCCCTTGAAGGTAGTTGTGGTGGGCTTGATCCTTGAAGGGCCAATGCCCACTTTGCGGATAGTGTCTTGATAGAGTAAATTGAGGCTACTGCCACCGTCTATGAGGACTCACGTGAGATGGAATCCGTCGATAATTGGATCGAGGACCAGAGCTGACGAACCTCCGTGACGGATACTGGTTGGGTGGTCCTTGTGATCAAAACTAATCGAGCAGGCCGCCCATGGGTTGAATTTTGGGGCATCCGGCTTGATGGCGTGGTTGTCTCGTAGTTCATGTGTGCGCTCCCTTTCGGAGGTATGCATCACGTATATCATGTTTATTTTTTTTACTTCAAGGGGAAATTGCTTCTGTCCCCCGGTGCTCGGTAGGCGAGCCTTCTCTTCTTCACTGTAACTGGGCGGCCCCTTCCTTTGTGTTCGGCATTGATCTTGCCAGCTTGTTTGAAAACCCAACAATTTCTATTGGTATGGTTGGCGGGTTTGTCGGAGCTGCCATGGATCTGACAGGGTTGATCCAGTATCTTGTCTAGACTAGATGGGTCATCTCTGTTTGCCTTAAATGGCTTCTTCCGTTGACCAGTTTTTGGAGCCACTAAATCCGGCATTGACCATTATGTCTCGGGTTCCTGCATTATTGTTGTGACGCTTGTCTTTATTGCGTCGTGGCTTGCCATTGCCGTCCCTAATGTCGGAGGTGCCAGGATCGCTCGCGCTATTGCTTCTACGAGCGAGCCAGCTATCTTCTCCCGCACAAAAGCGGGCCATTAGTGCCGTAAGAGCTTCCACGGACTCTGGCTTTTCTTGGCTGAGGTGGCGGGCGAGCCACTCATCGCAGACGCTATGTTTAAAGGTTGCGAGTACTTCATCATCCGGGCAGTCGACAATTTGGTTCTTTTTCGTTAGGAACCTAGTCCAGAGTTTCCTGGCTAATTCTCTGGGATGCTGGATGATGTGACTGAGGTCATCGGCATCCGGAGGCCGGACATATGTACCTTGGAAATTGTCTCGAAAGGCGTCTTCCAAGTCTTCCCAGCTGCCAATGGAGTTCTCTGGGAGGCTGTTTAGCCAGCGCCGGGCTGGTCCCTTTAATTTTTGAGGGAGGTATTTAATGGCGTGGAGATCATCACCACGGGCCATGTGGATATGGAGAAGAAAATCCTCAATCCATACTGTAGGGTCAGTTGTTCCATCATATGATTCAATATTCATGGGTTTAAACCCCTCTGGGAATTCATGCTCCATTACTTCATCAGTGAAGCAGAGGGGGGTGCGGCGCCTCTATATCGGGCCAAGTCGCGACTAGCTCGGATGGAGTCCGTCTGCGGTTTTCTGCCCAGACGTGGTTATGCTTGTCACGTCCGGCTAGGTAGCCATCATCGCGCATCGGGGCATGCCCCCACGACCCATAGATCGATCTTGTCAGGACCCCGATCCTAAGCCACATCGATCTAGCATGTAACACATCATATCACTTTGCAGCCTCACGCACGGTATTCCCACGGGTGCCACCTTACCTGGCCCGGGACCGTTTGCGTCTTTTGGCTCACGTATATGATAGTGTCGCTAGCATCCATATGACAGAGAACCCGGGCCGACATGGCTAGTCGTGAACCCAAAGCGGCACTAACCCACGGGGACACGCATACATGAATCAACCTCGAGCATGTCGGTCAACAGCGTGTGAATCTGGGCTGTAGCAATGGGCTAACAGGACTCCGGTAACCCGGGCTGTAGCAGGCTAGGCAGGACTCCGGATGTCACCGCGTGACATTTCCCCGAAGGGACAGACACAGGAACGAAGTGAAACACATGCCGGCCAGTCAAGTGTCCTGAGCAGTAGTGCTGGGCTAGCAGGACTCCGGTGAACCGGGCTGTAGCGGACTACTATCGCTCCGGAAGCACTAGACTACATTTCCCCATATGAGAGGCTGCCAAGGATAAACAACTAGATAGTCGGATCCCACACATAGCAAGCATTTCAATCATACACACAATATGCCCGATATGTGTAAATACAACATGGCATCACAACATAACTCTACGACTCCAATATTTATTCATTAGGCTCCGAGGAGCGAGATATTACAAACATGGGTCTCATGACCCAACATACAGAGCATACAAGCAACAAGCACATGCGGAAGCTTAACTTGTCTGAGTACAGACAACTATAAATGAAGAAGGCTGAGAAGCCTGACTATCTAGTTGAGGTATCAAGCTAAACGTCGAAGTCCACGCGGAACTACTAGCGAGACTGACGTCTCTCTGCAAAAACATAAAATAGGCAAACGTGAGTACAAATGTACTCAGCAAGACTTACATCAGGACTAACTACATATGCATCAGTATCAAAAGGGGGGTGGTGGAGTTTGACTGCAGCAAGCCAGCTTTGACTCAGTGGCTAACCTGAACTACGACTGTAAGTAACTCTTTTGAGGTGGTGCACACGAGTCTACATATTCACCATATCAATACACCACTATGGATCCGCTCCCGTCTCCCTACGAGAAGGCCATCCATAGCACTCACGCTTATCTTGCGCATTTTAGAGTATCCACTATCACTTGTCTATGAACTATGCAAGCGGTCCAAGTTTCCATATCCGAGGAATCCGGCTATTCGAATAGATAATGATAACCCTGCAGGGGTGTACTTCTTCACACACGCTCTCGCCACTTATCGCCCTGTACACGTCATGTACCTCGGCAACCTTCAAGCGGAAGCCGGGCAAGGGAGTCGGCCATGACCTGACTAACCACACAAGTCTCTAGTCCAGGTTTATCGCCTATTCAGATTCCATCCGCAAGGAGATCCGGCCGGGGTGTCGCTCACGGCCGCAAACGATGTGTGCAGGGTTCCCAAGCCCACCTCGACGGGTAGATCTACGCCTGGTACACCGTGCCACGGTGCCTAGTTTGTCCCAAGCCCACTTGTACAGGGTACCACTTGGTAGACTACTAACACTTCCTACAAACACCAGAAACTAGTTGCAACTCCTGGACAGAGATCAGGTTGATTAATAAGTCGAGAGAGCTTGGAGTGCCCGGAGCTCAATGTGTGGTAGTAACTGTTCATGGATCACAAACACAGAACTCAGTTCCTGAGGACGGCTGCAATGAGACAACCCACCATGTACTCCTACATGGACTCTCACCGCTACCTTTACCAAATCGTGTTCACACACTTAGCTCTCAATAGTAGGACATGTTCACCACATTCCAATTCATTCCCGATGAATCAGACCCGACTCAACTCTAAGCAGTAGCAGGCATGACAACAAGCATGAATGAGTACGCACATCAGGGCTCAAACAACTCCTACTCATGCTAGTGGGTTTCATCTATTTACTGTGGCAATGACAGGTCATGCAGAGGAAAGGGGTTCAACTACCGCAGCATGTAACAGTTGAATCGTTGTTGTCCTAATACAGTAAAAGAGAGCAGAAGCGAGAGAGTGGGATTTTATCGGAATGAACAAGGGGGTTTTTCTTGCCTGGCACTTCTGAAGATATTATAGCTCTTCATCGGTGTCCTCCGACTCATCGTCGAAACCACGTCTATCGAGAGGGAACAAATACCGGCAACAGAGAAAGAAACACAATCAATGCAATGCACAATATGATGCATGATCATGACATGGAAAAATGAGTGTGTTGGGTAATGCAACTACAACCAGATGGGTTTGAGCTATTTTGAACCAAAGATTCAAAGTTCAAACACATTTGTGATCTTAAATAGTGCTTTATCATGTTTTGCACTAAACATCAAGTTAACTTGTTTAAACATGCATGAAACCAGTACAGATGGATAGATTGGATTTTTCTGATCATTTTTCATATATAACTTGTTTGATTTGGAGTTATGGTTGAATTACTATGAATTTTTGAAGTTTGCAACATTTTCTGGAATTTCCTATATAAAAATAAATCCAGAAAATGCTTTACTGCGTCAGCATGACCTAGGTGTGACGTCAGCAAGTCAACTGGGTCGGCCAGGTCAAACTGACCCATGGGACCCATACGTCAGTGTCTCGGAGCTGGGTTGGGTGGATGACATGTGGGACCAGTCAACGTTGACTTGACCAAGTCAAAGTTGACGCATGGGACCCGCAAGATTAGCACTAATCTAAACAGAACATTAAATTAAACTAAACATGCACTGGGCCCACATGGCAGTGGCTCTAGGGAGTTTTAGCAGGGTCATTAGCACTAATTAAGTGAGCGCCACGTCAGCTCGCCGGAGCTTGGCCGGCGGCGACCAAATACGCGGCGGGGTTTCACCGGAGTTGCTTGGGTTTCTCGTACGGGTCACCGTTTGGCGCACTAGGGACACCAGGAGGAAGCCCTCGCTCGGCCGCATCGAGCAGAGGCAGCAGCAGGGCGCAGGGTGGCCGGAGCTCGCCCGAGCAGAGCTCGCGGCGGCGCCGGAGTTCGGGCGGAGAGGAAAAGAGGGCTACGGTGCACGGCAGGGCGACGGAGTGCGTGCGTTAGGCTCCTGAGGACGCACTGAATGCGATGGTGCGCTCGGAAGCGTGCTTGCACGGCCGTAGCCACGACGGTGACATGGCCGGCGGCGAGGAGCGCTCGGGCTCGAAGGGGGCGGTGGCTAACGGACGGGAATGGAGGGGGTGAGCAAGGGGGAAGGCGCAGGAGCTCACAGCGGGTTCGATGAGGTGGTCAGCGAGCTCGGGGAAGCGTCGGAGCGGGCGCACGGTCGCCGGCGATCTCGGTGGCTCGCGGTTGAAGAAGACGGCGTTGAGGCGTTCGGCGGCGTCCGGCGTCGCTTGGCTTGGCGAGGAGGTCGAGGACGAGGTGGCCGAGCTACTGGGCACGACGAGGGGTCGAGGGGAGGCTCTGGGTGCGACAACGGCGAGCGGTGGCGACGAGCTCCGCTCGGCTGCGCGAGAGAGAGAGAGCAGAGGAGGGGGAAGGGTCCAGGGAGAGCGAGAGGGGTCGGGCGGGTTGCGTGGTGTCGGGGAAGACGTCCAGGGCGACGAGGGAACAGCCAGGCAGGCAGCTGCCGGCGTGGCACTCCGCGGCGCCGTGGCTAGCTTCTCCTCTGCCTTCTGGCAGGAGGAAGAAGACGCCCTTGCCCTCGGTGGGCCGGCCAGGTGGCTGGGCTGCCAGGTGGGCTGGGCCTGCTGGAGGAGCTGGGCCAGGTAAGCGGCGATAAGCTTTCTTCTGTCTTCTTTTTTTTATATCAGTTTTCTATTTTATTCCTCTGTTTTTGAATTAGTAGAAATACCAATCCATTACCAAAATTCCTGAAATAACTTGTGGGCACATTTTGAATTATTCCCAACAGCCCTCAAATCATTTCAGAATTATTTGAGCATTTAAAATAATTATAGCATTTAAACGCCCAAATTCAAATACCTTATGATTTAATCCAAAAATCCATAAATGACCTATAAATATGTTCATCATTTTTGGCACAGGTTTTCACCTTTATCAAAAATAATGAACTTTTCTAAAGGGCATTCTGGGTTCATTGAAAATATTTTTATTTTGATCCTAGTTGCATTTCATTTAGTGCTAGGGCTTGTCATCCCCATTTCAAATTTCAAAAAAATATAGACATGATGCATGGATGCTTATGAGACTAATTGCAATCAAATTCTAGGGCTGTGACAACTCACCCCCACTAAACAAGAATCTCGCCCCGAGATTCAAGACGTGAGGTAAGAAGACAAAGTGTACACCAATCTAACACGATCTCCATGGTCCAATTGCCATCTCGAAGTCATTGATTCATTGCTTCATATTGATCTTTGACGTCTTTGCTTTCGAGATCTTCATCTAACATAATGATGAAAGAAAGGATCTCTACAGGAATCTATCTTATTGAAAATCGAGCAACTCAAGATCAACTCATGGAGTGAGACGTAGGAACATCTCTTGAGTTGAGAAATTAAACACACATCAGGTGGATGGAAAGAAATAGATGACAGAGGTTCAAAGTAGCGAGGGAAATTGCCATGACTCCAAAACGGGGCACCTCAGGGAAGGTGACTCGAGGAACTATTCCCTTAAGTGGCAAAAGGAATTACTTTTGATTCAGAGATCAATGAAATTCTTTGTACCAGCCTAAGGCAATCACAAACGATCATGTGAACGAATTCGAAGGGATGGCATACCCATACCAGAATGGATGATGTGGACTACCTTGTTGAAGACAACGCAATAGATGACTCTTGCTTATCACCGGAAATGGATGGGACCATGACAAGACCACTTTTGAAAATGATCCTAAACAGTAATTGCTGAGGTGCAAGCTGGGAACAAAATGCAAATGCTGGGAATGATTCTGGTAACTGGGAATAACTCGATGAGGGTGATTCCACCGTTTGAATGGTTATAGCTTAATCGAGGAAACCAAGAGCACAAGAATCCCTAGGAAGCAACTTCTATAATAAGTCGCGCGAGATCCTCATGGAGAAGATGGTTAAATAGTTTAATCAAGATACTACAATGATAGATCTTCCGGCTAGGTGTGTCGGCCAGACATCAACCTTGTCGGGACCTACATAATAGATCTTGGAAAAGTTCCAACCATCATATCTGCCTGAGATTCAGATCTGGTTGGTAACAGAATATTTCAGACAGCCTGTCTGGAAAAGAAAGTTTGCAACACAAATCGATGAGATGACGTTGCGAGATTCTCGGGAAATGAACTACGATAGCAAGCTCCATAACATGAGCTGGTTCTGCTACAAACCTGTGAACATGCTGCCCAAGAAAAGCATGACCACGTAGTAGTCTTATAATAAAACACTACCAAGTTCTGGTCGGGAACCATCATTCGAGGATATTGGAATCTTGTGCATGAACTAGTATTCGCACAACAACTCCTTTTTCTCGAACAAATCAATCAGTGGCTTGATGTGCTAGGAACACATATAGAGTGGAGGCAGCCAACCTATCAAACCATAGAGTACTTCGCACATATGCATGACTAACTTGGGATGATTCCAAAGGAGGCAAAAACAATCTTGCTCGAACTCAGGGCAGCAACTTGCACCAAATGCATGTGAATCAAAGAAAGCCACTTCTTTCATCCAAGCATAAGCTTCATGAACGGAACACGAAGGCATTGCTTACAAAGTTTCCAACACTAGGTTGATGTTCAACATGAATCATGGGGGAGACAAAATGATGTTGATGGGCTCAATAGCAACTCATCGGAATTTCCATATCACTGGACTTCCACCATCATGTGAACACGGTGATAGAATTGGTCAGACCAAAAGATGTAATGGTGTATGCTCGAGGGATCAACCACGAGTAAGACAACATTATGAACATCGTTGGTTCTGATTTGACTTGATGATAGCCCATACTCAAGTCAAAGTTTTGACAAGGCAATAAATCCAACAACTGATCACGAGGACCAATCGACGGAGATATCATATTTCTTCAACACACACACAAGGATATCCCTTTGGAGTGAACTAAGCTGGACAAAGCTTTTATCTTCCAACTCTCCAAGTTGTTGTTTGGCTTAACCAACTAGCTCAGGGATATCCGACACAGATTCTTGGAGAAGGGGTGGTTTACAAGAAACCAACTAGATCACGAGCTCAACATAACAGTCAGGGAACAACCTGGTGATACTTCCGAGAAGATATTCGGAAAATCACGAACCACCGATATGTTGCTAAGCTCGAGAACAATCTTGCTTTTCAGGGCAAGATGATATGATCAAAAAGAGTGAGGGATTTACACAATCCTAACTCATTGATCAACGAGTGCACCAGAAATAAGGACTCGGTAGCACGATCAATCTTAGGATGATGATTTAATAACCAACATGCTAGGAATGAGAATATTGTCCATTAACTACCAAGCAACGAGGTTGCTAGGAGTATTGATTTCACACATCACGATTCAATTGTCGGCATTCCGGTTACAACAACATGGGAACCAAGGAAAGAACAATGATGGCAAGAAGTATCACTGCGTCAAAATTCATAAGAGATGGTGCAATTCCTATGATATTCTTGACATAAAGATGGTAATACTCCAGTGTAGAACAGAACAAAAACTGGATTGACATTTTAATCTGTGGAATACAACTACTTTGACCCTATCCTCGAAGTGGACAAGGTACTGGAGTTTGTTTCTCCTAGTCATTCCAGAATAGAATGGCTTGATAGACCACAAGAATAATAGGCATTGATGAACGAATGCACGCATACCCTTGACTATCAATTGATAGATGATGGTCGGATTATAGATGGAGAGGGCCAACTCAAAATACCATATAACTTTATGAGTTGTGGATGCATAGGTTAGTATGCCGAGCAAAGCTCAATGTTTCTTCCGGATAACCCATGCAGAAAGGTGGAACTGGCAGATTCACAATGTAGAATGAAGCACTCATCAAGAGCACTCTTATTGTGATCCTTTGGTTCAAAGGAACTCCTGCCAAAGATGGTTCATGGTATTAGGAAGAATGATATACCACGGACCTCGAGGACTATCACAAGGTTACTAATATCCTAAAGGAACTAGCAACACTATCAACATGAAGTAAGTAGGGTGAATCTCGAGTTCAAGAACCCAGGAATAGAATACCTACTAACTAATAGCATCATAGGATGCTTTCGAGAATGATGGCCAGAATCATCACACTAGAAATATAAAGCATGGCTAGATTATGGGTGGTTCTCTAAGATGCCTAGGTCATAATAATGGCTCCAACATATATGCCGAGGCAACGGAGTACCTTAACTTGACGATTTGTGTGGTTAATCTGGCCCAAAGGAACATCGAGAATGGAAAGAAGGGATTTGCAAATGCATCAGACTATTTAGAAACTGGGATGACTCGGACAACATAACGGTTGTAAATGCTCAAAAATGATTTGAGACAACCTGCAAAAATGGTGGCATAGCCACTCAACATCACAATATCAACGTTCTGAGGCCAGCTATGAACATATGGAAGTAGTAGGAACAGAACAGAGGCTTGAACTCAACAATCCTAGGCAACTACGGTTTAGTAACACGTCATCCTGATGGATAGATGAGAAGGCCTAGTTCTTAACCCCCGTAGAAGAGAATAGGATGACTCAGATCAGAAGGCCATAAGGTAAAGGAGTAAAAAGAGCCTTACGTTCCCTTCCACAATCAATTCCCTTACATAACTAAAGCATTTCTAGACAGAACTTCGACCAGTTTGGCTTGGTAATCCTACAGGCAGTCAGGCTCTGATACCAACGCTGTCAGGACCCCGATCCTAAGCCACATCGATCTAGCATGTAACACATCATATCACTTTGCGGCCTCACACACGGTATTCCCACGGGTGCCACCTTACCTGGCCTGGGACCGTTTGCGTCTTTTGGCTCACGTATATGATAGTGTCGCTAGCATCCATATGACAGAGAACCCGGGCCGACATGGCTAGTCGTGAACCCAAAGCGGCACTAACCCATGGGGACAGGCATACATGAATCAACCTCGAGCATGTCGGTCAACAGCGTGTGAATCTGGGCTGTAGCACTGGGCTAACAGGACTCCGGTAACCTGGGCTGTAGCAGGCTAGGCAGGACTCCGGATGTCACCGCGTGACATTTCCCCGAAGGGATAGACACATGAACGAAGTGAAACACATGCCGGCCATTCAAGTGTCCTGAGCAGTAGTGCTGGGCTAGCAGGACTCCGGTGAACCGGGCTATAGCGGACTACTATCGCTCCGGAAGCACTAGACTACATTTCCCCATATGACAGGCTGCCAAGGATAAACAACTAGATAGTCGGATCCCACACATAGCAAGCATTTCAATCATACACACAATATGCCCGATATGTGTAAATACAACATGGCATCACAACATAACTCTACGACTCCAATATTTATTCATTAGGCTCCGAGGAGCGAGATATTACAAACATGGGTCTCATGACCCAACATACAGAGCATACAAGCAACAAGCATATGCGAAAGCTTAACTTGTCTGAGTACAGACAACTACAAATGAAGAAGGCTGAGAAGCCTGACTATCTACCAGATCCTGCCGAGGGCACAGGATCGTAGCTGAGGTATCAAGCTAAACGTCGAAGTCCACGCGGAACTACTAGCGAGACTGACGTCTCTCTGCAAAAACATAAAATAGGCAAACGTGAGTACAAATGTACCCAGCAAGACTTACATCAGGACTAACTACATATGCATCACTATCAAAAGGGGGGTGGTGGAGTTTGACTGCAGCAAGCCAGCTTTGACTCAGTGGCTAACCTGAACTACGACTGCAAGTAACTCTTTTGAGGTGGCGCACACGAGTCCACATATTCACCATATCAATACACCACTATGGATCCGCTCCCGTCTCCCTACCAGAAGGCCATCCATAGCACTCACGCTTATCTTGCGCATTTTAGAGTATCCACTTTCACTTGTCTATGAACTATGCAAGGGGTCCAAGTTTCCATATCCGAGGAAACCGGCTATTCGAATAGATAATGATAACCCTGCAGGGGTGTACTTCTTCACACACGCTCTCGCCACTTATCGCCCTGTACACGTCATGTACCTCGGCAACCTTCAAGCGGAAGCCGGGCGAGGGAGTCGGCCACGACCTGACTAACCACACAAGTCTCTAGTCCAGGTTTATCGCCTATTCGGGTTCCATCCGCAAGGAGATCCGGCCGGGGTGTAGCTCACGGCCCCAAACGATGTGTGCAGGGTTCCCAAGCCCACCTCGACGGGTAGATCTATGCTTGGTACACCGTGCCACGGTGCCTAGTCTGTCCCAAGCCCACCTGTACAGGGTACCACTTGGTAGACTACTAACACTTCCTACAAACACCAGAAACTAGTTGCAACTCCTGGACAGAGATCAGGTTGATTAATAAGTCGAGAGAGCTTGGAGTGCCCGGAGCTCAATGTGTGGTAGTAACTGTTCATGGATCACAAACACAGAACTCAGTTCCTGAGGACGGCTACAATGAGACAACCCACCATGTACTCCTACATGGCCTCTCACCGCTACCTTTGCCAAATCGTGTTCACACACTTAGCTCTCAATAGTAGGACATGTTCACCACATTCCAATTCATTCCCGATGAATCAGACCCGACTCAACTCTAAGCAGTAGCAGGCATGACAACAAGCATGAATGAGTACGCACATCAGGGCTCAAACAACTCCTACTCATGCTAGTGGGTTTCATCTATTTACTGTGGCAATGACAGGTCATGCAGAGGAAAGGGGTTCAACTACCGCAGCATGTAACAGTTGAATGGTTGTTGTCCTAATACAGTAAAAGAGAGCAGAAGCGAGAGAGTGGGATTGTATCGGAATGAACAAGGGGGTTTTGCTTGCCTGGCACTTCTGAAGATACTATAGCTCTTCATCGGTGTCATCGGACTCATCGTCGAAACCACGTCTATCGAGAGGGAACAAATACCGGCAACAGAGAAAGAAACACAATCAATGCAATGCACAATATGATGCATGATCATGACATGGAAAAATGAGTGTGTTGGGCTAATGCAACTACAACCAGATGGGTTTGAGCTATTTTGAACCAAAGATTCAAAGTTCAAACACATTGGTGATCTTAAATAGTGCTTTATCATGTTTTGCACTAAACAGCAAGTTAACTTCTTTAAACATGCATTAAACCAGTACAGATGGATAGATTGGATTTTTCTGATCATTTTTCATATATAACTTGTTTGATTTGGAGTTATGGTTGAATTACTATGAATTTTTGAAGTTTGCAACATTTTCTGGAATTTCCTATATAAAAATAAATCCAGAAAATGCTTTACTGCGTCAGCATGACCTAGGTGTGACGTCAGCAAGTCAACTGGGTCGGCCAGGTCAAACTGACCCGTGGGACCCATACGTCAGTGTCTCAGAGCTGGGTTGGGTGGATGACATGTGGGACCAGTCAACGTTGACTTGACCAAGTCAAAGTTGACACGTGGGACCCGCAAGATTAGCACTAATCTAAACAGAACATTAAGTTAAACTAAACGTGCACCGGGCCCACATGGCAGTGGCTCTAGGGAGTTTTAGCAGGGTCATTAGCACTAATTAAGTCAGCGCCACGTCATCTCGCCGGAGCTTGGCCGGCGGCGACCAAATACGCTGCGGGGTTTCACCGGAGTTGCTCGGGTTTCTCGTACGGGTCATCGTTTGGCGCACTGGGGACACCAGGAGGAAGCCCTCGCTCGGCCGCATCGAGCAGAGGCAGCAGCAGGGCGCAGGGTGGCCGGAGCTCGCCCGAGCAGAGCTCGCGGCGGCGCCGGAGTTCGGGCGGAGAGGAAAAGAGGGCTACGGTGCACGGCAGGGCGACGGAGTGCGTGCGTTAGGCTCCTGAGGACGCACTGAATGCGGTGGTGCGCTCGGAAGCGTGCTTGCACGGCCGTAGCCACGACGGTGACATGGCCGGCGGCGAGGAGCGCTCGGGCTCGAAGGGGGCGGTGGCTAACGGACGAGAACGGAGGGGGTGAGCAAGGGGGAAGGTGCAGGAGCTCACAGCGGGTTCGATGAGGTGGTCAGCGAGCTCGGGGAAGCGTCGGAGCGGGCGCACGGTCGCCGGCGATCTCGGTGGCCCGCGGTTGAAGAAGACGGCGTTGAGGCGTTCGGTGGCGTCCGGCGTCGCTTGGCTTGGCGAGGATGTCGAGGACGAGGTGGCCGAGCTACTGGGCACGACGAGGGGTCAAGGGGGAGGCTATGGGTGCGACAACGGCGAGCGGTGGCGACGAGCTCCGCTCGGCTGCGCGAGAGAGAGAGAGCAGAGGAGGGGGAAAGGGTCCAGGGAGAGCGAGAGGGGTCGGGGGGGTTGCGTGGCGTCGCGGAAGACATCCAGGGCGACGAGGGAACAGCCAGGCAGGCAGCTGCCGGCGTGGCACTCCGCGGCGCCCTGGCTAGCTTCTCCTCTGCCTTCTGGCAGGAGGAAGAAGACGCCCTTGCCCTCGGTGGGCCGGCCAGGTGGCTGGGCTGCCAGGTGGGCTGGGCCTGCTGGAGGAGCTGGGCCAGGTAAGCGGCGGTAAGCTTTCTTCTGTCTTCTTTTTTTATTTCTGTTTTCTATTTTATTCCTGTGTTTTTGAATTAGTAGAAATACCAATTCATTACCAAAATTCCTGAAATAACTTGTGGGCACATTTTGAATTATTCCCAACAGCCCTCAAATCATTTCAGAATTATTTGAGCATTTAAAATAATTATAGCATTTAAATGCCCAAATTCAAATACCTTATGATTTAATCCAAAAATCCATAAATGACCTATAAATATGTTCATCATTTTTGGCACAGGTTTTCACCTTTATCAAAAATAATGAACTTTTCTAAAGGGCATTCTGGGTTCATTGAAAATATTTTTATTTTGATCCTAGTTGCATTTCATTTAGTGCTAGGGCTTGTCATCCCCATTTCAAATTTCAAACAAATATAGACATGATGCATGGATGCTTATGAGACTAATTGCAATCAAATTCTAGGGCTGTGACAGATCTGGTTTGACCTGCTCTATTTTCCAGGTCCTGCCGCAGGTCATATGTATATCCCCGAGCTATTGTGTCTCTATCCTTACGGCGAGGTAGTATGGGTTGTTGTTCGGCTTGAGTTGCCGTTTTGTCCCATCCACGTGGTGGTAGGTCAACCGCGTTACGCGCTGATGGTACGGGCTCTAGTGCCTTGTGATCGAATTGACGTAGCAGCTTACGCTTCGGGTAGCTTTTGGTTGGTCGTGCAAGGCCGTATTCCTCGGCTACCAGGACATTAGTCCATCTGTCGTGGAGAGTATCCCATTCGGCTTGAAGCCGTTGCTGCTTCCTTTTCAGGCTCCTCGCGGTTGCGATGAGCTTTTGCCTAAAGCGTTCTTGCTCAAGGGGATCCTCTGGCACGATGAAATCTTCATCACCTGGGCTTATGTCATTTACGGAGGGTGGCATGTAATTGTTGTCCTCCGAGTCCTCGCTTCCGACTGGCTCGTCAGGGTTACCCTGCCCCTCCTCCCTATCATCATGTTCGGGTGTTGGTTCGACGGGGGCATCTGGGTCTTCGGCGTTCTCCGGAGTGTTATTGTCTCCATTGCCGGTATTGCTTTCCTTACCACGGTGTGATTTTGAACGGTGTCGCTGATGTCACTTCTTTGGTGGTTTATCAGTTTTGTTGTCCTTGATTGGATCCTTACTGCCCTCACCGCCATCCTCTCTTGGTGTATCTACCATGCATCCGTCGAATGTGTAGGTGGCCGCCCAGCGTGTGGTATGCGGCGGGTTTTGGCTTTGTTCGTCTCTGGCATGAATGTCCATACCGTAGATGTCTTCGGAGTTACGGTCAAGCATGTCGGTAAGGTCCTCGACGGTGGCTATGAAGTGGGTGGTGGGTGGGACGTAAAATTCCCCGCTCTCAGCCCCTAGTCCAGGTTGGGTGTAGTTCGGACATTGCTCCTTTGTAATGACGAGGGATCGCATCAAGTCCACAGCCTCACTTAAAGGCGAGGTTTGGCCAGGGAGAAGAGAGTCCGTGGAGTACGGCGGGAAGGAGACTCCCTGGCCGAGCTCACACGATGCTGACTCCAAGGGTTCAGAGCCACTGTCCAGGGAGGAGCCCGGCTTCATGATGGTTGCCAGCGACACTACTTCTCCGGCTCTCCCGTACTGGGCTTAGTGGCCGCAGATAGTCCGGCGGGCTCAGGAATCCCGTCTTCGGACCTGGCGAGGCACTCTGGATCTAAGGCTAGAGCGGAGGTTGGGGTCATGAACCCTTGGAAGATCAAGTCTCCTCGGATATCAGCGACATAGTCCAGATTCCCAAAACTAATCTGGTGACCTGGGCGTAGCTGTCGATCTGCTCTAGATGGCCAAGCGAGTTGGCCCATAGTGCGAAGCCCCCGAATACGAAGATCTGGCCGGGGAGAAAAAGCTCCCCCAGGGCGGCATTGTTGTAGATGATGGATGGAGCCATTGAACCTTCTGGTGACGAACAGCGGATCTCTCTCAATGAAAGCACCAATGTCGGTGTCAAAACCGGCGGATCTCGGGTAGGGAGTCCAGAACTATGCGTCTAAAGTCGATGGTAACAGGAGACGGGGGACACGATGTTTACCCAGGTTTGGGCCCTCTTGATGGAGTAATACCCTACTTCGTGCTTGATTGATTTTGATGAATATGAGGATTACAAGAGTTGATCTACCACGAGATGGTGATGGATAAACCCTAGATGTCTAGCATGTATGATTCTGATTGCCTCTATGGACTAAACCCTCAGGTTTATATAGACACCATAGGGGCCTAGGGTGGTACAGAGTCGACTTACAAAGGAAGGAATCTTCATATCCGAACGCCAAGCTTGCCTTCCACGCAAAGGAGAGTCCCATCCGGACACGGGAGGAAGTCTTTTGTCTTGTATCTTCATGGCCCATCAGTCCGGCCCACGTCACATAACCCGGACGTCCGAGGACCCCTTAATCCAGGACTCCCTCACGCATGTCTATAACAAACTGATCTTTCTGTTTTGGGGGACAAGGCTCTAAAGTTTGAGCAGCACTAGATTTGCTGCCCTCACATAGGCAAAGGTGTCTAAAGATAACAAAATTGGGATCAACACAAATATGCTCCTTGGTTGTTTGCTCTTTGTTGCAACAGACTGTGCATAACCCATTTATACATCGGTAGATGCACATGGTGTTGGTGCATCCACTGTCCCATACAACTCTTTGGCTGTTGTTAATCTAGGGCCCTGTTTGGTTAAAAAGTCCTAGGAATTTTTTAGTCCCAACTAAAAAGTCCCTAGTCCCTACCTGTTTGGTTCTAGGGACTAAACATGGACTAGAGGTTATTAAATGACATGCTAAAATACCATGTTAGCCCTAGTAATAAACTAATAGAGATAAGGTGCGATGCGGGGCAGGGGCAACTGTTGGAAAAAGTCCCAAAAAGACTCTCCCTCGGGGTCTTCTTTCTTTAGTCCCAAATGCCCAGTTTTAGCCCCTAAAAGTCCCTCATGTTTGGTTTAGATGGGACTAAAAGGGACTTTTTTAGTCCCTACACCAAAAAGTCCCTGTATACAAACACTCTCTAATAATGCCGCTGGAAAATTGAAGCAATGCCATAGTTAAAAGCAAATTACATGTTTAACTAATTTTATTGTTAATATAATCTCTCTGTTAATATGAATCAATGCCACTGTTTGAGAAATGCTACTGTCTTGCTTTCTTTCCCATTTAGATAAGTTAGATGCTTCTTTTTGTGCGATTCTATGTCATCCACCGTTATTGACCAGTAGTTGTTTCCTTTGCACCTCTTTGTAGAAAGGGTTATCTACTTCACCTTGTTTCTATTGCGACATTTTGTTGCACTACACAAAACACTTCTGTTTTAAGAGTGATTTGTGTAGTACAAGCAAAATGTCACACCGACAACATAGCTTCATTGCTTGATCTTAGTGGAAATGCACAAGAGGAGATCTGACTTCCTATCCATGTTGGCAAATTTGTCTCAGATCTTCTTCTTGTGAGTTGTTTGAATTCCGCGTCATGAGAGGTCAGTATTAGGCTTCTTTCACATGATTGTGTAGTGTGATATCATATGTTGTGCTACTTATACGGTAATGTTGCTTGATTTTAGTGAACTGCACAAATGGAGACAAGACTTCCAATCTGTATGTGCACCGTAATATCCCTAATTGTTGGCCTGTATTTTGCTACTGTCATCAGAAAATTAATGTTGTTGTTTAGTGTTATACTTGTGCTCCCTAATTGACATGCCAAATCTTACATTGAAGGCGAAGCTTGTCTGTTATTGAACCAAGTGATGAAGGGGAAAAAAGAGGAAGAAAAAAAATCAACTCCCGGTGCTGTAGTGAAGCACTAGAACTGTGATGACACAAGTAATGATACAATTTTGCATCTTAATTTATTGCTATGGCTGGAACGAAAAATTGTTTTGCCACCGATTTGATGCCACTATTGATGTAATATGTAGTTATCTCTACTTGTGCAAATAGGGATCTTCTTTGAAGATAACATATATTTTAGTGGAACTGCACAAGAAGATGTTGGAAACATTAAACTAATCGAGGAATATATAGTAAGCATGGCAACCACAATAGATAACAACAAATGGTTCCGGAGAAGTGCTTCATCCGTTTGCTCTACACAATAAGCCTCCTGACAAAGGTTGGTACTGGCCCATGGATTTCATCCATATGATTGAGCTTTGTCATCTCTATTGGTGTTGTGCTATTGTTTAGATACTTTCATGAGAAAGTGTCCTCGAGAAGTGCTTCATCCGTGTTGTTTTAATTATTTCCTTTCCTTTTTTTCGAGCAAACATGGTGTTGGTGTACATAAAGAGGGGTACACTTTTTGTACCCCTATGACTGTGCACGGGCAGTCTGAGCCACGGGCGCCGCCGCACCGAGCCCGGCAAGGGAGGTAGAACCAAGGTAAGGCCGAAGCCAAAGAGGAGCAGAACAACGCCAAGACCAAGACCACAAAGAGCAAAGGGGACGAAGCGGGCCCTCCCGGCAAGATCCTTGCCGGGAGGCGGTGTCGTGGGAAATCTGCCTCCACGAACACCTATGGGGACCGAGCCCCTTTCTGGTACGGCGGGGGGCGGAGGTCGCGCGAAGAGCGGATCGAGGCGAAGCACACAAGGGGTTTACCCAGCTTCGGGCCGCACGGATGCGTAAAACCCTACTGCTGCTTTGTGGTTTGTATTGTGTTCTTGTTCGGGAGTGCTGAGTGGTTCAGTACACTCAGGCAACTAATCAGACCGAGCGTGAGTGGTCTTCTCCTTTTCCTCCCTCCTTCCTTGTTGCGCATGGGGCCTCCTTTTATATGCGCAAGGGGTTACCCACAGGTGGCAACATAGGCGGGGGTAAAACTGGAAAACGCTGTGTTGGGTACAGCTGTTTGCACAGTGCTATCATACCTAACTCTGACGGCAGGGGACAAGGGCATTAAATGCCCGTCTAGGTCGCCCAAACAGTGCAGAAAAGGGACCGTCAGGGGCGCCACCGTTTGCCACGACGGCTATCCTGTCAGCGTTGCTTCGCCACCACATGCCCCTGGCTGCGCAGCCTTTCGCCACGTACGCTCGGAATGACCCCAGAGCGACACATTGGTGGATGAGCTAGAACGCAGGCGCGGGGTGGTGACTTGCCACGGCAAGCGCCTTTCCGAGGTTGATGCCTTGTCGCGCCTGGGAGCTTGTTGCTCACCGGTCCTTGCCGGGACGCGTGGCGCGTCGCAGCAAGTCTCTTGTCGTGCCCTGGTCGACCTTCCTGGCAAGCTCCTCTTGCCGGGGCCTTGTGCTTCGAGCGGCCGTCCCGGCAAGCTCCTCTTGCCGGGGCCTTGCTCTCTTCGGGTGGCCTTCCCGGCTAACTCCTCCTGCTGGGGCCTTGGCTCAAATACTTTGTTCTTGGATGGCCCAAAAAGGGACCCTGGAGAGTTTTGGCGATCACCTGGCAAGCCTTGCCGCGGGGTGCTACGACTGCCTGTGCACAAGTTCGGGGTACTAAGGTACCCCTACTTTAGTACACCGACAGGAGCCCCCGGGCCTGGGCCATACACGGTGCCGAGCGCTGTTGGGCCAGGCCCAAAACAGTGCACGGGCACGCGCGGACTGGGTCACGCTGCATCTTCTTCTGCATCCACCACGTCCTCCCCGAACAGCACGCGTCGAACGCGGCATCGTGGGGAGAGGTGTGCGTGATGTGGGCGGCGTGCGCGGGGCTGAGCCCCGCAGGCATGCGTCACGTCGCAATAAAGGGGCACGGTGGAGCAGTGGACGGAGGGTCTGGTGGACATCGCCGCCTCCATCGACAAGGAGCTGTCGCTACTGGGGATGGAGGGTCACGAGTATCCCTCCGGCGTGAACCTCCCACCCAGCGCCAAGCTCACATCGTTCTTCAAAGGCGTGGCGACGACCCTTCAGGAACTCCGGGATGCGATCCCAGAGCGGCTGGCCGACGAGACGCGCGATACCAGCGCTGGAGCCCTTGAGAAGGTGTTGGTGAAGATCGTCTTCCGCAACCCAGGCCTCAAGCTCACCAACGTCCTCAGATCCCTGCCGCCAGACGCTAACCTAGAGGAGATCAGGGCCCTCGTTGCGCCCATCGTGGAAAGGGTGGCCGGGATCAAGAGGATCGAGGGCGACCGTGTGGATTAGGCCGCCCGCCCTTTTCTTTTCTTGTCGCCACTGGCCGAGTTATGAAAACAATTCATTAGGGTTGCGACAAGCTATCTTGTAATATAACTTCATCTTAGGTAGTGAATGCACTGTTACTTCCTCTATTTGATTCCCTCCTTTGTATGTTATTGCCCTACGCTTTTAGGGAACTTGCCAGTGTAGTCACACTTGCTGAGTGCGGGACATCAGCAGCCCGCTGGTGGTGCTGTTGCCGGCAAGAAACCTTGTCGTGACTAGCCGCGGTTCACTTAAGTTGTTGAGCAGGCTCGAAGCGAAATAAGGGCGCAACTGCAGTTGCAGCACACTCAAGTCGCTGAGCAAGCTCGAAACAAAGTAAGGGCGCGAGTCTGGTAGCAGCATACTTAAATCGTTGAGCGGACTCGAAACGAAGTAAGGGCGTGACTAGCCACGAGCTGGTTCCTCTGCGCACAGGTTTTCCATACAAAGTACGGTCGTTCGAGGAAGGTAACCTTAGAACTTAAAAACTTGATTGCTCAAACTTTGGCAACTTAGCTTTTCCGTGGCTCGCTGCCCGGCAAGGTCGCTTTCTGGCAAGGCGAAACTTCATCGAACGTCGCCTGGTCCTCACCATTATCTTCCCCCTTCCCCGCTGGCGGTGCCGTCGCCGGCAACAAACCTTGTCGTGACTAGCCGCGGTTCACTTAAGTTGTTGAGCAGGCTCAAAGCGACATAAGGGCGCAACTGCAGTTGCAGCACACTCAAGTCACTGAGCAAGCTCGAAGCAAAGTAAGGGCGCGAGTCTGGTCGCAGCATACTTAAATCGTTGAGAGGACTCGAAATGAAGTAAGGGCGCGACTAGCCACGAGCTGGTTCGGAGCCCCATGGCCCGTCATCGCTTACCGGGGGTCAGTGCTGCACAGAGTGTCAGATAATGCATGCAAAGAATAAAAAGCATGAGATCGACAAGATGCGCGGAACACATGAACTTAATCTGTGCACAGGGTCTGCGCCTGGCTCTGTACAAAGGATCACAAGCAACAACGGCAAGACTTGTACAAAAGGGTGGTTGCCGGACGGGGTCCGACAACCGCGCCTTACGAGCGAAACTTACGAAGATGCCCAACGTTCCAGGAGTTGCTCACCGGAGTGGTATCTTCGGTCTCAAGGCGGACAACGCCAGGCCTAGCGACTTGTTTCACCCGGTAAGGGCCTTCCCACTTCCTCGAAACTTCTGGCACTGACTTTGCGGCTATAAAAGTAGCGCAAAGCTTGCTGGTAGCGAGCAGCTCGCACAGCGGCCTGAAGATGGTCCTCCTCGAGGAGCAGCACGTCATCTCGTCGCAGCTGCTCTTGTTCGAGCTCAGCGTGAGCGAACACTCGAGGTGGCCCGTATGCGAGATCCGTGGGGCTAACTGCCCCCTCTCCATGGAATAGAGCGAAAGGTTGCCTGGTCATACCAGGGCTTACCTGCGCCGAGAGGTGTCGGCGTATGTTCGGACGCTGTGGCACCATGAGTTGGCTCGACGGCATCCATTCCACTGCCGGTGCCGTCCTCACCACCCGTTTTCTCCAGGGGCGGTGGGTTCGACGCGGACGGACCAGCCACCTCCGGAGCCTTCTTCTTCGGTGGCATGTCGATGAAGATGATGGAGATCTAGCCCGTGCAGACGCCGGATCAGGTTCACACAACCTCGACGCCCCCTACCTGGCGCGCCAAAGATGTCGGGGGAAATCTGCCTCCACGAACACCTATGGGGACCGAGCCCCTTTCTGGTTTGGCGGGGGGCGGAGGTCGGGCGAAGAGCGGATCGAGGCGATGCACACAAGGGGTTTACCCAGCTTCGGGCCGCACGGATGCGTAAAACCCTACTGCTGCTTTGTGGTTTGTATTGTGTTCTTGTTCGGGAGCGCTGAGTGTTGCAGTACACTCAGGCAACTAATCAGACCGAGCATGAGTGGTCTTCTCCTTTCTCCTCCCTCCTTCCTTGTTGCACATGGGGCCTCCTTTTATATGCGCAAGGTGTTACCCACAGGTGGCAACGTAGGCGGGGTAAAACTGGAAAACGCTGTGTTGGGTACAGCTGTTTGCACAGTGCTATCATACCTAACTCTGACGGCAGGGGACAAGGGCATTAAATGCCCGTCTAGGTCGCCCAAACAGTGCAGAAAAGGGACCGTCAGGGGCGCCACCGTTTGCCACGATGGCTATCCTGTCAGCGTTGCTTCGCCGCTGCATGCCCCTGGCTGCGCAGCCTTTCGCCACGTACGCCCGGAATGGCCCCAGAGCGACACATTGGTGGATGAGCTGGAACGCAGGCGCGGGGTGGTGACTTGCCGCGGCAAGCGCCTTGCCGCGGTTGATGCCTTGTCACGCCCGGGAGCTTGTTGCTCACCGGTCCTTGCCGGGACGCGTGGCGCGTCGCAGCAAGTCTCTTGTCGTGCCCTGGTCAGCCTTCCCGGCAAGCTCCTCTTGTCGGGGCCTTGTGCTTCGAGCGGCCATCCCGACAAGCTCCTCTTGCCGGGGCCTTGCTCTCTTCGGGTGGCCTTCCCGGCAAGCTCCTCCTGCCGGGGCCTTGGCTCAAATACTTTGTTCTTGGATGGCCCAAAAAGGGACCATGGAGAGTTTTGGCGATCACCTGGCATGCCTTGCTGCGGGGTGCTACGACTGCCCGTGCACAAGTTCAGGGTACTAAGGTACCCCTACTTTAGTACAGCGACAGGCAGTTTTAACAAACCCTGCAAAACCCTTGCTGTGGCAACCTCGCCCCACACCTACGGAGCGGGTCACCCTTGAGTCCACTGCCCCCATGGGGCAAGGATTCGGGAGGCATCCCCGTGGTGGTATGCAGATCTTTGTGAAGACATTCAAGATCAGATGCACACTTTAGAAGATGATGGTCCTTGGCGGGATCCCAGCCAAGGAAAACCACAAGGCCCCCAGCAAGAGCCTTGCCGGGGATGGCAACAGGCGTCGCGGCAAGACCCTTGTCAGGACCCCGGCAAGACCCTTGCCAGGGCCTCGGCAAGGCCCTTGCCGAGGACACCTGCGGGGCCACCATCGGACCCACACCAGTCGCGCCTCCACCACCGTTCGCATGCAGCTGCCGACCCAACCAGCTGGGCAGGCACCTGCGTGGCGGCATGCAGATCCTCGTGGAGACCGACCACCGCGCCGCCTCGGCTACCTGCCCGCCTACATGGCATCGCAGGCACCGCTGGCCAGGGCGCGTGTCGACGCGGGAGAGAGCGGTGACGCACGAGACGGGGCTCTCCCCCGCCCCCAATAAAGCAAGGACACCTAAGCAAGGCGCATTAAATGCGCCTTGTCATGTAATACAAGGGATAACCTCGCATCGTTGTACCCTTTCCACCTCCTGTGTGCCACTGTGGCAGCCCCATTCCCTATAAAAGGAGGCCCCGGGCGACCAGGAAGAGGATTCGGCTTTTTGGAGCTCCTCACGCCCCATAACTAGCTCAAGAACACCAACATATAATCCACCAAAGCAGGAGTAGGGTGTTACGCATCTTTGCGGCTTGAACCTGGGTAAAGGAATCGTGTACTGTCTGCTCGATCCGCTCTTCTCACGACCCCCGCGCCCTACAACCATAGAATGGGATTCCCATGATCCCATAGGTGTCGTTTCCCACCGACATCTTTGGCGCGCCAGGCAGGGGCTATGCAGTTGTGAGAATCGGCTTTAGCAGTTAGTTCGACGCTTCTTCATCGTCATGGCGCCCAAGAAGAAGACGACGGTGGCGGTTGGCCCGTCGGACGCCGGGCATCCCGTCCCGACGCGGGCGAGCAGCGGACCGATCGCCGAAAGGACCCGGGGCGCTGTTCGCGAACACCAGCACCATCCCAGCAGCCGGAGTTTGGGAGGCGGCGATATTCGTGTCCCGGTAACGGGCCGCACGCCGCCAAATCAAAATACGGAGCCGGGTCCTCCGCAGGTGGCGCGGGACCTTCCGAGGTCGCTGCTGCCCCGCCCGCTGGTGGCGCGAGGGCCTCCAGGACTCCCACTCCGACGCCGATGCCGCGTTCCTCTCAAGCGGCACGCGACGAGCGGCGTGATCACCCCAAACGCCCCGGGCGTCGCCGCGGGAAAAGTCCTGAGCGCCACTCCCGGGATGTAGAAGACCTGCCCGCTCACCAAGGCGCTGGTGAAGGCGGCGTGCGACCGCGCGGTCGTGATAGAGCTCCTTCTGACATGGTCAGAAGTCGAAGCGCGTCGCGATCCGTGCAGGTTTCGCTGCCACCGACGCCAGCAGAAGCCCTAGCGCGCGCAGTTGCTCCTCGACTTTCCTCCCACTACGGGGAAACTCGACGAAAGGAGAGCCACCATACGAAGCCTTGTTGCGGTGGCCAACAAAGATGATCCGACCCCGACGGAGCCCCTGGGTCGACGCTCCGACGGAGTCCCACGTACCAGTGGCAGGAAGGTTGGCGGCGCCGCGACCACGGTGCTCTCGCCTCCTCCTCGCCCAGTGCCACGGACACCAGCCCGTCGCGATGTTGCGGGCGACGAAATCTCCATAGCGTCGTCCGACCCGCGGACCCACCAGGACCAACGCCAGGTCCTTCGGGATCGGGAACATGAAGACGCTCGGACCACCATCGAGCGCCGGCGCGGAGCGCGCCACCAGTCAGATAGGCGAGCGGGGCCTGCTGTGGACCACCCGGCACCGGAGAGCCCTGGGGGCCTGCCTTACGAGGTAGGCTGCCCGGCTTTTACCCGTGAGCTGCGGCAGTTCTAGTGGCCCACTCACTGCACTTTCAAACCTGACGTGGGCGAGAAGTACGGCGGCAAGACCCACCCGTCCGAGTTCCTCAGCATCTACACCATCGCGATGCAGGCTGTCGGAGCTCGTGACGATAAGGTGCTTGCAAATTACTTCCCGTTGGCTCTTAAACCTAACGCCATGTCATGGTTGTTGCACTTGCCGGCAGACTCCATTTCCTCCTGGTCGGATTTGTGCCATGAGTTCGTGGGCGCCTTCACTGGCGGTCACCAAGCTCATGGCCAAGCGAGTGATCTCCACGTCATTCCCCAGAAGGGAGGCGAGAGTCTCCGCAAGTACATCCAGAGGTTCAGCCGGGTACAGTACAACATCCCAGATGTTCACCCCACTGCCATCATCAGCGCGTTCCATCAGAACGTTCGGAACCGCAAGATGCGCGAAGAGCTGGCGATGAACAAGGAGAAAGATGCCGCGGAGCTCTATGTTCTCGCGGACAAATGTGCCCGGGCCGAAGAGGGGAGGAAGTACACCGGCGAAGATGCCGGCGTGGAAACCGACTCCTCTGAAGAGGATATCGCCGCCCCGGCGAAGAAAGGTCGGCACCGCAACAGGAAGCGTAAAGGGAAAGCTGTGCTTGCCGTTGAGGGGTCTGACAACACCGGCTCCACCAAGAAGACCAAGGCAGGTGACCCCGGCAAGGAAATTGCCGGATGTGTCGCCTGCCAGGCCTTGGCGGTTGCCGAGAAGCCAGGCAACTCCGACAAGCGATACTGCAAGATCCATCGCACCAAAGGCCATGCTCTCCAAGACTGCCGGCAGGTTGAGCTCCTCGTTGAGAAGCAGAGAGCTGAATACGAGAGGCGGGACAAGGAGAAGGGCCAAGACGGTGCTGAGGGATCC
This sequence comes from Aegilops umbellulata, assembly GCA_032464435.1. NCBI lineage: Eukaryota > Viridiplantae > Streptophyta > Magnoliopsida > Poales > Poaceae > Aegilops > Aegilops umbellulata. The sequence continues at coordinate 143,836,371 of CP136059.1, forward strand.
GGCAAGAAACGCGACGGCCAGGCGGGCCGTCGCGGCAAGGATAAGCAACAAGAGAGGCCCGCCCGGGGCCGTGACAGGAAGCCAGAGGATGACGATCACGAAGAGGACGACGAGTCCGGCGACCAAGAGTTTTAGAAAGCTATAGAGGCCATGTGCTTTGACGGCGGCGCTTCGCTGCATGCCTCTCGGCGCCGGCTTAAACAGTGGGCGCGAGAGATTACAGCAGCAGAGCCGTCGCTCGATGCCCGGAGGCCACTGAAGTGGTCCAGCACACCTATCATTTTTGACTCTGAGGACCACCCTGATCGCACTACTGCGGTCGAGTGCTTGCCGTTGTTAGTTTCACCGACAATACGCAACCTCAAGGTGACAAAAATGTTAGTAGATGGCGGGGCCGGTCTGAACTTGATCTCATCTGCCGTGATCGAGAAGCTGCAGATCCCTGATGGAGACCTCGAAGAAATGGGAACATTTCAAGGGGTCAGCCCGGGGAGAAGCCAATGTGGTACGTATTGTTTTATACGGATGCCTTTCGGGTTGAAGAGTGCTGGATCAACGTTTGCGAGGACGGTCCAGATTGGTTTTGAGCCTCAACTCCATAGAAATATGGAGGCCTGTATGGATGACATAGTGGTCAAAACCAAGGAAAGGGCCACCCTCATATAAGATTTTCGGGGGACGTTTGCGAATCTGCGCAAGATCAACCTCAAGCTGAACCCTGAGAAGTGCGTCTTTGGCGTCCCGTCCGGCAAGCTTCTCGGGTTCTTTGTGTCGCAGCGGGGGATAGAGGCCAACCCGGACAAGATCAAAGCTATAGAGCAGATTGAAGCACCCAAGCGAATCAAAGATGTGCGCCGGCTTGCTGGTTGCGTCGCTGCCCTGGGCAGGTTCATATCCAAGTCCGCCGAGCGCGCCCTTCCCTTTTTCAAGATCCTGAAAAAGGCGGGCCCGGTGGAGTGGACACTAGAAGCCGAAACGGCATTGCAAGATTTGAAGAAGTACCTCTCCTCCGCGCCAACACTAGTTGCGCCCAGGCCCCAGGAGCCGTTGCTGCTATACTTAGCGGCAACGAACCAGGTGGTCAGCGCTGCGCTAGTGGCGCAGAGGGAGGTCGACGACAAGGAGATGGTGGCAACAGAGCCTGACGCCACCAGTGCGGAGGCAAAACAGTTGATCGAGGTGCCGCCAAAGAAGAAAGTGATGCAGCGCCCGGTCTACTTCGTTAGCTCCCTCCTGCAGGGGGCTAGGTCGAGGTACTCCGGTGTGCAGAAACTGCTCTTCGGCCTCCTCATGGCCTCGAGGAAGCTGCATCACTACTTCCAGGCACACGAGATCACTGTCGTCACTCGCCTCCCTCTGCAGCAGATATTGCACAACACAGATGCGACGGGGAGCTGAAAGCACAAGTGCTCCCCAGGTGGTTTTGGTAATTAATGTCAACATATCGCTTGTTGGACTAACGTTTTTATCTAGCATGTTTTAGATAAGTTCAACAATGGAGTGGCATGGACTAAAGGTTGTGGGAACTCCTTCAAGATGCTAAGGACAAAGGATTGGCTAAAGCTTAAAGCTCAAGACTCTTCATTTTACTTTTTAGTGATCAAAGATCACATTGAGTCCATAGGAAAAGCCAATACTATTAAGGAGGGATGAGGTGTTGCTTAATGAGCCCTTTGCTTCATGTGCTTAATGATATGCTCCTAAACCCTCAGCTACTTTCCCACTTCCACATATGACCTAAACCCAAAGCCAAACTCGGTCCTACCGATTCTTTCTATCTGGCACCACCGAGTTTCACATGTCATAAGCCACTGCCAAACCCTAGCAAATCGGTTTTACCGATAGGGATCTCGGTCTCACCGAGATGGGATTGCAATCTCACTGTGTATGTCCATTGTGAAAATCGGTCTCATCGAGTTTAGGCAATCGGTACTACCTAGTTAACTCATTACCAAAATCGGTTCAACCGAGTTTAGTAATCGGTCCCACCGAGTTTGCCTGACCAACTCTCTGGTTAGCTTATCACCAAAATCGGTCTCACCGAGTTTGTGTAATCGGTCTCACCGAGATTACGTTATGCCCTAACCCTAACCATATCGGTCCTACCGAGTTGCATGTCAGTCCCACCGAAAATCTCTAACGGTCACTAGGTTTACTATTTCGGTCCGACCGAGTTTGTTGATTCGGTCCCACCGGGATTGGTAAATTGTGTGTAACGGTTGGATTTTGTGTGGAGGCTATATATACCCCTCCACCTCCTCTTCATTCGTGAAGAGAGCCATCAGAACACATCTACACTTCCAACTCATATGTTCTGAGAGAGAACTACCTACCCTTGTGTTGAGGCTAAGATACTCCATTCCTACCATATGAATCTTGATCTCTAGCCTTCCCCAAGTTGCTTTCCACTCAAATCTTCTTTCTACCAAATCCAAATCCTATGAGAGAGAATTGAGTGTTGGGGAGACTATCATTTGAAGCACAAGAGCAAGGAGTTCATCATCAACACACCATTTGTTACTTCTTGGAGAGTGGTGTCTCCTAGATTGGTTAGGTGTCACTTGGGAGCCTCCGATAAGATTGTGAGTTGAACCAAGGAGTTTGTAAGGGCAAGGAGATCGCCTACTTCGTGAAGATCTACCGCTATTGAGGCAAGTCCTTCGTGGGCGATGGCCGTGGTGGGATAGACAAGGTTGCTTCTTCGTGGACCCTTCGTGGGTGGAGCCCTCCGTGGACTCGCGCAACCGTTACCCTTCGTGGGTTGAAGTCTCCATTAACGTGGATGTAGGATAGCACCACCTATCCGAACCACGGGAAAAACATCCTTGTCTCCAATTACATTTGAATTCTCCAAACCCTTCCCTTTACATTCTTGCAAGTTGCATGCTTTACATTCCGTTGCTCATATACTCTTTGCATGCTTGCTTGATATGTATTGTGTATGTTGAAATTGTGCCTAAAACTCCACTCAAACTGAAAAAGGTTAAAAATTGCAACTTTAGCACCGAGTGTCTAATCACCCCCCCCCCCCTCTAGACACACCTACTTCTAGATCCTACAAGTGGTATCAGAGCCTTGGTCTCCATTGCCTTGGTTTAATCACCATTGGAGGAAGATGGATGTGTCTACTTTAGGGAGTCTTAGACATAGAGTGCCTATTCTTGATGGAGAGTATTTTCATGAGTGGAAAAATGAGATGCTTGTGATTTTCAATCAATATCATTTGAACAAGTATATTGCTAGTCCTTGTGCACCTCATGTTGATCCTATGCATCCCACCCTAGATGAATATATTGACATGATTCGCAATTTTAGAACTGTTGAGCTCATCATTAGAGGATTGCCCAAAAACTTGATTGCTAGTTTACCTACTCTTAATTGTGCCTATACTATATGGAAATTTCTTGAGGAATGATTTCCCGATTACTCCTTGAAAAATCTAGGTGAAATTCTCCATAAACCTATTGCCTTAAGTAAAATGAACTCTAGTGATCCTAGTTTGTGTGATTGTCTATTTAAGCTTACCAATCTCATGCATGCTAAAGGAAATGTTGGAATCATTGGTGATATTATATCCAAATCTATAAGAATTCATAAAAGTGACCACTTTGATGATCATTTATCTAATGAATCACTCTCTCTAGGAAATGATGAATCACAAGATCATGTTGAACATGGATACTACAATGAGAATGATGATAGTGACTTCGATCTTGATGATGCAATGAGACACTTTGGTCTTATGGCTAATCTTAGAGGATATGCGTCAGGGGGAAAGGAATGGGTTCTCGACAGTGGATGTACTGATCATATGACCGGATGTGAAGAGATGTTTCGTGAGCTTGCTGAAAATGACGGCCCTCGAAAATATGTCACCTTTGGTGATAATTCAAAGGGTAAGGTGGTTGGCCTTGGTAAGGTGGCCATCTCACACGATAGCTCCATTCAAAATGTCATGCTCGTTGAATCTCTTGGCTACAATTTACTTTGAGTATCTAGACTTGTTGATTTCGGTTTGAATGTCCTATTTACTCAGGTAGATTGCCAAGTGTTTCGTCGAGACAATCATAAAATGGTTTTTACCGGTATACGTAGTGGTGACCTTTACATTGTCGATTTCTCTAAAAAGGCACAACCTAAAACTTGCTTTATTGCTAAATCCTCAAAAGCTTGGTTGTGGCATAGACGACTAGGTCACGTTGGCATGAGAAACCTTGACAAGCTTATTAAAGGAAATCATATCCTTGGAGTTAACGATGTCATATTTGATAAGGATAGACTTTGTAGTGCTTGTCAAGCAGGTAAACAGGTTGGAGGAAGGCATCCCGTGAAGAACATCATGACCACAAGGAGGCCACTCGAGCTACTTCATATGGATCTTTTTGGTCCCAATGCCTAAAAGAGTCTCAGTGGAAATTCTTTTGGTCTAGTTATAGTTGATGATTTTTCAAGATTTACGTGGGTGTTCTTTCTTGATGACAAATCACAGGTCCAAAAGATCTTCAAAAACCTCGCTAGGAAGGCCCAAAATCAGTTTGACGTGAAGATCAAGAAGGTTCGGAGTGACAAGGGAACGTAGTTCAAGAATGCAAATGTGGACACCTTTCTTGACAAAGAAGGGATTTCACACGAGTTCTCGGCTACGTACACACCTCAACAAAATGGAGTTGTTGAGAGAAAGAACAGGATGCTCATCGAAATGGCAAGAACGATGCTTGATGAGTACAAGACGCCGAAGCACTTTTGGGCAAAAGCGGTTGAGACGGCTTGTCATGCAACAAATCGCTTGTATCTTCACAAGCTACTCGGCAAGACGGCATACGAGCTCCTCACCGGTAACAAACCCCAAGTTGGATACTTTCGAGTATTCGGCTCAAAGTGCTACATTCTTGATAAGCATCGTCGTTCAAAGTTTGCTCCTAAATCTCATGAAGGTTTCCTACTGGGTTATGGCTCAAACTCTCACACTTACCGTGTCTACAACAATTTCACCCGAAAGGTTGGAGAGACGGTAGATGTGAAGTTTGATGAATCTAACGGCTCGCAAGTAGAGCAATTGCCAATTGATGTATGAGACAAAGACCCTTCAGAAGCAATTCAAGACTTGTCTATTGGCAAAATCCGTCCAACGGAGGTGAAGGAGAATACCTCGTCCATCCAAGTGGAAGCTTCTACTTCACGGCAAGGTGAACCAAGAATTGACATGGAAGCATCCACAAGTGGGACACACCAAGATGAAGAAAACGAGGAAATGCATCAAGACGAACATCAACAACCTCCTTCTCCACCACGACAAGATAACGACAACGTCAACAATAGAGAAGACCAAGAAGAAGAACAAGATGAAGAAGATTTTCAACGAAGACCTAAGCAAAAGCTTTCACGAGAATGAGCAAGAATTGCCAAAGATCATCCCGTCGAGAAAATCTACAATGATATTCAAACCGGGAGAATCACTCGCTCTAAAACTCGTTTAGCTAACTTCTGTGAAAACTATTCATTCATCTCTAGCATTGAACCTATGAAGGTCAAAGAAGCATTGGAAGACCCGGATTGGATAAACGCTATGCATGAAGAGCTACACAACTTTGAGAGAAACCAAGTTTGGACATTGGTATAGAAGCCCGACAACAACCACAACATCATTGGTACCAAGTGGGTGTTTCGCAACAAGCAAGATGAAGATGGACAAGTGGTTCGCAACAAAGCACGTCTCGTCGCCCAAGGGTACACACAATTCGAAGTTATGGACTATGGTGAGACATATGCTCCCGTTGCTAGACTTGAGTCCATTCGCATCTTACTTGCCTATGCAAATCACCATAATATCACCTTATACCAAATGGACATTAAAAGTGCTTTTCTAAATGGTGAAATAGAGGAGGAAGTTTATGTCAAACAACCTCCCGGCTTTGTCAATCCTAAGAAACCTAATCATGTTTACAAACTTCAGAAAGCCCTTTATGGTCTTAAACAAGCTCCTAGAGCATGGTATAAATGCTTGACCAAGTTCCTTATTGCAAGTGGTTTTGAAATTGGAAAAATTGATTCCACACTTTTTACTAAAAGGGTTAATGGATAACTATTTGTATGCCAAATTTATGTTGATGATATCATATTTGGATCAACTAACCCTCTTTTTAGTGAAAAGTTTGGAAAGCTTATGTCGGAGAAGTTTGAGATGTCTATGATGAGTGAACTCAAATTCTTTCTCGGTTTGCAAATCAAGCAAACTAAGGAAGGTACATTTGTCTCTCAAACAAAGTACACCAAAGACTTATTCAAGAAGTTCAATATGCAATAATGCAAAGGTATGCCTACACCCATGCCTACTAGTGGACATAATGATTTGACCAAAGATGGTGAACCGGTTGATCAAAAGGTCTATCGCTCTATGATTGGTTCATTGTTATACCTATGTGCCTCACGTCCCGATATTATGCTAAGTGTGTGCATGTGTGCACGATATCAAGCTGCTCCCAAAGAATGTCATCTTAAGGCTGTGAAAAGGATAGTGAGATACCTAATTCATACACCAAATTTTGGCATTTGGTATCCTAAGAGGTCCTCTTTTGATCTTGTCGGCTATTCCAACTCGGATTATGCCATAGACAAGGTTGATAGAAAGTCCACTTTGGGCACTTGTCAATTTCTTGGTAGATCTCTTGTGTCTTGGTCCTCCAAGAAAAAAATTCGGTATCCTTATCTACAGCTGAAGCAGAATACATTGTCGATGGTTCATGTTGTGCTCAATTACTTTGGATGACCCAAACTCTTAAAGATTATGGGGTCTATGTGAAACATGTTCCATTGCTTTGTGACAATGAAAGTGCTATCAAATTTGGTCATAATCATGTACAACATTCTCAAACCAAGCATATTGAAGTTCGTCATCATTTCATTCAAGATCATGTTGCTAAGGGTGACATTGATCTTAAGCATGTTCGCACCGATAAGCAACTAGCGGATATATTCACTAAACCACTTGATGAGAAAGTGTTTTGCAGGTTGAGAGGAGAATTGAACATTATGGATGCTTCGAATTTGGAGTAGAAACTCCATTCAATACATGCAAGACATGAGCTTATGGCTAATCCATGATATATCTCTTATGATGACTATCTTATGTCTTGGATATATTTGTACCTTGCATGTTATCTAACCCATGTAGGTACTTGGTTGAATCTAATTCCATGAGATTGCAACTCACTCACATCTTGAGCAATCTCTACATCACCAAGTCTCTACACAACGGTGGTTGACGACAAGGAAGCACGAAACCATTCGAACATATCCTTTGAAAAATTCTATGTTGAGCTTCATGATCGTCATTTTTGGATCTACAAGTGATTTTCCTTGCAAGAACTAACCCATGTAGGTAGATGAACTCAAATTCCAAGTGGTGCTCCCAACTCTTGATGATCTACATCAACCCTGAGCACCCACACAAGTTCCACTACATGAGCAAGACCCACACCACCACCCAAGGTATGATATTCCATCTTAGAGAAGCTTTACTCCAAGTCATGAGTCAAAGCAACTCCACAAGATGTGAATAAATCAAGATGCTTAAACGAAAAATGGTAACCCCATTTTGAGCTTAAACAATGAGTATGACCTATGATCAAGTGTTCTCACTTGACTCCTAAGTCAATATACTCTAACATAGGTGACTATGTCACTGCCCAACTCTAGATGAAGTTCTCTTGTGTTCTCTTCTGTGTTATTGCATTTGTCCCTTGCATATTTTTTTCCCTCTTTTTCAAAGAAAAACTTCATCTAGAACCTTCACTTTTCTTATTTTTTTTCTGCATATTTCTGTATGAATTCCATGCAAATCCTTCAGTTAATTCATTGCAAATCTCTGTGAGATCTTATTTGACTAGTGAGCTGGGGTGACAAGTGTTTTCTCTGTAATGAACTCGGTTTCACCGAATTGTAATTTTCGGTCCAGCCGAATCCGTTCGGTACCACCAAAACATGCCACTCAGTGCCACCGATTTCGCAACAGGAAAAACAGTTTGCCACGTATTCTATATTTCTTTTGATCCAGCTCCACTCAATGAATCTTGTCCTCTACAAGCATCACAGTTTTATCCATTGCTTTGTGCTGAGTCTCAAGGACCAAACTCATTCGACGGATTCCAGAAAAACCTTCTTGGAAATTGATGTCAAAGGGGGAGAGAGAGATCACATCAAAGCTTATCACCTACAAAGGAGAAAGTATTAAGGGGGAGAGAATACTCAAGGATCCCAAGTATTAAGGGGGAGAAAGAAATCTCCAGGGGGAGAGAATACTCAGGGATCCCAGATACTTGATGTTCAAGAGGAGAGATGCAACATGTCTTTTTGGGGGAAAGACATGTTCATATGTGCTTATTTGCATTAAGTTCTATTAATTTACATCTTTCAGCTTTGATTTTCTGTTCCCTATCTTCTCCCAATATCCCATGTCAGATTCAGGGGGAGCAAGACATCTAAGGGAAAGAAATCACTCAAATTCATTGCATATCTTTACTCTTGGGGACATGTCTAATCCAGTGTGGTACCTTGTACTCACTATCTACATGTCATCCCAGTCTTGGTATTCTTGTGGTTTCTTTTGGTTTGCTCTGGCTAGTGGATGTACCTGTGATATCTAACCTTGTTTGTGCAGGTTCATTCCATCCTAAGCCAACTCAAGAATACAAGGTAAGTATATGCATCAGAATCATGAGTATGAGGAATTCTTGCTTTTGTACATACTGTTTGCAAGAAGGACTCATAAGCATGAAGGTACTTCTCTTAATAATCATTTTCTCTGATGCATATGGCCAAGATACATGTAACACATTGCCTACTCTGTCATGATTATGCTCTCACATGCTTCCATATTTTATATTCACATGATTGCATACACGTAGGGGGAGCCTATGTTTGTTGCATGTCCTTCCAAAGCTTTACTTGCTATTCTTATATCGTTATCTAAAGCTTTGATGTATGTTGCCATCAATTACCAAAAGGGGGAGATTGAAAGCACAAGTGCTCCCCAGGTGGTTTTGGTAATTAATGTCAACATATCTCTTGTTGGACTAACGTTTTTATCTAGCATGTTTCAGATAAGTTCAACAATGGAGTGGCATGGACTAAAGGTTGTGGGAACTCCTTCAAGATGCTAAGGACAAAGGATTGGCTAAAGCTTCAAGCTCAAGACTCTTCATTTTACTTTTTAGTGATCAAAGATCACATTGAGTCCATAGGAAAAGCCAATACTATCAAGGAGGGATGAGGTGTTGCTTAATGAGCCTTTTGCTTCATGTGCTTAATGATATGCTCCTAAACTCTCAGCTACTTTCCCACTTCCACATATGACCTAAACCCAAAGCCAAACTCGGTCCTACCGATTCTTTCTATCCGGCGCCACCGAGTTTCACATGTCATAAGCCACTGCCAAACCCTAGCAAATCGGTTTTACCGATAGGGATCTCGGTCTCACCGAGATGGGATTCCAATCTCACTGTGTATTTCCATTGTCAAAATCGGTCTCACCGAGTTTAGGCAATCGGTACTACCTAGATTACAATGCAAACTCTCTGGTTAACTCATTACCAAAATCGGTTCAACCGAGTTTAGTAATCGGTCCCACCGAGTTTGCCTGACCAACTCTCTGGTTAGCTTATTACCAAAATCGGTCTCACCGAGTTTGTGTAATCAGTCTCACCGAGATTACGTTATGCCCTAACCCTAACCATATCGGTCCTACCGAGTTGCATGTCAGTCCCACCAAAAATCTCTAACGGTCACTAGGTTTACTATTTCGGTCCGACCGAGTTTGTTGATTCGGTCCCACCGAGATTGGTAAATTGTGTGTAACGGTTGGATTTTGTGTGGAGGCTATATATACCCCTCCACATCCTCTTCATTCGTGAAGAGAGCCATCAGAACACATCTACACTTCCAACTCATATGTTCTAAGAGAGAACTACCTACCCTTGTGTTGAGGCTAAGATATTCCATTCCTACCATATGAATCTTGATCTCTAGCCTTCCCCAAGTTGCTTTCCACTCAAATCCTCTTTCTACCAAATCCAAATCCTATGAGAGAGAATTGATTGTTGGGGAGACTATCATTTGAAGCACAAGAGCAAGGATCTCATCATCGACACACCATTTGTTACTTCTTGGAGAGTGGTGTCTCCTAGATTGGCTAGATGTCACTTGGGAGCCTCCGACAAGATTGTGGAGTTGAACCAAGGAGTTTGTAAGGGCAAGGAGATCGCCTACTTCGTGAAGATCTACCGCTATTGAGGCAAGTCCTTCATGGGCGATGGCCGTGGTGGGATAGACAAGGTTGCTTCTTCGTGGACCCTTCGTGGGTGGAGCCCTCCGTGGACTCGCGCAACCGTTACCCTTCGTGGGTTGAAGTCTCCATCAACGTGGATGTAGGATAGCACCACCTATCCGAACCACGGGAAAAACATCCTTGTCTCCAATTACATTTGAATTCTCCAAACCCTTCCCTTTACATTCTTGCAAGTTGCATGCTTTACATTCCGCTGCTCATATACTCTTTGCATGCTTGCTTGATATGTATTGTGTATGTTGAAATTGTGCCTAAAACTCCACTCAAACTGAAAAAGGTTAAAAATTGCAACTTTAGCACCGAGTGTCTAATCACCCCCCCCCCCCCCTCTAGACACACCTACTTCTAGATCCTACAAGTGGTATCAGAGCCTTTGTCTCCATTGCCTTGGTTTAATCACCATTGGAGGAAGATGGATGTGTCTACTTTAGGGAGTCTTAGACATAGAGTGCCTATTCTTGATGGAGAGTATTTTCATGAGTGGAAAAATGAGATGCTTGTGATTTTCAATCAATATCATTTGAACAAGTATATTGCTAGTCCTTGTGCACCTCATGTTGATCCTATGCATCCCACCCTAGATGAATATATTGACATGATTCGCAATCTTAGAACTGTTGAGCTCATCATTAGAGGATTGCCCAAAAACTTGATTGCTAGTTTACCTACTCTTAATTGTGCCTATACTATATGGAAATTTCTTGAGGGATGATTTCCCGATTACTCCTTGAAAAATCTAGGTGAAATTCTCCATAAACCTATTGCCTTAAGTAAAATGAACTCTAGTGATCCTAGTTTGTGTGATTGTCTATTTAAGCTTACCAATCTCATGCATGCTAAAGGAAATGTTGGAATCATTGGTGATATTATATACAAATCTATAAGAATTCATAAAAGTGACCACTTTGATGATCATTTATCTAATGAATCACTCTCTCTAGGAAATGATGAATCACAAGATCATGTTGAACATGGATACTACAATGAGAATGATGATAGTGACTTCGATCTTGATGATGCAATGAGACACTTTGGTCTTATGGCTAATCTTCGAGGATATGCATCCCACCCTAACCCGCGACGGCCCGGCTTCCTGCCTTCACCAACTGCCACCCCAGGCGCATGAGCGCCGCGTGGCGAACGTGCAGGACCGAAGCGACGGGTGAGGTGACTCCTCCCCGCCCCATGATTAAATGGAGTGGGCGCCTTGGAAGACCACGCCTCGGCCCCGTCCAGTAAATGGGCCGCGCCTCCATGCCTCCCTCCGTTTATGGGGAAGGCGCGAGACGCCCCCTTTTACTACGACGTGACGCATGTGTGCAGAGATCAGCCTCACACATGCCTCCCACGTCACGCACACCTCCCCATGATGTGCTACGCGCGGGAAGCGTGGGAGGCGCAGCGCGCGAAGAAACTTACCGTGGTAAAAACCGCCCTGCCTGCCCGCGCACCGTTCCTGGGCCTGGCCCAACAACGTGTAGCGCTTATGTGTGGCCCAGGCCCGGGGGCTCCTGCTGGTGTACAAAAAGAGGGGTACACTTTTTGTACCCCTATGACTGTGCACGGGCAGTCTGAGCCACGGGCGCCGCCGCACCGAGCCCGGCAAGGGAGGTAGAACCAAGGTAAGGCCGAAGCCAAAGAGGAGCAGAACGACGCCAAGACCAAGACCACAAAGAGCAAAGGGGACGAAGCACCCCCCCTCCCCCCGGCAAGATCCTTGCCGGGAGGCGGTTTTAACAAACCCGGCAAGACCCTTGCCGTGGCAGCCTTGCCCCACACCTACGGAGCGGGTCACCCTTGAGTCCACTGCCCCCATGGGGAAAGGATTCGTGAGGCATCCCCGTGGTGGTATGCAGATCTTTGTGAAGACATTCAAGATCAGATGCACACTTTAGAAGATGATGGTCCTTGGCGGGATCCAGCCAAGGAAAACCACAAGGCCCCCGGCAAGAGCCTTGCCGGGGATGGCAACAGGCGGCGCGGCAAGACCCTTGTCGGGACCCGGCAAGACCCTTGCCGGGGCCGCGGCAAGGCCCTTGCCGAGGACACCCGCGGGGCCACCATCGGACCCGCACCAGTCGTGCCTCCACCACCGTTCGCATGCAGCTGCCGACCCAACCAGCTGGGCAGGCACCTGCGTGGCGGCATGCAGATCCTCGTGGAGACCTACCACCGCGCCACCTCAGCTGCCTGCCCGCCTACATGGCATCGCAGGCACCGCTGGCCAGGGTGCGTGTCGACGCGGGAGAGAGCGGTGACGGACGATACGGGGCTCTCCCCCGCCCCCGATAAAGCAAGGACACCTAAGCAAGGCGCATTAAATGCGCCTTGTCATGTAATACAAGGGATAACCTCGCATCGCTGTACCCTTTCCACCTCCTGTGTGCCACTGTGGCAGCCCCTTTCCTTATAAAAGGAGGCCCCGGGTGACCAGGAAGAGGATTCGGCTTTTTGGAGCTCCTCACGCCCCATAGCTAGCTCAAGAACACCAACATATAATCCACCAAAGCAGGAGTAGGGTGTTACGCATCTTCGCGGCCCGAACCTGGGTAAAGGAATCGTGTACTGTCTGCTCGATCCGCTCTTCTCACGACCCCCACGCCCTGCAACCACAGAAAGGGATTCCCGTGATCCCATAGGTGTTGTTTCCCACCGACACATGGATGCAGCATTTAGTTGTTCTCTTGCCTTTGCACAACAGGATCATCCTCTTCATAACAGAAGGAAGCAGTTGAAGGATGGTTACATTACTGCCCACAAGAACAAACTAACTTCAGCTCAGAAGGACTCACGGATCTCCATCTTCGTTGTTGTGATGGCCAATTGTTGTTTTAGGATTCGTTTCGGTGAGTTCCATTTTTTAAATGTGTGCTCTACATGGATATTGTAGGTTGCCTGTTTAAACTGTCAATTCAAAGTACAATTTCCTTTATACTAATCACATCTTTTGTATTTATGCAAATAGGGGTGCTCAGCTTGATTTCGATGGGAACTGCACAAAATGTTCTCGAATACATCGAATATTCTCGAATCATTCATTTTCACCACAAGAAAGGAGGTTTCAATATGTTCAAGGCACTGCAACATATAAAAGGCGAAATCATACAAGCTATGCACGAATTTGGTTGATTTTGGTGGAACTGCACAAAAGAACAGGTGGTTTATTTAGCATGAGGTGCCATGTTAATGTCCAAACTGATGGCAAACCCTACCCATTCCACAATCGTAGGCATTTGATAGTTTGGAATGGGAGAACCTTGTCAAAGTTTGCTCATTGATGTACGCAAAACAACACACATTTGACATTTTGGAATGGGATAACCTTGTCAAATTTTGCTCATTGATGTTAGCAAGAAGACATGCGTTTGATATTTTTGAATGGGACGCCCTTTGCTGTCAGCAGCATCAATCGTTTTTTGTTTATTCTTTAGTTGTGAAGTATATATCGGCTCTAACATGTGAATCACTGAGATGCATAATCATCAATTGTTTTGAATGTTCTCTATGAATTGTCAGGCATGTGTGTTTGATTGCAATGTACAGGAATGCTAAAAAGCCGCTCAAACGTTATGTACTCCCTCTATTCCTTTTTACTTAGCATATTAGATTTCTTTCAAGTATTTTACATTGTGAATGTTGATACTTTTTTCTATAAGATTGGTCAAAGTAGAGATACTTTGACTTTAGACAAAACTTATATGCAGATTAAAAAGGACCAGAGGGAGTACGTGTGAAACTGCTGCAAACAAGGTGATCACCCTGGAAATAATGCTAGTATTTATTGTTTTGTATGTTCATCCAATGCCGGTGATACAAGAATTCAAACTAATCGAACTAAATTCATTCGTACACGGCTGAATTTCATATAAAAATGCCGGATTTCATTACATTTCATACATTCTTCAACTAAAAAGGGGTGTGATGGAGGTATAATTAATTAACCGAATCTACCCACCTGTGTCCGGCTTAGCCAAACAGAAGCTTCAATGACTTAACTGCAGTTGTAGTTGGGTCACTTACATGTGGGCCAGATGCCTGTTGGGCCCACATGTTAGTGACCCAACTGTACTTCAGTTTAGTCACTGAAGTAGCGCCCTTCTCCAGCATAGCTCTCTGACTCCACGTCGCCGCCAAGAAGCTAATCTGCCGTCAATGGTCAACCCGCCAAGCTTGGCTTCAACCGAAGGGTAGCAGCGGTGGCCTTACTTGGACCCGAGCGGCGGTGACCTACCGTGTTCTACTATTCCCTGTTTTCTGTGTGGCGTGACCTCGTTAGCAGAGAGGCGGGGCCTCGACGGAGCCGGCGATGTCCTCTATGTCGTTGCCGGTGTGGTGGCGCCTCGGTGGAGCGGGGGAAATCCTCCCCCTCGTTTTTGGTAGGGCGGGTCCTCAGCGGAGCCGGCGATGTCCTCTGCCTCGTTGTTGCTGGGGCGGGGCCTCGATGGATCAGGGACTCGCCGAAGCCGGCGAAGTCCTCTTCCTTGGTGCCGGCGGGGTGGGGCCTCAGCGGAGCTGGCAGTGTCCTCTGCCTCGTTGTTAGCGCGGCGGGGCCTCGGCGAAGCAGGGCCTCGTCAATGCCAGCGGAGCAGGGACTCGGCGAAGCCGGCATTATCCTCTGCCTCGTTGTCGGTCTCGCCAAACAGCGCCTCGCCCGCTTCATCACCCTCTCTCTAGGCGGCCACAACCTCCACCACCCGCATGCGGTATCGCCAGCACGTGAGGCGGCTCTTGTGGGCGGAGTGGTACGACTCGAGCAGCGCCTCCTGCTCCACCCTCTCCGCAGCGATCTGCTCCTCCGCCTGCAGGTGCTCCTGGAGGACATGGTGGTTGTAGGCGGCGTCGGCCTGTGCCTCCCAGAACAGCTCCTGACTCTTCTGCCTCGCCATGTCAATCTATTGGGCACGGGCCTCGCCGATAGTCATTGTGCAATGCACCAGCGAGGATGGCGCGGAGGAGGGGGGTTGGCGCCGGATCATCGACTACCATGTTCTCCATTGGGGGGTCGTCGTCCTTGGGTTGCCTACCGGCCAGCCAGTCGGCAGCAATGGCTGCCATCTCCTTGTGGTCGGTTCTACACCCGTCCCGAAGAGCGCTGGAGCGTGAGGAAGCCATGGCGGGAAGTAGTGGTGTGGACAGGAGAAAGGGAACGGAGGCGGATGAATGCGGCTCTGGCCGGCGTAGCAGTTTATATAGCAATGGTGGGCGGCGGTGGGATGGATGGGTGGCGTTGTCGGATCCTGGGGTTCCGGCAGACCCTTAAGGTTCGAACTCTCGGGTGCGCGCGGAGATCGAGCCCTCTACCTCTCTGTCTCGCAAGGATCTAAACTACTGCAAGAACAACACAAGAGACACAGGGTTCATACTGGTTCGGGCCACCATTGTGGTGTAATACCCTACTCTAGTGTGGTGGGTGGATTGCCTCTTGGGCTGATGAGGAAGAACAATACAAGGGGGAACGACCTCGCGAGGGCCTGTTCTTGGCTAGGGGATGAACTGCTAGGGGGAGTTCGATCGCCCTTCTCTCTCTCTCTAGATGCTGGATTCGATCCTAGCTCATCCCAATCTGCCTCCACTCCGGGGGTGGCTAGTCCTATTTATAGGCAAAGGCCCTGGGCCTCTTCCCAAATATTGAGCGGGAAGGGCGCCAACAATTGGCCAATTTGAAGGGGAACATCTGGTACACTTATCCTGACTAAAGTTGGTCCTCGCCTGCCAAAGGCCCTGTGGTGACGCCGTCCTGGGCTCCATGGTGACCTCCTTCCCATCGTTGGACTGGTCTTGGTCTCGTTGCACCGAAACGGGTGCCTTTGCTTGATCCTCTCGCCTGCGCTTGCCCCCTTTGCACCAAAGAGGAAAGGGAGGCGCTGCGCGGGCAGGCGTCCGCCTGGCACCCTTGGTCGTCATGGCTTGCGTCATGGGCACCTCGTGAGGTACCCGCCTTGATCTCCCCGCCTCCTCGCGAGCCAGCCTAAGGAGGCCGTGCTTGAGGAAGCGCCATGTCGTATGCCTCGCGAGGCTTGGCCCCTCGCGAGGGTCTTGAGCCTTGTGCTGATGAAGATGGGCCACGCTGGGCCCCCATTTGAGCCATGCCACAGGCAGACAAGTCTGGGGACCCCCGTTCCCAGAACGCCGACAGTAGCCCCCGGGCCCAAGGCGCGCATGGACTTGGCCGTGCCAAGAGGCGAAAGGGCAAGGCGAAGCGCCGCGGGCCCTAACAGCCTGCGGCCTTGGGCGCTGCGTGGCGGTTTGACAGGACGTGGGCGTATCCACTTCCCCACGACGCCTCGGCAACTACGTGACTTGACTAGTCCCTGCATGCATAGATACGAGTCATTATTACCTGCGATCGTGGTGCTTGACGGTTGGCCTCTTCCGGCTATAAGTGCGAGGCCGCACAAGCTCCGCCAGTCCATCCCTTCCCGCTTCTCTTCTTCTTCCTCTCCTTCGCCGCCGCCGCTCGCATGGCTCCGAAGAGGTTCTCAGCTGCGGAGAAGGGGAAGGCTAGTCGGGCGAGGCCTGACTCCCCTCCGGCCAAGCGCGGCCGGGGTCGTCCCCGCAAGCATCCCGCGGTCCCCGCTGTGGCTCCCCGTGGGCACAGGGGTGATTCTCCGCGTGGTGGTGAGCGCTCGGCTGCCATGGGGAGGCAGGCTGTGGTTACGCGGCCTCCCAGGCCGCGCTTTCACTCGGTGGAGGTGCTGCTGGAGTTCGTCGTGTGGTCGGCGGACCCGACCAGCACCTGGCTCCAGCTCCCTCGCTTCTTCATCAGCGAGCTGCCGGCCGGCGCCCGGTGCGGCTTCTGGCTCTAGGCTGACGGCTGCTGCAGTAGGGCCTCTTGGGTTTCGCTCGAGGTCTCCCCTTCTGGGAATGGGGCCCTGACCCGCGGCTGGCAAACGTTTGCCCGCGCGCGCGGCCTGGGCGTGTGGTGCACCCTGCACTTCAAGTTCGACGGCGACAGCACCCTCTACATGAGGGTGTTTGGGGAAGATGGTCGCCGCACAGGATGCTGCCCTAAGGACGACGATGGAGGAGACAACGCCCACTCTGCTGGCGGCTCCCGAGGCTCCCCAAGCTCCGCCTACTCCCCTTCAGGTGGCTCCTCCAGCGGTGGCCGCAGCCAGCCCCCTCGCCTCCGCGCCTACTTGGGGGGTGGCTGTTCATTCGCCCGTCGTCGCGCTCCGGTGAAGCGTGAGAGCGAGTCCACCTGAGCTCCGGAGGCATCCGGTGTCGCCTCAGTAGGCCGATGTGGGGCGGGCCGCGCCGGGCTCGCCCTTTCCTTTTCCTTTTGCTTCCTGTGTCAGATAAGACAACTGCGTGGAGCCCCGTGGGGGCGTGTTGAGAATTATTGCCGTTGTAGCCATTACCTTAATTTTGTTCTACGTTTCTCAACTATTTGCCCTCGCGTAGGTAGTTTACGGCCCCAGCCGGGGGGCGACCGACCCAGGCCCTGTGTGCGTGTCGCAGTGCCCGAGGGGCGCGGACTAGAGGGGTGCTCCTGTAGAGAGCCCGGGCCGTGAAACCTTTAAACGGCTAGAGCAAAAACGCTCCCGAGGGCGTTCGAGCCCCATCCCTCGCGAGGACTTCATGAGAGAAAATCAAAATGAGGAGCAAAAATCGACAAACCACAAATCAACAACGGCGATAGCTTCGATAAGACTTCAAATGCAAGTAAAACACGTCAAATGCGGAAAGCAAATGAAAAAGCCGCGTCCGGCACCTAGTCTAGTCTTCGACGTCTTCTCATCAGCGCGGAGCTAAGTGCTGCCACTGGGCGTGGGAGGGAGCCCCAGGGCCTGAGGCCGGCGCTCCTGAGACTTCGGGGCGTGTACAGCCCCACTCATTATTACGTGAGAGTGTCACGGGGCGGCGAGCTTCACAGGCATTGGCCTTCTTCACAGGCTCCGGGCTTTCTCCTTAGAGGTAATGAGTTTCACAGGCACTGGCCTTCTTCACAGGCTCCGGGCCTTTCTCCTTAGAGGTAATGAGCTTCACAGGCATTGGCCTTCTTCACAGGCTCTGGGCCTTTTCCAAAAAGAGACGATCTTCACAGGCGTTCGCCTTCTTCACAGGCTCAGGGCCTTTTCCAAAAAGAGACGATCTTCACAGGCGTTCTCCTTCTTCACAGGCTCAGGGCCTTTTCCAAAAAGAGAAGATCTTCACAGGCGTTCGCCTTCTTCACAGGCTCAGGGCCTTTTCCAAAAAGAGACGATCTTCACAGGCGTTCGCCTTCTTCACAGGCTCAGGGCCTTTTCCAAAAAGAGACGATCTTCACAGGCGTTCACCTTCTTCATTGCCCAGGGCCTTTTAGGGGTAGAACCTCCAGAGGTGCTGGATGTTCCACGCGTTCTGGATCGGCTCACCCTCTTGAGTCTCCAAGCGCACGGAGCCAGGCCTGGAAACATGAACAACCTTGAACGGGCCCTCCCACATGGGAGAGAGCTTGTGCAGCCCTTCCCTGGAGAGGACCCGCTTGAGTATGAGGTCTCCTACCTCGAGGGTCCTGGGGCGGATGTTGCGGCAGCGATATCGTCGTAGTGCCTGTTGGTACCTTGCCGCTCGCAGCGCGGCTTCCCGGCGGCGTTGCTCCCCCAGCACGAGGTCCATCCCCCGCATGGCGTCCTGCTGCGCCTCGTCGAACGCCAGGACCCACGCGGAGCGATGCCTGACCTCGTGAGGAAGGACTGCTTCGGCTCCGTAGACCAGGAAGAACGGAGTTTCCCTGGTTGGTTTGGTCACGGTTGTGCGGATGGACCACAGCACGGATTGGAGCTCATCGTACCAACCCCTGCTGCAGGCCTCCAGCTTCTTCTTGAACGTCCTGGTCTTGAGGCCTCTCAGGACCTCCGCGTTGGCTCGTTCGGCTTGCCCATTGCTTCGCGGGTGTGCCACTGAAGCATAGCATATCTGCGTTCCAAGGTTAGCACAGTATGTTTTGAAGAGATTAGTGGTGAACTACGAACCATTGTCTGTGATGATGCGGTTCGGCACCCCGAACCGGCTCACGATACCCCTGATGAACTTGACCGCGGAGCCTGCGGGGATGGTACAGACAGCCTCCACCTCCGCCCACTTGGTGAACTTGTCAATGGCGACGTAGAGGTAACGGTAGCCCCCTGGCGCCCGAGGGAACGGGCCCAGAATATCCAACCCCCAAACTGCGAATGGCCACGAGAGGGGTATAGTCTGCAGGCTCCCCGCTGGTTGATGGATCTGCTTGGAATGGAACTGGCCGGCCTCACAAGCCTTTACCAATTCGATCGTGTCGTTGAGCGTTGTGGGCCAATAGAACCCACTACGGAATGCTTTGCCGACGAGGGTTCGTGATGATGAGTGGTGTGCGTAGTCCCCGCCGTGTATGTCCCCCAGTAGTTCCATTCCTTGCTCCCTGGAGATGCAGCGCAGAGATACGTCGTTGGGTCGCTTCCGGTAGAGTTCTCCGTCTGATGCAGTATGTCGTGGCCTGCCGCGCCACATGTTCTGCTTCCTCCTCCTTCTCTGGCAGGGCCCCATGCGTCAGGTAACTCCGGAGCTCTGTGATCCAGCATTCCTCCTGAGGTTCCATCGTCAGGAGCAAACGTGCTCCTGAGGGCGGTCCGCAGGCTGGGGCTCCTGAGGCTGGCGGCTGAGGGAGCTCCTCTCGAGGTTGAGCCGTGCTTGATAGCGTTGGCTGCGCTGAAGGTTTGAACAGCCGCTCTTCAAAGACGCCGGGCTTCTGCGGCAGCCGCCTGGACGCCCGTCCGGCTATGTCGTCAGCTTCCTGGTTGGTGCCACGGGGCACGTGCTTCAGCTCCAGCCCCCAGAACTGCTTTTCCATCCTGCGGACCTCTACTAGGTAGGCCTCCATATGCTCGTCCTTCGGCTCGTACACCTTATTGGAGAAGTTGACAAGGAGCTGCGAGTCGCCTTTGACGGTGAGGTGCTTCACTCCCAGGGCCGCTGCGGCCTTCAACCCGGCTATCAGTCCCTCATATTCTGCTATGTTGTTGGAGACCTTTTCTCCTTGCTGGAAACAGAGTTGTACTGCATAGCAAAGCTTATCCTGAGTGGGTGATATCAGTACGGCACCAGCCCCCGCGCCGTGCCTGGAGAATGCCCCGTCGAAGTACATGACCCAGCCTTCTGGCGCCTCGCTCCCTGGGGAGAGGGAGCGATCCTCGTCATCCTTGAGGCCCGGCGCCTCTGTCCATTCCGCCACGAAATCCTCCAATGCGGCTCCTTTGATGACCCTAGTTGTGCTGAACTCGAGCTGAAACGCTTGCAACTCTATGTTCCACTCAGCGACCCTTCCGGCTGAGTTAGGGCTCCTGAGCACCCTCTCCAGGGGGTACGATGAGACGGCCTTGATCGGGTGAGCTTGGAAGTAGTGACGCAGCTTGCGTGAGGCCACCAGCAGCGCGAGGAGGAGCTTCTGGGGCATCGGGTACTGTGCCCTCGCGTCCCGTAGCACCGTGCTAACGAAGTAGACCGGGTGCTCAACAAGGCTGAGAGCATCTCGGGTCGCGGCGCCCTCGGGAGGTGATGGCCCCTCACGAGATGTTGTGGCCTCGGGAGGTGGACCATCCAAGCATGCTGCCTCTCCTGTCTCTGGTGCGTCCCTCGGCAGCTGACTCTCTTCATCTGCAGTTTCGGCTTCCTCGAGCTTTCCCTGTTCCCTTCTTGTCCGACCTCGGGCTGCCGTTATGGTCTTGGACTAGCGCTCCTCCCTAACCGCCACCAGTGCTGCGCTGGCAGAGTAGGGGGTGGCGGCAAGGTAAAGCAGCAGAGGCTCTTGAGGGCGCGGAGCCACCATGACTGGGGGACCGGTTAGGTACCTCTTGAGATCTTGAAACGCCCTATCTGCCTCTTCAGTCCATTCAAAGGGTCCCTTTTTCTTCATCAGCTGAAAGAAAGGCAGCGCTCGTTCCCCAGCTTGGAGATGAAGCGCCCTAGTGCGGTCACACGCCCAGTGAGCTTCTGCATTTCTCTGAGGGTCTTTGGCGGACTCATGTCATCGACCGCCTTGGCCTTCTCGGGGTTGGCCTCGATGCCACGGTGAGATACGAGGAATCCCAAAAGCTTGCCCGAGGGAACGCCAAACACACATTTCTCCGGGTTGAGCCGCAGGTTTACTGCGTCAAGGCTCGCGAAGGTCTCCTCCAGGTCTTGTATCAGGGTCCTGGCCTCTCGAGATTTCACCACAATGTCATCGATGTATGCTTCGACATTCTTCTCGAGCTGCGAGCCCAAGGTGATGTGCATCAGCCGCTGAAAGGTTGCCCCTGCGTTGCGTAGTCCAAATGGCATGCATGTATAGCAGTATACCCCGCACGAGGTCAAGAAGGCGGTCTTCTCAACATCTTCTATCGCCATCTTGATCTGGTGATATCTGGAGAAGGCATCCAAAAAGCACAGCAGGTCGCACTCGGCGGTGGAATCGACGATCTAGTCGATGTGAGGGAGCGGGAACGGATCTTGCGGGCATGCCTTGTTGAGGTTGGTGAAGTCGACACACATGCGTTCCTTCCCCCCTTTCTTGGGCACAACGACAGGGTTGGCCAACCAATCTGGGTACCGGACCTCACGAATGACTCCAGCGGCTTCTAACTTGCGGGTCTCTTGGACGATGAAGGCCTGCTTCTCTGCAGACTGTCGCCTGGCTTTCTGCTTCACGGGGCGCACATTTGGGCACACGTTGAGGTGGTGCTCGATGACGTCCCTGGGGATCCCTCCAACTGATCGGGCTCCCAAACAAACACTTTCTTGTTTGCACGCAGGAACTTGACTAGGGCCTCCTCCTGCTCAGGCCCCAGGTTGGCGCCAATGGTGAAAGTGGCGCTGGAGGACCCGTCCTCGTCGACGAGTATCTGCTTGGTTTCCGCCTTGTCCTGGGTGAACAACTGCTTCTTCTTGGTAGGCGCATCCCCCTTGGACTCAGGGGTCCCCGCGTCGGCGGGCTGTGCCGATGCCGCCGTCTTGAAGGCGAGCTTGAGTACTCGCAGGGCGTCCCCGGTGTCTCCGTGCATGGTGAGGGTACCGTTGCTCCCAGGCATCTTCATGAGGTTGTACGCCGGGTGCATGGCGGCCATGAACTGAGCCAGTGCCGGGTAGCCGAGGATAGCGTTGTAAGGGAGGCCGATGGGGGCGATGTCGAAGTCGACCATCTCCGTGCGGAAGTTGTCGTAGGTGCCGAAGGTCACCGGGAGCCGGATCTGTCCCAAGGAGTCGGACGACCCGCCTCCGACGCCTGAGAAGGATCGGCTGGGTTGCAGCCGCTCCCGGGGTATGCGGAGGAGGTTGAAGGTCTCGACCGAAAGCACGTTGAGGCCCGCGCCGCCATCGACGAGGGTTCTGGTGACGGCCACCTGGCAGATGGTGGGGGTGCACAACATGGGGAGCGCGCCCGAGCCGGCCAAGTTAGCGGGGTGGTCCTCCGAGCTGAAGGTCAGGCCAACCTCGCGCGTCGCCCGGTCCATGGGAGCCCCATGCCGTGCGGAGACGACGCCGATCTGGCGGGCAAATGGCTTGACGTGGCGGCTCGTTGGTGGCGCCTGCGAGCCGCCCAGGAGGGTCGCGACGACCGGGAGCGTCGACGTTGTTGTGCGGCAGCCCGGTCGCATAGACAGGCGCCGAGGTGGTGCTTGCTGCTCGCCTCCCGTCGGGCCGGTGGCGATGTTGACGGCGGGCGACGGGGAACGGCGAGGACGTCCACCAGCGAGCGCCGCTGGTGTGGCGCGAGCTCGTCGCGCGCCGTACATGGATGCGGCAGCCGGGGGAGAACGGAGCGGTGGAAGGCAGATTCCGGCGCACCCCTACCTGGCGCGCCAAATGTCAGATTCCGGGGTTCCGGCAGACCCTTATGGTTCGAACTCTGGGGTGCGCGCGGAGATCGAGCCCTCTACCTCTCCGTCTCGCAAGGATCTAAACTACTGCAAGAACAACACAAGAGACACAGGGTTTATACTGGTTCGGGCCACCATTGTGGTGTAATACCCTACTCCAGTGTGGTGGGTGGATTGCCTCTTGGACTGATGAGGAAGAACAATACAAGGGGGAACGGCCTCGCGAGGGCCTGTTCTTGGCTAGGGGATGAACTGCTAGGGGGAGTTCGATCGCCCTTCTCTCTCTCTCTAGATGCTGGATTCGATCCTAGCTCATCCCAATCTGCCTCCACTCCGGGGGTGGCTAGTCCTATTTATAGGCAAAGGCCCTGGGCCTCTTCCCAAATATTGAGCGGGAAGGGCGCCAACAATTGGCGAATTTGAAGGGGAACATCTGGTACACTTATCCTGACTAAAGTTGGTCCTCGCCTGCCAAAGGCCCTGTGGTGACGCCGTCCTGGGATCCATGGTGACCTCCTTCCCATCGTTGGACTGGTCTTGGTCTCGTTGCACCGAAACGGGTGCCTTTGCTTGATCCTCTCGCCTGCGCTTGCCCCCTTTGCACCAAAGAGGAAAGGGAGACGCTGCGCGGGCAGGCGCCCGCCTGGCACCCTTGGTCATCATGGCTTGCGTCATGGGCACCTTGTGAGGTACCCGCCTTGATCTCCCCGCCTCCTCGTGAGCCAGCCTAAGGAGGTCGTGCTTGAGGAAGCGCCATGTCGTCCGCCTCGCGAGGCTTGGCCCCTCGCGAGGGTATTGAGCCGTGTGCTGATGAAGATGGGCCATGATGGGCCCCCATTTGAGCCACGCCGCAGGCCGCAGGCAGGCAAGTCTGGGGACCCCCGTTCCCAGAACGCCGACAGGCGCCAGAGTAGCCGCCTCGGCAACCGCGTATCATTAATGTGGGTGGCAGACATATGGTTGGACGGCACTTATGTCATTTGAATGCGGAGCAATCGCCTGCACCGGGAAGCGACGCGGGCGGCTCTGACAATTTCGAACGGAAACCGCGCGCGGGCGTGGGAGGCGGTCTGGGTGGGCCAGGGCGGTCAGACTCGTGCTTGGCAACGGGTCGGTCCAGCAGCCGAACATGCTGGCATGCTCGCGAGCTCGCCGAGTTGGGCCACGATGATCAGACGATGCACGTAGCTTTTGACCAGGAGTCGACGCCACCGTCCAAGCCGGTTCATGCCGTGTTCACCATAGAGCAGGTGTGGACGCACTTCGAGGCGCTAATGGCGGAAGAGCTACTAGCGCAGGAGGACCTGTGCTGCAACCTCCGTCTCCTCAACGAGAACCGGCGAACAGGCGAACGACAATGCCATCACGGACATGTGGCCCTATGATCCTAGCTTCCTGAATGAGCAGTGGGCGCTGTATCAGAGCATCTGTACGGCCCGCGAGGCCCTCTCCGTCATCCTTCGAGTTGTTGCGCTCGTCGTGGTGCCGCCGTCTCACGTTGTCAACATGGTCAATGAACATGAGGATGAGGAGATGACTTTACTTGGAGAGGATGATAGTGGGGACCCACCCCGGCCATAGCCGCACGTACGCAAGTGCCTCCTTATTGTATACAACTATAATTTTTTTTGCTTCCTCCTAGTTTCCTAACATCACGGTCCCACACCATTGTCAACCTATGTAGTCAATAAACGAGAGAATTACGCAAGGAGCAGCCGACAGCTAGGGCCAAGAAGCTCGAGCAGTTTTTGTGTTTTTTGGGTGTGAGAGTTTTTCTTGAGCGATGTTTTTGTTGTTGTTCACATGAGAGCTGGGTATCAACTAGGAGGGTTGTGGCCCGTCTAGCCTAGGCTAGATATCCAGCCGAGATATTAATTTTTTTCAAGCTGAAAATGGCTAGCCTAGTAATACTTTTTTTGAGGAATACGCAGGCAAGTTCAACTTGTTATTCTCCGCCCCGCTGTACTACAAATCTTTCCTAGGAGAGATGCATTAGGCTTAACAAGAAAATGGGCTTTAAGAAATAGTAAATGGGGTGTAGTTATAAAAACTGGGTAGTAACTATAAAAAAATGAACCAAACAGGTAATTAGTTTTAAAAAATTATTATTTTTGGATTTTGAAAATTTTAATTTCATTACTTGTTGCGCGTGCAATATTTTGTTGGATTTTTACGTAATACAAATTTATTTTGAAACTATATTTAATCTGACTAGAAATTTCGGGATAAAAATATTTCGGATCCCATCAAAATGTGAGAAATTTTATTGAATTTTGTTTTGAGCGGTTGGTTGAAATTATTAATCGTTGTCCTTGCTAGAAAATGGGTTGTACTTTTAACAAACTGTAAATGGGTTGTAGTAAATTCCTTTAGAATTCAAAACAGGGTTGTGCATTCTTACAAATCGCAAATGGGCTATATGTTCTCTACCACACACTTGTGGGCCTACTAAGTTGACGCGTACGCAAGGCTTTTTTAACTTATAATCAACACACGGTTCTAGCAGAAGTGGCCGTTGGATGTCCAACCAACGGATATCGTGCTTCTTCTTGAATCTCAGATATTATTGCTTCAGCCGCCCAAAAAATGACTCCTCCCATGACATCTAGGGCGCACCGTTTCAAAGGCTGACCTGTGGGCCTCCTAAGTTGACGCGTACCAAGGGCTTTGTCAACTTAGTCAATATAAACGATTCTAGCTGCAGTGACCGTACGATGTCCATCCAACGGCCGTCGTGCTTCTTCAACGTCTGGTCTTCTTGCTCTAGCCGCCCAACCCAGTGCTGGCCGTGCCGCCTGCTCCGGCCTCCCGTGTCTGGCTGTGCTGCCACCGCTTGCCACGCCATCCCTCTATACTCACCCACACCTCTTGTTATTCTCCGCAACGGCAGCCTCACACCGCAGCCAAAGCAGTCAACCCACGTACTCCCCTCCGCGTGGGCATCCACTTCCGCATCTTCCCTGGCTCCATGTCGTTCCCTTCCTCGGCCTCGCCATCGTCCCGCCGCCTTGGTGCTCTCGGCGTGGCATGGTCAACGTGGTCAATGAAGGATAGCCATCGAAAGACAACTTTAGGCAGTGAGGCTAACAGCTGGACCCACCATCTACATCTTCGAACACAAGGAAGTGCCTCCTTATTACTCGCACTAAAAAAGATTCCTCCCCCTGACAGACTGGACCGACCAGCTATATCTTCGCACGCAAGGAAGTGTGTCCTTATCCTCCTTGACTGCTGGGACCCACCCGGTCAAAGCGTACATAGCGTTGTTTGTTTGGTCGCGAACGTATATGTACATACTGGTCGATCGGTCTCTCTCCAAGTATGAACCGTCGCCGAGTAAGTAGCAGCACGTGTCATTGTAGATCACCCGACATAGCAGTTCATGCAGTCTCGTCTAAGTCCTGTACACGTACGTACAGCCGCAGGGCAAAAAATATGGCCACGTACGTACATACGGGCGGGGTCTCGAGCGCGTACTTGCGCATATATACGAACGGCCAGGACTTGTGTACATGGAGAGGCAATGAACGGCAGAAACGGCGTCCTATTCATCGGGCAGCAAACCGGCTAGGTCAGAACGGAGAAACATCGTCTTGTTCATCGGGAGGCAACCGACTAGGTCAGAAGGCCTGTTCAACGGGAGCCAACCGGCTTGGATGGAACAGCCAAAATGGGGTCTGGCGTACCGCAGAATGAAGGAAACAGCCTTCTCTTTGACCGGCCACGGTCGAAAGAGGATCCTATACATCAGGAGGGGTCTAGCATACCGCAAAACAGAGGAAACGAACTTGTGTTCGACCGCGTACGGTCGAAATGGAGTCCTGTTGATCGGGAGGGGTGTGGCGTACCGCAAAACGGAGGAAACAGACTTGTGTTGGAGTGCCTATAGTTGAAACAGGGTCATGTTCATCCACCATCTACTGCCTCGCTCCAGCCTCCACGGGCTACTGTTCATCCACGGCTATTGTTCATCTAGCCTCCACCGGCTACTGTTCATTGAGCCTCCATGGGGTCCTATTCATCCACCCCCAACCGGCTGGGGTGCGGCGGCCTCCTTGGGATCCTGTTCATCCAGCGGCAACAGCCTACTGCCATGGGGTCTTGTTCATCCAACCCCCACCGGAAATTGTTCATCCACATCCAACCAACCGGCTGGACTCACCACGTCTCGACTCGTTCTACGTACCGCGCGCACGGTAGCAATGATCACTATTCATCGAGAGGCAACCCCACACCGACTGGCAACGTCTCACACGAGGGATGAATCGGCTTCAGTAAGCAGCAGCCGTGATCGATCCCTCGGGTTCAGTTAGCAACAGCAGCGAAGGAATTTCTCATGTTCGGCCAGCAGCGAATGAATCGCTCGGGTTCAGTTAACAGCCAAGGGATCGATCGCTCGGGTTTAGTAACGTGCGATTGCTCGAGTTCAGTTAGCCAACGCCTCGCACACACGTGGATACACAAGAGAAACGCGCAAACCACAGTGCATCGCTCGGCCCCGACCATACAGCGTAACCGAGAACTCCGCGATATTTTCCTCGCCCTCGGTTATACCATGATTTTTTCCGTCATGGACGGCCCAAAGAATGTCATGCAGTTGCGTCTCCGGCATGCCCATAACGAAAAGCCCATATTCTGTCATGATTTTTTGTCATAGAAGTAGGAGCCCACCACATCTATGATGATACCGGGTTTCGTCATAATTATCTTCATAGAAGTGTCATAAGCATGACAGAAAAAATTCGTTCAGCCCAAAATGTCACGGGTGTGTTTAGTGGATGATGATGGAGTTGTCAGTGAAGTAGTGCCACACATCGAGCGTAGAAGATGCTCCAATTTATGAATAATGCCCTTGAGTGCGGTAATATGCTCTTGCAACTGGATATTCTCACGAGCGAGATACTTGTTTTGCACACGAACTATTTCAATGATCTTGAAAGCTTCCATTTCAGTAGGGGTAAGATGATTGTATTAAGGTTGAAGGATATCTTCTTCTGCTGCTGCCGGAACTTGATCTTCCGCGACCTTCTTGATATTATCACCCTCGTTGATTTCCCTAGGTTCTTCTCTCTTCATCTCTATCTTCATTAGCCCAGCATCGTCACCCGTGTTGTTGGAGGAGGGGACGACATGATGCCTGACCTTAAAAACTCTGGCAGAAAACAACTCGAAACAAAAACAGGAGATATTCGTGGTACGGTGGTCAAAACCTTTGCGAGATTATATAATGAATTTTTACCGACCATAAGAAGTATCATGCAAGAAAACGGAGTCCGGAGGGCACACGAGGTGGTCACAAGGTCGGGGAGCGCACCCAGGGGGTAGGGCACGCCCTCCATCCTTATGGTTGGATGATGGCCCCCCTGTGGTGCTTTCTTCGCCCAATATTTTTATATATTCCAAAAATATTCTCCGTGAAGTTTCAGGACTTTTGGAGTTGTCCAGAATAGGTCTATAATATTTGCTCCTTTTCTAGTACAGAATTCCAGCTGCCGGCATTCTCCCTCTTCATGTAAACCTTATAAAATAAGAAAGAAAAGGCATACGTATTGTGATATAATGTGTAATAACAGCCCATAATGCAATCAATATCAATATAAAAGCATGATGCAAAATGGGCGTATCATGGCTCAACACCTCATTAAGGTTCTTTTGTCCTTGAGCACATGTCATGAGTCCTCTCTCGAGTTGTGCCTTTAGAAAGCGGTTTTCCTCAAGAATAGATGCTAGGTCACCACTAGAGTTAGTAGTACAAGCATCAACATGGATAATAGGAGAAGAGTAAGCCTTGGCTAGAGTTTCAAGATAAGTAAGCTTGAGCGTCTCAAAACACTTTGTAAGAAGGGTGAGCTCTTCTTCCTTAGTCTTGATGGACATGGATAGAAGCTCACAATCCTTATAGAGAGAAGCATGAGATTTCACAAGCTTACTTTTATCACTCATCAACTCCTCGCAAGAGCCCTTAGCCTTTTCAAGGAGGCAAGTTCTTTAGCATGAACATCAATGTTTGCACCAATTTTCAAGCATAGTTCATCATTTCGTGCTTCCTCATATTGGACTTTCTGCTCAAGGCTTTCATAATTTTCCTTTTCCTCGGTGACGAGGATTTCTAGTTCCTTAATGGTGATGGTGTGCTTACTCACCATCTCCATAAGCATACGAAACATAGTGAGGTTCTTTCCTTTGAGGGAGAACATGAACTTATTTAGTTTAGCAAGCATAGGATCATCTATATCATCACCATCATAATTATCCTCCACATCAATATACTCATCACAAGGAGTAGAAGGAGTGAAAAGAGGAGGGTTTTACCGTGGGGTTACCTTGACCTTGTCAGGAGAGTTTTGGTCTTCTCCATATTCTACCACGGACGTTGCCATTAGGCACTTGTGGCTGTTGCCCTTGTAGTCTTTCATATAGTTGTAGGTGACAACATCACCACTCTTGTTGACTAGCCTCAAGGTGTTTTGAGAATCTTGAGCTACTCCGGCAACACCACTAACATCATCCGGATGGGATTCTTCATGAGCAACCATTGCTTTCCCATCTCTCTTCTTGAGCTTGGAGTTCAAAGGATTTGGCAACTTCTTCTAGGGAAAGGTCTTGGAAAATCTTTGTTTATCTTCTCTCTTCTCATAAGGGAAATCATTGGAGAAGTGGTTGGTTTCTTCACAGTTGTAGCATTTTCTCACTTTCTTCTTCTGGAATCTTCCCTTGAATTTTCCCGTGCTAAACTTCTTGAGAAAGAGGGCAATGTCTTCATATGAAGGGCTCTCATCGGAGTCAATCTCATCACCATCTTCATCATAAACATCTCCTTCTTCACTTTGCTGTTCTTCACATACATGCTTGGCCTTCAATGCAAGATTGATCTTTGATGTTGAGGTACCATGCATGGCAAGATGTTTTGTAGCATTTGCCGTTGACTCTTCAAATAGTTGGAAAGTGGATATGATGTCATACAAAGTCATTTCCTTGAATCCATGGTGTTGCCTTATGTCCCACACCATTTGGTAATGATATGGAGCAAGAGCACGAGGCAACTTGTCTAGGAGAACTCGCTTAGTCAAGTTGAATCCATGGTGTGTCTTGTCACATTCACAAGATTCGATGTCAGCGGTGAGAGTCATGAGACGCTCAAGGAGCTTTTTGGAGGATTCACCTTTCTCCATACTAAAGTTTAACAATTGTCCCTTGGCAATTTCATATTGAGCAATTCGGAGAGTGGAGGTACCGGTCATGGTTCTCACAATGCTATCCCATAATTCCTTGGCACTTGTGAGGTGTATGCATGGTCTCCTTTGCTTCTCAGTCATACCTCTCCTTATGCACATGGTTGATGTGTCATTGAGATTCTTGTCATATATTTCTCTTGGTGTAAGATTCTCCGGGTCAATAACTTTGTAGCCATACTCCAAGATATCCAACATCTCATCAATTCCATATCGAAGATGATCCTGCATAGCAACTCTCCACAAGGCAAAATCGGTAGTGCCATCAAGTAAATGAGGTTTGCCTTGAGGGTTATACGTTGGTTTCTCTAACTGAGGTCTTGCATAAAGCCAAGGAACACTAGAGTGATCATTACTAGGAGGTTGTTGGCCAAGTGAAGGAGTAGGCACAGTCGCCTCGAGGTCGCACCACCCGAAAGTGGTGCAAGCATCATGGTTAATGCGGCTAATCTCATTCGGACCAAGGCCTCAAGAGAAGCATCATGCTCCTTCTTTTGCTTACCAAGGGCCCGTTGAAGATCCTCAGAAGTAGAGGACTTGGCTTCCATGGAAGCCGCTCCCTTATCCTTCGGATCCGCAACAAGGGGAATCCCATCGGGGTTCATCTTGCTCTAGGGCGGTTAAGCCACAAGAATAGAGCACGAGGCTCTGATACCAATTGAAAGGATCGAGATGGACCTAGAGGGGGGTGAATAGGTACAATTACAAATTTTAATTGTTACTTAACAATTTTAGACAATAATGTGGAATATGAAAGTAAACCCAACAATTGCAAGTAAGATGCTAAGAGCTAAGCAAGGTAAGCAAGTAACACAAGTAAGTGAGTAAGCAAGCACAATATGATATAAGTAAATACTAAGAGACAAGTAGCCACAAGTAGGAAGTTAGGGTTAGGAATAACCGCAACTCCGAGAGACGGGGATGTATGTCGATGTTCACTTTCTTGGAGGGAAGCTACGTCACCGTTAGAGAGGTGGATGTTACCATGAAGGCACACCAACGCCACGAAGGCTCACCCTATTCTCCCTTTGAGACACGCGAAGGCATTTCTCAACCACTAGTGGTAGACCTTGGGGTGGTCTCCAAACCCTCACAAACTTTCCGGGGGTAATCACAATGGTCGATTCCTCTCCGAAAGACTCTTACCGCCTAGGAGTCTCCAACCTCCAAGAGTAATAAGAACGATGGGGAAAAGCTCCAGACTTGCTCAAATCACGAATCCCTTTGGTGCAAAGAAGGGGAAGGAGTGGATCTATCACTTGCTTGGACAACTTCTCACAAATGCTGTCAAATCCCTTTGGGATCTAAGATTTGGTGTATGAGTGTGAGAGAGAATGAAATGTCACTGGTGCGCATCGGTGCTATACAAACGGTTTTTAACCCCTTTCCACGACGGCATTTGGAACTGTTGCCAAGTGAGTGTGGGCGATAGAGGAGTCCTTCCCACACGACCCAGAAACTGTCGGGATAGGGGGCCTTGGTGCCTATAGTTGTCCCTATATAACCGTTTCCGATATCTCGAATATCCCAAACGCTTCATCCTTGCTACTCATTTGTGCTCACGTTGCCATCATAGTCAATGTTTTGTGGTTTTACCTAAAATTAGGCAGATTCTAGGCACGGGAGTTTTCCAGGCACGTACCAAACTGGCTCTACGTTTACGATGTCTGGTACATCAAAAACAGTTCATCATTATAAACCGTGTAAGATAGGTAGACAATCACAGACATTTAGTTTTCCCGCACTGTATGTGATAGTGTCAGACATCACACACGCTTCGCAAATGGGAACTGTGTGCATTGTTACACACGTTTCCTCTCTGTGAACCGTTTCAGATTATGATGTATATCACACACTCTGTGCTTTATTCACCGTGTGCGCCGTAATGACCTGCACACCGTAATCTCGCCCTAATTTAATTGCTTCTATTTAAAATTGTACCTAATTTAAACTTGAAAGTAAGATATAGCTTTATTTATATCCATCAGGTTCAAACAACCAATGCATTATTCAATTCACAGGTACATATGTTTAAGAATTACATAAGCACCAAATAAAGGATGATGAACTAGGGTTCTATACTTCTACTATTATAGATGGTAAAGAAAGAGGCGACAAACATTCTGTTTGCTGAACAAGGTGAAGCGGAATGGCCCTATTGTGCTCTCCTATATGTAGAAGGCACGCACGACTCTAGTCCAACCCCTTGTGATGGCCGGCTGCCAATCATGTAGTTTGAGACGTAATCTTGAGTAAACTGCTTCAAGATCCACTACTAAGGAAAAAAGATTCAGACATTGTCATCTAGCACAACTCATTACAGGCAGTAAAAAGAAGGTTACAAGGTTCTTACTTACCATCTTGCAGTTCACTGTTGTCTTGCATAAAGTGTAAACAAATAGTTTGATTGACATCTTATGAGCCATTTTAATAATAATCTTTATCAGTTTCCGCACTTGATGCTGGTTCATGAATATCTCATTTCCCCATACGCAGAAATGGTCGAAGTGTGGATCTTTGGCAATGACATGTGTACCTAAAAGCACCAAGTTAATATTAGAAGCTAAACAACAATTGCAAAATGATGTAGTACAACACTCCCACTATCCCATTATATAAGATTTTATTACATGTATATCTAGACATCATCGAAACAATAAGGTAACATGAACATTAAGGTAAAACTCTTCCTTGTTGCTATATAGACTGGGATTGCATATTTAGTCATTCAGTACAATGCATGTTGCTATGTAGCCTCAGTTATATTAAATATGGCCCTAGTTAACCTACTAATAAATGGGTTATAGATATTTTCAGTGAATTGTCTGATTCGACGATTAATCCCTTATCTATCCCTAGGCTATATGGTACCAGCTACCGAGATCCTGAACAGTGAGTACATATAAGCAATGCGATGAAACTAACCTCAATGGAAAACAACATTGTTCTCAATATTGTCATGTATGAGTACACATAAAGGCATGTTAAGCACAACAGACTAAACATCAACCAAATATATCCATGGTAGACAACATAATCTATAAATGATAGCTTTAGTGTGCAGGCTTAAGCACGCTAGTTAAGCAAAACAAGAAGTGGAAAGGTGTGTTAACTGCATCAGGCATAACATTTAAAAACAAGCAAATAGTCATTCAAACTGGTATTGTGCACGTCTAAACTACACTAGTTATTGTCAAAAAACGAAAAGGCATGTTAACTACAATATCCTTAACAGCAACCAAATATCGTAATTCATAGTGGTATTGTTGAAACTGTTATTGATGAAATTGAACTGCACCGCAAATAGTTGCACATATAGAGCATCACATTGTGAAGAACTGAAATAAACAAGGCATAAGGCAATCTCTAGACGATCCTTTAAAAGTTAAAGGACAAAAACCCTTAGTGGCTATATATATATATATACATATATATATATATGTATGTGTATATATATATATATGTATATATATATATATACACTCCAGCAATTTTTGGCCATTTCTAGTCGATCCCCTAAACTTAGTGTTGTAAACTTCAATTTGATCAAGTTCAAATCAGCTTCAACCCAAAGTAGCATGCATTCAAACATAAACATAGATAGTTTTGCATAATCGAACATAAAACATAAATTCAAACTAAGCTAAACTACTTTCAGTCAAGTAGAGGTTGAGCCAATCCTTCTTCGTCAGGTACGGTGTGCCACGAGCCGGGTCCAGGCTGGTGCCTATCGGCGTTCTGGGAACGGGGGTCCCCAGACTTGCCTGCCTGCGGCCCATGGCGTGGCTACGCTCCGGGCCGTACGTCCCATCTTCATCAACAAGGCATCCAAGACCTTCGCAAGGGTCGAAGCCTCGCGAGGCAGACGACATAAGGCCTCCTCTAGAGTGGCCTAGCCAAGCAGGATCATGAGGAGCGGAGATATCAAGGTGGGGCAAACGTCATGAGGGACTCGTGACGTGAGCCATGACGAACGGCACCAGGCGGGCCCCGATGCGCGCAGAGTCCTTGTTTCCTATTTGGTGCTAAGGAAGCAAGCGCAGACGAAGATTACCAAGGCATCAGGCAAAGGTTGCCTATGGGGACCCCGACTCATAAGTCGTGATCACCGAATGCACGTGTACAGTGATCCCAGAGATCAATGCTCACTGAACACACAGAAGCTGAATAACAAGAGTCTCACATCCATACATACCGTCTTACACAAATCATGACCATTATGGTCAAGTCTTACATAGATAAAGCCTTAGGGGCTGAACATCAAATGACGGAAATCTTCGTTGATAAGTAGAACCCATGCCATCTGCCTTAACCCTAAAGGCATTCTGACTGGGAAGCGTCCTAGTTCGCATGTTCGTCTCCAAAGGCTTCTTCCTCAAACTCCTGTTCTTCCATGCCTGGTCAATTAAATAACCAGTGGCAAGCCAATGAGTACTTTGAATGTACTCGCAAGCAACCCATGTTTTGGTTCAAGGTACAATAATGCATGACATAGGTAAATTTTTGCGGAAAGCTAGTTTTGGGTGCAATGACATGTTCAACAACTTGTAAGACATGCATCAGGAGAATTTAAGTAAGCATGAGGATAGGTTACAGATATCAACATAACTAGAGAGGGCACCAACCCAACTCAATCATGTCAAGTCCTTGACTTGACCCAAGTAGTTCTTCCCACTTATCCAAACACACACACTGGTTTGTAAACATGTGGACGTAGCCCAAGAGCGGTTAACCAACTGTCCTTGACCATGGACACGGCTATTCGAATAGTTTTACACTCTGAAGAGGTTGCACACTTTACCCACAAGATCCGGGGAGCTTCCGTGTCATCCACGACCCGCGGCACCTCAAGTACCCGGGGTAAGCACCCGATCACTATCTTTCCCTAGACGACACTAACAAGGAGTCCACTCGTTGTTCCGTATCCTCACGATGTACATCATACGAGACTCGCTCGAGATCGTAACATCCGAGAGGGGACACAACGGTGTATCCGGTGCCCTGTGAAAACAGTCATGGCCGCCCTACCTGGCACGACCCCGTCCCGAGAGAAAGCACCAACTCTCCCTCTTCACTAGTAATGCGGGCTCCAAGCTAGTATCGACTTAGGTAATCAATAATGCCCTTTCCCATATAAGGGTAGAGTGTTTGCGCATGTAAGGTTGGAATAACGGTCGCAACTTAAACCAATCCATTTTGGAAAACAACACACACTTGTCTCGGTACACCACTTCGTCATCAAGTGGTTACCCAACTCATCATCTCCCTCGGGCATAAGTGGCACCCGATGGGGTTTTCGAAAAGTCTTTTGAAAGCACTTTGCCTCCATCACCATGCATATTCCCGTCCCTTTTGCGTAGCACTACTTTTGCATCCTATCTACTCCCACCGGCATAACCCTCATAAGGAGGTAGGGTCATGCATAATGTAGGTTTCAACGAGGAAGTAACGGAGGTGACCCACCAAAGTGGCTACCACCTCATCATGATTCCATTGCAACAACAATAAAGTGCTATATGACATGCATAAAGAGGGTTTCATAGACATGGTCAAAGGGCTGCTTGCCTGGCTCAACAAGGTCTTCTGGGTCTTCAAAGTCTTCTGGTCCAACTCCTTCGTCAGCAACGCAATCTATCGCCGCAAAATAATAATGAGAAAAATAAGGCAATAATAAGACAGAAAAATCAAAGTGCCCAGAAAAATGACAACTCATTTTTGTAAAATACTAGGTGGAAATCTAAGAAGGGGAAAATTCCTAGCTTGGATTTGGAGTTGTGGAACAGGAGAAATGGATTTTCAAAGGCATATTTAAATGCTTAAAATCACATTTAAATATTTATAGTAAAGAAAAGTTGGTTGGATTTGAATGGAAGTTGCACCATTAAATAGGTTGCAATATTCTAGGAATTTAGGAATTGGAATTATTCCATTTGGACAATTATTTTACCCTGTGGAATTTTTACAAGACAGAAAGAAAAGGAAAAAGAAAAATGGCACTGTGCCACTGGGCCAGAACAGCCGCAGGGCAGCAGGCCCAGCCAGCGCACAGCGCGCGCACCCGTCCACCAGTTTCAAACCTGACGGGCGGGGCCCGTAGGTCGGACGGGGCGCGGGAATGAGGGAGAGGATGACAGGCGGGGCCCGCCTGTCATCACTAACCCGTGGACAGGGGGGTCGCGGCGCTCATCGGCGATGATGCAGGCCACGACGAGCTCCGGCGAGTGCGGGGATGGCTTCAGGGGACTGCCGCACGTCGGGGGGCTGGTGGACTTGGCCGGAGGGGGTGCCTGGTTCGCCGGTGACGAGGTCCGCGGTGGAAGGGCTTCGGGAGTCGACGGCTCCGGCCGTTTCCGGTGCCTACAGAGAGGGGAAACGAGGGGGAAATGGTGAGGGAGCTGCAGGGAATCCAGATCGAGAGAAAAGGGGTCGGGGACGGCCCGTACCTCGCGAACTCCGGCGAGCCGAAGCGGCGGAGCTCGAGCTCGATCTCGAGCTCGGGCGGCTCTGGAGGCGAACTGGAGGTGCAGGGGGAGGTTTTGGTGGTGCAGAGAGCGAGTGGTGAGGGTGGAAGGGCTCGGGGAGGCCTTTATATAGGCGAATGGCAGTCCACCGTGGGCTCGTGCGCCGGCGAGCTCGCTGCCGTCGCCTCGGGTCACGGGGGCCCGTTTGGTTGTGTCTGGGGTGCTCGTGGGGGTCGACTACGCCCAGGGGAAGAAGAGAGAGAGGGAGCAGGGGGCCAGAGGCACCGCGCGTGTGAGCACGCTCACTGGTGCGCTCGGGCGGTCGCCGCACGTGCGAGCTGGGGCGTGAGGAGGGAGAAGGAGGAGGGGGCCGGTAGTGTGTCGTGTCCCAGACGTCGAGGCACCTCGGGGGACACGAGGGGGAGAGCCGAGGTGGCCGGATGTGGCTGGAAGGGGGCGGCTACAGTGCGGGGGCGCACTGTAGCGCGCTCCAGAGCGTGCAAATGGCTGCCATGGCATTGTTTAAAGGGCAGGGGCGCGTCCACTAGTGTCTAGCAGGTCTAGGGGGGAGTAAAGAAGAGGAGAGGGGCATTGGATGCCCTGGATGGCCACTGGAGTGAGGAGGGAGGTGAGGTAAAAAGTGGAGCTCACCAAGAATAGTGGAAGGGGTCCAAACAGTGGTTTTTGCAAAATGACAGAAGGTGTTTGATGTTGGTTTGGGCAAGAAAATGATCTCTAATTGCCATGACACTCCACAGGATGAAATGACACATATAATTAGGGCCTTCCACCAATTTGGAGCTTAATGGGGCAAAGTTGCCAATGCAACTTTTGTAAACCCTAGAAATGAGCAGAAATGGACTTGTGTACATCTAGTTGAGAAAATCACTTCTCCTTGATGCACCACTTGGTGTAGTGGCCTCATTTAGTCATGTGATCATGCTCACAAAAGTTGGGGTCAAGGAGAGAAAGTTGGTAGTACAAACTTGATTCTGGTCAGAGAGGGTTTTGGGCATTTTGGTGAACCAAAATGACTCTAGTTGACATGGGGCTTTGCAAGGTGATCACAATATGCATTTGTGACTTGCTGGATTTTCCTTGGATTTTTATGACAGTATTTCCTGTAGAAATATCTCAAATCCTTGAAATGGGCAGAAATGGTTTTGGAAGGTTTTGTCCAATATTTTGATCATAACCATGTGTTGAAACTCATATATATGGAAAATATATGTCCATTGAGTCTCCCTAATTTTTCTCAAATATTTTTAAAGCTTTTAAATAATTTTAACCTATTTAAGACCATTTCTGGCCTTAAGAAAAACTCTTTAAATAAAATAGGAAAATAACTTTCAAAATTATATTTTTGTGGTTTCTGGGTATCCTATATCTAATAGGTGTCCAATATATCTTTGGAAATATTTTTACTGCCCTTAATTAAGTATTTCCAGTGCAAACCTCAATCCAGGGGATTTTGGAAAACTAATTCTTAAAAATACTTTTTGGCCAAATTATTTTTGTAAGAAAATACTATATTGCTCTATACACATGGCATGATCATTGGGCAGAAGTTTGGGACAAGAAGATGAAGTATAGAAGATGGAGTAGTTGACTATAAAGAGCACTTGAAAAACCACTCAGAGAAAACCACCTTCAAAATAAAAGCCAAATAATGCAAAAGTTTTTGTTGGTCCAAATTTTCATGCTTTATTAATGCAAATGATATGTTACAAAATGCAGGGTGTGACAGACCTACCCCCCTTACAAGAATCTCGTCCCCGAGATTCCTAAACTAGGCCTTAAAGAGATATGGAAACTCGGATCTGAGGTAGTCTTCACG
Source organism: Aegilops umbellulata (assembly GCA_032464435.1). Lineage (NCBI taxonomy): Eukaryota > Viridiplantae > Streptophyta > Magnoliopsida > Poales > Poaceae > Aegilops > Aegilops umbellulata. The sequence goes on from CP136059.1 coordinate 143,875,058, forward strand.
CTCCCAGGTTGCTTCTGCTTCAGTGTGGTTGCTCCACTGGACCTTGAAGTACTTGATCGTGCGGCTTCGAGTGCATCGCTCAGCCTCATCCAAAATGCAGATGAGCCTCTCACGGTAAGTCAAATCAGGCTGGAGGTCAATGGCTTGATGATTGACGTCCTTGTAAAGATCAGGCTTGTCTGGAACTTGGAGACACTTCCGGAGTTGTGATACGTGGAATACGTTGTGCACATCGGATAGTTCAGGTGGCAGTTCAACTTGGTAAGCTACTTCTCCTCGCCGGTCAGTGATCTTGAAGGGGCCGATGTATCTTGGTGCGAGCTTTCTTTTGACATGGAAGCGCTGTGTCCCTTTGAGAGGTGTGACCCGGAGATAGACATGGGCTCCAACTCGGAAGTTCATGTCTCTACGACGTGAGTCAGCATAGCTCTTCTACCTTGACTTGGCGGTCTTCAAACGCTCTCTGACAAGCTGGACTTGCTCTTCTGCTTCACGGGGAATATCGGGCCCAAATACTAGCCCTTCTCCAGTCCCTGACCAATTGAGGGGTGTGCGACACTTGCGTCCGTACAACACCTCAAATGGTGCCATCTGGAGGCTAGACTGATAGCTGTTGTTGTAGGAGAACTCGGCAAAAGGGAGGCAATCTTCCCACCTAGCTCCATATGCTAAGACACAGGCTCGGAGCATCTCTTTGAGTATCTGATTCACCCGTTCTGTCTGACCTCCGGTCTGTTGGTGGAAAGCAGTGCTGAAGGACAACTTGGTCCCCATGGCCTCTTGGAACCTCTTCCAGAACCTTGAGGTAAACTGAGTTCCTCGATCTGACACAATCTCCTTGGGAACACCATGAAGGCTTACGACTCTGTTGATGTAGAGGCTGGCTAGCTGGTCTCCCTTGTAAGTTGTTTTGACAGGAATGAAATGGGCTACTTTGGTCAAATGGTCGACTATGACCCAGATGGAGCCATGTCCCTTGTTTGACCTAGGTAGTCCAGTGATGAAATCCATTCCGACTTTATCCCATTTCCACTCGGGAACCTTGAGGGGTTGTAACAATCCAGCGGGTCGCTGATGTTCAGCTTTGACCCTTTGGCATATGTCACATTCAACGACGCAAGTGGCTACCTCTCTCTTCATGCCATGCCACCAGAATCTTTCCTTTAGGTCTTGATACATCTTGGTTCCTCCGGGGTGGATGGAATACGGGGTGTCATGAGCTTCTTGCAAGATCAAATTCTTGAGCTCAATCTTCGTGGGTACGCAAATGCGATTCCCAAACCACACGATTCCTTGCTCATCCTCTAAGAATTCGGGGGCCTTGCCTGCCTTGATCTTCCTCTTGATGCCTTCAATACTCTCATGTCCCTTTTGAGCTTACTTAATACCATCCATCAGGGTAGGCTTGACTTCAAGGTTGGCTAGGAATCCTGGTGCAACCAGTTCCAACCCGAAGCTTTCAAGTTCTTCATACAAGGCGGGTAGCCTGCCCTTAAGCATAGCATTCAAGGAACAAGCCTTTCTGCTTAATGCATCTGCTACCACATTAGCCTTTCCAGGGTGGTATTGAACACTGAGATCGTAATCCTTGATCAATTCTAGCCATCTTCTTTGCCTCATGTTCAATTCCTTCTGAGTGAAAATATACTTCAGACTTTTGTGATCTGTGTATATATCACACCGCTTCCCTAGGAGGTAATGTCGCCATGTCTTCAGGGCATGAACTACAACTGCCAACTCAAGGTCATGAGTAGCATAGTTCTCTTCATGAGGGCGTAGTTGCCTTGAAAGGTAAGCTACGACTCTGCCCTCTTGCATCAGAACACCTCCCAGTCCGGTCTTTGACGCATCACAGTATATCACAAACTCCTTGTGTATATCTGGTGTGGCCAAAACTGGGGCGGTGGTCAATCTCTTCTTCAGCTCCTGGAAGCTCTCTTCACACTTCGGCGTCCATTCAAACTTCTTGTCCTTCTTCAAGAGCTGAGTCATGGGTCGGGCAATGCTTGAGAACCCTTGAACGAACTTGCGGTAATATCCCGCGAGTCCGAGGAAGCTTCTAACTTCTTTCACATTGTTTGGGGATTGCCATTCAGTCACGGCTTCAACCTTATCGGGATCGACCGACAATCCTTCTTCAGTCAAAACATGACCCAAGAATCCAACCTCATGCAGCCAAAATTCACACTTGCTGAACTTGGCATACAGCTGGTGCTCTCGAAGCTTGTCTAGGACCATCATCAAGTGTTGCTCGTGCTCTTCTTCCGTCTTCGAGAAGACAAGAATGTCATCAATGAAGACAACAACAAACTTGTCCAAATATTCCATGAAGACCTTATTCATGAGATACATGAAGTAAGCTGGGGCATTGGTCAATCCAAAGGACATGACCGTGCACTCATACAGGCCATATCTGGTTACAAATGTCGTCTTCGGAATATCTTGGGGTCTGTTCTTCAGCTGGTAGTACCCAGATCTGAGGTCGATCTTAGAGAACACCTTGGCCCCATTGAGTTGATCAAACAGATCTTCAATTTTGGGAAGTGGATACTTGTTCTTGATTGTAACTTCATTGAGGGAGCGGTAGTCAATGCATAAGCGGATAGTACCGTCCTTCTTTGCCACAAACAGAACTGGCGATCCCCAAGGGGAGGCACTAGGGTGGATGAATCCTTTCCTCAACTGCTCTTCTAGTTGCTTCTTCAACTCTGCCAACTCTTCTGATCCCATTCTATAAGGCTTCTTATAGATGGGTCCTGCTCTGGGCTTGAGCTCGATGATGAACTCGATGTCTTGGTCAGGAGGCATTCCCAATAGCTCATCAGGAAAGACATTGGGGTATTCGCATACTACCGGCACTTGCTCCAATCCAACTCCAGTCAGACAGTTGACTTGGTTGACTCGAGCAGAGGTGGGGTTGGGAGCAAACTTGACTTCGACTCCTTGGTCATTGGTCATAGTGATAGTCCGGTTGGCACAATCTAACAAGCCTTGGTGCTTGATGAGCCAATCCATTCCTAAGATCACATCCAAGCCTTGTGGTCTTAAGATGATAAGGTCTGCTTGGAAGTCTACCCCATTGATGATAATCCCGACTCCTTTACACCCTATCTTGGCTCTCATCTCGGCTCCGGGGGTTTGTACCACCATATGGTTACTCAGGGGTGTAGGGGTCATGCCACTTTTTAATGCAAACTTTTGGGTGACAAATGAATGCGTGGCTCCAGAATCAAACAAGACAGTTGCAGGGGTTGAGTTGACAAGGAACGTACCCAGCACGACGTCCGGGTCTTCCTGGGCTTCTTCTGCAGTGACATGGTTCACACGACCCTTGCCGTTGTTGGGAGAGTTGCGGGGAGCTTGTTTCCTTAGTGGCATTCCACGGCCTTGTCCTGTGTTCTGCGCATTGGGGCGCGGGGCGTCGGGCTTCTTGTTGGGGCAATTCTTGGAGTAGTGCCCTGGCTGACCACATCCAAAGCAAGTGACTTGATTGGGGTTGTTGTTCCTGCCGGCATTGTTATTGGGGTTGTTGTAAGCTGGCCTGGGGTTGGCATACTGCTGAGGTGGATAGTTGGTGCGGGGTGTAGGAGCTCTTGGCTGCTGATAGGTTTGCCTGATTGGGGCAGACTGCCACGGGCGAGGCTTCTGGTTGCTGGAGCTACCCTTGCTGATCATCTTGCGCTTACGGGTATCATCCAAAGCACGTCGCTTGTCTTCAAGCATGAGTGCCTTGTTCACCAGGTCAGGAAAGGTCGGGCAGTCACACACAACAAGCGAGTACTGCAGAGTCTGGTTAAGGCCTTCCATGAAGCGCTCCTTTTTGGCAGCATTAGTGCTGACAACTTCAGGAGCATACCTTGAGAGAACACTGAACTTCTGCATGTACACCTTGACAGTGCTACCACCTTGCTTCAGGGCTAGGAACTCACGCTTCTTGATGGCCATGATTCCGGAAGGAATGTGGGCCTTGCGGAATTCTGCCTTGAAGTCATTCCAAGTGATGTTTCGCTCAGCATGCATGGCCTTGAATCCATCCCACCAAGCTCTGGCGGTTCCCCCGAGACAGTGAACGGCATATGCCACCCTTTCACGGTCCTCAGTGCATCCGACTAGTTCCAGCAGATCCTCAATGGTGCGGACCCAGTCATCTGCATCTAGGGGTTCAGCAGTCTCGATGAAGGTGGGTGGTGCATGCTTCTTGAACTCCACCAATGTGGAACGTCCATTGCCGTTTCCCGCCGGCTGGCGGTTGACAGCTTGAGCAATCATCTGGAGGGCTGCAATGTTGGCTTGGCATTCCTCTCGGAAAGCTTGGAGAAGCTGAGCTACATCCATGCTTGGAGGTGGTGGTGGTGGCGGAGCTTGTCCTTGGGTTTGGTCCTGACTGGCTCCTTCTCCGGCTCCTTGCTGCTGGGTAGAAGTACCAGTACGGGTTACAACAGGCATCCTGTTGGAGCGATCAAGGTCTCATGATTGGGAAAGATTGGGAAGGCAATGTAGATGGGATGCCTAGTAAGGGGGTTGGTATGACACTAATTGTTTTCATGCAAGGGCCAAAAGGCCAAACACATTCATTAAAATCCAAATGGGTGATGTAGTCGCTTACAAGTTCCCGTAGGAAAGCACGACATCCATCAAACACACCAAAAGCAAACGCAACACTACATGGTTTCATATGAACCAGTACAAGGACTCGACTTCGCATAGGGGGTACACGACCTATCCTACCATAGGGGTTGCTCATGGGCACATCCGGGTTGTGAATGATGCCTAAGTGGCGGAATGCTCGGTCGCGTAGTCTGGCTCTTCTGGGTCTTCCTCCTCATCATCGGTGGCCTGACTTTCCTCTTCACTTGAAGGGGTGGGGGAGTGGAGGAGCTCAACGCGGCGTTGCTTTGCCGATGGTGCGAAGAGCATGCGGTATTCCTTTGCGCTCATGCGGTGTTGCCGTGGTGGTTCTCCATCCTTTGGGGGTCTTCCGCCTCAGTATGCGATTGCAGGCTAACCAGGGGGAGCACCTTCCTTCTTGATCCTATCTGTCTTCTCTTGTGCTTGGCGAAGAAGTGCCTTGGTCTCATGGAGTTCCTTTCGGAGTTCCATCGATTCTTAGGCCAAGTGTTGTGCGAAACTATCGGCACAAAGGCTGAAGTAGGTCTGGAATCGGAGTGGAAGTCCTTCCTCTAGTGGTGGAGATGGTGCACTGCTCTCATCCTCACCTTCCTTCCGATAAGGCAAGAAGCGGGTTGCCATCTCGTCTGCCATCTCGAGAAGAAGGTCTCGAAGGCAGGTGAGTGCTTTGAGGGTTGCCGTCTCGACGGCAAGAACTAGTGTTGCCATCTGGGGTCCCTCAAAGAACCATCTTCTTGGAGAGTCATTGGCCTTCACGATCACTTCCACGTGATACTCCGTCTCAATGTCATTGATCCAGTGCTCATGGTAGGTGAAAATGGGGGTTCGGTGGAACTGGCACTTCTTGAGGCTATCCTCAAGAAGCACGGGAAATCCGTTGGTCAGGAAGTCTTCAGGTACGACAGCCATCTACAAAGGTTGAATGGGAGAGGTCAATAACGTAAATATAACTCGGGTGGGTAAGCTTAGAAAAGGAGACAGGTTTAGATGGTCTCAAGCTAACTAACGTCCATGCTAACTAAGGCTTCCTACAGTCAGGATGGCTCTGATACCAGCTCTGTGGGGACCCCGACTCATAAGTCGTGATCACCGAATGCACGTGTACAGTGATCCCACAGATCAATGCTCACTGAACACACAGAAGCTGAATAACAAGAGTCTTACATCCATACATACCGTCTTACACAAATCATGACCATTATGGTCAAGTCTTACATAGATAAAGCCTTAGGGGCTGAACATCAAATGAAACACAAGCAGCGGAAATCTTCGTTGATAAGTAGAACCCATGCCATCTGCCTTAACCCTACAGGCATTCTGACTGGGAAGCGTCCTAGTTCGCATGTTCGTCTCCAAAGGATTCTTCCTCGAACTCCTGTTCTTCCATGCCTGGTCAATTAAATAACCAATGGCAAGCCAATGAGTACTTTGAATGTACTCGCAAGCGACCCATGTTTTGGTTCAAGGTACAATAATGCATGACATAGGTAAATTTTTGCGGAAAGCTAGTTTTGGGTGCAATGACATGTTCAACAACTTGTAAGACATGCATCAGGAGAATTTATGTAAGCATGAGGATAGGTTACAGATATCAACATAACTAGAGAGGGCACCAACCCAACTCAATCATGTCAAGTCCTTGACTTGACCCAAGTAGTTCTTCCCACTTATCCAAACACACACACTGGTTTGTAAACATGTGGACGTAGCCCAAGAGCTGTTACCCAACTGTCCTTGACCGTGGACATGGCTATTCGAATAGTTTTACACTCTGCAGAGGTTGCACACTTTACCCACAAGATCATGGGAGCTTCCGTGTCATCCATGACCCGCGGCACCTCAAGTACCCGGGGTAAGCACCCGATCACTATCTTTCCCTAGACGACACTAACAAGGAGTTCACTCGTTGTCCCGTATCCTCACGATGTACATCATACGAGACTTGCTCGAGATCGTAACATCCGAGAGGGGACACAACGGTGCATCCGGTGCCATGTGAAAACAGTCATGGCCGCCCTACCTGGCACGACCCCATCCCGAGAGAGAGCACCAACTCTCCCTCGTCACTAGTAATGCGGGATCCAAGCTAGTATCGACTTAGGTAATCAATAATGCCCTTTCCCATATAAGGGTAGAGTGGTTGCGCATGTAAGGTTGGAATAACGGTCGCAACTTAAACCAATCCGTTTTGGAAAACAACACACACTTGTCTCGATACACCACTTCGTCATCAAGTGGTTACCCAACTCATCATCTCCCTCGGGCATAAGTGGCACCCGACGGGGTTTTTGAAAAGTCTTTTGAAAGCACTTTGCCTCCATCACCATGCATATTCCCGTCCCTTTTGCGTAGCACTACTTTTGCATCCTATCTACTCCCACCGGCATAACCCTCATAAGGAGGTAGGGTCATGCATAATGTAGGTTTCAATGAGGAAGTAACGGAGGTGACCCACCAAAGTGGCTACCACCTCATCATGATTCCATTGCAACAACAATGAAGTGCTATATGACATGCATAAAGAGGGTTTCATAGACATGGTCAAAGGGCTGCTTGCCTGGCTCAACAAGGTCTTCTGGGTCTTCAAAGTCTTCTGGTCCAACTCCTTCGTCAGCAACGCAATCTATCGCCGCAAAATAATAACGAGAAAAATAAGGCAATAATAAAACAGAAAAATCGAAGTGCCCAGAAAAATGTCAACTCATTTTTGTAAAATACTAGGTGGAAATCTAAGAAGGGGAAAATTCCTAGTTTTGGATTTGGAGTTGTGGAACAGGAGAAATGGATTTTCAAATGCATCTTTAAATGCTTAAAATCACATTTAAATATTTATAGTAAAGAAAAGTTGGTTGGATTTGAATGGAAGTTGCACCATTAAATAGGTTGCAATATTCTAGGAATTTAGGAATTGGAATTATTCCATTTGGACAAATATTTTACCCTGTGGAATTTTTACAAGACAAAAAGAAAAGGAAAAAGAAAATGGCACTGTGCCACTGGGCCAGAACAGCCGCAGGGCAGCAGGCCCAGCCAGCGGGCCGGCCCAGCCGAGCCAGCGCACAGCGCGCGCGCCCGTCCACCCGTTTCAAACCTGACGGGCGAGGCCCGCAGGTCGGACGGGGCGTGGGAATGAGGGAGAGGATGACAGGCGGGGCCCGCCTGTCATCACTAACCCGTGGACAGGGGGGTCGCGGCGCTCACCGGCGATGATGCAGGCCACGGCGAGCTCCGGCGAGTGCGGGGATGGCTTCAGGGGACTGCCGCACGTCGGGGGGGTGGTGGACTTGGCCAACGGGGGTGCCTGGTTCGCCGGCAACGAGGTCCGCGGCGAAAGGGCTTCGGGAGTCGACGGCTCCGGCCGTTTCCGGTGGCTACAGAGAGGGGAAACGAGGGGGAAATGCTGAGGGAGCTGCGGGGAATCCAGATCGAGAGAAAAGGGGGCCGGGGACGGCCCGTACCTCGCGAACTCCGACGAGCCGAAGCGGCGGAGCTCGAGCTCGATCTCGAGCTCGGGCGGCTCTGGAAGTGAACTGGAGGTGCAGGGGGAGGTTTTGGTGGTGCAGAGAGCGAGTGGTGAGGGTGGAGGGGCTCGGGGAGGCCTTTATATAGGCGAACGGCGGTCCATCGTGGGCTCGTGCGCCGGCGAGCTCGCTGCCGTCGCCTCGGGTCACGGGGGCCCGTTTGGTTGTGGCTGGGGTGCTCGTGGGGGTCGACTACGCCCAGGGGAAGAAGAGAGAGAGGGAGCGGGGGGCCAGAGGCACCGCGCGTGTGAGCACGCTCACTGGTGCGCTCGGGCGGTCACCACGCGTGCGAGCTGGTGCGAGAGGAGGGAGAAGGAGGAGGGGGCGGGCAGCGTGCCGTGTCCCAGACGTCAAGGCACCTCGGGGGACACGAGGGGGAGAGCCGAGGTGGCCGGATGTGGCTGGAAGGGGGCGGCTACAGTGCGGGGGCGCACTGTAGCGCGCTCCAGAGCGTGCAAATGGCTGCCATGGCATTGTTTAAAGGGCAGGGGTGCGTCCACTAGTGTCTAGAAGGTCTAGGGGGAGTAAAGAAGAGGAGAGGGGCATTGGATGCCCTGGATGGCCAGTGGAGTGAGGAGGGAGGTGAGGAAGAGGGGGAAAGTGGCTGTCCAGAGAGAGAAAGAGGGGAGTTTCACCCCTCAATCATTGAGCTGGGGACTTGCCATTGTTACTGGAGGTGAAAGGGGTCTAGGGGGAGCTGTGGTAAAAAGTGGAGCTCACCAAGAATAGTGGAAGGGGTCCAAACAGTGGTTTTTGCAAAATGACAGAAGGTGTTTGATGTTGGTTTGAGCAAGAAAATGATCTCCAATTGCCATGACACTCCACAGGGTGAAATGACACATATAGTTAGGACCTTCCACCAATTTGGAGCTTAATTGGGCAAAGTTGCCAATGCAACTTTTGTAAACCCTAGAAATGAGCAGAAATGGACTTGTGTAGATCTAGTTGAGCAAATCACTTCTCCTTGATGCACCACTTGGTGTAGTGGCCTCATTTGGTCATGTGATCATGCTCACAAAAGTTGGGGTCAAGGAGAGAAAGTTGGTAGTACAAACTTGATCAAACTTGATTCTGGTCAGAGAGGGTTTTGGGGCATTTTGGTGAACCAAAATGACTCTAGTTGACATGCGGCTTTGCAAGGTGATCACAATATGCATTTGTGACTTGCTGGATTTTCCTTGGATTTTTATGAAAGTATTTCCTGTAGAAATATCTCAAATCCTTGAAATGGGCACAAATGGTTTTGGAAGGTTTTGTTAATATTTTGATCATAACCATGTGTTGAAACTCATATATATGGAAAATATATGTCCATTGAGTCTCCCTAATTTTTCTCAAATATTTTTAAAGCTTTTAAATAATTTTAACCTATTTAAGACCATTTCTGGCCTTAAGAAAATCTCTTTAAATAAAATAGGAAAATAACTTTCAAAATTATATTTTTGTGGTTTCTGGGTATCCTATATCTAATAGGTGTCCAATATATCTTTGGAAATATTTTTACTGCCCTTAATTAAGTATTTGCAGTGCAAACCTCAATCCAGGGGTTTTTGGAAAACTAATTCTTAAAAATAATTTTTGGCCAAATTATTTTTGGAAGAAAATACTATATTGCTCTATACACATGGCATGATCATTGGGCAGAAGTTTGGGACAAGAAGATGAAGTATAGAAGGTGGAGTAGTTGACTATAAAGAGCACTTGAAAAACCACTCAGAGAAAACCAACTTCAAAATGAAAGCCAAATAATGCAAAAGTTTTTGTTGGTCCAAATTTTCATGCTTTATTAATGCAAATGATATGTTACAAAATGCAGGGTGTGACAGACCTACCCCCCTTACAAGAATCTCGTCCCCGAGATTCCTAAACTAGGCCTTAAAGAGATATGGAAACTCGGATCTGAGGTAGTCTTCACGCTCCCAGGTTGCTTCTGCTTCAGTGTGGTTGCTCCACTGGACCTTGAAGTACTTGATCATGCGGCTTCGAGTGCATCGCTCAGCCTCATCCAAAATGAAGATGGGCCTCTCACGGTAAGCCAAATCAGGCTGGAGGTCAATGGCTTGATGATTGACGTCCTTGTAAAGATCAGGCTTGTCTGGAACTTGGAGACACTTCCGGAGTTGTGATACGTGGAATACGTTGTGCACATCGGATAGTTCAGGTGGCAGTTCCAACTGGTAAGCTACTTCTCCTCGCCGGTGAGTGATCTTGAAGGGGCCGATGTATCTTGGTGCGAGCTTTCTTTTGACATGGAAGCGTTGTGTCCCTTTGAGAGGTGTGACCCGGAGATAGACATGGGCTCCAACTTGGAAGTTCATGTCTCTACGACGTGAGTCAGCATAGCTCTTCTGCCTTGACTTTGCGGTCTTCAAACGCTCTCTGACAAGCTGGACTTGCTCTTCTACTTCATGGAGAATATCGGGCCCAAAGACTAGCCCTTCTCCGGTCCCTGACCAATTGAGGGGTGTGCGACACTTGCGTCCGTACAACACCTCAAATGGTGCCATCTGGAGGCTGGACTGATAGTTGTTGTAGGAGAACTCGGCAAAAGGGAGGCAATCTTCCCACCTAGCTCCATATGCTAAGACACAGGCTCGGAGCATGTCTTCGAGTATCTGATTCACCCGTTCTGTCTGACCTCCGGTCTGTGGGTGGAAAGCAGTGCTGAAGGACAACTTGGTCCCCTTGGCCTCTTGGAACCTCTTCCAGAACCTTGAGGTAAACTGAGTTCCTCGATCTGACACAATCTCCTTGGGAACACCATGAAGGCTTACGACTCTGTTCATGTAGAGGCTGGCTAGCTGGTTTCCCTTGTAAGTTGTTTTGACAGGAATGAAATGGGCTACTTTGGTCAAATGGTCGACTATGACCCAGATGGAGCCATGTCCCTTGTTTGACCTAGGTAGTCCAGTGATGAAATCCATTTCGACTTTATCCCATTTAAACTCGGGAACCTTGAGGGGTTGTAACAATCCAGCGGGCCGCTGATGTTCAGCTTTGACCCTTTGGCATATGTCACATTCAGTGACAGGCAGGGTGCCGTATCATCATCCCCAGGACGCCTCCATGCCGCCCTCGATGAGCACAAGCACGAGTGTCGCCCCCACGGATCCGGCAGGGTGCCGTATCATCATCCCCAGGACGCCGTCATGGGCAGAGCAACGTGCAGCGTGGGGCACCATGGCGAGGTGTTCGGGGTGACGGCCCCGGAAGCCTTCGTGCCCTGCATGATGGACCAAGAGTATGCACCAGAGGATGACATCGGCACGCCTGTTGGATAAGATTGGCGGAAGGAGCGCTAGGAGAGGAAGCTTTCCAAGAGCTGACAGAGAACCACGACAATCGCCCCAACAGCGGCAATTACAGGGTACCACTAGTCCCTCAAGAACAAGTTTACGCTAACCATGGGCTACAGATGAACCAGGTTGCCGCGTCAGTTGACGACCCAGGCACGGTGACACCCGCCACAGCCAGGGAGACGCGCTGGGAGCCCGAGAGGGAACCAAGAGCAAGGCCCCTCCCCATGGCGCGCGCCGCCTGACGACACCCGGAGGTAGGCCCTCTGTCAGGGAGGTCTCGCCAATCCTTCCCCCGGCAGAGGACGTGTGGTCGCCGGGGGAACCGCTGGCGTCCTCTTTCCCTCCTCCGTGTTGTCCTGGTCTCCGGTCGGCTCAGAGGGGGTCGAGAGCGGCACAAGGCGGGGCCCTCGTCTGGCGATATGAAGCAAGGCCAGTACCTGTGAAGAAGGCCCGGTGCCTGTGAAGCTCGCCGCCCATGACACTCTCACGTAATAATGAGTTGGGGTTGTACATGCCCCAGAGTCTCAGGGGTGCCGGCCTCAGGCCCTGGGGCTCCCTCCCACACCTAGTGGCAGCACTTAGCTCCGCGCTAGTGACGCGGCCTTTTGCTTTGGATCTTTCCTTCTATAGCTTTGCTTTCTGGATCTGGATTTGAGTTGAAGCTGAGTTTTTTATTGATGTGCACGGGGGGAACCTTCTTTCATTTGAGCAATTCCTTGCCTTCTGGATCTCGTTTTGTTTGGGGACTTAGGTCCGTCGCCTTTCCCTCACGAGCTCCTTGCGAGTAGAATTGCGCGAAGCATGCGCGCCCCGAGCGCGCGTTGCAACTGTTGCCCACTCCACGTGGGGCCCCCTCCGGTAGGGGGGCGAGCTCCGCAAGGTTCTCAGAAACTTGGCACGTCACAAGCTAGCTCAAGGCCGGCGCTGACTAAGGTAAATCAATGCAGAAAACTCGCATCAGGATTCACAAGTTCACAAGGACACGAACTCGCACCGCATGGAAAAATAAAAACTGCAATTTGTTTACATGAGGGGCTTCCCCTCTCAAAATGCTCTCACAAGTTTTCAAGGGCCGCGCCCAAGTTCATGTGCAGGGAGAAATGACAGGAGAACCAGGGGTCAGCCGGAAATGTCGCTCGCTCCATCACATGCTAACGCGTCACTCGCGTCGTCGTCGACTTCATCGGCCTCATCGCCGTCATACGCGGCGCCCCCGTCGCCATCATCAACCACGCCGCCCTCGTCAGCGACCACCACCGCAGCATTGTCCTCTAAGGCGAAGGCCGCAACCAACGCGTCCACACGGTCCTCGACCCAGCGCGCCAGGTCGCCCAGACAGCCATGGGCACGGGGGCGATGGCGGCGTCGAAGTCGAAGTTGGGATCGTCATTCAGGAGGTGGCTGAAGAAGCGCGAGAAAGCACGCTCAAGCAAGTCGTGCCCCCTTTCCTCCACAAGATGGCGAGCTTGGGCAGATCGAGCCTCCAGGCGCGTCACCACCTCAGTGAAGAAGGTCAGGTGACTAGCGTAGTCGTCCGAGCGAGGAGTCGGCGCCTCCACATCGCACATGTGGCCCAGGGCGGTATTGGCCCTGTTCCGAAGCTCTTGAAGCATGCGGGCGTGCTCGCGCTCTAGCGTTCGGCGTCGGAGCACCTCCTCCGTGTTCTGCCTCGCGACGGCCTCTACGTCATCAACCCGTCTCTGCAGGGAGCGCAACTTGGCACGGGCGGAGGCCAAGTCCGCCTGCGCCGTGACCAGGGCTGCGGCAGTGGCTTCTGCGCGCCTCTCGGCCTCGTTCAACCAAGGCCTAAGGGCAGCGGCTCTGCCCTCATCCTCCACACCCACGAGTTTCAGCCTCAGATCGTACCTGCCCTCTAGGTCCGCGCGAACTTCATCCACCCGGCGGTTCACTTCCTCCTCAACTCCGGCCTCGCGGGCCCCGACAGCGTCTTCTGTCTGGGCAACTAGGCGCTCCCTCGTCTCCAATTGCTCGAGCTCGCGGCTACACTCCATGGCCTCCAGGGCCAGCACCTCCTGACGCTTCCGGACCTCCGCCTCCTCTACAGGCGCCCCCCTCAGCGACACAAGGGCAGCCCTGCACGCCTCCACCTGCTGCTCAAGAGACGCACTCCAGGCCTAGAGCTCCCACGCGCGCTTCTCCGCCGCCTCACAACGGCGGTCGGCCTCACAAGCCTCCTCCAAGGCTCGTGAGCGAGCTTCGTAGGAAACCTTGAGAGACGCCTCGGCCTTTGCGTTCTCAAGATCGCGCTGATAGCGGCCGAGGTTGATGGCCACCTTCAGCTTGTGCCGCTCCTCTGCTAGCCGAAGACCTTCAGCCCCAAGAGGCGCATCAACACTCGCAAGCTCTTCACCGAGCCGGCCCATCGCGTTCATCGCCTCCTAGAAGAGCTCGTGGCGAACCATGCTCCGCCCACGCTCAAGCTCGAACACCCGGCCTTCTTCGTCCTCCGCCTCGGGGGCTCCAGGCGGGGCGCCGCGCGGTGCGCCACCCCTCGGCAGGAGGCTGGGGGCTGGCGCCGCACCTGACATCAGCCTGTCTTCGCAAGAAGCCCGGGCCTGCTGGGGCTTGTTGCTCCAGGAGGAGCCGGGGATCGAAGCCAGCAAGTTACTGCCGAAGGTCAGCGGGGGAGTCTTGGGCACGCCAGCCAAGCTCCACGCCAGGCCAACGGGAAGGGGAGACGAGGCCGCGTGATCAGCACACCAGGAAAGCATGGTTGCCCCTTCAGCCAACTCTCCCCCAGGGGCGGGACTCGGGGCGCCCGCGGCTAGTAGGGCGATTGTAGAAGAAGGAGGCCGTCCCTCATGAGACACAGCAGCCTCGGAGAAAGGAGCCCTGAAAGACCACCGTCAGAACAAGAGAGCAGCACACGGAAAGCCACAACTGCATGGCACTTACGCGTCAATGGCGAAGTACTTCCTTTGCTTCAGCGGTCCAAAGATGTTGCCGCAGTTGGGGGATCCTTTCCTCTTGCGGAGCTTTTCGAAGTCCACGCAAAGGCGTCCGAAACGCTGGACATGACGGCCGGAGCGCGGCGGGGCCACGGAAGAGCTCGGGAGAACATCTTCCAGAGCGCCCGGTTGCGGCGCACGGCCGGGCTCCGGCCCACCACAGCCTCCCGAGGCTCCTGGAGCCTTGGCATCGGAGGTCGCACGCAGCATCTCCTCAGCAACCGACGCCTCAGGAGGGGTGGGGCAGGCCCCTGAAGACGATGCCCCAGGATCACTGCTAGGGGCGTGCTCTTCAGCACTCGAGCCGCCGGTCTCTGCCTGGGCTTGCCCGCCTGCACCATCACTTGGGGCGGGCTCAGCGCCAGGGGCAAGGAAGGAGACCACGACGATGAGATTCTTGTGAGGCCCCTCCAAGCCGATCGGCCGCGGCCCCCATTCATCAAAGAGAGACATGTCCTTCACCAACTCACTCTTGTTCTTGCACCGGTATAGCAGGCAGCTATTCCCGGGCAGTTCGGCCGGCAGAGAAACACCCGTCAGGACACTGAGCACCATTTGACGCGTCCCAGGGAGCTGCCCGGACTACTGAAACCTCATGTGATCCTGGCTGCCGCGCAAGGTCCACATTGGGCGAGAATGGCACTGAAGCGGAGCAACCCGGCGCTGGACGAATTCCTTCACCACCATCAGCAGCCTAAACCTGAGCCAGAGCGAGCATGGTCGGGGCTCGCGAGCCGCTGATGGCCCCAGACGGGGTTAGGAATAGCGGGCCCCAACGGAGCCTGAAGCAGAGGACCGAGCACACCAGCATCAACGAACACCCATCGTATCCGGAAGTCGCTCGTAGATGGAGGATGCTCAAAATTAATCCCCTCTCCTGAAGTCGCGGCCACAACCCGGAAGCTCACGCACCCCGAGCACTGCTGGGGGTCAGCCAAATGCAATGAGAAGAAGTGGCGGAAGAGAGCCACTGAAGGAGCAATGCCCACCATGGCTTCGCACACGAAGGCGAAGACGGCGAGAAGCGTCACGGACTGAGGGTCGAGATGTAGCAAGTGGATCTAATAATGCTCGAGCACAGCGTTGAAGAAAGTAGAGAAGGATGGAATCAGGCCTGCCCAGAGGGCATTGATGAAGATTGGAATCTCAGTGGCCGTCTGAACCGAGCGAGTGCGGGACGCGGGCCGAGCCACCGTCTCCCCCCACTCATTGAAGCTGGAGACAAGCATCGGGTGCACCTTGTCCATGGCCTCGTTGTTGAGTAAAAAGACTGGCCGAGCACCGGCGCGAATGGCGGAGGCGCGATCGAGAGAGGCAAAGGGCCCTTCCCCATCTCAGCTTACTTTGGCGCCATGCCTACGGAGCAGGCAGAGCGTGAGTCAGATTGGGGAAGAGAAGCAGAGTCGCAAGCAAGCAGAGGAATTGGGGAAGCAGGGCGCAAGAGGTGGAGGAATAACTGTGTAGGCCGCGGGGGCCGCATAGCTGGGCGGATTCAAAGGCATCATGGGGAAGTGCAGACGCCCACGTCCAATCAACCGCCACGCGTCAACCGAGGCCGTAGGCTTTTGGGGCCCGCGGCGCTCCGAACTTGACCCTTGGCTTCGCCGCGAAGCCAAGCCCGAGCGCACCTTGGGCCCGGGGGCTACTGTTGGCATTCTGGGAATGGGGGTCCCAAGACTTGCCTGCCTGCGGCCCATGGCATGGCTACGTTGTGTGTTGTACGGCCCATCTTCATCAACAAGGCATCCAAGACCTTCACAAGGGTCCAAGCCTCGCGAGGCGGACGACATAAGGCCTCCTTTGGAGTGGCCTAGCCAGGCAGGCTCACAAGGAGCGGAGATATCAAGGCGGGGCAAACCTCATGAGGGACTCGTGACGTGAGTCATGACGAATGGCGCCAGGCGGGCGCCGGTGCATGCAGAGTCCTTGTTTCCTCTTTGGTGCTAAGGAAGCAAGCGCAGACGAAGAGTACCGAGGCATTAGGCAAAGGTTGCCATATTGGTGCAATGAGACCAAGACCAGGAGGACGGCAAGGCGGAGGTCATCGTGGAGCCCAAGACGGTGTCACCCCAGGGCTTTTCGCAGGCGAAGACTGCTTTTGTAAGGATAGCTTGTACTAGCTGTCCCCCTTCAAATTTGCCTGCAGTTGTTGGCTCCCTTCCCGCTCAACATTTGGGAAGAGGACCAGGGCCTCTATAAATAGGACTAGCCACCACAGTAGGAGGCAACTGATTCGGAACTGGTTCAGATCTTCCTCAGCAACACAAACTCAAGAACACCCCAACCTCGGGAGGTCGTTCTTCCCTTGTACTATTCATCATCAGCCCAGAGGCAATCCACCACCACCACACTGGAGTAGGGTATTACACCACAATGGTGGCCCGAACCAGTATAAACCCCGTGTCTCCTTCTGTTTTGTGAGTTCATCGAGTTCGTCCGCGAGATCCTAGCGAGCTTGAGCGTAGACCGGTAGGAGGGAAAGACTTCGTGCGCACCCTAGTGTTCGAACCTTACGGGTTTGCCGGAGCCCCACACCCGACAGTGTCGTCATCGGGGTTGTTGAGGAAGACAGACCTCCACTCGTCTATGTTGATCTCCTTGTCCTCGCCGCCCACCTCGACACCCTCCGTGCTGCTGTCCTCGCCGCCTTTGACCTCGTAACTGGAGGAGAGCGTGATAACCTCGCCGCCCTCCGCGCCGGCAAATATCGCCCGCTCCGCCTCCACGAGCTTCGGGTGCTGCCGGCAGAGCTCTTGTTGTAGGCCTCGGTGGCGACCTCAGTCTCAAGGCGCTCCCACGCCTCGCAGTCCTCCCGCGCCATAGCCGAGCTCACCACCCCTGGCTCCGGCGGAACGAGGCGGACGGACGTGTGCCGAAGGGGAAATTGAGCCTAGCCTCGATGCCGTGGTAGCGGACCTACCAGCGGTCGTACTCCATGGCCGCGAGCTCGGCCATGTGGAAGCTACCGAACCATCGGTAGGTGTGGGTCTCTCGATCTGTAATCTCAGCGACCCACGCCCCCCACCGCCGCTGCCGGACCCCGAGATAGGACCTTGTCGGCTGTCGGGTCCGAGGGAGGACGGGGAAGTTCTCGAACCGGCGTAGGGGTGCGGTGGCAGGTGGATCGGGGGAATGGCGACGGCGGATCGATAAAGAGCCCAAGGAGCACGATGGGGACACCTCGGTGGCCACCTCGCCGTTGTCGGGTGAAGAGGCCACGATAAACCTCTTTTTGGCCATTGGCTCCTCGAGCTCCCCGGCACACAGGCAGAGGTTGAGGATGGAGGCGGCGGTGATGGCGGCAACCAACCAATGGTTTCGGGGGGTGGTGTGTGTCTGTGTGAGCAGAGGTTTGGGGAGTGTGTGGTGTGTGTGGAGGGGGCAAGGTGGCGTTTGAGGAAAGACCGCGGCAACTGAAAATTTTACTAGACGGGAGTAACAAGGCGGTGCTACTGAAAATTTGGATCAAGGGTGAGCAGATATTTTTGATATTGCGAGGGATGCATAAGCGGGAGTAAAAGGCCGGGGGCCGGTGCTACTGAAAATTTGAATCAAGGGACTGAAGCACAACGGAAGTAACAGACATCGCACACGGTTCGCACATACTAATCGTGTGCTATCAAACAATAAAACCTTCCAGCGGTAGATATTTTCGAGATTATGAGGCAGTAGATATTTTCAAGACTGGGAGGCAAGCCTCATGGATCCCAATCTATTGTGCTGATGTGAGGGACTGCAGGGCACGGGGGTGGCACACGGGTAGTCTGACCGAACCATGTCTATTGCGTACCCAATCGTAGACGGTTTCTACATCCAACTCGTGTGTTGTTTATAAATTTGGCAAAAAGAATAATGCGGGAGAGGGTTAGAACAAGAACACACTTGCATGTGGACCAAATATATGTATGAAAACGGTGGTTTGATGTTCGAATACCCAATGCACAACTTTGATGTGGCACCTGTCGCACAAAAGCACAGTATTGCTAGTCAGCCACCCCCCCTACGAACCCCAATTCATGTCGGCAGTAAGGGAATCCTAGCTATGAAAGCATGCCCCCAAATAGCTAGGTCTGAAATCTCACCCTACCGCAACACAAAACCTATAGAGTCCATCATATGTATATATAAGGTCAAACTTCCCCTTTCGCTTCCCGAGAAAGGTGGACTATGTGCCGACCCACAAATGTGTGCTTGTGGCGCGAGAAGGGTGAGACCACATATTAACCACATGCGGGTGGCCCTACTATATGTATGAAAATGGTGTGGTGTGTGATATTTAACTACCATTCATAACTTTTGATGTGGCACGTGTGCCTCACAAATTAACCGGACTTCCCCGACCCCACGGAGGTTGCAGGTAGTGTGAAGTAGCCACCCCTCCACACACACACACACACACACACACGTTGGGGGGAGGGCATCTCACCAAGACGTACTATAACACGGACCAAGCCGAATCCAACTTGATCGTACAACCTCTCCCCGCTTGTTGTTAGTCAAAGTGATGGACGTCCACACAGCCCTACAAAATGGGCTAGCTTGTCGCTGATAACCTCGCGAGGGAGTATTGTATGAAGACTAACACACTATGTGCATGTGGCCCAAGTATGTATATGGAAGTGGTGTGTGTGGTGTTTGAATACCTAATGCGCAAATTTGATTTGGCACAATGCTTTGGAACCGTAAAATCCCCACACCGAGCGAGGGTTCACGACGCGTACCATGCGCTCAAACTTAATTAGGCTTGGAATGGGTCGACCTATTATACGGTAACTCGAAGCAAAGAAGAAGAATATATCCACCCTGGTAACATTTCTCGTCGTTGGTCGAAATGATGGACGTCCACGCGGGCCCACGAATATATATAGGCTTGCCGCCCATAACCAAGCGAGTGAGAGTGTGTCCAAAGACAACCATTATTGCATGCATGTGTCTCGAACATATTGATGGAGTGCATGCATATGTGTTGAATACCCGACCCAATGCACAACATTGATGTGGTGCATGCATTGAAAGTTGCAGAGGTCCCCACACAGAGCAAGAGGTCGTTCATGACGTGCCATGTGCTCCCCCCCCTCGGTCCAGCGGGATGGATTCATGTGTACAGATGCGCTATTATATATATGTAATATCACATCATGATCTATATCAAGACAAAACAAAAGATTAATCTCCTCCTAAGTAAAATTAGTTAACCTCTCTCGCACTGTCGGTGAAAGTGATGGACCAAGCTGATCACCCCTCCCCCCTCGACACATACTATATATACACCTAGTAACATAGCGCTAAAAGAATTAATCATGTTTGTTCATCGAACGCGTACCTCTCTCTCTCTGGGTCAAAGTGATGGCTGACGAACTCGCGGGCCCAACACATAAGCGAAGCGTATGTTGCACGCGAGTGATCATCCTATATAGGACTATGTACCACCGTCAGCATGCATGTGGCCCAAAGAGATGTTTGTGTGATGTTTGAATACGCAATGCAAAATTTTGTTGTGGCACCATGTATATAGGAAACCAAAGTCCCCGCAGAGAGCACGAGGTTCATGACGCGTGGCATGTGCTATATGTACGCCCCCATTCGACGCGTGGTATATATGTACTTCTACTGTATAGCACAAACCAAAAAAGAATCATTCCTTGATGATCAAATTAACCTCTCTCTCATTGGGTCAAAGTGATGGAGGACAACCTCGCATGCCCACGGATGGAAGCGCCATACCTGAGTGAGTTCCAATATATAGGCCAACCACCGCCTGCATGGTATTGCGTGATGTCTGAATACCAATATGATGTGCAACTTTGAGGTGGAACCTGCCTCGGGAACCGAAAAGTCCCCACATGGAGCGAGGTTATGACACGCATATATAGAGAGTATTCATGTTGCCCCCTCTTTGACATGTACATACTCCTATACCGTACATATACGTAACACAAACCAAAAAATAACCATCCTTGTTGGTCAAATTAGCCTCTCTCTCGTTGTACGTTCAACTGGTCGACGACAACATCGTGGGCCCATAGAGAGAGGTACACGCGAGTGATTTCATAGGACAAAACCACCACATGCATGCGCCCATATGTTATGTGATGTTTGAATACCCAATGCACAACTTTGATGTGGCACATGCTTCGCAAACCGAAAACGCCCTACACCATGAAGCATGTAGCCCCCTCACTTCAAGCTGGCGGGAGTGTGTATGCACGTGCTCGAACATTGATATGGAATCCCACCATGATACACACCACACACGTGCCAAGATGAATCCACCTCTTGGTCAAATTAATGCCTCTCGTTGTCGGTGGAGACTAAAAACCTTTGCGAGCTAACGAATGGGCACGTCGCTGATAACCGCACGAGGAAGAGTATCCGAGAGGACCAACAATGCATGCATGCGGCCCGAACATTATGTATGAAAGGGTTGTGTAATGCTTTAAATAACCAATTCACAACTTTGATGTGGCATATATGACTCACAAAATGATCAATAATCCCACACGGAGGTTCACGACTCGTAGTGTACTGCCGGACCCCCCCCCACCCCCCACACAGACAGACACACAGATCCCGCACCACCACAGCCACTCTGAGGCATGTCAAACTTTTTCTGTAGTGAACATGCATGTGACGAAAGGCCGAGTGTCGTGTTAATTTAAAAAAACAGACATCATTCGACCGTTCTTATACATTGATTGATTTCCTAGGGATTTAATGTCCAAAAATCAAATTTGAGCTACATGTGCACCAAAATGGGTTGCAAAATCATATGTGTCCCTGGGTGCATGTTTCCCTGTGCAAGAGATTTCAAAATATTGAGAATATATAATTTTAAAACTTAGTTGAAATTCATGAAACTTATCGTGGTGTCATATATGGACACCAGTAGACTGTGATATTGTATTTTCTTGTCAACGAGACCCATTTGATATAATGTTCTTACAAATGGGAGATTATTAAAAACTGGCAACCAATATCTTATACGGATTATTTATTCCGATTGTGTGCGTTAGACCGTGACATGCTTCAGTTAAGCAGTAAAGTGGCAGAAAATAAATATATGTGATGCCACACGCCCCATGTGCCGTGCGAGCAGACATGAGTTGACGGGACGCATGCGAGCAGTACGCTTCGTAGGCATACCTAGAGGTGTGCGTGCAGGTGTGCGTATTGACGGGGAGGCATGCGAGTAGCTATGTGAAATGATGGTAGGAATGGCAGATGTCCACCGCGCAGGCTCACTGGGAGGCGAGATAGCTTTTGATCGCAGCCTACCTCGCTCCTACTGGTCCGTATTAATTGCGCGCCCGAGTCACCGGCCATAATAGGCGGCCGTACCCCCGGTCCACAGTGGTCACCAACGTATGGACTCTGGAGTGTATGAGGATGCCGCCAAAGCGCACCATCGGAGGGAGTGGCAACGTCGGGGCTGGTGAAGCACCCGCGCAACACGTGAATCTGGGCACAGAGGTGGCCGTCGCCGCCAACAAGGTCTCGCGCGGATAGCATCATGACGTTGACTTCATCGGCGCCATCGTGCCCCCGCCCAGCCGGAGATGGAGGTCAATAGCAACTCCGGCAACGACTGCAACTCCGACGAAAAACCGGTTAGTCATCTATATACCCATTTGTGTGGCAAACATATCATGTGTTTTCTCTGGTTAAGCCCCCCCCCCCCCCCCCCGCCCCTCTATAATTTTTCTGGAATACAAATCCTATGGTTATGTTCTCTCAGTCCATGAAATCAGAGTAATTAAGATCCGTTAGATGCACGTAGTGTATTGATTGTTTGAATGTTATCTGTATAGAGTTAGTGATTAATTGTTTGTTCTGTACAAAAGATTTTTGCTAATAACCCGACCAGGGTTAGCTTGGGTGCCAATAATTTGTGGCCAGATCTTGAGAATTGATTTTGAATGTCCTACATATATGTTTGTGCCTTTTTTCTTCCTGATCTTGAGAATTGATTTCGAATGTCCTACATGTTATGCCATTTTTTTCTTTCAGATTGGTATGTACACGGATGAGGCTCTGGCCAGCGCCGCCACGTGCGGCCAAAAGCGACCCCCTGGACTTGAGGAACCAGTAGAATATTTAGCGGACCACATCAGCGATCTCCCGGACGGCATCCTTGGGGAGATCATCTCCCTTCTCTCCACTAAGGATGGCTGCCGCACACAAGTCCTCGGATCTCGGTGGCGCACCACGCCTCTTAATCTGGACTGTCGTCAGCTATCTGTCGATGATGATTCTGAACTCCCAGGAGCCATCATCTCCTCCCACGAGGGCTCCGTTCAATGCATATGCATCCCGGCATGCTACCTGCTGGACATACCCTGCAAGGTGGCCGCCTGGCTGACATCCCATCAATTCGATAAACTCCATCAGCTTGAGTTCTACCATGACTATGTATGTAACATACCATGAACCAGTATCTGTGCCCTCACCACTGATGTCCATCTCATGGTTTTCCTCCTCTCTCCACACCGCAACCTTCACCCGGTGCAATCTAGTAGACAATCTGGTACAAATGCTTCGACTCCCACTACTAAAAGAACTTGCGCTTGTGCTGGTTGATCTGTCAGAGGCCGCACTGCACAGCATCATCCACTCCAGCTGCCCTGCCCTGGAGCGCTTGCTGCTTGTTTTTGGAATGGAAATTCATATCGGTTGTCTCAAAATAAAGTTGCCCCACCTTGTAAGCATGGGAATTTGTTTTTTGGGCATGATCATCATCGAAGATGCCCCTTCACTTGAAAGGTTGCTCCATGATTCTGTTATAGTACCTTCGCAAATAACTGTAGTCTCTACGCCTAAACTGGAGACCTTGGGTGCAATTCATGATCCTTTTACATGGTTCAAGATGGTGTTTGGCTCCACACCTATTGAGGTATTGTATATTATTCACGTAAACTTTTGTAATCTACTTTTTTCATTTGTGCGCATAAGTTAAGTATCATCTTGGAGTACACTTTTGGTACTAATATTATGTTCTATGCTCAATGAAGAGCTTGTCCATCATATCAGTGGTAGTGGATTCTGTCAAGACCTTACATATCAGTATGTGGTGTTTTGATCTGGACATGATTATTGGCTTGCTGCAATGTTTTCCATGTCTGCAGAATTTGTATATAAAGGTGATGATTTCATGCACATTGAAAGCCAATATATAATGTACCATAATTAATCGTTCAACTATCACTCTTTCAACATAATCTTTTATAGACATTAATTGTTTTCAATCTTCATCTCTATTTAGGCACTAACACATGGAAGAGAAGGTATAACCAATCGATGGTTCAAGAAGCACCAGGATTTTCTCAGATCTCATGACATTCGTTTGAAGACAGTAACACTGGAAGGATATGCATCCAACAATGCAAACACTAGCTTCGTCACATCCTTCATGTTGAATGCAAGGGCACAATTGTCCGTGAGGATTAAGTTTTTCGACAACAAATTTCTTATGCCTGCATGTGTTGAGCAGCATAAAAAGAAGTTTTAGGTGGACCTAAGGGCTTCTGATCATGCTCGGCTTCTATTTACAACAGCTTGTCATCATGCACCAGTAGAATTTCTAAGTCGGAATCTTGATTTTATGGATAAGACCGATCCATTTGATTGTGACTGCTGAAAACTTTGGTTGAGTTAGATGTCATTGTCCTGTTCAATCTGGATTTTGTCTAAACCTGATGAGCAATTAATCCTCGTGCTTTTGTACTGTTTGTTAGCTGGAGTTAGATATTGTTGCCCTTTTCAACTCGGCTTTGACCCATATTTTCTTTCATATTGGGCCAATGGCTTGCCATTTCTTTAATTAAGACATAAATATTATAAGCATTCACAACATAGGGAAAGAACATCACTCTCGCGGGACCCTTGAGATCTTTGTTCATTACACAACCGCAAGTTCTTAGCCCCCACCAGCACCCACAAACTTATTTTTAGCTTGCACACCAAATGGGTTGTAATTCTTAATAAGAAAAGCTGCATGGTAGTGACAGATTTGGATTTATCATTTGGGACCCACGAGGACAAAGCCTATCCAAGGCGGTGCCGACTCAACAGTAAACTTTGAGAAACCTGGTTTTAAAATTACTGTAAATCCACAACTCGCCTCAAAATCATGAAACTTGGCATGGTGTTATGTCATAGCACCAACATGCTATGCTAAAAAATTAGTCCAATTTGGACAAGTTTTGGTACAAACTTCTTACAAACCAGAGCTTCTCTCAAAAAGGCTCGTGGTTCCGAGAGGGACCTTGTCACCTATGTGTGTGAAACGACATACGCTGTCTCTTCCCGCCTTGATTTATTTTACAGAGGCAACATGCAACTATAGTAGCATCGTCCTAAAAATATGAAATTATTCACGGTTCATTTTTCCTTTTTATACATTATTTGAGTTTCCTAGGAAATTTGGAACGTACTTTAGTGTGTGCAAAGATCATGTGTGTACTAGCCACATATGTAATTGGATGTTCAATTTGTTTATGGAATCAAGTCGTATAAGTTATAAGTACATATGTTGTTGTTCTGTGTGCAATGACATCGCACGCAGAGCATACTGGGGAACCCGTCGGTGATGATTTCATCAATCGCTGACAATTGTATACCACCAAGCGTTTTCCCACAACACACACGTCTTATTAGCAGCAATCGTCTGTTGTATTATGAATCTTCAGACACATTTCTGATTACAGACTTATTTGCCGTGTATCACACACATCTTGTTATATTGAACCGTTTCTATTCTCTTGGCTCAAAGCAAATAGTTCATCCGAGTGAACCGCATGCCATATATCGCACACACCTTAATCTGGCTGACCGTTTCTTTTGTGTTTCCTAATCACAAACAGTTCATCCGAGTGAACCATATGTTGTATATTACACATACCTTCATCTGGCTGCCCGTTTCTTTTGTTCCTCCTCAGCGCAAATAGTTAATTGAACTGAACCATATGCCCTGCAACGCACACGCAACTAAAATCTGAACCGTGTTTGATGCATCGGCCATCGCAAACGTTTTGCACCTTTTTGACACTTTTTAGACCACCGTTTGTGATTATTGCATCTCACACAGTTTCTTCGAAGGGTCTCTGATTGTAGTGTCGCGTTAGCAGCATGCTGCAGTAGTGTGTGTTCTATGGTTAGCCCAAAGTGAATGGTCAACCCTCTCCTATATAGTATTGGAGAAAATATGGTCATTGTAGTGTACGTGACAGGGGTAGGCCGGACATCCGGCACAGTGTAATGACCATGTAGAGAACACAAAGGGCAGAGAATAAAACAGAGGGGTCGGACATCCGGGGCAAAGCACGGACATCCGGCATGGCTGGAAGACCCGGACATCCAGCGAAGTCATGGCACCCATACGCTCTCTTGATAGCTGAGGCCAGACAACCGGCTTGGGCAGCCTGGATATCCGGTGAATACGGAGAGCCCGGACATCCCACGGACTGGCAGAACATTCGAAATAAATAGCAGCACAAAAGTGTTCTCTGGATAGCTGGGAGCCAGACATCCGTTGTGCGGACCGGATATGCGGCGTGCGGCCCGGACATCCTGCGTGCGGTCCGGACATCCGACTTGGGAGCAGAGGCAGAATATAAGCACCGGAATATTGTGTATGTGCCTAAGACTAGAAGCTATGAGTTTTGTGACATGAGCAAGTCCTTCACTAACCCTACCGATCCCCTCTTAATAGTGCGGGATCCTATACTCAAGAATCAACAAATATACAATCTTTTTATACTTCTTCCTTTAGTAAAATCTACTCTGTATGTTCATGAACCACACACCTTTGACATCCCGGGACTAACACCTAAGATCCACTTAATGAACATAGTTAGTCCCCTACATGTATATTGTAATCAACATCAAAACTTGATGAAAGGGCATGATTAAACTTTCACCTGGGGTCGAAACTTGGAGTAAAAGCCTCCTCAAAGTCGGTTTTGCCCAAAAGGCAAGAGTCCTTCTCAGACTCAAGGACCAGATGCTAGGGCCTCCGCAAAACTGCCTTTTGAGCTTACCAAAAGCCTCATGGGCTTTACCCCTTAGCCCAAATAAAGTGTTCTTGTACCCGAACATTTTGGGAAACATCTAAAACCCCGATGAATTTCGGAACCTCTCCGGAAGACAAACACTATTATCCCATATATCAATCTTTACCTACAGACTATCCCAAAGCTCCTCGTCATGTATGTGATCTCGTCCGGGACTCCAAACAACATTCGGTCACCAATATACATAACTCATACTCCCTCCGTTCCTTGATATAGGGTGTATAGATTTTTGAAAAAAAAGTCTGAAATATAAGGTGTATTGCGTTGCACCACTCGCTTGGATAATTATTTAAGGGATTTGATTACATTTCCTTATATAGGGAAAGCTCCTCTATTTTCTGATGCTGGCTTTGCTCATAAAGGCGACATACTTGAGAAAATGTTGTTTCACTGCCTTGCTGACTTGACTGCCCCTGTGTGAAATTGTTGCTTGTCTGGGTACCATAGTTTTCTTCCGGCGGACTTGGCATGGAACGAGTCGAGGGACGAGGCATATTCCACTCTGGGGTATTTTTGCAAAACTCATGAGAAAAACTGAGTGGCAAAAATAAATAATTTTGAAAAGGCGGAAATTTTTAAGAACTCCAACATTTTTCAAGAAAATACTTGATTGTGCATGGAGAAGGACCGCTCAGTACATATCTTACACGCAAGTCGTAATTATACAATACATCACTCAGGATGTGCGAACACATTCCTGACATCTTATTTAGGCTAGTGCACTTCTCCGAGTTCCTACATGATGCGCACACAAACTACTTCACCAAACCTATATACATATAAACATATCACACAAGCTGGAACATCGCATGGCTGCTAGGCGCACTTAGTCGGAGATGGTAAGAACTTCCCTCTGCCTGCCGAGGGTGAGACCCAGTGGTGCTGGAGACTCAACCTCCTCCTCACTAATAGGCTCCAGGTGCAAAGTACTGGTTTGAGGAGCGGGTGCGGGCGCGGTAGGTGGTGCATCTCTGAATGGAGTAGGAGCAATGACCTGGTCAAACTCCTCAGTGGTAGGCAGGCGGCAAGCGGTGGCTAAGATAGCAGGAGCATAGGATGCTGAGGACGAGACATAAGTCAGTGGTGGTGCTGTATGGAGGAGCTCCCTCCTGTTAGGGGAACAGCCTTGCACGAAGTCCATACGAGCAGCCACAAGGTCATCCACGAGGTTATCAAAAGCTGCTTCAAGAGCCTTGAGATACTCAACCAACATTTCAATAGCCTCATCTCTCTCTCCCCTAGCGCAAGTGAACGCATATTGACAAGTATATGGCACGTGGCATGGGAGGTAGCGGTAGCGACGAGTCTTCATCGAAGGAAGAGCATCCCGGAGACGAGCTATCACCTCACGGCCAGCCATCTGCATGGCATGCCTCTCCGTAGGCATGGCCCTTCCCAAAAATCAGAAGTGGCTTGACTCATAACGTCCTCCCTTGAATTGCACCGCGGCCTGGTACATAGACACACTGTCGCTGATCTTGTGCTGGTAGAGTGTGAACTCCAGACGAGCCGATGGCCCGATCGCGACCTTGGTGATGGAGACGATAAGCTTGATAAACCCCTCAGGTACATTGGCGAACACATGTGACTCACAGTCGCTGCCGGCCATCTACAAAGGTAGGCAAAAATTCCGAACAGTCAGGTCATAAATTTATGATGACTAACAGAAAATTGCTACATTTGCAAAATGTTAAAATAGCACTTAATACGCTAATAACCGATTAGCGATCACACCTAATGGCTTCCTACAATCGGCCTGGCTCTGATACCAAGGTTGTCAGGACCGGTTTTCCAATAAAACATTTATTGAGAAACCAACCCTTTTATCGGACCAGTATAGAAGAATCCTCCTTACTGGCAGACAAATCCTTGATGCAGAAATCCAGAAGTACTAAATATTATACCAGGTTGAGCTGAGGCTGCTCAACAATTTATTACAAGCACGCCGATATTATACATAAAGGCGGATATGACACAAAGGGTGTGGAGGCATACTACAAACTCGTCATTAAAGGTGGTGGTGGATATGTCACAGTGAAGTGGGTGACATGACTCCGAAATCTTACAGCTCATCCAGCGTCGGAGTGAGGCTCGATGATTTTATTGGGTAGCGGAAGCGTATATAATACAAGTGATCAACTCCAGGATCGCACGTGACTGACCGGGACTCCTCTAGGCGTCGGACTCGCTATCGAACTCTTCATCCATAAGATCGCCTTCGTCAACATCTGGCCAAATCAACAAGCTAGGTGAGTACTTTGAATGTACTCGCAAGACAGTTTGGACATAAGATATAACAAATGCAAACATGATGCACATGAGCAGATTAGTAATGCACCTTCAGATAATAAATTTGCACTTCACGATATATAAAGGAAGTCAGGCGGTAGTCCTCCCGAAATCATAATAAAATAACTGAAGACCGATCAGTGTCTGAAGCGACGCCTCGAAAGGTAAAAATAAATTAACATGCCGCAGTCGGACATCGGGGAAACACCACATAAAGGGCTTATATTGAAACGTAAATGACAGTGTGTGCCACAGTCGGACGTCTAAGCGACATCTCGAAAAGGGCTTCTAATAAAGTAAACAATCAGGATGCCACAGTCGGACGTCTGAGCGACATCACATAAAGGGCTTATATGAAAAGTAAATAACAAGAATGCCACAGTCGGACGTCTGAGCGACATCACATAAAGGGCTTATATCAAAAGTAAATGACAAGAATGCCACAGTCGAACGTCTAAGCGACGTCACATAAAGGGCTTATATTGAAAGTAAATAACAAGAATGCCACAGTCGGACGTTTGAGCGACATCACATCAAGGGCTTATATTTCGTCATTCGAATTTAAGTAGCTCATGAATATAAATCATCCGAAGGAAATACTTAGTATATAATAATAAACTGGTTAGTCCATCCACAGGAATAACATTCAGCCTGGTGTCGGGGAAGCTGACTCCGCGAGCACCTATGGGGACGGAGCCCCTTTTCGGTTCGGCGGGGGGCGGAGGTCGCACGAAGAGCAGATCGAGGCGGGGCACACGAGCGGTTTTACCCAGCTTCGGAGCTCTCCGGAGAGATAATACTCCTACTACTGCTTTGTGGTTTGTATTGAGTTCTTGCTCGGGAGCGCTGAGTGCTACAGTACACACAAGCAGCTAACGAGACCCAGCGTGGGTGTTCTGCTCCCCCCCCCCCTTCTACGTTGTGCATGGGCCTCCTTTTATATGCTCAAGGGGTCTCCAACAGGTGGCAACGTAGGCAAGGGCAAAAATGGAAAGGTGCTGCGGTAGGTACAGCTACCTACACAGTGTATCATACCTAACCCTGACGGCAGGGGACAAGGGCATTAAATGCCTATCTATGTCGCCCAAACAGTGCAGAGAAGGGACCGTCAGGGACGCCACCGCTCGCCACAATGGTGATCTTGTCAGCGCCGCTTCCCACAGTGCACCCCTGGCTGCACAGCCTCCCGCCACGTACGCCTGGAAGTGCCTCAGAGCGACACGTTGGTGGGTGAGCTGGAGCGCAGGTACAGAGTGGTTGCTTGCCGCGGCAAACGCCTTGCCGCGGTTGTTGTCTTGTCGCATCCGGGAGCTAGTCGCTCGCCGGGTCTTGTCGGGACGCGTGGCACGTTGCGGCAAGTTCCTTGAGAGGCCTTGGGTGGCCTTCCCGGCAAGCTCTTCTTGCCGGGGCCTTGTCTCCTTGGCTTAAATACTTTGTTCTTGAATGGCTCCAAAGGAACCACGGGGGTCCTTGGCGGTCACCCGGCAAGCCTTGCCGCGGGGCGCTGCGACTGCCCGTGCACAAGTTCGGGATACTAGGGTACCCCTACTCTAGTACACCGACAGGAGCCCCCGGGCCTGGGCCATACACGGTGCCGAGCGCTGTTGGGCCAGGCCCAAAACAGGGCACGGGCACGCGCGGCCTGGGTTACGCCACATCTGACTCCGCATCCACCACGCCCTCCCCGAACAGCACGCGTTGATTGCAGCGTCGTGGGAGAGGTCGTGGGTGGTTTCTTTATTCGGAAAGGCGGAATGTCCGCCCTCTCCCTCCTTATAAGCAGGGGAAACAGGGGAAGTTCGCCCATCTGCCCGTTGCTATTCCAGACTCGAAAATCTCCACCGCTCCCCTTCTTCTCAAAGCCGAAAGAGAGCGGCGCTCCGCCCCCATCGCTACCAGCACCACCAACGCCGTCGTCCTTCCTCACCACTCTTGCCATGGCTCCGAAAGCCGAGAAGGTGAAGTCGGCCGAGGCGCAGCGGCTCGCGGCGCTGCGAAAGGAGCGGGCAATCTTCCCTCCTAGGCTTGCCACGGAGGAGCTGAAGGAGTTCTACTAGCTCTTCTGGTTGACGGGGATGCGAGCGCATCTGCGCACGAAGGTATTCCCAGCCACTGCTTAGAAAAAGGCTCCCACTGGGTACCCTTTCTCACCTTGTTCTTCTACTGCGGGCTCTGCCCGCCCTTTTCTGAATTTTTCTGCGACGTCATGAACACCTACGGGCTCCACCTCCTTGACTTCACCCCCAATGCTGTCCTGACCATTGCAGTTTTCGCACATCTCTGCGAAAACTTTGTCGGAATCCATCCAAATGTAGCCATTTTCCGCCACTTCTTTTCGCCTCGAGTTGAGAAAGGAGAGCCTTTATCCGGCGGAATTGCCTGGATCTCAAAAGCCGGCAAGAAGGATGCTTATCTGGATGGAGAGTTCCGCAGCAAGTGGGAGGAGTGGAGGGCGGACTGGTGCCTGATTGTCGAGGAGAACCCGCAGTCGTTTACTGCCCTGCGCCAAACTCCAGTAGTGCGCGGCAGTGATTGGAGTAGCCTGGCCCCGGAAGACGACAGACTGAAGATTGCCGTCGCCCGGATCCTACGCCTCAGGCTTGCCCGGCTTACTGTAGGAGCGGTTGGCGCAGATTTCCTCCGCCGACGCATCGCCCCCTGCAGGAGAGGAGGAGACCCGCCTGGGAGTTCCAGAACGCGGCGGATATCATGAGGCTGCGGCCGCGCCTCAACTTCAACTTCACTGTCATGGAGCTCAACGCGATGCACCAGGAGCTGTTCAAGTATGACCCACAGCATCCCGAAGTGTTCAAGTTGCCGAGGGGCGTCATTCCGCTGTGCAACAACTCCTCGCTCGACCGCATCCGTGCAAAGATGCCGCTGTGCGACTCGCATGGAATTGACCCATTCTAGATAGAGCCTGCAGATGATGTCGTGCGGGCGTTCTTCGATAACTTGGTAGAAGTGCTGATCGACGCCGATGAGAAGAGGGGCCTCACCCGTGACACCACCGACGATGAGCTCAAGCGCATCGCCACCAGGCTGGAAGAGGCGGCGGCAGCCGCAGCTGCGGGCGAGTTTGGGTTCACCGCGGAGGAGGCAGAGGCGGCAGTAGCGGCAACCCTTGCCGAGCGAGAGGAACTTGCCGGTGAGGAGAAGTCCGCCGGGCACGACGTCGGGCCGAGCGGGCCCGCCGGAGATATGAGCGGCTCGTTGGAGATCGGATCCTCTTCCTCTTCGTCTTCGGGAAGCTTGCCGCAAGCAGATCCCCCGGCTCCACAAGCAGAGCCCCCGGATCCACCAAGAAGGCGTCTTCGCAAGGCCGGGGACTTAGCGGAGCGGCGGACGAGTCAACCCCCGCCGCGCCGCACGACGCGCTCCACCGCGGCAAGTTCGGTTGCCGCGGAAGCACCTCACGCCGCAGCGGCAACTGGAGCGGGGTCCTCCTGGTCCGCCGCTCCAGCTCCCGCCAAGTGGCCAAGGGATCCTACTCCCCCGCCTCCTCGCGCCGGAGGAGGGCCAGGCTTTGACTTCTCCGCGCTCAGCTCCAACGAGGAAGAAGAAGAGTAAGATTCTTGTTGTACTTGTATGTCTTCAATACTTGCTGTCTTGTCTTGTATCTCATTTGCTTTACTCTGAACTTATTCCTTTTAGGACTCTGGCCCAGAGAGCGGCAAAGAGAGCCAAGGTCTCGGTGATTGTCATCGAGGATGATCCCACCGTGTCAGCAGGGGGTGCGCCTGAGACAAGCTTGCCGGACCCGGCAGCTGTTCTTCAGAGCAGCCCCCAGCGCAGCCCCCGGCGTAAGTATATGGTTTGCTTCCCGCTATTGAGCGCGCATGGATACTCTTTGTTTGTTGATATCTGACTGTTGGCTTGTGTAGGAGCAGAGCAGCCTCGCCAGGAGCTCCCGGAGGCCGCCCCTGACATGACATCTACTTCGACTACGCCGCCAAGGGAGAGTTCTCCGGCAAGGGCGGATCCTCCGACAAGGGAGAGCTCTCCGGTAAGGGGGAGCTCTCCGGCAAGGGAGGAGTCTCCGGCAAGGGACAGCACCAGCGGTCCTCCGATGGTGGAGACCACAACTGTCGAGCCTAGTGCAGGTAAACCACTTGCTTCGAAACTTCCCTTTGGGTTCTTCTTCTTTTGATCTTATTTTTGGATATTTGCTTGACTTTTCTCCCTTTTTCGACCGTCAGATCCACCCACTGCGGAGCCGATGGAGACCGAGGTTGCTGTTGATGATGCCGCCGCCACCGAAGAAGCGGCCGGCGCTGATGATACCGCCGGCGAAGAGGCCGCCAAGGCTGCCGCTGCAGCAGCTGATGAGGGGTCTCGCGATCGTACTGACGACCCTGAGGCCGCAGGAGCAACAGGCGCTACACCGACTATCGATCCTCCCGCCGCTGCCGCAGCGTCAGGCTCCGAAGAGCCCCAGCCAGGCATCTACTTGAAGGCCGGCGATGGCGTTTTCATCAACCTCCCCTGGGCGTCAACGTCCAGGGCGCCAGTCGAAGGAGAAAGCTTTGACGTGGAGGTGCTTGCCTTCGCTAGGCTGACGCTGGTCGACGCGCCAAGCAGCAGCAGCGACGAGCCTGTGGAGGAGCGACTGCTGCGGAAGCTGTTGTCGCTCTACCGTGCTCGCTAGGCCAAACTGGAGTCCCGCGAAGCGCTTGTCGCGAAGGCGGGGGTGGACATGGAGAAGCGCGCGGAGGAGCTCCGAGGTCTCAACCAGGCAGCTCTCCGGTCGCTGGCGGCGGAGCGTGTGCAGCTCGATGAGGCGCAGAAGGCCTTCATCCTTGAGAAGGCAGAAGTTGCAGAGCAACAACGGCTTGCCGCCGAGGAGCTATCTGCGCGGGAGGGCGAGTTGGTGCAGCTGAAGGCCAGCCTGGATAGGCACGAAGAGGAGCTTGCTGCGCGCGAGCAAACACTCAGCGGAGCTCTCAAGGAAGCAAAGGATGCTGCCGCAGCTGTCGAGGCCGCCAAGAAGGAGCTAGAGACGAAGGTGGCGCAGCTGGAGACTGATCTCAAGGTGAGCGGTGAAGAGCTTGCCGCGCTCAAGCATGAGCACGAGAAGGACGCTTACACCTTTGGCGAGCTGCAGGGTCGTCTCGCCGAGAAGATCAAGGAGCTTGCCGCCGCCAAGGACTCCAATGCCGATCTTGAGTTGAAGTTGGCTGCTTTGACCAAGACGCTGGACGGTGCCAAGGAGCAGGAGGCGGCCCTGAAGAAGTAGATCAAGGCCGACAAGGCGCTGCTGGAGAGCATTGCCGCCACCCAGAACGATTTTAGAGAAACTGTGGAGCAGTGGACGGAGGGGCTTGTGAATGCTGCCGCAGACATCGACAAGGAGCTGGCACAGCTAGGGATGGAGGATCTTGGGTATCCCTCCGATGAGACCCTCCCATCCAGCGCCAAGCTCACTCTGTTCTTCAAAGGCGTGGCGACGGCCCTCCAGCGACTCCGGGAGAGGATCCCAAAGTAGCTGGCCGACGAGTCGCGCAAGATCTGCGCAGGAGCTCTTCAGAAGGTGTTGGTGAAGGTAGCCTTCCGCAACCCGGGCCTCAACCTCACCAACGTCCTCAGATCCTTGCGGGCGGACGCTGATCTGGAGGCACTCAAGGACCTTGTCGCACCCATTGTGGACAAGGTGAGCGGGATCAAGAGGGTTGAGGGCGATCGCGTGGACTAGGCCGCCCGTTTCCTTCTTTTCTTGTCGTTGCTGACCGTGTTATGAAAACAGTCTATTAGAGCCACGACAAGCTATCTTGTAATATATAACTTTATTTTGGGTCGTGATTGCAATGTTAATTCCTTTACTTGACTCCTTCCTTTGTATGTTTTTGCCCTACGTTTTTAGGGAACTTGCCGGTGCAGGCACTCTCGCCGCGAGCGCTGAGTGCGGGACGTCAGCAGCCTGCTGGCAGTGCCGTTGCCGACAAGAAACCTTGTCGTAACTAGTCGCAGCTCGCTTAAGTTGTTGAGCGAACTCGAAACAAAGTAAGGGCGCGACTCTAGTCGCAGCACACTTAAACTGTTGAGCGAACTCGAAACAAAGTAAGGGCGCAACTTAGCCACGAGTCGGTTCCTTCGCGCACAGGTTTTCCATACAAAGCACGGTCGTTCAAGGAAGATAGCTGTCAGGACCCCGATCCTAAGCCACATCGATCCAGCGTGTAACACATCATATCACCTTGCGGCCTCACGCACGGTACTCCCACGGGTGCCACCTTACCTGGCCCGGGACCGTTTGCGCCTTTTGGCTCACGTATATGATAGTGTCGCTAGCATCCATATGACAGAGAACCCGGGCCGACATGGCTACGAGCAGTGGTGGCTGGCTTGGCGACAAGCACCTTTGCCGTTGACTTACCACGGCCAACAGACTTTCCGAACTGACTGGGGTTGTTCTGAGGACACTCACGGATGTAGTGGCCCGGCTCACCACACTTGAAGCAAGTTATAGAATTGGGGCGTGGAGCAGCATTGGCAGTGGGGCCACCAAAAGTCTTGGGCGGCACATACTGCTGGATGGGACGAGGCGCCTCAAAGGATGGCCTCGGAGTATACCTGGGTGGCATAGCAGAATTTGGGATCCAGACCTGGCGCTTCTGAGATCCAGAGCCGGATGAAGAACCATAGTCACGGGAGTGTTTGTGTGAAGCTTCAAAATCATTCTGCCCTGTCTCGGCACTGATGGCCTTATTGACTAGCTTCGGAAAAGAGGTGCATTCATGCAGACGAAGGTCACGACGGAGCTCAGGGCTAAGTCCCTTGCGGAACCTTGCCTGCTTTTTGGCGTCGGTGGATACCTCTTCGGGAGCATAGCGTGCAAGCTTCCCAAACTCGCGACTGTATGCATCCACAGTCAGCTTCCCCTGGGTGAAGTTACAGAACTCCTCCCTCTTGCGATCCATGAGGCCTTCCGGGATATGATGCTCACGAAAAGCGGCACTGAAATCAGCCCAAGTAGTGAGTTGGCCGACCGGACGCATAGCTTCATAATTCTCCCACCAAAGGCTAGCAGGGCCTTCGAGGTGATAGGCAGCAAAGGTGACTTTATCATCTTCAGCCACGTTGGCAGAATGTAGCTTGTGGGCGATGCTGCGGAGCCAGTCATCCGCATCGAGAGGTTCGATGGAATGATTGAACTTTGGCGGGTACAGCTTGACAAAGTCATTGATGGACACCGAATTGATCCTCTGCTGGCGTGCAGTGTTCTGCTCAATCCGCTCTAACAAGCGGTTGGTGTCGCACCTGTTGCGCTCTGCCTCCAGCATCACTTCGGCCAGAGAAGGTGGTTGAGGCAGACTTTCCTCTCTAGGTGCACTAGCTTCTCCCTGCTCCGGAGCAGCAGGGTTGCTGCGGGTGTTGACCATCCTAGGAAAACAAAACAACGATTTAAACCAGGATGGCAAAATCTGGCCAAGGAAGTGCGGAATGTAATGGATAACAAGGAATGCAGAGATGATCATCCGTATGACATGGTAATATAGAAACTGCCATATATATACCAACGGTCATACACATCATACATAGTTTAGTACAAGCTCAAGCTGAAATACAACTAAGACGACAGACGTTACATCTCATCGGAGGCATTCCAAGCTCCTATACATTATTTTTCTACACCCCCGGAATTGATACAAACTAAGTTATATTCCACAATCACACAGGACGGTGGACATACAACTATTACAATACTAGCGAGACTACTACTAGCTCAGACGGCTCCGTAGAAGTCCTCATAGAAGTCACCACCCAGACCTGGAAGCGGAACATGGTCATCTGGGAACAGACGGTCCTGCGGTGCTTGTGGACCATAGGGACTTGGGTGCAGCCTCGGTCCAACAGATGGCGGCAGAAGAGGCCCACGAGGAGGGGTGATGCCTCCCACCTCACGCCATTCCATGAAGTCTGGCAGACTAGCCCGCACAGGGTACAAGTCTCTCGTGTCCATGTATCCGGCTTGCACAGCAGGTGCAAACCTCGTCAAGGTGGCCCAATGATCAGCACGAGCATTAAAGAGCTCCATACGCAAGGCCCGGTTTTCACGGTCCTTATCTTCCAACATCTCAGTAGTGGTGCAAAGGAGTGAGTCCTCATGGGATGCATCACTGTACATGCCCTGAAGGTAACCATGCGCCCCAGGGAGGGATGCTGGCATGTAGCGAAATTCAGTGTTGCTCAACAAGGCAGTTCTAGCTCGCATAATGGTCATCATCGAGTAGGCTGCATCTTGAACGGACATCCCAATAGTGATCCCGAGTCCATAAGAACAGTGGAGTGGTTCCGTGGCTCCGGGATAAGATGGATATATCCTGACCGTGCACGGATATTGGCTCTGGTTAAAATCTCTAAACTGCTCTTCGACGGTGTATTCAGGGTACCATCGGTAACCTGCCTCAACCATCACTCGAACCAACATGGCGGTATGACCACATATACCAATGCAACGGGTCAGACGAACCACTTGGTTCT
Source organism: Aegilops umbellulata (assembly GCA_032464435.1). NCBI lineage: Eukaryota > Viridiplantae > Streptophyta > Magnoliopsida > Poales > Poaceae > Aegilops > Aegilops umbellulata. The sequence goes on from CP136059.1 coordinate 143,912,314, forward strand.
GGGGACGGGTAGCCATCTGAAAGCACAAAATAGTGCAAAGGCATTAGAATTTCTGGATGAAATTGGACAGCATAACGGCTGTAAATGCTCAGAAAAAGACTTGAGACATCCACAATAGTTTGCGAAACCACTCAACAACATCATATCAAGGTTCTGGTTCAATTGGCAACATACTAAACTTTTAGTAGAACTGAACTGGGTTGTATCCAACAATCCTATAAGTTACTACGGATTTAGTAACACGTGAACCTGATAGGGAGAAAGAGCCTAGTCCTTAACCCACGTAGAATGAGAAGAGAATGACTCAGAACAGAGGGCATAAGGTAAAGGAGTAAAAGAGCCTTACGTTCCCTCCCACAATCAATTCCCCTACATATAACTAAAGCATTTCTAGACTCGACATCGACCAGTTTGGCTTAGCGAACCTACAGGCAGTCCGGCTCTGATGCCAACGCTGTCAGGACCCCGATCCTAAGCCACATCGATCCAGCGTGTAACACATCATATCACCTTGCGGCCTCACGCACGGTACTCCCATGGGTGCCACCTTACCTGGCCCGGGACCGTTTGCGCCTTTTGGCTCACGTATATGATAGTGTCGCTAGCATCCATATGACAGAGAACCCGGGCCGACATGGTTACGAGCAGTGGTGGCTGGCTTGGCGACAAGCACCTTTGCTGTTGACTTACCACGGCCAACAGACTTTCCGAACTGACTGGGGTTGTTCTAAGGACACTCACGGATGTAGTGGCCCGGCTCACCACACTTGAAGCAAGTTATCGAATTGGGGCGTGGAGCAGCATTGGCAGTGGGGCCACCAAAAGTCTTGGGCGGCACATACTGCTGGTTGGGACGAGGCGCCTCAAAGGATGGCCTCGGAGTATACCTGGGTGGCATAGCAGAATTTGGGATCCAGACCCGGCGCTTCTGAGATCCAGAGCCGGATGAAGAACCATAGTCACGGGAGTGTTTGCGTGAAGCTTCAAAATCATTCTGCCCTGTCTCGGCACTGATGGCCTTATTGACTAGCTTCGGAAAAGAGGTGCATTCATGCAGACGAAGGTCACGACGGAGCTCAGGGCTAAGTCCCTTGCGGAACCTTGCCTGCTTTTTGGCGTCGGTGGATACCTCTTCGGGAGCATAGCGTGCAAGCTTCCCAAACTCGCGACTGTATGCATCCACAGTCAGCTTCCCCTGGGTGAAGTTACAATAACTTAAAAAATTTAAAAACATCTGATTGCTCAAACTTTGGCAACTTAGCTTTTCTGTCGTTTGCTTCCCGGCAAGGCGCGACTTTCTTGAACGACGCCTGGTCCATACCATTATCTTCCCCTTCTCCCCCGGCAAACTTGTGGGCGAAGGAACCTCCATTTCCTTGAGAAAAAAGGAAGTAGAGAAAATAATGATATGGAGCTTTATGGCTCGTTATTGCTTACCGGGGGTGTTCGCTGCACAAAGTGTCAGATAACTCATGCAAAAAATAAAAAGCATGAAATTGACAATATGTGCGGAGCACATGAGCTTTATTTACGCACATGGTCTGCGCCTCGCTTTGTACCAAGGATTACATGCAACAACGGCAAGACTTGTACAAAAGGTGGTTGCCGGAACAGGGTCCGGCAATCGCGCCTTATGGGTAAAACTTATGAAGATGCTCGATGTTCCAGGAGTTGCTCACCGGAATACCATCTTCGGTCTCAAGGCGGAGAGCGCCAGGCCTAGTGACTCGTTTCACCCGATAAAGGCCTTCCCACTTCGGCGTCAACTTGTTGGAATTCATGGCGGAATGAACGCGCCGAAGAACAAGGTCGCCTTCCTCGAGACTTCTGGCGTTAACTTTGCGGCTATGGTAGCGGCGCAAAGCTTGCTGGTAGCGAGCAGCTCATACAGCAGCCAGAAGACGGTCTTCCTCAAGGAGCAACGCGTCATCTTGTCGCAGCTGCTCTTGCTCAAGCTCATCATAAGCGAGCACTCGAGACGACCCGTATACGAGTTCCGTGGGGATAACTGCCTCTGCTCCATAGACTAGAGCGAAAGGTGTCTGGCCAGTGGCCCGATTTGGCGTCGTTCTGATCGACCAAAGAGCCACCGGCAGCTCCTCAATCCAGTTTCTTCCGCACCCGTGCAGCCTGTCGAAAGTCCTGGTCTTGAGTCCACGCAGCACTTCAGCATTTGCCCTCTCCGCTTGACCGTTGCTCCTGGGGTGAGCAACAGAAGCGAAGCAGACCTTGGCGCTAAGATCTTGGACGTACTGCATGAAGGTGCGACTTGTGAATTGCGTACCGTTGTCGGTGATGATCCTGTTAGGGATCCCGAAGCGGCAAACAATCGACCTGAAGAACTTGATTGCTGACTGTGTTGTCACCTTCCTCACTGCTTCCACTTCCGGCCACTTTGTGAACTTGTCGATTGCGACGTACAAGTACTCAAAGCCATCGACTGCTCGGGGGAAGGGGCCGAGGATGTCGAGCCCCCAGACCGAAAATGGCCAGGATAAAGGGATCGTCTGGAGAGCTTGAGCTGGCTGGTGTATCTGCTTGGAATGGAACTGGCACGCTTCACACTTGGTTACTTGTGCAGTTGCATCCTGGAGGGCTGTCGGCCAAAAGAAACCTTGCCGGAAAGCTTTGCCGGCAAGTGCTCTTGCGCCAATGTGGTGACCACAAATGCCTCCGTGTATCTCTGCCAACAGCTTCTGTCCATCTTTCCGGTGAATACACTTCAATTTCACACCGTTGAGTCTTCTTCTGTACAGTGCGTGGTCGACAAACTGGTACATACTTGACTGCCGTGCTACTCTTTTCGCTTCTTCTTGCTCTTCGGGAAGTTCTCCTGTCTGAAGGAAACAGACGATCTGCTGTGCCCATGCTGGAGCTTGCGGCTCGGCAACAAGGACTAAATGCATATCTGCTGTTGTGGGAACATCTGCTTCTACGGCGAGAACCTGCGGCTCAGCCGGAGCTTGACGTTCCCCGGCAAGCTTGCCGGAGCAAAACTTGTCGGGAGCGTCTGCTTCAACGAAACAAACCCTGGGGCTTGTCGGAGCAGACTGCTCCTCAGCACTCTTGGCGTTGATCTTGGGGACCTTATTGGCGGCGGCTTCGGGAAGCTCTGCCGGAAAATAGTCACCAGAAATCAACTTCCTCTTCTTGCTCTGCCTAGTTGATGGCGTTACAGACGGTTGAGTCAGCTTGAGCACAAAGATCCCTGGTTCCACAGGTAACTTAAGTGCTGCGCACTTTGACAGGCCATCGGCAATGTCGTTCTAAGCTCTTGGAACATGTTCCATCTGTAGGCCGACAAAGTGCTCTTCTAGCTTCCTCACTTCATCAACGTAAGCTTCCATCAACGGACTCTGATAATTCTTGTTCACTTGGCGGACGACAAGCTGCGAGTCACCCCTGACAATGAGCTGCTTGATCCCAAGATCTGCCGCGATCCTGAGACCGGCAAGCAATCCTTCATACTCTGCAGTATTGTTTGTTGCTTGCTCCTTGGGAAAGTGCATCTGGACTACGTACTTGAGGTGCTCTCCGGTGGGTGCGACAAGCAGCACGCCTGCACCGGCGCCTTGCAGCGAAAAGGCACCATCAAAGTACATCAGCCACTCTTTGCTTGCCTCCTTGACGGGGATGCTCGTCTCTGGAATTTCTTCATCTGGTGTTGGCGTCCACTCTGCTATAAATTCTGCCAATGCTCTGCTTTGGATAGTTGAAGTGCTCTCAAACTTGAGGCCAAAGCTTGATAGTTCCAGTGCCCACTCAACAATCCTGCCTGTTGCTTCTGGATTCTGCAGTATCCTCTTCAGCGGAAAGCGAGTGACAACTATGATCTCATGTGCTTGGAAGTAATGGCGCAGCTTTCTCGAGGCCATAAGAAGGCCGAAAAGCAATTTCTGCACACCAGAGTACCTTGACCTAGCCCCCTGCAGAAGGGAACTGACAAAGTAGACTGGGCGCTGCACCATTTTCTTCTGTATCTCCTCGGGCGCCTGCGCAGATCCATCTTTGCCGGGACCAGAGCTTGTCGGGGAAACCCCCTGCTTGTCGCTAGCTCATCGTCTGCCTCCCTCTCCGCTACTAATGCAGCACTAACCACTTGATTGGTTGCCGCTAGATACAGCAGCAACTTCTCTTGTGGCTTAGGTGCGACAAGTATTGGAGTGGAGGACAGGTATCTCTTCAAGTCCTGCAGCGCATCCTCCGCTTCCGGAGTCCATTTCATTGGACCTGCCTCTTTCAAAATTTTGAAAAATGGCAGGGCACGCTCAGCAGACTTAGAGATAAACCTGCTGAGAGCCGCCATGCAGCCGGCAAGTCTCTGCACACCCTTGACGCGCTTCGGTGCTTCAATCTGCTCAATGGCCTTGATCTTGTCGGGATTGGCTTCAATTCCCCGCTGAGACACGAAGAACCCGAGAAGCTTGCCGGAAGGGACTCCAAACACGCACTTCTCAGGGTTAAGCTTGAGGCTGATCTTGCGCAGATTTGCAAAAGTCTCTTCTAAATCTTGAATCAGAGTTGCTTTGTCCCTGCTCTTGACCACTATATCATCCATGTAGGCTTCCACATTTCTGTGTATTTGTGGCTCAAAAGCGGTATGGACGACCCTTGCAAATGTTGAACCAGCATTCTTTAAACCGAAAGGCATCGTATGAAACAGTGTGTGCCACATGGAGTGATGAATGCGGCTTTCTCCTCATCCTCTTCTGCCATGAAGATCTCATGATATCCTGAGTATGCGTCAAGAAATGAAAGGAAGTCACATCCGGCTGTGGAGTCAACAATCTGGTCGATGCGCGGCAAGGGAAATGGGTCTTTGGGACAAGCTTTATTGACATCGGTAAAGTCGATACAAAGCCTCCATTTCCCTTTTGCCTTGCGCACGACTACAGGATTGGCCAACCACGTAGGATGGAGCACTCCTCTGACGAGGCCTGCTGCTTCCAACTTCTTGATCTCTTCTGCGATGAATTCTTGGCACTCCACTGCTTGCTTCCTGACTTTCTGCTTGACGGGCCGCGCATGAGGACAGACGGGAAGGTGGTGCTCAATTACTTTCCTGGGAACACCGGGGATGTCAAACGGTTGCCACACAAACACATCGACGTTCGCCCGCAGGAAAGCAATGAGCGCGCTTTCCTATTTAGGGTCGAGAGTGGCACTGATGGTGAAAGTACCACCAGTGCCATCCTCCTTGGCGGACACCTTCTTGGTCGCTGGCGGAGCTGCCATTGCCTTCTTACACGATGGTGCGTCCTCGACGGTAGCGCAGCACTCCAAAGAGGTGCGCTTGCCGGAGTGGGCATCAGAACTCTTGCCGGACTTGGTCTTCTTCTTCCTCCCGGGAGCTTCAGCGGCAGGTGTCTCGCGATCCGTTGCGGCTGCTTCTTCCCGGTAGATCTTGTCGGCATAGATAAGAGCATCTTTCTTGTCGCTAGGGACAGAAATGACACTTATCGGGCCCGGCATCTTCAGCATATTGGATGCGTAGTGAGAGGCTGTCATGAACTTGGCGAGCGCTAGACGGCCGAGAATCCCATTGTAAGGCAATGGAAAATCGGCAACGTCAAAAGTGATCCTCTCAGTCCTGAAGTTCAACTCGCTGCCAAATGTCCCCGGCAGCGTGATCTTCCCCTTCGGCTTGCTCCTTCCCGGGTTGTTTCCTTGGAATGTGCCGGTCTCTTCGAGCTCGCCGTCAGGGACTTGGAGTTTCCGGAGCACAGCGGAGGAGATCAGGTTCAAGCCGGCCCCGCCGTCAACTAGCATCTTAGTGACCTTGAGGTTGCGGATAGTTGGTGAGACCAACATCGGCAAACACCCGACCGCAGTTGTGCGATCAGGGTGGTCCTCAATATCAAAGATGATAGGCGTGCTGGACCATTTCAGAAGCTTGCGTGACTCAACGGGTGGTTCTGCCGCATTGACTTCCCGCACCCACTGCTTGAGTTGGCGGTGTGAAGTATGCAGAGAAGCACCACCGTCAATGCACAAGACCTCTGAGGCTTTCTGGAACTCCTGCTCACTGTTCTCGTCATCATCCATGTCTTCGTCGTCGTCATCTTCATCCTTGTCGCGGCCGCGGGGAGGTCTGTCTCCTTGCCGCTGATTGGCTTTGCCGCGGCGTCCTCCCCGGCCGGTGCGCTTCGTACCGAATCCTCCATCACCTCCTTGGGCTTTCTCCTTGTCGCGTCGCTCGTACTCGGCCTTTTGCAGCTCGACAAGCTGCTCGACCTTCTTGCAGCTCTGGAGGTCATTGCCCTTGGTGCGGTGGATCTTGCAGTACTGTTTGTTGGTGTCGTCCTGCTTGTCGGCGGCCGCCACAGCCTGGCAGTTGGCGCATGCGGCAACCTCCTTGCCGGAGCTACCATCTTTGGCTTTCTTTGCGCCACCGTCTCTGTCAGACTGCTCAACAACTAGCACATCTTTGCCTTTTCTCTTCCTATTGTTCCGCCGCCGGTTTTTATTTGCCGGGGCAGCATCATCGCTGTCAGATCCTCCTGTTCCTACATTCTCTCCGGGGAGTTTCCTCCCTTCCTCAGCACGTGCACACCTGTCGGCCAGGGCATACAGCTCACTGACGTCTCTGATCTTGCACATTGCCATCTCCTCCCGCATCCTGCGGTTACGCACGTTCTGATGGAACGCGCTAATGAGCACGGCAGGGTGGACATCTGGGATGTTGCGTTGCACTTGGCTGAATCTCTGGATGTACTTCCGCAGGGGCTCTCCTTCTTTCTGGGCAAGCAGATGAAGATCACTCTCCTGGCCATGAGGTTTGTGGCCGCCTGTAAAGGCGCCGACAAACTGATGGCATAGGTCTGCCCAGGAAGATATGGAGTTGTTCGGCAAGTGCATGAGCCAGGACCTGACGTTGGGCTTGAGCACCAGCGGGAAGTAGTTGGCAAGGATCTTGTCGTCACGCCCCCCAGCAGCTTGCACCGTGATGGTGTAGATGTTGAGGAACTCCGACGGATGCAACTTGCCGTCGTACTTCTCGGGTACGTCTGGCTTGAAATTCTTCATGCTGGGCCACTAGACTTGCCGCAGCTCACGGGTAAACGTAGGGCAACCTACCGCGTACGGCAGGTCGCCTGGTTCCCCTGGCGCATGCATGTCGACAGTGGGCCCAGCGCGCTGGTCTGACTGACATCGCGCTTCTCTTCGGCGCTTGATGCGAGTACGAGCGTCTTCTTGCTGTCATTCGTGCAGAACTTGGCGTTGATCGCGACGAGATCGTGGATCTGACGAAGTAGTGGAGTCGCTTTCGCGGTGGACCCGGCGAGTCGGCGATCTTGGCCTTCGGGGCGGAGAGTGCACGGTGGTTGCACCCCACCTGTCTTGTCGCCATCGGGTCGCGCCTGACTGACTTGCCGCGGCTGCGACGTAGTCGGCTGCCGTGGAGTGTCGCCGTTGGCGAAGCCGATGAGACTCTGAATGGTGGCCCTCCAGTCGTCAATCTTGTCTGGCGTTGGAGGGAAGTCTAGGAGCAGTTGAGCTCATGCCAAAGCTTCTGCTGGAGTGGCGGGTAGCGGTGGCGAACGGTGCGAGGAGCAGGATATGCTCGGACTTCTAACTGCGTTAGAAGGAGCAATATCCCGTCCAGGCGACCGTGCCTCGCTCGCGCCAGCACGTTGGTGTGCATGCTGGCCTGGAGCATCCCGAGATCCACCAGCTCGATTTGGGTCCAGCGAGCGTATGGTACCGTGAGTACCACGACGCTGTCGGTCCTGCGCCTCCTGAGATGGGCGCGGTGCATCTACGGACGCTCGGTCGTCGTGGGATCCGGCTACACCGCCGATGGGCAGCGCAGCCTTGTCCTTGGACCTGGCGGCACCGTGGGCTCCCTCGTCGACGCCCGTTCTTCCGCCGGTGTCTTCCCCACCAGCCGTTTGCTCCGGCGGCGATGGGTTCGACGCGGACGGAGCAGCCGCCTCCGAAGCCTTCTTCTTCGGTGGCATGTCGATGAAGTCGATGAAGATCTAGCTCGTGTGAACGCCGGATCAGGTTCACACAACCTCGATGCCCCCTACCTGGCGCGCCAAAGATGTCGGGGAAGCTGACTCCGCGAGCACCTATGGGGACGGAGCCCCTTTTTGGTTCGGCGGGGGGCGGAGGTCGCACAAAGAGCAGATCGCGGGGGGGCACATGAGCGGTTTTACCCAGCTTCAGAGCTCTCCGGAGAGATAATACTCCTACTGCTGCTTTGTGGTTTGTATTGAGTTCTTGCTCGGGAGCGCTGAGTGCTACAGTACACACAAGCAGCTAACGAGACCCAGCGTGGGTGTTCTGCTCCCCCCTTCTACGTTGTGCATGGGCCTCCTTTTATATGCTCAAGGGGTCTCCAACAGGTGGCAACGTAGGCAAGGGCAAAAATGGAAAGGTGCTGCGGTAGGTACAGCTACCTACATAGTGTATCACACCTAACCCTGACGGCAGGGGACAAGGGCATTAAATGCCTATCTATGTCGCCCAAACAGTGCAGAGAAGGGACCGTTAGGGACGCCTCCGCTCACTGGCGATCTTGTCAGTGCCGCTTCCCACAGTGCACCCCTGGCTGCACAGCCTCCCGCCATGTACGCCTGGAAGTGCCTCAGAGCGACACGTTGGTGGGTGAGCTGGAGCGCAGGTACAGAGTGGTTGCTTGCCGCGGCAAACTCCTTGCCGCAGTTGTTGTCTTGTCGCGTCCGGGAGCTTGTCACTCGCCGGGTCTTGCCGGGACGCGTGGCGCGTTGCGGCAAGTTCCTTGAGAGGCCTTGGGTGGCCTCCCCGGCAAGCTCCTCTTGTCGGGGCCTTGTCTCCTTGGCTTAAATACTTTGTTCTTGAATGGCTCCAAAGGAACCACGGGGGTCCTTGGCGGTCACCCAGCAAGCCTTGCCGCGGGGCGCTGCGACTGCCCGTGCACAAGTTCGGGATACTAGGGTACCCCTACTCTAGTACACCGACACCAGGTTTACCATTCTCGGTTTCATGCTCATTCTCCGGAGACTGTCACTGAGACTAATACTCAGACTGGCACGGAGACTGGCCCTGATCAGATGATCAAGGTCCTTGACCACGGATATGGTTACTTGATTGGTTTTGACTCTGCAGAGCTTGTACTCTATGCCCACAGCCAACAAATTTCAGCAGTCACAAGGACTAGTTCCGTTTACGGTATTTTGGAAGAAACACATCTAACCAGTACACACCCATTCCACATTCCGCTGCCAGGAATCACCCTAGGCAACATTCAAGAAAAACTTTAAGACGGGGAGGTCACAACCTCGAATAGCATGGGACCAAATTTATATCACACGCTCTAAGGGGTGCCCCCATCTCGGTCCCAACCGGAAACACCCATGCCCCCTAACCGGATGACAGGCTTTAATCCAGGGCCATGGAACCCTCATTACGGCTCCTCTATTTGGTGTGTACATGGAAAGAGGTTTGCAACTTACTAAACCGCACTCTTTGCAGAAAACATGTGGCAGCACGAAGGGGGAACGAACGAGATCGAGACTTGATCCACGTTAACACTGGGGTTACGCGGTTGACATAAGACTGGCATGCTTCAAGATTACCAGCTTACAACCTATCATGCCACCGCATGATCAGGTTATCTCACCATTATATGAACACGTCAAACTTCGAAGCTCACCTGTAGCTTGCCTTGCATGCAATATAACATTCACTAATGCTTATATAAACATGCCATGAGAAAACTACTCAACAAACATGCAAAACACTCATCATATCAAAGGTTCAAACATGCTTGCCTGGTTCGGAGTAGTCGGAGTCTAGCTCGGCGAAGTTCGCGGTTCCGTCACCTCCTCCGGTGTCTAAGGTATAAAGAAATCGCATACTAACATAAATATCGTGTGTGCATAAAAATTGTTCCAAGTATTTTTCAAATAAATATGATAAAAAACTAGACAGCAAAATAAAGATGACAGAAAAAGAATCAATTCAAAATCATCTTTTGTTAAAAAGTTATAAAGGTTTTAGTCTAGGGATTAAGCTGTTGTAAACAGAAAACTATCCAGGGGCTAGTTTATAAAAACCAAAAACGCTTCAGTTAGAAATACGCCAACACAAAGGGAAAGCGTACTTTGCCCGAAGGCGTTTTTCAGAAAATGGTTCGAATAGAGAGGAGAGGCTGACGAGGGGGTCCCACCCATCAAGTTTGAATTTCAAAACAGAGTCCACCAGCGCCTGAGGGCCATGGCGGTCGCCGGCGTCAATCCACGGTGAGGTAGGGGGAAAAGAGGGTACCTACGGACTCACTGAGCTCTCCCGCGTCTGTGGGTGGTGGAGTTGGTCGTCGGCGAGCACCACGTCGACGGCGGCCTCCACTCCGGCGGACGGTGGTTCGGGCGGTGGTGGATCTCGCCAAGGAGGGCTGCTGACGCTAAATTGAGGCTAGGGTCAGAAGAGTGGGAGCACTAGGAGGCTACTGGCAAGGTTTGGGAGGTGGGGGTGCCCTCACCGGAGAGAATCGTGCCGGAGCCCGAAGCGGATCGGGGCGGCCGGAGTCGGGGAAGAAGGCCTCCTCGAGGTCCTCCTAGTGGCTGGGCGCGGCTCTGGTGAGGTGGAGGGGTGGTGCTGGGTCAAGAACGAGCTCGAGGCCTCCTTTTATAGCCGGTCCGAGGCGGTTGCCGAGAACGTGATATCTCCGGCAAGTGATTACGGTGAGGCAGTGGTCGGACAGGCGGTTTAGGTGACTGGGCATCATCGTGTTGGTCCACTGGTTCCGTTCAATGGCTAAACTTGGTATAACTTGGGTGATACTCCAAGCTCTCGATGGAACGGCCTCGCGGGCACGTCGGTGGCAAGGAGCGCGCTCTGTGCTTTCCACGCCAAGACGACGACTCTGTAGCACGCACTGGGAAGGGGACGGCCACACGGAGGCTTCTGGTGGTGTGGGCGGTGCTGGTCGGCGCCGTATGGCAGGGCTGGCCCCTGCTGGCCGCCACGGGTGGTTCTGCCACCGCGGAAGACACCGGCGTCGGCGAGACACGTCGCCACCGATGCTTGCGCCCGTCCAAACGACCGTGCGTCGCACTGGATAAGGAGGAGAAGCAGTTAGGAAGGTGCCAACGCGGGCACTGACGAGATTGACGCTGCGCTCTAAAGAAAACGACACTGTCGACTAAAACTAAACACTGAAACTCTGAAACTTGACAGAAACAATGTCGGCCACATGTTCGACGAAATGATTTTGGCATGTGGAAAATTTTTCTGGAGTTGGGACTTGGTGAGGTGGTCTCTTGATGCATCTAGAGGCTACCTGATTTATCTCAGATTTTTAGGAGAAGAAAAGGAATGAATTTCACCAAAAATGGAAAATCTGGTCCAAACTTGCAGTAAGCAAATTTTGAAAATTTTGAACTGTGGACCAGTGGATCTTGATGGATCTTGGTTGAGGGTGCTAAGGACTAGCCAGAGAAATCTATTTGGGGTCAAGAGTCAAAGGAAATTTGGTAGTTCCTTTGTAAACCACCATAGTCCAAATAAATGATAGAAAATGATTTTGAGGTTGAAATAAATAGAAATAAAATTTAAAAGTGGTTGAAACTTGCTGGAATTGGATGCTTGGCTTGATCCAAAGTAGGGAGGTGGGTTTTGGAAGAAAATATTTTACATAGGTCATGACAAGAGGATACTTTTTTGAATGGGAATGAATAAATCCAAAATTAAGGAATTCTTTTTAATAAAAAGAATTTGTAAAAACCTTCAACACTTTTGTGTTGAGCCATCACAAGATGAAAAACCCTCAAAACCAAGGATCAAGATTTGGATGAACCCATAAAAAATACTTGTCATAAAATAAAAAAAATTGAAAAGGAGAGTCTTTCAGAAAAAATTTAAATAACCTCCTTCAAACTAATTAAAGAATTTGATAAAACCAAATCAAAATTTTTGGAGTGTTACAACACCTACCCCCTTAGGAAAAATCTCGTCCCCGAGATTTCAGCTGATCCTCAAATAGGTGTGGGTATTCTGCCCGAAGGAAATCCTCTCTTTCCCATGTTGCTTCATCCTCGGTGTGATTGCTCCACTGAACCTTGAAAAACTTAATTGTTTTCTGACGGGTCCTTCTTTCAGACTCCTCCAATATTTTTATTGGACATTCCGCGTAGGTGAGGTCTGGTTGCATGTCAATGTTCTCGTGAGATACATGTTTTTCCGGGTTGCTTACACATTTCCTCAATTGTGAGACGTGGAACACGTCGTGGACATCTGACAGTTCTTTGGGTAGGTCTAGCTGGTAGGCCACCGTGCCTCTTTGTGCAACCACACAGAAGGGTCCAATAAACCGTGGTGCTAGCTTTCCTTTAACCTTGAATCATTGTAAGTCCCTCATTGGAGATACTCGTAGATACACATATTCACCGGGTTCGAAGCTGGCTTCACGATGTTTTTGATCGTAATAACTCTTTTGTCGGCTTTGAGCTGTCGTGAGTCGGTACCTGATTAGTTTAACTTTCTCCTCAGCTTCCTTGAGCATGTTTGGGCCGAAGATACGACGGTCTCCTGTTTCTGACCAATTTAATGGGGTACGACATCTCCGCCCGTACAAAGCTTGAAAAGGTGCCATTTGTAGACTGGCTTGGTAACTGTTGTTGTATGCGAACTCGGCATATGGCAAGCTTTCTTCCCAACAGGTTCCATAGGTGAGAACACATGCTCTCAGCATGTCCTCTAGAATTTGGTTCACGCGTTTAGTTTGTCCATCAGTATGGGGGTGGTATGCTGTGCTGAATACTAGTTGAGTCCCCAGAGCTTGTTGTAAATGATCCCAAAATTTTGAGACGAATTGGGTGCCCCTGTCAGATATTATAGTCTTTGAAATTCCATGCAGACAAACTATACGGGAGAGATAAAGTTTGGCAAGCTTCTGAGTGGTGTAGGTTGTCTTTACTGGAATGAAATGTGCCACCTTGGTTAATCTATCTGTGATGACCCATATGGCATCATTTCCGTGTCGCGACCGAGGTAGTCCGACAATAAAATCCATTCCGATTTCGTCCCATTTCCATTCTGGTATCTTGTTTGTCTGTAATAGTCCTGCTGGTTTTTGGTGCTCGGCTTTAATGCGCTGACAAGAATGTAACGCCCTCGATGCGGCTATATCTCCCACGTGTCGAGGCACGACTTAGAGGCATAACCGCATTGAAAGCAATGTCGCAAGTGAGGTAATCTTCACACAATCCATGTAATAAATAAAGGGGAAAGATACATAGTTGGCTTACAATCGCCACTTCACACAAGTACATAAATAACATCCATCATACAGATTACACTCAAGGTCCGACTACGGTACCAAAGTGAAAGAAGACTACCCCAAATGCTAACAGATCCCCGGTTCACCCAACTGGGCTCCACTACTGATCATCTGGAAAAGAAACATAGTAACAGCCACGTTCCTCGTCGAACTCCCAAGTGAGCTCAGTCGCGTCATCTGCACTGGCATCATTGGTACCTGCAACTGTTGTGGTAGAATCTGTGAGTCACGGGGACTCAGCAATCTCACACCCGCGAGATCAAGACTATTTAAGCTTAAAGGTGGGAAAGGGGTTTGTGAGGTGGAGCTGCAGCAAGCGACTAGCATATGGTGGCTACAGCGCAAAAGAGAGCGAGAAGAGAAGGCAAAGCACGGTCGTGAAACTAGAAGTGATCAAGAAGTGATCCTGAAACGACCTACGTCAGACATAACTCCAACAACCGTGTTCACTTCCCGGACCCCGCCGAGAAGAGACCAGCACGGTTACACACGCGGTTGATGTGTTTTAGTTAAAGTCAACTTTGGGTTTTCTACAACCGGACATCAACAAATTCCCATCTGCCTCATAACCGCGGGCACGGCTTTCGAAAGATAATACCCTGCAGGGGTGTCCCAACTTAGCCCATTATAAGCTCTCACGGTCAACGAAGGATATTCCTTCTACCGGGAAGACCCGATCAGTCTCGGAATCCCGGACTACAAGACATTTCGACAGCAACAAAACAAGTCCAGCAAAGCCGCCCGATTGTGCCGACAAATCCTGATAGGAGCTGCACATATCTCGGTCTCAGGGCACATCCGGATGAACACTCCGTACAACTAAAACCAGCCCTCGAGTTGCCCCGAGGTGGCGCTGCAAAGGGCTCTAGTTTGGACCAACAATCGAAGGAGAACTGGCCCGGGGGTTTAAAATAAGATGACCCTTGAGTCTGCAGAACCCAAGGGAAAAAAAGGCTTAGGTGGCAAATGGTAACACCAATGTTGGGCCTTGCTGGAAAAGTCTTATTCAAAGCGAACTGTCAAGGGGGTCCCATAAATCACCCAACCGTGTAAGGAACGCAAACTCCGGGAACATAACACCGGTATGACGGAAACTAGGGTGGCAAGAGTGGAACAAAACACCAGGCATAAGGCCGAGCCTTCCACCCTTTACCAAGTATATAGATGCATTAATTAAATAAGAGGTATTGTGATATCCCAACAAGTAAACATGTTCCAACAAGGAACAACAAGTTCATGTTCCAACAAGGAACAAACTTCATCTTCACCTGCAACTAACAACGCTATAAGAGGGGCTGAGCAGAAGCGGTAACATAGCCAATCAACGGTTTGCTAGGACAAGGATGGTTAGAGGCTGACATGGCAATATAGGAGGCATGATATAGCAAGTGGTAGGTATCGCAGCATAGGCATAGCAAAAGAGCGAGCAATCTAGCAAGCAAAGATAGAAGTGATTTCGAGGGTATGGTCATCTTGCCTGCAAGAGTCTCAGAGTTGTCGAAAGCTTGGTCCTCGAAAGCGTTCTCAACGGAATCCTCATTCACGTACTCGTCTCCCGGCTCTACCCAAGACAAGGGAACAAGCAAAGGAACCAATATCAACCACGATGCAATGCGCAAGCAACATGATGCAAAACATGGCATGATATGCGAGAGGTGATATGCAATGCGTATGCATGCTCCGGAAGGACAAGGATGAACAGGGCATAATCTTGGCAAACCAATCATGCCACTGGATAGGTGAGGTGATTTCGGTTGAAATCGATATAAAGTTCACCGGAATCGGATGCACGGTTTGCAAATGGCAAGCGATACAAGAATGACACGAATCTGCCATTAACAGCATGATGCTACTTAGCAAGCAACAAATAATTAAACTACTGCACCCAAACATGGCAACAAAGCATATGATAGTAACCTACACAAGATGCACGACAAAAGATGAACACTGAGCTACGGCTAATTCCCATCATAACAGGTCCAAACAAGCATGGCAAAAGTGCACAAGATAACAGGTTCTCAGACTTAGTGAAATTAACAACATAGCAGAAAACTAACATCAGGATGACATGTTCAGAGCAACGAAACAACATACTACAGGTTCAGAAAATAGCAAAGTAAGGCATTGAATGAATTTACACATAGCACTTGACAAAAGTCTCTAACTGACCATAAGCCAAAAAGGATCAGAAAATATGATTACACCCATGTCAAATAAGCAAGTTACGTTACAGGTTTCAGACTTAGTAGAAAACTGGACATGGCAGAAACTAATAACGACTAGGCATGTTCGTGAGCTCTATGCACTCACTACAGAGCATTTCATGATAAACTAAGCATACATACATGAAGAAGAAATGGAATAGTAACTAGACAAGGCAAGAATAACATCATATCATGCAAGGACCAACTACACCAAGCTTGGCAAAATCGAATAACACGTAAACAATCTGCCAGCAACATTTTGTAGAAAAAGTAGAGCTCGATTGACTCAAGCTATGGTACTCCATAATTACAAACAAAGGCATGGATGGATTGAGCAAATCCTAAATTTCAAAACACCCTTACTGATCATGCTCAAAATATGCATAGATCTCTCAGAAACAACATGAACACATGGCATAAAAATAACAGCAGTCAGGGACTTAGTGAAATCACTAAGTCTCTGAAATCAGCAACATCAGGTGACCTAGTTTGCATGCTTGTGCTAGTCACCACATAGATCACAAAAATACATGGCAAAATTCCCGGGATAGGTGGCATGTCATATTTCAAAACTCATGTAGGACACAACTTCATAGGAGGTACACATCAATCATGGCAAAAATGACAAAAGTGCATGTTCAGATAAAATCCAGCAACTAACATCAACTAGCCCTATTATAACAGCATTTCGGGCATCAAGATGACCTCAAATGACAATGATGCAATGGAACAAAATGATGTACTCTTCTAGACGAACAATTTGACATATTGTACGCACGAAACGAAGTCAAGGATGCAAAGTTATGCCATGTCGAACATGTGAAGACGATATGAAAACTTAGGGACTTTGAAGAAATCGGAACGAGGGAAAAAGTCAACCCCGGGCACGCGGATCGAGGCGGGCGGCGGATCTCGCCGGATCCCCGCCGGAGTTGCGTCGGAGTAGACGAACCCGGCCGGATCCAGGCGGATCCGGCGCCGGGGAGGGCGGCGCGAGGCGGCGGGGTCGCGGGCGGCGCCGGGACGGCGCGCGCGGCCCGCGGGCGGTGGCCGGCGACGGGGAAGGCGGCGGCGGCAGGGAAGCCGGTGCGCGGGCGGCGCGACGACGGGGTCGGCGGCGGAGCGCGCGGGAGCGGGCGGAGGAGCTCGGGCGGCGGCGGACTGGGCGCGCGGGCCCGCGGGGGCCGGCTGCGGGCTCGGGCGGGCCCCCGGCGGCGAAGTGGGCGCGGAGGGCGCGGCCAACGGGGAAGCGACACGTGGCGGCGGCGGGACGAGCGGACACGTCCGGCCGGCGGATTTTCGTCCGGCGGCGCGGGGAGAGGAGTGGACTAGGGTTAGGGGTGGTTTTGCCCGTGATTTGAGGAGGGGGAGGCGTTTTTATAGATAGGAGGAGCTAGGAAGCTCCAAATGGAGTGCGGTTTTCGGCCACGCGATCGTGATCGAATGGCGGAGGACATGGGAGTGTCTTAGATGGGTTATTTGGCTGTTTTGACGGGGTGTTGGGCTGCAACAACACGAGGCCTTCACGGTTACCCGGTTAACCGTTGGAGTACCAAACGAACTCCGATTGAGCCGAAACTTGACAGGCGGTCTTCCGGTGCTATACCGAGGCCGCATGTCAAACCTCGGTCCATTCCGAGAATGTTTAATACCCGCTCCAGAAGAAATGTAAACGGGGACGCTGGGAGACATAGGAGCCCCGGATTGCAAAACGGACAACGGGAAAGATACTCGGATTTATGAGACGAACACGTATGCGAATGCGATGCACATGATGACATGATATGAAATGTGTGACATGACCAAAATGCAAAACGAGGGGAAACCCAACACGGATGAAATATCATAACACATAGCCGGAAATGGCAAGAGTTGGATTACAAATATGGCAAGTTACATCTGGGGCGTTACAAAGAATCACAACATGCAATGAAGGTGGCTATATCCATCTTCATACCGTGCCACCAAAACTTTTCCTATATGTCCTTGTACATTTTGGTTCCTCCAGGGTGAATTGAATATGGAGCGGTGTGGCATTCGGCTAGAATTTGCTATTTGAGGTCCTCTATATTTGGCAAGCAAAGTTTGTCTCCGTACCATAATATTCCCTTGTCGTCTACGACGAATTCTGAGGCCTTGCCCATACTCACTTTTCTTTTTATGCTTTCGATGCTGGGGTGTCCGTGCTGAGCCTTCTTAATTTGTTCCATTAGGGTGGGCTGTATTTCCAAGTTTGACACAGTGCCTTCAGTGACCATCACTAAGTTGAGTTTGGCCAACTCCTGCTGAAATTCAGGTCTCAAGTTCTGTAGACTGTCGCCGCCCGAGCTGGGGTTTCGACTAAGAGCATATGCCACTACATTCGCTCTTCTTGGATGGTAGTGAACGCCAACATCATAATCTTTCACTAATTCCAACCAGCGCCATTGTCGTAAATTGAGTTATGGCTGTGTGAAAATATATTTGAGACTTTTATGGTCCGTATATATTTCACAACGATTTCCAAGCACAAAGTGTCTCCACTCTTTGAGTGCATGAAAGACTGCTGCCAATTCCAAGTCATGAGTAGGGTAATTTTCTTCATGCTTCCGTAGTTGCCTGGAAGCGTATGCGACTACCTTGCCTTCTTGCATTAGTACTCATCTGAGGCCTTTCCGGGAGGCGTCACAATATACTTCAAAGCTCTTGTGTATGTCTGGTACAACCAATATTGGTGTTGTTGTTAATTTCCTCTTGAGTTCTTGGAAACTTTTCTCACAAGCTTCAGTCCATACAAACTTCTTATCCTTCTTGAGTAATTGTGTCATTTGTTTTGCTATGGTGGAGAACCCCTCAATAAACCTTCGGTAATATCCATCCATTCCTAGGAAGCTTTGTACATCCGTTACGTTGGCTGGTGGTTTCCAACCAAGTACGGCCTTGACTTTTTCTGGGTCCACGGCAACACCTTCTTGGGTCAATATGTGGCCTAGAAAACCAACCTGTCTTAACCAAAATTCACATTTGCTGAATTTGGCGTATAATTGATGTTTCCTTAATTCTCCCAGTACAATTCTGAGGTGTTCAGCATGCTCTTCTGGTGTCTTAGAGTATACCAAAATATCATCGATGAACACCACAACAAATTTGTCCATAAATTTCATAAACACTTTGTTCATGAGATGGACAAAATATGCGGTGGCGTTTGTCAGTCCAAACGGCATTACTGTAAATTCATATAATCCATATCTGGAGGTGAATGATGTCTTAGGGATATCTTCTGTCCGTACCTTTAACTGATGATACCCTGACCTTAAATCAATTTTTGAGAAAACTTTGGCTTGTGCGAGCTGGTCAAATAAATCATTTATCTGTGGCATCGGATATTTATTTTTGATGGTGACCATGTTGAGTGCTCGATAGTCTATGCATAATCTTAGTGTCCCATCCTTTTTTTTGGAAAATAATACAGGTGAAACCCAAGGTGAGGAGCTGGCCCGTATAAATCCTTTGTCCAGCAATTCTTTTATTTTCTTCTTTAATTCTACCAACTCGAAGGGTGCCATTCTATAGGGTTTCTTGTAAATGGGGGTGGTTCCGAGTGCTAGTTCAATGCTGAACTCTATTTCCTGGTCTGGTGGCATGCCTGGTAGTTCTTTGGGAAATACGTCAGGGAACTCACATACCACTGGAACTTTTCTTAATTCTGATATGTCCACCTTGTTCAACCTTGGTTGCCGTGATACTGGTCTTTCTTGAGCTGCATCCTTTATCGTCTTCCCGTGATGATGAGTAAGAATTACAGTCCGATTGAAGCAGTCGATAAATCCCTTGTTGGTGGTTAACCAGTCCATTCCTAGTATAACATCTAGTCCCTTATTTTCCAATACAATGAGGTTTTCCTGAAACTTTAGTCCCTCGATCTCAATAACCACACCTTGGCAGTAACTCTTAGTGATTTGCTTAATCCCGGTGGACTTGATGATCATGGATTTTCCCAAGGGAAGCATCGAAAAATCATGTTGCAAAGCAAATTTCTTTGAAATGAACGAGTGAGAAGCTCCAGAATCAAACAAAACCGTGGTAGGTATTGTGTTGACAGGGAACGTACCGAGTACGATATCCGAGGCATCCTGTGCTTCCTCCTTGGTCACATGGTTCAAGTGACCCTTCTTGTGATTGTTGTTGGGGTTGAAGTAGTTACGCTTGGGCGCTGAATTATTTCCACTGTTGTTCGGCTTGGGGCCGAGTTTCTTGGCTTTGGGCACTGTTTAGCATAGTGTCCTTCCTCTCCACAAGCGTAACAAGTAACACCTGGCCGATATGTAAAATCCTTGTCTCTTGCATGAAAATTTTTGTTTGGGCGTGGAACGATGGTTGTGGGTTTGTTTGCTCCACTTTTCTGAAATCCAGTCTTGTTCCGTGAAACGCCCTCGATGCGGCTATATATCCTACGTGTCGAAGCACGACTTAGAGGCATAACTGCATTGAAAGCAATGTCGCAAGTGAGGTAATCTTCACACAACCCATGTAATACATAAGGGAAAAGAGATACATAGTTGGCTTACAATCGCCACTTCACACATATACATGAATAAAACAATACATCATACAGTTACAATCAGGGCCCGACTACGGAGCCAAAATAAAAGAAGAAACCCCAAAAGCGACAAAGGTCCACGATCGACCCCAACTGGGCTCCACTACTGATCGACTAGAACGGAACAACATAAAGGACAAGATCTTCATCGAACTCCTCCTTGAGTTCGGATGCGTCACCTGCACAGTTTCATCGGCACCTGCAAACTGGTTTTGGAAGTATCTGGTGAGTCACGGGGACTCAGCAATATCACACCCGCGAGATCAAGACTATTTAAGCTTATAGGTAGGGAAAAAGTATGAGGTGGAGCTGCAGCAAGCGACTAGCATATATGGTGGCTAACATACGCAAAAGAGATCGAGAAGAGAAGGCAAAAGCACGGTTGTGCAACTATGATCAAGAAGTGATCCTGAAACTACTTACGTCAAGCATAACCCAACAACCGTGTTCACTTCCCGGACCCCGCCGAGAAGAGACCATCATGGTTAAACATGCGGTTGATGTATTTTAGTTAAGATCAACTTCGGGTTTTCTACAACCGGACATTAACAAATTCCCATCTGCCACATAACCGCGGGCACGGCTTTCGAAAGTTCAAAACCCTGCAGGGGTGTCCCAACTTAGCCCATGATAAGCTCTCGCGATCAACGAAGGATATTCCTTCTCCACGGGAAGACCCGATCAGTCTCGGAATCCCGGCTACAAAACATTTCAACAGCAATAAAACAAGTCCAGCAAAGCCGTCCGATGCGCCGACATCCTGATAGGAGCTGCACATATCTCGTTCTCAGGGCAACACCGGATGAGCAGTCCGTACAACTAAAACCAGCCCTCAAGTTTCCTTAAGGTGGCGCTGCAAAGGGCTCTAGTTCGGACCAACACTTAGACAAGCATTGGCCCGGGGGGGCTGAATAAAGATGACCCTCGGGTTGATCGGGCCCAAGGGAAAAGGATAGGTGGTAGGCAAATGGTAAAACCAAGGTTGGGCCTTGCTGGAAAAGTCTTATTCAAAGCGAACTGTCAAGGGGGTCCCATAAATCACCCGACCGCGTTAGGGACGCAAAATCCGGGAACATAACACCGATATGACGGAAACTAGGGCGGCAAGAGTGGAACAAAACACCAGACATAAGGTCGAGCCTTCCACCCTTTACCAAGTATATAGATGCATTAATTAAGTAAGATATATTGTGATATCCCAACAAGTAAACATGTTCCAACAAGGAACAACATCTCCATGTTCCAACAAGGAACAAGCTTCATCTTCACCTGCGACTAACAACGCTATAAGAGGTGCTGAGCAAAGCGGTAACATAGCCAAACAACGGTTTGCTAGGACAAGGTGGGTTAGAGGCTTGGTTTAACAATATGGGAGGCATGATAAGCAAGTGGTAGGTATCGCAGCATAGGCATAGCAAAAGAGCGAGCAATCTAGCAAGCAAAGATAGAAGTGATTTCGAGGGTATGGTCATCTTGCCTGAGATCCCGCAAGGAAGAAGAACGAGTCCATGAAGAAGACAAACGGACATAGACGAACGGGTCCTCACAAACGCGATGATAACGAATCAACCCGAAGAAGCAACACCGGAAGAAGCACACAACATAGTAAACAACCAGCACATGAATATGACATGATGCACAACCAAGTATGATGCATGTCCGGTTTAAAGATGCATGGCATGGCAAAGTGCAACAAACAACACTACAAATTAAGTGGAGCTCAATATGCAACGAGTTGCATATTGACGAAACACCACAACAATTATTTAGTTCTCTCTTGTTTATGTACCCAACAATATTTAATGTTGATTAACATGGCAAGGGGTGAAGCACAACAAAACTACTTATCTAGGCAATTTAAATGAGGCCGGAACAACAAACAACAATTCCGGAAAAACCCTCATTTGCATATATTGAATTTGGTACTGTTCTGCCTAAAACATATTTTAAAGTTGTTAAACAGGAAAATAAAGTGCAACATGTTAAACTAGGCATTTTTCTACCCCATTTACATATATAATTTATTTAAATCCGAGTTACGGTTAATTAGTTATTAATTAAATCATTTTAACATGGCATAGGAGCAAGTTTAATCAAACATCATTTTAAACATTTCAAACATGGGTGAAAATGACATATTATTAAACTAGACAAAATTCTGAGCAAGTTTCATATATAATTCATTTTAATATGATGCACCGTTGATGAGTTATTAAATGCATGAAGTTTAGGGGTTTTTATGCAAAACTGCAAACTCTGGAAAATTGGACAAATACACCGATCTGAAAAAAAAACTGGGCCGAAAGCAGGGGCGGCTGGGCGCTCACATGGGCCTTGGCCCGGACCTGTGGAGGAGAGAGGCCCGCAAGGGGGCGCGCTGGGCCGGCCTGCCTGTGGCCCACGCGGGCGAGGGCCGCGGTCAACGGGGAGGGCGGCGCGGATCGGGGCTCCTCCCGACCGATCTGGAAGGCAGCGGCGGCCAACGGTGACATCGCCGGCGACGAGCGCGGGGATGTCCGGGACAGACGGGAACGGGCGGATCCGGGCCTGGGGACCCCGGATCCGGCGAGGCTTGAAGACGAGGAGGCCGGCGACGAGGTCTCCAAGGCGGCGGCGGCTCCTACTGCAGAGAGAGAGAGAGAGAGAGAGAGAGTTCGTGAGGGAGAGAGAAGAACGACGGGAGAGGAAGGAGAAGGCCGGGACGGCGGGGCTCGCCTGGACGGAGGTCGGGGCGAGGCCACGGGCACTGGGCGGCGCGAAGTCGAGGCGGCGGGGCCGCGCACGCCGGCGAGGAGGCGGGGGAGAGGACGGAGCGCTCGGCGCGAGGCCACGGGCGCCTGCAGCGGAGATCCGGGCCCCGGGCGGGCTCCGATGGGCTTCAGCGGGTCTGGCCCGGGCCTGGACGGGCCGCGGCGAGGGGAGCTGCCAGGGGGGCGACGTGGCGCCCTCTGGTTGGACGGGGCGGCGGCGCTGCCCACTGGGGTGGCGCCATGTGGCGACGGCGAGGTGGCGGCACGGGAGGAGACCAAGTGGCGGCGGCGGAGCAGATCTGGCGGCGACAAGTGGCGGAGGGAGGCTGGGGAGGCGCTGATTTCGAGGAGGAGGGTGGTCTGCTGCCAAAAATGGAAGGGGGGCTTCCTTTTATAGACAGGATTAGGGTTTGGGGGGTTAGGAGAGGTTTTCGGACCATGCGATCGCCATCGGACGGCTTCGGGCGTGAGAAGGGGAAGGCTGGGCCTAGGTGGGCTGCAAGTGACCGTGTAGAATGCCTCGGGCTGAGAAGAGAGGGGGAGAAGTGCGGCCCGAGACGGTTTCCGGAGACCGAAAACGTCCGACGTTTGACCGGCTATACTGCCGCTATAGATTAACGGTTGGGCTATCAGACGAACTCCGAATGCGATAAAACTTGACAGGCGGTCTATCTTCACTATAACAAGACCACACGTCAACTCTCATCCCATTCCGAGAACATTTTCCGGCCACTTATAAAATAATATTTCGGACATGCCGCGGGCGCGTGCAAGTGTGGTTGGTCTCAGAACGGACAAGGGAGAGAACTCGGAGAACCCGGACGGATGCAAGTTTTTGAAAACATGATGATGCAATGCAGATGATGACATGGCAAGATGCAACACGCAAGCACATGACATGGCAACGACGGCGAATAACTGGCGGACACCTGGCGCATCGGATCCGGGGCGTTACTACACTCCACCACTATGAGAGGATCTCGTCCCGAGATCTAGAATGGCACCGGAGGAGAAAACGGAAGAGAAAGAGAAGAGGTAAAGCTAAGTTGCTTCTTTGACAAAAGAGTGAAACCAAGGAACCTTGAGAGGTCACACTTCTTGAAGAAAAAACACGACGGAGGTGAACAAAATCTAAAACACTCCGTTCAGCGATAGGAACAAAGAACGTTGCGAGAACCTTGAGGTTAAGTGATAAGATAGATATTGAAAACACTCCGGTTAAAACAAGATAGGAAGGAATAAGAATGATATGATATGGGCAGCACTCCGACTTAAAAGAGAAGAAAAACTTGATGAGATGAGAAGATATTGAAGAGATGATACAACACTCCGGTTAAAACGAGAAGTACAAAGAACGATAATGATCAATTATGATAACGCTCCGGTTGGAAAATGGAAGGGATCTAATATGAACTAGATAAGATGGGGGGATACTTGACGAAAACAACAACACACTGCCTCCGGAACAAATGAAAGAGTGGAATCAAGAGAACAGAGAAGAGAACAACAATTTCTATCACAATTGAATTTGAAAGAGCCTCCTTAAAAGAAAGATTGAACGGAGTTGTTGGAAAACCAACAACGAAACGAATAAGCTTGATATGGTCTTAAGGAATGCATCTCAATTATGAGGTGACAACCTGACACTCATGGGAAAAGAATTGGATTGATATCAACAAGGAGACAAGAAAGCTAAATCACCGGGAGGACAAATGAAGAACTTGGGTCATTTATAAGCACCATAATTAGCAACATTCCCAATGGAAGGCTTTAGGTGAAATATATCCCAAGATAACTCCAACAAAGAGATTGATGGATTTGAAATACCTCATTCTTGACAACATGTGAATCATGAGACATGAACTCCAATTATCAAGAATGACATAATACCACCTCGAATGATACGGTTGAAAGGATTGCACTTTGAAATGCAAGATAAAGAATACTTGAGCTGCTCTGAAAAGAATCTCGATGAACACTTCAAGAAGGAATTAAATCCTTGATGAACCATCATGTAGAGCCTCCATGAAGAACTCCGGTAATAAAAGAATGATCACAAAAAAAATGAAGGATGAAAAGAATAAGGTTGAAGCCTTGCAATGATTAAATGGATCTCCGTGGTGATAGAATTGCGAGAGCTTGGAACTCCGGAAAATGAAGATGAACAAATTAAATCAAGAATTTATTCATCATGAACAAACTCCGAAAGAAGGAATTAATCACTTGGATGAAACAAGAACAAGAATTACATTATGCTTATCCTTCATCAACTAAAATTTGATGATCAGCAACGGATTTGGCATACTACTTATTCTCGTAGGAAGGATTAAGATAGATATGGCGCAAGCTTGGGACGGTATTGATGGAACCACCGGTGGGATTGGAAAGAACGAATGAATCTATATGATACAAAGGAAGAAGGATCTTGAACGGACCACCATAAGACTTGAAAAAGAACGAAGAAAAGATAAGGAAACACCGGGAAGAATTAGCAAATGAACGAAGATACTTGAGAGAATTTAGATACAAATGAACGAATAGATCACGAGCTGATTAGAGAATACTTGAATGATGCACCGGTAAGATTTGGAGAACAATAGACGAAGCTGAGAATGAATAATTCTGAGATTAAAGGCTCCGGATGGGTGAAAAGAATTCTCACAATCGAAAACAATTATGAGAGGATGGCAACAAGCTAGAACAATGAATCTTGAAGAGAATGGGGCAAGATTTAAGAGAAACTCTTCTTCAGTCTTCAAATGTTGAGAACGATGATGAGAAACACCACCAAGAATTGTTGAGGCACTCCGGAATGAGAATTGGGAAGGTTGAACCAACGATGAAAAGAATTTGAAAGATCTTGGAGAAGGCCATATTACTGATGAAAACCCATTCTTACGTCAAACTTTGAAAAGAATTTGCGACTCGCGCCGGGAAAATGGAAGAGTCAGGTAAGATCCTGGAAAAAGACCTGTGGGTTAGGGCCCACTCAAAAGAAACACCGTTGAACGACTGCTTGAAAAGAGAGATTGCACCGGTTGAATTAAATGGCTTGAATGAGATAACATCCTCAAAAGAACTTGAGTGAATTGAGAATGGAAACTTGAATCTTCTGAGATATCTTCAGCACTCCCGAACAAATGAATAGCGAGAAGTGAATTATTAGGAGATACACCGGCATAAGAAAGAACTTGAAATGAGAAAAGGAATGTGATCAACACCGAAAGCTTGAATTGAATTCACCGGAGAAGAAAAGAATGATGAACTTGAAGCTCCGTTAGTATCTTTTTGGAAAACACCGGATAAGAAACCTTGATTGAAGAGAATGAAGGGACTTCACGTGAATAAAATGGATACTTGGTTAAGAAATCTGAGTCCTTGAAGAAATAAGGGTGGGAGGGCGGGAAAACAAAGGCAACTTTGGTCGAATGAAACAAACACCGTTGAGAAAACCAAGAATTGGTCTTGCGAATGTTGAAATGATCGGATTTACTTTGAAGAGGGACACACCGGTTGGAAAAGAATTGGCATGACACTCTTAGTTATCATGAAGGATTGGTATCCACATAGGGATATGAGAACACTGCTTGGAGAAGGTATGGAATCAACACTTGACATTGAAGCAACTCGAATACCACAAAACAAAACAAAAACAAAGGATTGGCTTGCAGAATAAGCCGGAAACAAACATATGATAGATCCCATATCGTATCATGTGTCTGTTGGAAACATATTATAAGGGATACTTGAATTCTCACTTATAAACTCCCGAAACTTTCTGGTTATGCAATCAGGTGTTGTGGATACAGGGGACACAAAATATATCACCCAAACTAACAATACCTAGATCCAGGTGTATCCATCCTTCAACACATAACCAAGAAATCCTCGGAAATCATCTACCTCAACCTTCGAAAAGCATCCGTTACACGAGTCATGGCAATACTCCCGCACTCGCCTCAGTACTGGGCTATCAGGGTTATCTCACCAACAACTGTACAAAAGAGATTTTTGATGTCGGCGTACTAAACTCAGGTATTCCAGAACTGCAACGATAAAATTATGACGACAACACCTCGGAGCTCAACTCCCCGGGACACCTCCAATAAAACCCCTGCTGACGGGAGGCAACCAAGACAATGTTGTCATCATAAAACCATCGGAACGATTCTAAGATACCCGCGTGATCCCAAAAAAAAATTTAGTGAAATTTGAGAAGAGACGAGTCAAAACTCTACGTCAGGATGCCTTACCAGAGCGATGAGGAGACTGGGGAGTAAAAAGAATTCCTAAACTCTCCGATACATAATTCCTAAATGACTCAAAACTTTTTTCTAGACACAACTCGGCCACTAAAAACGATCAATCAGTGGGGGCTCCTAAGGTCGGGGAAGGCTCTGAATACCAACTTGAAACGCCCTCGATGCGGCTATATCTCCTACGTGTCGAAGCACGACTTAGAGGCATAACCGCATTGAAAGCAATGTCGCAAGTGAGGTAATCTTCACACAACCCATGTAATACATAAGGGAAAAGAGATACATAGTTGGCTTACAATCGCCACTTCACACATATACATGAATAAAACAATACATCATACAGTTACAATCAGGGCCCGACTACGGAGCCAAAATAAAAGAAGAAACCCCAAAAGCGACAAAGGTCCACGATCGACCCCAACTGGGCTCCACTACTGATCGACTAGAACGGAACAACATAAAGGACAAGATCTTCATCAAACTCCTCCTTGAGTTCGGATGCGTCACCTGCACAGTTTCATCGGCACCTGCAAACTGGTTTTGGAAGTATCTGGTGAGTCACGGGGACTCAGCAATCTCACACCCGCGAGATCAAGACTATTTAAGCTTATAGGTAGGGAAAAAAGTATGAGGTGGAGCTGCAGCAAGAGACTAGCATATATGGTGGCTAACATACGCAAAAGAGAGCGAGAAGAGAAGGCAAAAGCACGGTCGTGCAACTATGATCAAGAAGTGATCCTGAAACTACTTACGTCAAGCATAACTCCAACAACCGTGTTCACTTCCCGGACCCCGCCAAGAAGAGACCATCACGGTTAAACTCACGGTTGGTGTATTTTAGTTAAGATCAACTTCGGGTTTTCTACAACTGGACATTAACAAATTCCCATCTGCAACATAACCGCGGGCACGGCTTCCGAAAGTTCAAAACCCTGCAGGGGTGTCCCAACTTAGCCCATGATAAGCTCTCGCGATCAACAAAGGATATTCCTTCTCCCCGGGAAGACCCGATCAGTCTCGGAATCCCGGCTACAAAACATTTCAACAGCAATAAAACAAGTCCAGCAAAGCCGTCCGATGCGCCGACATCCTGATAGGAGCTGCACATATCTCGTTCTCAGGGCAACACCGGATGAGCAGTCCGTACAACTAAAACCAGCCCTCAAGTTTCCTTAAGGTGGCGCTGCAAAGGGCTCTAGTTCGGACCAACACTTAGACAAGCATTGGCCCGGGGGGGCTGAATAAAGATGACCCTCGGGTTGATCGGGCCCAAGGGAAAAGGATAGGTGGTAGGCAAATGGTAAAACCAAGGTTGGGCCTTGCTGGAAAAGTCTTATTCAAAGCGAACTGTCAAGGGGGGTCCCATAAATCACCCGACCGCGTTAGGGACGCAAAATCCGGGAACATAACACCGATATGACGGAAACTAGGGCGGCAAGAGTGGAACAAAACACCAGACATAAGGTCGAGCCTTCCACCCTTTACCAAGTATATAGATGCATTAATTAAGTAAGATATATTGTGATATCCCAACAAGTAAACATGTTCCAACAAGGAACAACATCTCCATGTTCCAACAAGGAACAAGCTTCATCTTCACCTGCGACTAACAACGCTATAAGAGGGGCTGAGCAAAGCGGTAACATAGCCAAACAACGGTTTGCTAGGACAAGGTGGGTTACAGGCTTGGTTTAACAATATGGGAGGCATGATAAGCAAGTGGTAGGTATCGCAGCATAGGCATAGCAAAAGAGCGAGCAATCTAGCAAGCAAAGATAGAAGTGATTTCGAGGGTATGGTCATCTTGCCTGAGATCCCGCAAGGAAGAAGAACGAGTCCATGAAGAAGACAAACGGACATAGACGAACGGGTCCTCACAAACGCGATGATAACAGAATCAACCCGAAGAAGCAACACCGGAAAGAAGCACACAACATAGTAAACAACCAGCACATGAATATGGCATGATGCACAACCAAGTATGATGCATGTCCGGTTTAAAGATGCATGGCATGGCAAAGTGCAACAAACAACACTACAAATTAAGTGGAGCTCAATATGCAACGAGTTGCATATTGACGAAACACCACAACAATTATTTAGTTCTCTCTTGTTTATGTACCCAACAATATTTAATGTTGATTAACATGGCAAGGGGTGAAGCACAACAAAACTACCTATCTAGGCAATTTAAATGAGGCCGGAACAACAAACAACAATTCCGGAAAACCCCTCATTTGCATATATTGAATTTGGTACTGTTCTGCCTAAAACATATTTTAAAGTTGTTAAACAGGAAAATAAAGTGCAACATGTTAAACTAGGCATTTTCTACCCCATTTACATATATAATTTATTTAAATCCGAGTTACGGTTAATTAGTTATGAATTAAATCATTTTAACATGGCATAGGAGCAAGTTTAATCAAACATCAATTTAAACATTTCAAACATGGGTGAAAATGACATATTATTAAACTAGACAAAATTCTGAGCAAGTTTCATATATAATTCATTTTAATATGATGCACTGTTGATGAGTTATTAAATGCATGAAGTTTAGAGGTTTTTCTGCAAAACTGCAAAGCTCTGGGAAATTGGACAAATACACCGATCTAAAAAAAACCCACTGGGCCGAAACCAGGGTGGCTGGGCGCTCACCATGGGCCTTGGCCCGGAACTGTGGAGAAGAGAGGCCCGCAAGGGGGCGCGCTGGGCCGGCCTGCCTGTGGCCCACGCGGGCGAGGGCCGCGGTCAATGGGGAGGGCGGCGCGGATCGGGGCTCCTCCCGACCGATCTGGAAGGCGGCGGCGGCCAACGGTGACATCGCCGGCGACGAGCGCGGGGATGGCCGGGACAGACGGGAACGGGCGGATCCGGGCCTGGGGACCCCGGATCCGGCGAGGCTTGAAGACGAGGAGGCCGGCGACGAGGTCTCCAAGGCGGTGGCGGCTCCTACTGCAGAGAGAGAGAGAGAGAGAGAGAGTTCGTGAGGGAGAGAGAAGAACGACGGGAGAGGGAGGAGAAGGCCGGGACGGCGGGGCTCGCCTGGACAGAGGTCGGGGCGAGGCCACGAGCGCTGGGCGGCGCGAAGTCGAGGCGGCGGGGCCGCGCATGCCGGCGAGGAGGCGGGGGAGAGGACGGAGCGCTCGGGGCGAGGCCACGGGCGCCTGCAGCGGAGATCCGGGCCCCGGGCGGGCTCCGATGGGCTTCAGCGGGTCTGGCCCGGGCCTGGACGGGCCGCGGCGAGGGAGCTGCCGGGGAGGCGATGTGGCGCCCTCTGGTTGGACGGGGCGGCGGCGCTGCCCACTGGGGTGGCGCCACGTGGCGACGGCGAGGTGGCGGCGCGGGAGGAGGCCAAGTGGCGGCGGCGGAGCAGATCTGGCGGCGACAAGTGGCGGAGGGAGGCTGGGGAGGCGCTGATTTCGAGGAGGAGGGTGGTCTGCTGCCGAAAATGGAAGGGGGGCTTCCTTTTATAGACAGGATTAGGGTTTGGGGGGTTAGGAGAGGTTTTCGGACCGTGCGATCGCCATCGGACGGCTTCGGGCGTGAGAAGGGGAAGGCTGGGCCTAGGTGGGCTGCAAGTGACCGTGTAGAATGCCTCGGGCTGAGAAGAGAGGGGGAGAAGTGCGGCCCGAGACGGTTTCCGGAGACCGAAAATGTCCGACGTTTGACCGGCTATACTGCCGCTATAGATTAACGGTTGGGCTATCAGACGAACTCCGAATGCGATAAAACTTGACAGGCGGTCTATATTCACTATAACAAGACCACACGTCAACTCTCATCCCATTCCGAGAACATTTTCCGGCCACTTATAAAATAAGATTTCGGACATGCCGCGGGCGCGTGCAAGTGTGGTTGGTCTCAGAACGGACAAGGGAGAGAACTCGGAGAACCCGGACGGATGCAAGTTTTTGAAAACATGATGATGCAATGCGGATGATGACATGGCAAGATGCGACACGCAAGCACATGACATGGCAACGACGACGAATAACTGGCGGACACCTGGCGCATCGGATCCGGGGCGTTACATTCCGGTTGTTGCGAGCATGAGTAGTCTTGTCCCTTTTGCGCTTGGGAAAATCCTCCAAGCTGCGGCGCTCATTTTCCAATGTAATAGCTTTGTCCACAAGTGTTTTGAAATCCGGGAAGGTGTGTACGACCAGCTGGCATTTAAGTGATGGTGCTAGACCGTCCAGAAACTTTTCCATCTTTTTATTTTCAGTCATATGCTCTTCGTTGGCATAACGAAATAATTGAGTAAACTGACTATTGTACTTAGTCACTGTCATGCCTCTCTGCTTGAGGTCATCAAACTCCCTTTTCTTGATGTTCATAATGCTTCTGGGAAAGTGTGCCCCATGAAAATCTTCTTTAAATTCCTCCCAGGTGATGTTGTTTTCATTGGGGTGCATGTGTAGGAAATTCTCCCACCATGATGCAGCTGCTCCAGTGAGATAGTGAGGTGCATAAAGTACCTTCTCACGGTCCGAACATTGTGCAATAATTAACTTCCTTTCAATGTCTCAAAGCCAATCATCGGCCTCAAGAGGTCTATCAGTGTGAGAGAATGTTGGGGAACGTGTCTTCTGTAGTTCAGACAATTTGGAATGCTGCAGATATGGTTCACGGTGACTTCCCATATTGATAACATGGTTCATCATTTCCTGATGTTGTTGCTGGCTTTGCTCATAAAGGCGACATACTTGAGAAAATGTCGTTTCACTGCCTTGTTGACTTGACTGCCCCTGTGTGAAATTGTTGCTTGTCTGGGTACCATAGTTTTCTTCCGGCGGACTTGGCATGGAACAAGTCCAGGGACGAGGCATATTCCACTCTGGGTATTTTTGCAAAACTCATGAGAAAACTAAGTGGCAAAAATAAATAATTTTGAAAAGGCAGAAATTTTTAAGAACTCCAACATTTTTCAAGAAAATACTTGATTGCGCATGTAGAAGGACCGCTCAGTACAAATGTTACACGCAAGTCGTAATTATACAATACATCACTCAGGATGTGCGAACACATTCTTGACATGTTATTTAGGCTAGTGCACTTCTCCGAGTTCCTACATGATGCGCACACAGACTACTTCTCACCAAACCTATATACATATAAACATATCACACAAGCTGGAACATCGCACGGCTGCTAGGCGCACTTAGTCGGAGACGGTAAGAACTTCCCTCTGCCTGCCGAGGGTGAGACCCAGTGGTGCTGGAGACTCAATCTCCTCCTCACTAATAGGCTCCAGGTGTGAAGTACTGGTTTGAGGAGCGGGTGCTGGCGCGGTAGGTGGTGCATCTCTAACTGGAGTAAGAGCAATGACCTGAACAAACTCCTTAGTGGTAGGCAGGCGGCGAGCGGTGGCTAAGATAGCAGGTGCATAGGATGCTGAGGACGAGACGTAAGTCAGTGGTGGTGCTGTATGGAAGAGCTCCCTCCTGTTGGCGGAACAGCCTTCCGCGAAGTCCATACGAGCAGCCACAAGGTCGTCCACGAGGTTATCAAAAGCTACCTCAAGAGCGTTGAGATACTCAACCAACATTTCAATAGCCTCATCTCTCTCTCCCCCCTAGCGCAAGTGAACGCATAGTGACAAGTGTATGGCACGTGGCATGGGAGGTAGCGGTACCGACGAGTCTTCATCGAAGGAAGAGCAACCCGGAGACGAGCTATCGCCTCACGGGCAGCCATCTGCATGGCATGCCTCTCCGTAGGCATGGCCCTTCCCAAAAATCGGAAGTGGCGTGACTCAGAACGTCCTCCCTTGAATTGCACCGCGGCCTGGTACATAGACACGCTGTCGCCGATCTAGTGCTAGTAGAGTGTGAACTCCGGACGAGCCGATGGCTCGATCGCGACCTTGGTGATGGAGAGGAGAAGCTTGATAAACCCCTCGGGTACATTGGCGAACACCTGTGACTCACAGTCGTTGCCAGCCATCTACAAAGGTAGGCAAAAATTCCGAATAGTCATGTCATAAATTTATGACGACTAACAGAAAATTGCTACATTTGCAAAATGTTAAAATAGCACTTAATACGCTAATAACCGATTAGCGATCGCACCTAGTGGCTTCCTACAGTCAGAGTGGCTCTGATACCAAGGTTGTCAGGACCGGTTTTCCAATAAAACATTTATTGAGAAACCGACCCTTTTATCGGACCAGTATAGAAGAATCCTCCTTACTGGCAGACAAATCCTTGATGCAGAAATCCAGAAGTACTAAATATTATACCAGGTTGAGCTGAGGCTGCTCAACAATTTATTACAAGCACGCCGATATTATACATAAGGGCGGATATGACACAAAGGGTGTGGTGGCATACTACAAACTCGTAATTAAAGGTGGTGGTGGATATGTCACAGTGAAGTGGGTGACATGACCCTGAAATCTTACAGCTCATCAAGTGTCGGAGTGAGGCTCTATGATTTTATTGGGTAGCGGAAGCGTATATAATACAAGTGATCAACTCCAGGATCGCACGTGACTGACTGGGACTCGCTATCGAACTCTTCATCCATAAGATCGCCTTCGTCAACATCTGGCCAAATCAACAAGCCAGGTGAGTACTTTGAATGTGCTCGCAAGGCAGTTTGGACATAAGATATAACAAAGGCAAACATGATGCACATGAGAAGATTAGTAATGCACATTCAGATAATAAATTTTCACTACACGATAATAAAAGGAAGTCAGGCGGTAGTCAACCCGAAATCCCAATAAAATAACTGAAGACCGAACAGGTGTCTGAAGCAACGCCTTGAAAGGTAAAAATAAATTAACATGCCGCAGTCGGGCATCAGGGCGACACCACATAAAGCTCTTATATTGAAACGTAAATGACAGTGCGTGCCACAGTTGGACGTCTAAGAGGCATCTCGAAAAGGGCTTCTAATGAAAGTAAACAATCAGGATGCCACAGTCGGACGTCTGAGCGGCATCCCATAAAGGGCTTATATCAAAAGTAATTAACAAGAATGCCATAGTCGGACGTCTGAATGACATCACATAAAGGGCTTATATCAAAAGTAAATAACAAGAATGCAACAGTCGGACGTCTGAGCGACATCACATAAAGGGCTTATATTGAAAGTAAATAGCAAGAATGCCACAGTCGGACGTCTGTGCGACATCACATAAAGGGCTTATATTTCGTCATTCGAATTTAAGTAGCTCATGAATTTACATCCCAAGGAAATACTTAATACATAATAATAAACCGGTTAGTCCATCCACAGGAATACCATTCAGCCGGGTTTACCATTCTCGGTTTCATGCTCATTCTCCGGACACTGTCACTTAGACTGTTACTGAGATTGACACAGAGACTGACATTGATATGATGATCGAGGTCCTTGACCACGGATATGGTTACTTGACTGGTTTTGACTCTACAAAGCTTGTACTCTATACCCACAGCAAACGGATTTCAGCAGTCACAAGGACTAGTTCCGTTTACGGTATTTTGGAAGAAACACATCTAACCAGTACACACCCATTCCACATTCCGCTGCCAGGAATCACCCTAGGCAATGTTCAAGAAAAACTTTAAGACGGGGAGGCCACAACCTCGAATAGCATGGGACAAATTTATAATGCGCGCTCTAAGGGGTGCCCCCCTCTCGGTCCCAACCGGAAACACCCATGCCCCCTGACTGGATGACGGGCTTTAACCCAGGGCCATGGAACCCTCATCACAGCCCCTCTATTTGGTGTGTACACGGAAAGAGGTTTGGAACTTACTAAACCGCATTCTTTGCAGAAAACATGTGGCAGCACGAAGGGGGAACGAACGGGATCAAGACTTGATCCACGTTAACACTGGAGTTACGCCGTTGACATAAGACTTGCATGCTTCAACATTACCAGCTTCCAACCTATCATGCCACCACATGATCAGGTTATCTCACCATCATATGAACACATCAAACTTCGAAACTCACCTGTAGCCTGCCTTGCATGGGATATAACATTCACTAATGCTTATATAAACATGCCATGAGCAAACTACTCAAGCAAACATGCCAAACCCTCATCATATCAAAGGTTCAAACATACTTGCCTGGTTCGGAGTAGTCGGAGTCTATCTCGGCGGAGTTCGCGGTTCTGTCACCTCCTCTGGTATCTACGGTATAAAGAAATCGCATACTAACGTAAATACCATTCGTGCATAAAAATTGTTCCAAATATTTTTCAAATAAATATGATAAAAACTAAACAGAAAAATAAAGATGACAGAAAAAGAATCAATTCAAAATCATCTTTTGTTAAAAAGTTATAAAGGTTTTAGTACAGGGACTAATATGTTATAAACAGAAAACTATCCAGGGGCTAGTTTATAAAAACCGAAAACGCTTCAGTTAGAAATATGCCAACCCAAAGGGAAAGCGTACTTTGCCCAAAGGCGTTTTTCAGAAAACGGTTCGAATAGAGAGGAGAGGCTGACGAGGGGGTCTCGCCCGTCAGTAGGGCTGCAAACGAGTCGAGCTCGAGCGAGTTGGAGTTGGCTCAGCTCAACTCATATGAAAATTCGAGCGAGCTCAAACTAAGTGAAGCTCATCATCGAGCTGTAGAACATGACTCGTGCTCAGCTTGTAGCGATCTCGAATCGATCTCGAGCTAGTTTCGAGCTAAATGAGATGGTAAAAATTATAAATCTATGGATGGAAATAAAAAAATTAGGTGAATATGCTAGGAACCTTTGCCAAAAATATAGGATATTTAACACATAGTCGACCACGTGCCATAATTAGGCCTAAATCTTCTCTGCACTATGATAGGTAAAACAATTAAATAAATGCATTTTGGATTTTATAAAATACTAAACTATTTTGTTCAGGGATAAAACCTTTTGTGGCAATAGTTATAATTTTCACTTTTAGTAAAACTATAAACTATTACATAAGTAAAAGAAAACAGAAACAAGAAAATAAACAAAAAGGAGAGAAATGGAAATAAAACAAAAGAAAAAGAAGCAAAGAACGCCCCCCTCCACTGGGCCAGTCGGCCCAGCTACTAGCCAGGCCGGCCCAAACCAGCCCAGGTCGTCCCTCTCACTCCCTTATCCCCGAAACCCTAACCCAGACACACCACGTTCACCCCCACTTCCCCACTCCCTTCGATCCCCTCCCCCTGCTTAGATCGAGCTGCGCCCCGAGCCCCAACGCACGTCACGCGCCTCCGACACCAATCGCCGGCGCCGCCTCCTTGCCGGACAGGCCGTCCTCGACCTCCTCCTCGTCGAACCCCCCTCTCCCCCCGATTTGAATCGGGGGCAGGTACCAGAGGAGGTCGCGACGCCGTCGCTCATCCCCGACACCACGCCTCCGCCTCGACCACCCCGACGTCGACCCCGTCGCCGCCACTTCGCCCCCGGCGTCGATCTGCCTCGCCGGACTACCCCAAGCCCGTTGCCCCCCTCGACCGAACCCCTGTGAGCCGCCACCTCCGGCCTCCACTCCCTCCTCGCTTCCCCGCGCACTGCACTGCGCTGGTTGCCGATGTCGCGGTCACCGCGCCCCTCGTCGCGCCCCAGGTCACTTGCACACGCTCCGCCCGCACCCCCTAGACGTCATGCCCACGCCCGGCTTCGACCCTCCGCACTCGCGCCCGCCGGCGCACTGCTCTACTGCTGCTGCTGCCTGGCTGCTACTTCTCTACCTCCCTGACCACGCCGGCCCCATGCTGCTGCTGTTTCTACTCCGCTATCGTCCCGCAACGTCCTCTACAGCCCAGCTCACCCTACTCATGCTGGATCCGCCTTGGCCGCGCCCGGCCTTTCCCCTGCATCGCCCACACGCCGCCCGCGTCGGCCTTGGCTCCGCTAGCCGAGCGCCGTCGCCGCCGGCGCTCTCCTGTGCGCGCACGATGCACCTAACCAGCCATTGTGCTGCTGACTAGTGGGCCCGTGGCTATTAAGTTAAATGCTAATGACTAATTACCACTAATGACACTGCTAATAGAAACTGACTGGTGAACCCCATCTAGGTAATTAAACTAATAAATTTATGTCAAAACTTGTACCTATGACACATGGGTCCCACTGGTTCCTTTGACCAGTCAAACTGCTGACTGGGATAACCCAGTCAATGACATGCGGTCCCCCTGAGCCTTTGACTAGTCAACAGTCCTAGTTGACTGCTGATTGGGCAGTCAACTGGACCCCACTTGTCAACCCCTAGTGCAAATAGTTGGGCACAATTCTGTGTACCCGTAGCGATTTAACCATTTATTTGCAATTTAAATGAATTCCAGGAAATGTTTTAATCTTTAAAAATTAATATAAAATAAACGGTAGCTCGGATGGAAAAACTTTGTACATAACAGTTGCTCAGAACGACGAGACGAATCCGGATACGTAGCCTGTTCGTCCGCCACGCATCCCTAGCATAGCAAACACATAACTTTCCCCCTCCGGTTCATCTGTCCAAAAACGCGAAACACCGGGGATATTTTCCCGGATGTTTCCCCCCTTCACCGGTACCACCTCATACCGCGCTAGGGCACCCCTAGCACCGCTACTTGTCTTGTCATGCATCATTATGCATCTGTTTGCATTATATCCATTGTTTCTTCCCCCTCTTCTCTCCGATAGACTACGAGACCGACGCCGCTGCTACCCAGTACGACTACGGTGTTGACGACCCCTCTCTCTTGCCAGAGCAACCAGGCAAGCCCCCCCCCCCCCCTTGATCACCAGATATCGCCTACTCTTCTCTATACTGCTTGCATTAGAGTAGTGTAGCATGTTACTGCTTTCCGTTATTCCTATCCTGATGCATAGCCTGTCCTTGTTACTACTGTTGATACCTTTACCTGCAATCCTACCTGCTCAGTTTAGGATGCTAGTTTACCATCAGTGGCCCTACAGTCTTGTCCGTCTGTTGTGCTATACTATCGGGCCGTGATCACTTGGGAGTTGATCACGAATATATACTATACTTAAAACATGATACATGTGGTGACCAAAGTCGGGTTGGCTCGAGGAGTACCCGCGAGTGATTCACGGATTCGGGGCTGAAAGGACCTTTGTCCCGACGGCCCTCTGTGTGGATCTTGTGGCGGAGCTGCAGGGCAGTTTGAGGCTACCTGGGTGAGAGGTGGGCCTGGCCCTGTCGGCTTTCGCGGATACTTAACACGCTTAATGAGATCTTGGTATTTGATCTGAGTCTGGCTACTAGCCTATACGCACTAACCAACTACGCGGGGAAGATATGGGCACTCGGCGTCGTGGTATCAGCCGAAGCCTTCGTGATGTCAGCGACTGAGCGGCGCGCGCCAGATTGGAACGTAAGGCTGCTCTTGTATTAAGGGGGCTAGTTCTGCTTCCGGCCGCCCACGCAACGTGCAGGTGTGCTCAGGGCGATGGGCCCAGACCCCTGCGCGCTTAGGTTTAGACCGGCGTGCTGACCGCTCTGTTGTGCCTAGGTGGGGCTGCGACGTGTTGATCTTCCGAGGCCGGGCATGACCCAGGAAAGTGTGTCCGGCCAAATGGGATCAAGCGTGTTGGGTTATGTGGTGCACCCCTGCAGGGAAGTTAATCTATTTGAATAGTCGTGTCCCTCGGTAAAAGGACGACCCGGAGTTGTACCTTGACCTTATGACAACTAGAACCAGATACTTAATAAAACACACCCTTCCAAGTGCCAGATACAACCCGGTGATCGCTCTCTAACAGGGCATCAAGTAGGGGATCGCCGGGTAGGATTATGCTATATGATGCTACTTGGAGGACTTCAGTCTACTCTCTTCTACCTGCTGCAAGACGGAGGCTGCCAAAAGCGTAGTCTTCGACAGGATTAGATATCCCCCTCTTATTCTGGCATTCTGCAGTTCAGTCCACTGATATGGCCCCTTACACATATATCCATGCATATGTAGTGTAGCTCCTTGCTTGCGAGTACTTTGGATGAGTACTCACGGTTGCCTTGTTTCCCCTTTTCCCCATCTCTCTACCCGATTGCTGCAACCAGACATTGGAGCCCAGGATCCAGACGCCACCAGCGATGACGACTCCTTCTACACTGGAGGTGCCTACTACTACGTGCAGCTCGCTGACGACGACCAGGAGTAGTTAGGAGGATCCCAGGCAGGAGGCCTGTGCCTCGTTCAATCTGTATCCCAGTTTGTTCTAGCCATCTTATGGCAACCTTGCTTAACTTATGTCTGTACTCAGATATTGTTGCTTCCGCTGACTCGTCTATGATCGAGCACTTGTATTCGAGCCCTCGAGGCCCCTGGCTTGTATTATGATGCTTGTATGACTTATTTTATTTGTAGAGTTGTGTTGTGATATCTTCCCGTGAGTCCCTGATCTTGATCGTACACATTTGCGTGCATGATTAGTGTACGATTGAATCGGGGGCGTCACAAGTTGGTATCAGAGCCGACTGCCTGTAGGAATCCCCCTTCCACACTCCTTGGCCGAAGTCGAGTCTAGACATTGCAAAACTTTTACTAACATGGCTGTGTGTCTTACGGGCACACGTCGCCATCGGGTGGTATTAGGATCTTTTACTCCTCGATCTTTACTCTTGGACTCTGACATCTCTTCTATTCGGGTTAAATGATTTTGCTAAAATCTAACTCTAGGTTCTCGTTACCACTTCTTGCCGGAGAGCCCTTTAATTACGGATGATCGAATGCTTCACCAGAAGATTCTGACAATACCCTCAGTTATTTCCTCGATACCTTGTGCCATCCCTCTTGCAATTCCATTCCATCGATAAACCCCAATGGATAACCAAGTACACTTGCCATTCATGCAATTATTCCCCGTTGATCTTGTTATTACAAGATACCCCGAAATTCTCTCTAATGTATCGAGAATACGTTGTGCCTACTGCCTTGCAGTTCTTGCCACATGAATATCCCTACGGATAATTTCTTGCACTTACCGAGTATCCACTCATCCCCAGTTGATTCATGTATGTCACCAATCTTCGAAATACCATTCGATCTTACAAAAATCCTCAGGAGCCTATTGCTCTTGAAATTATTGTTTGCTTACATTTTGGTTAATCCCATAAGTCTAGTAATCTTATTGGCATCCTTTGTCACTACCATTTAAGTCCGTCGATTCTATATGTGTGCGAATGCACGCAATCATCAGTTGATCCTTATGAATTATCTTTCCGGCTCAGACGTCTTTCGAACATGAGCTGGTTCTCGGCCAATCAGATTGCCATCGATGGTACCCCTAAGTCTATTCAACTTATCCATCCTTGATCAGAGCATTTGCTCCTAATCTCTTGATTTAAAAATCATAATTCCTTTGCTATTTAAACGTTGAATTATTCAGATGTTCTATAAACCGATGCGTTTGCATTCTTAATTCCTTTGATTGGGTATCGATACTCACGTCAGCTCCATTGTGGATCGCCTTATCCACTGTTCGATTGCTGTCCGACAGTGTCCTTCATAATTAATCACCTTGTGAGTTCTTTCTCCGATACATAATGCCTTTGGTCAATTGCATCCTCTCCTTTTTGCCAACCATGCTCTGCTTTCGAGCTGGTGATATCTACTCTTGAAGCTTGTGGTATATGTTCCTAAGAAGCCCTGATGGGTTGAACCAATGTCTTCCCTAATCTGTGTAAACCCGAAGGCTTTCATGGGGCATATTTATCTGGTATTGCACCAGGTAAAACATTCAACAGCTAATGTCATTTTTGGAATACGAGGGGTGAATGAAAGGTTATGCATTGGAGAAGTGGGAGTCGACCTTGAACTTTGTGTTCATGCCCATAGACACGATGTAGATCTTATCATGAAAGCTTCTCTTAAATTAATTTCCTTTGGTATAAGTTCATCTTATATCTGGGATCTGGCCTTTTGCAATCGTGGTTCCGACCATCTTCTCCTTTTAAATACCATTCCTCGTGCAAGTTTAAGCACTTGTCTTCTGCAGAGCAATACCCTAGTCCAAACTCTACTTTGATCTGTTGTCGAGTGTTACCCCCTGGTATCTCGAGATTATCACGGAACTGCATAACTTCTTATGAGTTCTTCATCAAGTACTACATTCTCACTGATTCCATTTTTTTCCCCGGGCTCTGAGTTATTAGATACTCAAAGACACCGATAACTGAATCGAGATCGCACCGCGATTAAACAACTCTTGGTAACCTTCATTACTTACGAATTTGAACTCGATCACGTAAGTCCTGGCCTGCTCGGCTATATCATTACCATGCTAAACTTTAACTGTGCTACCGGTCCTTAATCCCGGAGCACAACTTTCTATGATGAGCTAAGCTTACGTCGATCTTCCTCGCCATATCAGTTCGCCTTGAACAACAAGCTTGATTTCAAGTTTGTGTCCTACCCATGGTTCCAATAACCTTCCGCTTCATCATTCCTTTGACCTGATGTCGTCGTTGATTGATTACATCTTCATGAAATCTCTCGACAAATGTGTCGTGATCATCATCGACCTTATGAGCTCTTCTAGGATATCAATTGAGTTCATGATGAGAAATACCATCCTTGCCATTGATGATATGTGTTATCATCGGCCACTTTATTTCCTTCCCACCAACACAAGCTTGTTCGTGTTTGGTGTTATACCTTGAGTTCCTTGCTATCCAGTAATTGTTCTTCTTTACCTTGGAACATTAACATCTCTTATGTCCTCAATGTTGTGAGAATTTCACCACCACTTAAGAATTCTTGGTATGGTGATACTTCTCACCATCACCATTCTTTCTTGGGTCCTCATGTTGATTCCAACCGGGGTACCAACAAGTGAGCGGTGTTGTTTGGATTCTACACTTCTAGCAACCCTATTGCTTTGAAGTTAATGATCGATAATTCATTCTTAGCCTATTGGTTGCTGA
Source organism: Aegilops umbellulata (assembly GCA_032464435.1). Lineage (NCBI taxonomy): Eukaryota > Viridiplantae > Streptophyta > Magnoliopsida > Poales > Poaceae > Aegilops > Aegilops umbellulata. The sequence goes on from CP136059.1 coordinate 143,954,223, forward strand.
ACCACCATTCTAACGTTGATCATGCTACTAAAAGCCCATATAACGGGTGCATATTTCAACCAATGTTTAATTGTGTAGATTTTCCTCGAGCATACCTCATTATACCATTTGACCAGGCAAATGTTATCTCCTTGTTCACATAATTGTGGAAATCCATCCTTTGGAAATCTCGATGATTTGTCGCTGAGTCCATCAGCCACCTCCTCATCCTCTCCTTGGTTTACTGATGAAATCTTGTTTCGGAACTCGGTTCCATAGTCCATTTCCCGAGAATCTTAATGTATACTCGTCATTTTGTCACACCTTTTCTTCTCAGGCATCCTAAGCCTGAGGTATCCTCACACCATTCAGATCTGAATCTCGGTCAGATATGATGGTTGGGACATATTTTCAAGAGTTATAACATTGATCCTTATATGACCCGGTAAGGTGATGTCATGCCTAGCACACCTGGCCGGAGAACCTATTGTTATAGTTTCCTATTTAGCAAGGTTAACCATTTTTCCATGAGGAAATCGTAAGACTTATTCTATATGTTGTTCCTGATGACTCCTTTGTGTATGCAAGTTCGACCTTTGCCTTGAATACCATGCCAATGCTATCTCGAAGCGTGTCTCTGGTACTCCGATTTTACAATAAGAACAATTGTCGCACAATGCTAAATGTTTCTTGATCAATTATCCAAACACCTTGTGTGGGTAATGTCATGAAATTTCTCTCCCCTTTCCTGAAGGGTTTTCTACTTCATATCCTGCCATGGATATCATGCTCTGCTTGTCCTTGGGAAGATTATACCCTTGGTATATGTGTCAAACACATTTTCCTTTCCATTGTTCGGTTTGATCTGATGATCACATTTTCCTTTTCATTAATTTGTTCAACTTTCCTTGTGATCCATATGATCTTAGCAGTAATATTCTGCTGCTTATATAAACACCTTGGCGTACAACCGTGTCAGTAAGACCCTGTTGCATTTGTCGATAGGATCCCGGTAACCACCGATGGACGAGAACTTTGCCTATTGGTCCGCCTCGTTCAACGAGCAGGAAAATGGTTCTCTTCGTCCCTCACCCTTGGTACCGACGTTGTTTTCGACATAACTGACGGGCTACCCTCTGACATGCCTTGCTATCATGACCGTGCAAGATGTCACCACTCCTTCTACCTTTATCCCGTATGGTGGGCCCATAACCCACAGTTCCACAGGATCGAAACCTGACTCTCCTGCACACCCCCGCTTTCCAAAGTTACTCCTCGCTCGTGGCCTCGTATGTAATTCACAAGCCACCTTCAGGTCTGATATCGGACACAATAATTATTCCGTTGCTTTGAAACCCCTTTCACCTTCTCTCTAGGCATTGCACGATTGCCTGGCTGCTTGAAACTTCTTATTGTACCTTCCAACTTTACTCTCGATGTGTTTTATTTGTTCAACTCGAGAGGTACTCATATGATCATTCATGGGTTAATCCCAGATTATTACCCTTATAGCATTCTATCATTGCCGATCTGGCCCATTACCTATTCGTAAATACGATGAAGATCCCGAAGAAAGGATGCCGACTTCACCATAATGACCTAAAGCAGAGAAATGAAGACATCAACGTAATGGATCGACCTCTTCGAGAAGAGAAACTAAGACTGAGAAGACTTGTTAGAATTTCGCAACCAAATCCCTTCCCCCTTACCTCCCCTCTTAAATCTCGGGACGAGATTTCTTGTAGTAGAGGAGAATTGTGACGCCCGGATAATTAGGCTACAGTAATCCCACGTTAATGTCGCCACGTCACCTTGGTTACTATTGCTAATCTCGCGCTAGATCAAAACCGGTCCAAAATTCAAATTCAAAGTTTGGTAAATAATAAAAGTTTTCAAATATTAAAACTAAATTGTTCGGGTTGTGTCAAATAATGCATAGGTAATTATGATGGAGAAACCACATTTTTATAGAGGGTTTAAATGCACTTAAGTAATTAAATAATAGGTAAAACGATTAAATAAATGCATTTTGGATTTTATAAAATACTAAACTATTTTGTTCAGGGATAAAACCTTTTGTGGCAATAGTTATAATTGTAACTCTATTTTAGGTATGGGTTTCACTTTTTGTAAAACTATAAACTATTACATAAGTAAAAAAACAGAAATAAGAAAATAAACAAAAAGGAGAGAAATAGAAATAAAACAAAAGAAAAAGAAGCAAAGAACGCCCCCCTCCACTGGGCCAGTCGGCCCAGCTACTAGCCAAGCCGGCCCAAACCATCCCAGGTCGTCCCTCTCACTCCCTTATCCCCGAAACCCTAACCCAGTCACACCACGTTCACCCCCCACTTCCCCACTCCCTTCGATCCCCTCCCCCTGCCTGGATCGAGCTGCGCCCCGAGCTCCAACGCACGTCGCGCGCCTCCGACACCAATCGCTAGCGTCGCCTCCCTGCCGGACAGGCCGTCCTCGACCTCCTCCTCATCGAACCACCCTCTCCCCCCGATTTGAATCGGGGGCAGGAACTAGAGGAGGTCGCGACGCCGTCGCTCGTCCCCAACACCACGCCTCCGCCTCGACCACCCCGACGTCGACCCCGTCGCCGCCACTTCGCCCCCGTCGTCGATCTGCCTCGCCGGACTACCCCAAGCCCGTTGCCCCCCTCGACCGAACCCCTGTGAGCCGCCACCTCTGGCCTCCACTCCCTCCTCTCTTCCTCTCGCACTGCACTGTGCTGGTTGCCGATGCCGCGGTCACCGCGCCCCTCGTCGCGCCCCAGGTCACTTGCACACGCTCCGCCCGCACCCCCTAGTCGTCATGCCCACGCCCGGCTTCGACCCTCCGCACTCGCGCCTGCCGGCGCACTGCTCTACTGATGCTGCTGCCTGGCTGCTGCTTCTCTACCTCCCTGACCATGCCGGGCCCATGTTGCTGCTGTTTCTACTCCGCTGTCGTCCCGCAACGTCCTCTACAGCACAGCTCGACCTACTCGCGCTGGATCCGCCTTGGCTGCGCCTGGCCTTTTCCCTGCACCGCCCACACGCCGCCCGCGTCGGCCTTGGCTCCACCAGTCGACGCCGTCGCTCTCCTGTGCGCGCACGATGCACCTAACCAACCATTGTGCTGCTGACTAGTGGGCCCGAGCCCATTAAGTTAAATGCTAATGACTAATTACCACTAATGACACTGCTAATAGAAACTGACTGGTGAACCCCATCTAGTTAATTAAACTAATAAATTTATGTCAAAACTTGTACCTATGACACATGGGTCCCACTAGTTCCTTTGACCAGTCAAACTGCTGATTGGGATAACCCAGTCAATGACATGCGGTCCCCCTGAGCCTTTGACTAGTCAACAGTCCTAGTTGACTGCTGATTGGGCAGTCAACTGGACCCCACTTGTCAATCCCTAGTGCAAATAGTTGGGCACAATTCTGTGTACCCGTAGCGATTTAACCATTTATTTGCAATTTAAATGAATTCCAGGAAATGTTTTAATCTTTAAAAATTAATATAAAATAAACGGTAGCTCGGATGGAAAAACTTTGTACATAACAGTTGCTCAAAACGACGAGACGAATCCGGATACGCCGCCCGTTCGTCCGCCATGCATCCCTAGCATAGCAAACACGTAACTTTCCCCCTCCGGTTCATTTGTCTGAAAACGCGAAACACCGGGGATATTTTCCCGGATGTTTCCCCCCTTCACCGGTACCACCTCATACCGCGCTAGGGCACCCCTAGCACCGCTACTTGTCTTGTCATGCATCATTATGCATCTGTTTGCATTATATTCATTGTTTCTTCCCCCTCTTCTCTCTGATAGACTACAAGACTGACGCCGCTGCTACCCAGTACGACTACGGTGTTGACGACCCCTCTCTCTTGCCAGAGCAACCAGGCAAGCCCCCCCCCTTGATCACCAGATATTGCCTACTCTTCTCTATACTGCTTGCATTAGAGTAGTGTAGCATGTTACTGCTTTCCGTTATTCCTATCCTGATGCATAGCCTGTCCTTGTTACTATTGTTGATACCTTTACCTGCAATCCTACCTGCTCAGTTTAGGATGCTAGTTTACCATCAGTGGCCCTACAGTCTTGTCCGTCTGCTGTGCTATACTATCGGGCCGTGATCACTTGGGAGTTGATCACGGATATATACTATACTTTAAACATGATACATGTGGTGACCAAAGTCGGGTTGGCTCGAGGAGTACCCGCGAGTGATTCACGGATTGGGGGCTGAAAGGACCTTTGTCCCGACGGCCCTCTGTGTGGATCTTGTGGCGGAGCGGCAGGGCAGTTCGAGGCTACCTGGGTGAGAGGTGGGCCTAGCCCCGTCGGCGTTCGCGAATAATTAACACGCTTAACTGTAGGATCGGAAGTATGTCTAGAGGGGGGTGATTTGACTACTTGACCAAATAAAAACTTAACCTTTTCCCAATTTTAGTTCTTGGCAGATTTTAGCTACTATAGGACAAGTCAAGCAATCATCACACAATTCAAGCAAGCATGCAAAGAGTATATAGGCAGCGGAAAGTAAAGCATGCAACTTGCAAGAATGTAAAGGGAAGGATTTGGAGAATTCAAACGCTATTGGAGACACGGATGTTTCTCCCGTGGTTTGGATAGGTGGTGCTCTCCTACATCCACGTTAGTGGAGACTTCAACCAACGAAGGGTAACGGTTGCGCTAGTCCACGGAGGGCTCCACCCACGAAGGGTCCATGCAGAAGCAACCTTGTCTATCCCACCATGGCCATCGCCCACGAAGGACTTGCCTCACTAGCGGTAGATCTTCACGAAGTAGGCGATCTCCTTGCCCTTACAAACTCCTTGATTCAACTTCACAATCTTGTCGGAGGCTCCCAAGTGACACCTAGCCAATCTAGGAGACACCACTCTCCAAGAAGTAACAAATGGTGTGTTGATGATGAACTCCTTGCTCTTGTGCTTCAATTGATAGTCTCCCCAACACTCAACTCTCTCTCACAGGATTTGGATTTGGTGGAAAGAAGATTTGAGTGGAAAGCAACTTGGGAAAGGCTAGAGATCAAGATTCATATGGTAGGAATGGAATATCTTGGTCTCAACACATAAGTAGGTAGTTCTCTCTCAGAACATATGAGTTGGAAGTGTAGGTGTGTTCTGATGGCTCTCTCCACGAATGAAGAGGAGGTGGAGGGGTATATATAGCCTCCACTTAAAATCCAACCGTTACACACAATCTACCAATCTCGGTGGGACCGAATCAACAAACTCGGTCGGACTGAAACGGTAAACCTAGTGACCGTTAGAGATTTTCGGTAGGACTGACATGCAACTCGGTAGGACCGATATGGTTAGGGTTTGGGCATAACGTAATCTCGGTGAGACCGATTACACAAACTCGGTGAGACCGATTTGGTAATTAGCTAACCAGAGAGTTGGTCAGGCAAACTCGGTGGGACCGATTTGCTCTTTCGGTGAGACCGAAAAGTTACAAAAGGGAAACAGAGAGTTTGCATTGCAATCTCGGTGGGACCGATCCGCTCTTTTGGTGATACCGAAAAGTTACGAAAAGGAAACAGAGAGGTTGCAATCCCATCTCGGTGACACCGAGATCCCTATCGGTGAAACCGATTTGCTAGGGTTTGGCAGTGGCTTATGACATATGAGAAACTCGGGGGCGCCGGATAGAAAGAATCGGTAGGACCGAGTTTGGCTTAGGGTTTAGGTCATATGTGGATATGGGAAAGTAGTTGAGGATTTTGGAGCATATCATTAAGCACATAAGGCAAAGAGCTCATTAAGAAACACCTCATCCCTCCTTGATAGTATTGGCTTTTCCTATAGACTCAATGTGATCTTGGATCACTAAAATATAAAATGAAGAGTCTTGAGCTTTTGATCTTGAGCCAATCCTTTGTCCTTAGCATTTTGAGGGTTCCACTTTCACCATCCATGCCATGCCAGTCATTGAGCTTTCCTGAAATAATTGTCTTGGAATTGCATTAGCTCAATGAGCTATATGTTGTTATGAATTACCAAAACCACCTAGGGATAGTTGCACTTTCAATCTCCCCCTTTTTGGTAATTGATGACAACATATAGATCAAAGCTTCGACAAATGATAATAAGAATGAATTACATCGTCGCTTTGAGAAGTATGTGATAAGTAAGAGCTCCCCCTAAATTTGTGCATATTTAAAATTTGCTTTGGACTGCAAATGCACAAAGAGTTAGAATCATGGGTTACTCTTCCATGTCACATACATCTTGGTGGGGCGCTCAAAATGATAAATAATGAAATGCATGCACTCATCACCAAGGCAAAAGTGAATGACCACATAAGATAGATAAGATATATCAAGCATGCATAAGTGTAGCTTATGATCAAACACATGATCAACAATGTCTCACAAGCATATCAAAGTATCTCAACCAAAAGCAAATAATGTACCAAAGACCACCAAATAAAACCAAATAAAACAAGAGAGAAAAGCAACACTCTCTTTCTCGAAGCTTATGATCTATACATCTTCTCCCCCTTTGGCAACAAGTTACCAAAAAGTTCCTAGAAAATGCATAGTGCTATATCGACACTCAGGCTTGATCTTCAGGAGGTGGTGGAGTCTGGATCACTCCAAGGACGAAGGCTTCTGTTGATGCTCATGGAGTTGGAGCTGAAGTGGATGCTGGAGCAGGTTGGGTTGATGTTGCGGCTGGAGCTGAGGCGGTTGCTCTTGTGTCAGGAACTGGCACTGCACTGGACCTCTGAGCTCGTGGAACTCTAGCAAATGCATCTGTAGTTGTCTTCCCTCTCCTCTCCTGCATGTCATCCTGGAGCTGCTCCACTGCTGTCTGTATCTCTGTCACCTTGATATCCAAGTCATAGAACTTCTGTTCTACGATCCTCTCTAAGCTCGCCTGGTTCTGAGTTAGGTTGGCCAAACCTTTCTCAATGCGCAGGGTGGATGCAATCAGGTAACTGAGCTGCTCTTGCTTGGTCTTCAAGAAGTATTCTGATGCCTCCTCTTGAGTTGGCATCCTAGCAGCTTTCTCCTTTCTAGCCTTCTCCTTTTGTGCTTGGGCATGGGCTGAAGATGGTTCATCCTTGTTCATCACAACTTCATTGTCTTCAAACTCAGGATGAATAGGAAGATGTTCCTTATCCAAAAGATATATGCCAGTGCCCATCTTGGAGTTGATCAGTTCTTGGATCTGAGGAGCATATCCACAGCTTCTCTTCTGGTCTGCTGCTGTCCTCTTGATTGTCTCTATCATCAGGCTCATGACCTTGAACTTCTAAGGCACATCAAAGATATGAAGCAGGTTGATAGCATGGCCTCTGATCATCTTGTGATCTCCAGACTTGGGTAGCAGAGTGTGCCTTAAGATCCAGTTGATTGTTGGCAGTCCTGACAGAAGATAATGTACAGATCCATACTTGAAAGTTTCAAGTGCCTTGTTAGGGATCTCCTTGTACATGTTGATCAATGAGTTGTGGTCCATCTTCTTCTTGGAATAGACATCCAAGTCATCTTCACTTTCTTCTGGGGCATTGATCAGTTGAGCCCATTCTGCAACAGTTGATTGGTACCTCGTACCTTTAGACATCCAGACAATCCTCCCATCGGGGTAAAAGTGTGTTGTGGAGTAGAACTGCATGATAAGTTCCTCGTTCCACTTTGTGAGCTTTTGCCCAACAAAGTCTGCTACTCCACAAGCCTTGAAGTTGTCCTGCACTCCTGGGAAGTGCTCTTCATTGTCCTTTATGTATTGCCAATCGACTCATTTCATGTCACAGACAATTGGCTTCTTGTCTAACAGGATTGTCTCATAGAAGTCCTGCTGTTCCTTAGTGTGGAACCTGTAGTCTACAGCAGTTCTTCTCCTGGTAGCATAGGGATCTTCTGCTCTCCATTTTCTCAATCCAGAGTCTCTCCTGATATTCATATCCTCAGCCACAGGATGAGCATCATTGTGGTCTGGGATCTTGGGCTTCAATTTCCTCAAGACTTGTCCTTCTTCTTCTTCAGCAACATCAGGCACTTGGGCCTTGTTCTTCTCAGCAGCTGGAATATTTCTTGTATTCCTCTTGGGTTTTTGCTTTGGAGCTATCTTAGGAGCTTCCTTGGGCTTGGATGCAGCTCCCCCTGATCTAATGGCATCACCCATCAGCTTGGGTGCCTTGGGTGCTGGTGCAGCACCTTCCTCTTCCTCTTCTTCTTCATCAGAAGAATGTTGTTCAAACTCAGCCATAGGATCTACTTTCTTGCACCATCTTCCTCTTTTCCTCTCTTTCTTCTCTACAGCAACAACTGGCTCCTTGGAAGTGGTTTTGTCAGGAATCTTGGTTGAGGCTCTGGCTTTTGGCATTGGCTTCCTGCCTGCTGGTCTTTTGACCTTCAAGCCTGGCTTGGTGCTCTGCCTTGAACCATGTTCTTTCTTGAGCTCAATTTTCTTGGAGGTTGCCTCCTCCTCTGCCACATAGTCTTCATCTTCTGAATCTGAAGTTCTTTTCTTTCTCTGTCTGGTGGCAGCCTTTGGCAGATTGCTTGGAGTGCTCCTGCTGCCATCATCTGAGGAACTTGAGGGACTAGTGCCCTCACTCATATGCACAAGATGCTCTGACTGATTCTGACTGTCACTCTGGTCTGACATGTTGAACAAGCTGACTACTGACTGCTGACCCTGTGAATAGTTTATAGATGAGGTAGAATGGATGAGCATCACAAAAAGCAGAGATTTTTGCAAAAGAATGATTCAAAAACTTAGTTTTAGTTTCCCACAGAAAGCATTTCGGATCTACCGATTTCTAAACTCGGTGATACCGAAGCAGCATTTGGAACCTAGACTAGTGATCTCGGTCAGACCGAGTCACAGTTCGGTGGCACCGAGACTGCTAGGGTTTCACAAAGTTCAAAAATCGGTCACACCAATTAGTTACACTCGGTCGGACCGAGTTTCACTTGTGCAATGGCATAGGCCAAATCGGTGGGACCGAGTTTTTCAACTCGGTGGGTCCGAGATGGTTTCGGCGGAAACATAACCCTAAATTTTTCGAATCAAACCTAATCTACAAGTTCTTTGACTAGATAGAAGTTTATCAAACGTGGCAAGAATCATTATGATCACAATGTGCTAGGAATCGGATTGGGAATAGCACAAAGATCGAGTCCATACCCTAGTTTGGCGGAGACTCGCTACGGCGGCAACAGCGGAGGTGATTTCCGTTGACGGCGACGGAGACCAGCGACTAGAGGCTGCTGGCAGCAAGAAGACGATCCGGAGACCACGTCGGCAGAGCGAGCTATGGCGCGGGCGAAGGGGTTCGGAGAAATTTCCAAAAAATTTCCCGTGTCTATATATAGCCCGACCCTGTCGGTGTGACCGAGTGGAACGACTCGGTGGCACCGAGATGCAAAACTGTATACAGTTATTGCAACTCGGTGTGACCGAATAGTTCAAGTCGGTTGCACCGAGATTGAAAACATAGATCAACTTGATGATCTCGGTAGGACCGAAAGTGGGGCATCGGTCAGACCGAGAATCACAAAGAGGTTTTGGAAGTTTAAGTCTATGACGAATCGGGGACTCCGAGTGCTCCTCACACAGAGTGGTTCGAATTTGACTTGATCAATTTTGTGATGTAGCATGAATAGAGTTTGAGACGAGAAAAGCATAGATAGCTAGAGGAGGTTCTTAGGCATTCTTGTTCATCCACTTGGCAAAAGAAAAGATAAAGCCAAACAATCAAAACAACAAGTGGATGTCCTCGAATGAGTAAAATATGCAACCAGCATGCTCACACAATAAAATGGCAATAGAAATATGTGACAAAGCATGCACAATCAATTCTAGCATTTATCAAGCAATTGGCGATGACTAGGTCATCTATATATGAGTATATTGACTTAGGAGTCAAATGAGAACATTTGATCATAGGTCATACTCATCGTTTAAGCTCAAGTGGGGTTACCACTTTTACATAAAGCATTGTTGTGTTCACATCATTAGAGTTGCTTTAGCTCAAGTCTTAGAGTAAAGCTCCCCCTAGATGTGATATCCCCCCTAAGAGGGATGAACTAACCTTGGGTTTTGTCGATGATGACTTCATGTAGATGTTGAAGATGTGGATGCTCAATATTGATGTAGATCACTTGGAGCTACCCTTTTGAGTGAATTGCACTTTCAATACCTACATGGGTTAGTCCCACAAGGAACAAGCAAGTATATCCATAGACACAGAGTGATGCACATACAAGAAGATGTCTATGAGAGCTTTTAGATTACCTTGTCCCTTGACTTACCAACAAGAGGGTTTGTGACTCCTTGAACTAGTGCAAGATGTGGATGTTGATTGCACTTGTTCTTGCCAAAATGATAAGAGTGAAGTATGTTGGGGGAGTCACCCTCAAGAACTCTCTAATTCTTCTTCTTTTGGATCCACACCATCTTGATGGGAATCCTTGGAGTTGTAGTCGTACTTGATGAAGTGGAACTTGAAGTAGTCTTGGGAATCCACTTGACTAAGGTCTTAGGAGCTTCTTCAAATGCATCTATTTCCTCTTGAAGCTTGTCCTTGCCTTTTTGCTTGTAGTCTTGTGGTGGAAGATCATCTTGAGTTTGTGTCCCCTTGAAAGAAGTTGGATCATACTTCTCTTGTTGAGGAACAAACTTTGTCGTGGGGTATTGATCTTCTTCCCACTCAACTCCATTGGCATTGAACTTTCGTTCAAAACCAACACCTTGATTCTTCCGGTGCCTTCCTTGCTTGCGTACAATCTCCTCGAATTGCTTACTTCCGGCAAGGCTTTTGTACACTCATTTCTCTATGATTTCCTTCAATATGCTATTTTCTTGCTCAAGTGTAACGTGGCTAAGAGAATCATTAGTGGAATCAAGAGAACTACTAGCAGCAACAATATTGGATTTAATGTGATCATTGCTACTACTAGAGGAAGAATCTTTCTTGTTTTTGTTACTAGACTTGACTTCAGGCATGTAAGTGGATAAGAGTAAACGTTTGGCAATGTAAGAAGAACTTTTCTTGCGGAGATCATCATTGATTGCCTTTAAAAGCTCATGCTCTTGCTCAAGATTGAGCTTTTCAAAGCGTAACTTCTCATGAGCCCTTAAGAGTTCTCGATGATCTTCGAAGATAGTTTCATGAGCTAACTTAAGAGTGTTTAGTTCTTTAGTTAGAGCCTCAATTTTCTCCTTATCATTGTCATTCGTTTTATCTTGATTACCATGATTAATTGACGTTTCATCCTAGTATTCATCACTAGAGTTGTCAACAAGTAAATCATCATCACCTAACAAGTCATCTTCATCACTATTGAAATCAACATACTCAGGGTGAGTTACCTTAGGACCTTTGGCCATGAAGCATCTTCCAATTCCTTCATTGGGTGAATCAAATATGTCGTAGGAGTTGGTTGACACAAGTGCTAGTCCGGCAACACCTTCATCTTGAGTATATTCGGAGTCGGAGTGATAACTTCTCTCGGAGTGGTTGTCGGAGTCGGAGCCGGATACCCATTCACCAACATGAGCTTGATGTCTTTGTTTTGTGTAGATCCTTGATGATTTTTCCTTCCTTTCCGAATCCTTGCTTCTCCGTGAGTGTCTTTGTTCATAACGATCATCTCTACTCCTTCTCTCTCGTGATGGTGATTCCTCTCTTTTGCTTCTTCTTTTTGGAGAATCTTCTCTTCTTTTGTAGGGAGCCGTACACTCATTGGAATAGTGTCCGGGTCTTCCACAATTGTAGCAGTTTCGCTCTCGACTAGAAGATCTTTTGTCATTGTAGGACCTTGACTTGGAGCTTCTATCTTTGCTTCTACTCTTGTAGAACTTGTTGAAGTTCTTCACCATTAAGCTCAATTCTTCATTGAAGTTTTGTTTCTCACTTGATGATGTGGGGGCTTCACATGAGGCTTTATAAGCACCACTTGATTGAAGTTCCTCTTTGTCCTTGAGCGACATCTCATGAGCAACAATTCTTCCAATGACTTCCGTTGGCTTGAGATTTTTGTAATTGGGCATCATTTGGATCAATGTACACACGGTATCATATTTTCCATCCAAGGCTCTAAGGATCTTCTTGATGATGAATCTGTCGGTCATCTCTTCACTCCCTAAGCCGGCAATCTCATGTGTGATGAGAGCAAGCCTAGAGTACATTTCAGCGACACCTTCACCATCCTTCATTTTGAACTTGTCAAGTTGACTTTGAAGCACATCCAATTTAGATTCCTTGACGGAGTCGGTACCTTCGTGCATATCAATCAAAGTATCCCAAATTTCCTTTGCATTCTCAAGACGGCTGATTTTGTTGAATTCTTCGGGGCACAATCCGTTGAAGAGAATATCACAAGCTTGAGCGTTGTATTGTAGCATCTTCAACTCATCCGCGGTAGCTTCACGGTTTGGTTCTTTCCCTTCGAAGAAGTCACCTTGCAAACAAACACACACAATCGCCCAAATGGCAGGGTTATGTCCAAGAATATGCATTTTCATTTTATGCTTCCAACTAGCAAAGTTAGTGCCATCAAAGTAAGGACCTCTACGGTGATAATTTCCCTCACTAGGCGCCATACTCTCCTAGGTTGTGAAACCAAGGCTATGACCACCAAAAGCTATGGGAATCAAAGCAAATGGAGACCAAAGCTCTGATACCACTTGTAGGATCGGAAGTATGTCTAGAGGGGGGGTGATTTGACTACTTGACCAAATAAAAACTTAACCTTTTCCCAATTTTAGTTCTTGGCAGATTTTAGCTACTTTAGGACAAGTCAAGCAATCATCACACCATTCAAGCAAGCATGCAAAGAGTATATAGGCAGCGGAAAGTAAAGCATGCAACTTGCAAGAATGTAAAGGGAAGGATTTGGAGAATTCAAACGCTATTGGAGACACGGATGTTTTTCCCGTGGTTCGGATAGGTGGTGCTATCCTACATCCACGTTAGTGGAGACTTCAACCCACGAAGGGTAACGGTTGCGCGAGTCCACGGAGGGCTCCACCCACGAAGGGTCCACGAAGAAGCAACCTTGTCTATCCCACCATGGCCATCGCCCACGAAGGACTTGCCTCACTAGCGGTAGATCTTCACGAAGTAGGCGATCTCCTTGCCCTTACAAACTCCTTGGTTCAACCTTCACGAAGGACCTACCGACCTCGGACCTAAGTAAATCGGTTCTATCTATAGGGATCTCGGTCTCACCGAGATGGGATTGTAATCTCTATGTTTCCTTTTCGTAACTTTTCGGTTTCACCGAAAGAGCGGATCGTTCCCACCGAGATTGCAATGTAAACTCTATGTTTCCTTTTTGTAATATTCGGTCTCACCGAAAGAGCAAATCGGTCCCACCGAGTTTACCTGACCAACTCTCTGGTTAGCTTATTACCAAATCGGTCTCACCGAGTTTGTGTAATCGGTCTCACCGAGATTACGTTATGCCCTAACCCTAACCATATCGGTCCTACCGAGTTGCATGTCAGTCCCACCGAAAATCACTAACGGTCACTAGGTTTACTAAATCGGTCCGATCGAGTTTGTTGATTCGGTCCCACCAAGATTGGTAAATTGTGTGTAACGGTTAGATTTTGTGTGGAGGCTATATATACCCCTCCACCTCCTCTTCATTCGTGGAGAGAGCCATCAGAACACATATACACTTACAACTCACATGTTCTGAGAGAGAACCACCTACCCTTGTGTTGAGCTCAAGATATTCCATTCCTACCATATGAATCTTGATCTCTAGCCTTCCCAAGTTGCTTTCCACTCAAATCTTGTTTCCACCAGATCCAAATCCTATGAGAGAGAGTTGAGTGTTGGGGAGACTATCATTTGAAGCACAAGAGCAAGGAGTTCATCATCAACACACCATTTGTAACTTCTTGGAGAGTGGTGTCTCCTAGATTGGCTAGGTGTCACTTGGGAGCCTCCGACAAGATTGTGGAGTTGAACCAAGGAGTTTGTAAGGGCAAGGAGATCGCCTACTTCGTGAAGATCTACCGCTAGTGAGGCAAGTCCTTCGTGGGCGACGGCCATGGTGGGATAGACAAGGTTGCTTCTTCATGGACCCTTCATGGGTGGAGCCCTCCGTGGACTCGCGCAACCGTTACCCTTCGTGGGTTGAAGTCTCCATCAACGTGGATGTAGGATAGCACCACCTATCCGAACCACGCCAAAAACATCCGTGTCTCCAATTGTGTTTGAATTCTCCAAACCCTTCCCTTTACATTCTTGCAAGTTGCATGCTTTACTTTCCTCTACCTATATACTCTTTGCATGCTTGCTTGAATTGTGTGATGATTGCTTGACTTGTCCTAAAGTAGCTAAAATCTGCCAAACTCTAAAATTGGGAAAAGGTTAAGTTTTTATTGGTCAAGTAGTCTAATCACCCCCCCTCTAGACATACTTCAAGGTCCTACAAGTGGTATCAGAGCTTTGGTCTCCATTTGATTTGATTTCCATAGCTTTTGGTGGTCATTGCCTTGGTTTCACAACCTAGGAGAGTATGGCGTCTAGCGACGGAAATTATCACCGTAGAGGTCCTTACTTTGATGGTACTAATTTTGCTAGTTGGAAGCATAAGATGAAAATGCATATTCTCGGACATAACCCCGCCGTTTGGGCTATTGTGTGTGTTGGCTTGCAAGGTGACTTCTTTGATGGGAAAGAACCAAACCGTGAAGCTACCGCGGAAGAGTTGAAGATGTTGCAATACAACGCTCAAGCTTGTGATATTCTCTTCAACGGGTTGTGCCCCGAACAATTCAACAAAATCAGCCGTCTTGAGAATGCAAAGGAAATTTGGGATACTTTGATTGATATGCACGAAGGTACCGACTCCGTCAAGGAATCCAAATTGGATGTGCTTCAAAGTCAACTTGACAAGTTCAAAATGAAGGATGGTGAAGGTGTCGCTGAAATGTACTCTAGGCTTGCTCTCATCACAAATGAGATTGTCGGCTTAGGGAGTGAAGAGATGACCGATAGATTCATCATCAAGAAGATCCTAAGAGCCTTGGATGGAAAATATGATACCGTGTGCACATTGATCCAAATGATGCCCAATTACAAAGATCTCAAGCCAACAGAGGTCATTTGAAGAATTGTTGCTCATGAGATGTCACTCAAGGATAAAGAGGAACTTCACAACAAATCAAGTGGAACTTACAAAGCCTCATGTGAAGCCCCCACATCATCAAGTGAGAAACAAACCTTCAATGAAGAATTGAGCTTAATGGTGAAGAACTTCAACAAGTTCTACAAGAGTAGAAGCAAAGTTAGAAGCTCCAAGTCAAGTTCCTACAATGACAAAAGATCTTCTAGTCGAGAGCGAAACTGCTACAATTGTGGAAGACCCGGACACTATTCCAATGAGTGTACGGCTCCCTACAAGAGAAGAGAAGACTCTCCCAAAAGAAGAAGCAAAAGAGAAGAATCACCACCAAGAGAGAGAAGGAGTAGAGATGATCGTTATGAACAAAGATACTCACGGAGAAGCAAGGATTTGGAAAGAAAGGAAAAGTCATCAAGAAGCTACACGAAACGAAGACATCAAGCTCATGTTGGTGAATGGGTATCCGGCTCTGACTCCGACAACCACTCCGAGAGAAGTTATCACTCCGATTTCGAATATACTCAACATGAAGGTGTTGCCGGTCTAGCACTTGTGTCAACCAACTCCTACGACATATTTGAGTCACCAAATGAAGGAATTGGAAGATGCTTCATGGCCAATGGAGTTGAGTGGGAAGAAGATCAATACCCCAAGACGAATGTTCCTCAACAAGAGAAGTATGATCCTACTTCCTTCCTGAGGACACAAGCTCAAGATGATCTTCCACCAGAAGACTACAAGCAAAAAGGCAAGGACAAGCTTCAAGAGGAAATTGATGCATTTGAAGAAGCTCCTAAGACCTTAGTCAAGTGGATTCCCAAGACTACTTCAAGTTCCACTTCATCAAGTACGACTACAACTCCAAGGATTCCCATCAAGATGGTGTGGATCCAAAAGAAGAAGAACTAGGGAGTTCTTGAGGGTGACTCCGCCAACATACTTCACTCTTATCATTTTGGCAAGAACAAGTGCAATCAACTTCCACATCTTGCACTAGTTCAAGGAGTCACAAACCCTCTTGTTGGTAAGTCAAGGGCAAGGTAACCTAACAGCTTTCATGGACATCATCTTGTGTGTGAATCACTCTATGTCTATGGATATTCTTGTTTGTTCCTTGTGGGACTAACCCATGTAGGTATTGAAAGTGCAATTCACTCCAATGGATAGCTCCAATTGTTCTACATCAACATTGAGCATTCACATCTTCAACATCTACCTGAAGTCATCATCGACAAAGCCCAAGGTTAGTTCATCCCTCTTAGGGGGGATATCACATCTAGGGGGAGCTTTACTCTAAGACTTGAGCTAAAGCAACTCTAATGATGTGAACACAACAATGCTTTATGTAAAAGTGGTAACCCCACTTGTGCTTAAACGATGAGTATGACCTATGATCAAATGTTCTCATCTGACTCCTATGTCAATATACTCATATATATAGATGACCTAGTCATCGCAAATTGCTTGATAGATGCTAGAATTGCTTGTGCATGCTTTGCCACATATTTCAATTGCCATTTTATTGTGTGAGCATGTTGGTTGCATATTTTACTCATTCGAGGACATCCACTTTTTGTTTTGATTGATTGGATTTCTTTTCTCTTGCAAAGTGGATCAACAAGAATGCCTAAGAACCTCCTCTAGCTATCTATGCTTTTCTCGTCTCAAACTCTATTCATGCTACATCACAAAATTTGATCAAGTCGGATTCGAACCACTCTGTGTGAGGAGCACTCGGAGTCCCCGATTCGTCATAGACTTAAACTTCCAAAACTTCTTTGTGATTCTCGGTCTGACCGATATCTTCTTTTCGGTCTTACCGAGATCATCAAGTCGATCTATGTTTTCGATCTCGGTGCAACCGATTTGAACCATTCGGTCCCACCGAGTTGCAATAACTGTATACAGTTTTGCATCTCAGTGCCACCGAGTTGTTCCACTCGGTCACACCGATAGGGTCGGGCTATATATAGACACGGGCAAAAATTTGGAAATTTCTCCAAACTCTTTTGCCCGCGCGATAGCTTGCTCTGCCTATGTGGTCTCCGGATCGTCTTCTCGCCGCCAGCCGCCTCCAGTCGCTGGTCTCCATCGCCGTCAACGGAATTCAACCCTGCCGTTGTCGCCGTAGCGAGTCTCCGCCGAACTAGTGTATGGACTCGATCTTTGTGCTATTCCCCATCTGATTCCTAGCACATTGTGATCTTATTGATTCTAGCCACGATTGAAACACTCCTATCCAGTCAATGCAATTCGTAGAATAGGTTTGATTTGAAAATTTTAGGGTTAGGTTTCCGCCGAAACCATCTCGGACCCACCGAGTTGAAAAACTCGGTCCCACCGATTTGGCTCATGCCATTGCACAAGTGAGACTCGGTCTGACCGAGCATTACTAATCGGTGTGACCGATTTTGGAACTTTGTGAAACCCTAACAGTCTCGGTGCCACCGAACTGTGACTCGGTCTGACCGAGTTCACTAGTTTAGGTTCCAAAACTGCTTCAGTATCACCGATTTTAAAAATTGGTAGATCCGAAATGATTTCTGTGGGAAACTAAAACTAAGATTTTGAATCATTCTTTTGCAAAAATCTCTGCATTTTGTGATGCTCATCCACTCTATCTCATCTATAAACTCTTCACAGGGTCAGCAGTCAGCTTTTACATCATGTCTGATCAGAGTGACAGCCAGAACATGTCAGAAGAGCAAGTGCACATGAGTGAGGGCACTAGTCCCTCTAGCACTTCTGATGAGGGTAGCAGGAGCACCCCAAGCAATCTGCCTAAAGCTGCCACTAGAGCAAACAAGAAGAGAACTTCTGAATCAGAGGATGAGGACTATGTGGTAGAGGAGGAAGCCACATCTAAGAAGAAAGTAGTGCTCAAGAAGGAGTATGGCTCAGCACAGAGCACAAAGCCAGGCTTGAAAGTCAAAAGGTCAATAGGTAGGCAGCCTATGCCAAAGGCCAGAGCTTCAACTCAGATTCCTGCAAAGCCTGCACCCAAAGGGCCAGTTGCTGCTGAAGGGAAGAAGGAAAGGAAAAGGGGAAGATGGTGCAAGAAAGTTGATCCAATGGTTGAGTTTGAAAAGCATTCCTCTGAAGAAGAAGACGAAGAGGTTGCTGCACCAGCACCTAAGGCACAGAAACTCATGGGAGATGCTATAAGGTTAAGGGCTACTTCATCTAAGCCCAAAGAAGCACCCAAAGCTGCCTCCAAGGCCAAGTCAGCTCCAAAGAGAAATACAAGGAGCATACCAGCTGCTAAGAAGAACAAGGCCCAGTGCCTGAAGCTGTTGGAGAAGATGAAGAAGGACAAGTTCTGAGAAAGCTCAAGCCCAAGATTCCAGACCACAATGATGCTCATCCTGTGGCTGAAAACATGAAAATCAGAAGAGACTCAGGGTTAAGAAAGTGGAGAGAAGCAGATCCATATGCTTCAAGGAGAAGAACTGTTGTTGACTATGGGTTCCACACAAAGGAACAACAGGACTTCTATGAGACAGTTTTGTTGGATAAGAAGCCTATCGTTTGTGACATGAGGTGGGTCGACTGGAGCTACATCAAGGAGAATGAGCAGCACTATCCTGGAGTGCAAGACAGCTTCAGTGCTTGTGGAGTTGCTGACTTTGTTGGGAAGAAGCTCATAAAGTGGAACGAGGAGCTCATTATGCAATTCTACTCCACAGCACACTTCTACCCAGATGGAAGGATAACATGGATGTCCAAAGGTACAAGGTACCAATCAACTGTTGAGGAATGGGCAAAGTTGATCAATGCCCCAGAGGAAAATGAAGATGACTTGGATGTCTATGCCAAGAAAAAGATGGATCATAACTCAATGGCAAATATGTACAAGGAGATTCCAGAAGATGATCTTGACACTCACCAGCTTGGGTTCGTAAAACACTTGTTGTCAGGACTGCCTACGATCAACTAGATCGTTAGGCACACACTCTTGCCCAAGTCTGGAGATCACAGAATGATCAGAGGTCACGCCATTAACTTGCTACATATATTTGATGTGCCTCAGAAATTCAAGGTCATGAGCCTCATAGTAGAGACTATCAAGAGGACTGCAGCAGATCAGAAGAGGAGCTGTGGTTATGCCCCTCAGATCCAAGAGTTGATTAACTCAAAGATGGGCACAGGCACATACTTGTTCGACAAGGAACACTTGCCTATTCATCTAGATTTCGAGGACAATCAAGTTGTGATGAATGAGAATGAACCATCATCAACTCAAGCTCAAGCAAAGAAGGAAAGGAAGGAGAAAGCTGCCAAGATGCCAACTCAAGAGGAGGCATCTGAGTATTTCTTGAAAACCAAGCAGGAGCAGCTTAGTTACTTGATTGCATCTACACTGAGGATTGAGAAAGGACTGGCCACCCTCACTCAGAATCAGGAGAGCTTAGAGAGAATCGTGGAACAAAAGTTCTATGACTTGGATGTAAAAGTAACAGAGATTCAGTCTGCAGTGGAGCAACTTCAAGATGACATGCAGGAGAGGAAGGGGAAGACTACAACTGATGCATTTGCCAGAGTGCCACGAGCTCAGAGGTCAACTGCAGTGCCAGTTCCTGACACCAGAGCCACCACATCAGCTCCAGCTACAGCACCAGCCCAACCAGCTCCAGCATTCACCTTAGCTCTAGCTCCAACCACTTCTACAGAAGCCTTCATCCTTGGAGTGATACAGACTCCACCACCACCAGAAGATCAAGCCTGAGAGTCGGTCTAGCACTATGCATTTTCTAGGAACTTTTTGGTAACTTGTTGCCAAAGGGGGAGAAAAATGTATAGATCATAGGCTTCGAGAGAGAGAGAGTGTTGCATTTATTCTCTCTTGCTTTATTTGGTGGTTTTTCAAACTTTGTTTGCTTTTGGTTGAGATACTATGATATGCTTGTGAGACATTGATGATCATGTGTTTGATCATAAGCTACACTTATGCATGCTTGATATTATCCTGTCTATCTTATGTGATCATTCACTTTTCTTGGTGATGAGTGCATGTATTCAATTCTTATCACTTTTGAGCGCTCCACCAAGATGTATGTGACATGGAAGAGTAACCTATGATTCTAACTCTTTGTGCATTTGCAGTCCAAAGCAAATTTTAAAATATGCACAAATTTAGGGGGAGATCTTGCTTTTCACATACCTCTCAAAGCGACGATGTTCTAAAATCTTATTATCATTTATCGAAGCTTTGATCTATATGTTGTCATCAATTACCAAAAAGGGGGAGATTGAAAGTAACTATCCCTAGGTGGTTTTGGTAATTCATATCAACATATAGCTCATTGAGCTAATGCTATTCCAAGATGATTATTTCAGGAAATCTCAATGATTGGCATGGCATGGATGATGAAAGTGGATCCCTCAAAATGCTAAGGACAAAGGATTGGCTCAAGCTCAAAAGCTCAAGACTCTTCATTTTATATTTTAGTGATCCAAGATCACATTGAGTCTTTAGGAAAAGCCAATACGATCAAGGAGGGATGAGGTGTTGCTTAATGAGCCTCTTGCTTCATGTGCTTAGTGACATGCTCCAAAACCCTCAGCTGCTTTCCTATATCCACTCTTGACCTAAACCCAAAGCCAAACTCGGACCTACCGATTCTTTCAATCCGGCGCCACCGAGTTTCACATGTCATAGCCACTGCCAAACCCTAAGCAAATCGGTTCTACCGATAGGGATCTCGGTCTCACAGAGATGGGATTGTAATCTCTTTGTTTCCTTTTCGTAACTTTTCGGTTTCACCGAAAGAGCGGATCGGTCCCACCGAGATTGCAATGTAAACTCTCTGTTTCCTTTTTGTAAAATTTTGGTCTCACCGAAAGAGCAAATCGGTCCCACTGAGTTTACCTGACCAACTCTCTGGTTAGCTTATTACCAAATCGGTCTCACCGAGTTTGTGTAATCGGTCTCACCGAGATTACGTTATGCCCTAACCCTAACCATATCGGTCCTACCGAGTTGCATGTCATTCCCACCAAAAATCACTAACGGTCACTAGGTTTACTAAATCGGTCCGACCGAGTTTGTTGATTCGGTCCCACCGAGATTGGTAAATTGTGTGTAACGGTTAGATTTTGTGTGGAGGCTATATATACCCCTCCACCTCCTCTTCATTCGTGGATAGAGCCATCAGAACACATCTACACTTCCAACTCACATGTTCTGAGAGAGAACCACCTACCCTTGTGTTGAGCTCAAGATATTCCATTCCTACCATATGAATCTTGACCTCTATCCTTCCCAAGTTGCTTTCCACTCAAATCTTCTTTCCACCAGATCCAAATCCTATGAGAGAGAGTTGAGTGTTGGGGAGACTATCATTTGAAGCACAAGAGCAAGGAGTTCATCATCAACACACCATTTGTTACTTCTTGGAGAGTGGTGTCTCCTAGATTGGCTAGGTGTCACTTGGGAGCCTCCGACAAGATTGTGGAGTTGAACCAAGGAGTTTGTAAGGGCAAGGAGATCGCCTACTTCGTGAAGATCTACCGCTAGTGAGGCAAGTCCTTCGTGGGCGATGGCCATGGTGGGATAGACAAGGTTTCTTCTTCGTGGACCCTTCGTGGGTGGAGCCCTCCGTGGATCGCGCAACCGTTACCCTTCGTGGGTTGAAGTCTCCATCAACGTGGATGTAGGATAGCACCACCTATCCGAACCACGCCAAAAATATCTGTGTCTCCAATTGCGTTTGAATTCTCCAAACCCTTCCCTTTACATTCTTGCAAGTTGCATGCTTTACTTTCCGCTGCCTATATACTCTTTGCATGCTTGCTTGAATTGTGTGATGATTGCTTGACTTGTCCTAAAGTAGCTAAAATCTGCCAAACTCTAAAATTGGGAAAAGGTTAAGTTTTTATTGGTCAAGTAGTCTAATCACCACCCCTCTAGACATACTTCAAGGTCCTACAGGGCTTGTTCACGGGAGAGGCAACTTGCTTGCCATTCTTCTTGAAGTTCCCTTTCTTTCCCTTGCCCTTTTTCTTGAAACTAGTGGTCTTGTTAGCTATCAACACTTTATGCTCCTTCTTGATTTCTACCTCCGCGGCCTTAAGCATTGCGAAGAGCTCGGGAATCATTCTCGTCATCCCTTGCATATTATAGTTCATCACGAAGACTTTGTAGCTTGGTGCCAGCAACTGAAGAACTTTGTCAATAACACTCTCAACTGGAAGATCAATTCCTAGCTGAGACAAGTGGTTATGATACACAGACATTTTGATTATGTGTTTACTGACAGAATTATTCTCCTCCATCTTGCAGCTATAGAACTTGTTCGAGACCTCATATCTCTCAACCCGGGTATTAGCTTAAAATATATACTTCAGCTCTTGGAACATCTCACATGCTCCTTGTTGTTCAAAACGTCTTTGAAGTCCCGGTTCTAAGCCGTAAAGCATGGCACACTGAACTATCAAGTAGTCTTCAGATCGAGTCTGCCAGACTTTCATAACATCTGTAGTAGCTCTTGTAGCAGGTCTGTCACCTAGCGGTGCAGCAAGGACATAATTCTTCTGTGTAGCAATGAGGATAATACTCAAGTTATGGACCTAGTCCGTGTAGTTGCTACCATCATCTTTCAACATAGCTTTCTCTAGGAACGCATTAAAATTCAGGGGAACGGTAGCACGGGCCATTGATCTACAACATAGATATGCAAAACTATTAAGGCTAAGTTCATGATAAATTAAGTTCCATTAATTAAATTACTAATGAACACCACTTAAATAAACATCCCTCAAGTTATCTAAGTAATACATGATCCAAATCAACTAACCCATGTCCAATCATCATGTGAGATGGGGTAGTCATCAATTCTGAACATCTCTATGTTGATCATATCAACTATATGACTCACGTTCGACCTTTCCGTCTCCAGTGTTCCAAGACCATGTATGTACATGCTAGGCTCGTCAAGTTTAACCCAAGTATTCTGCATGTGCAAAATTGTCTTACACCCGTTGTATGTGAACGTAGAGTCTATCACACCTGATCAGCACGAGGTGCTTCGATACGACAAACTTTGGCAACGGTGCATACTCGGGGAGAACACTTTTATCTTGAAATTTAGTTAAGGGATCATCTTATAATGCTATCGGTGTTCTAACGAAAATAAGATGCATAAAGGATAAACATCACATGCAATCAAAAATATGTGACATGATATGGCCATCATCATCTTGTGCTTTTGATCTCCATCTCCAAAGCATCTTCGTGATCTCCATCATCACCGGCTCGAAACCTTGATATCTATCGTTGGGACGGGTTCGTCCCAACAATTGCTTCTACAACTATTGCTAATGCATAGCGATCAAGTAAAGCAATTACATGGCGCTTGCACTTCATACAATACTTATGAGACAACCCTAAGGCTCCTGTCGATTGTTGATATTACAAAACATGATCATCTCATACAACAAAGTATATCACATCACGTCTTCACCATATCACATCACAACATGCCCTGCAAAAACAATTTAGATGTCCTCTACTTTGTTGTTGCAAGTTTTACATGGATGCTATGGGCTCCTAGCAAGAACCATTCTTAACTATGCAAAAAAAACACAACAGTGATTATCAAGTTTGTTGTTTTAACCTTCTTCAAGGATCGGCCGTAGTCAAATTGATTCAACTAAAGTAGGAGAAACAGACACCCGCCAACCACCTTTATGCAAAACAAGTTGCATGTCAGTCGGTGGAACCGGCCTCATGTACGTGGACATGTAAGGTTGGTCCGAACCCTTCATCCCACAATGCCGGTGAATCAAAATAAGACGTTGGTGGTAAGCAGTATGACCATCACCGTCCACAACTCCTTTGTGTTCTACTCATGCATATCATCTACGCATAGACCTGGCTCTGGTACCACTGTTGCGGAACGTTGCATGGAAAACAAAAAAAATCTACGCACACACAAGATCTATCTATGGAGATACATAGCTATGAGAGGGGGAGAGCATCTTCATACCCTTGAATATCGCTAGGAGAAAGCATTTATCGACGCAGTTGATGTAGTTGTTGTCGGATGTGGGGTTCCGGCAGACCCTTAAGGCTCGAACACTGGGGCGCGCGCGAAGTCTCTCCCTCCTACCGATCTACGCTCTAGCTCGCTAAGATCTCGCGGACGAACTCGATGAACTCGCAACACAGAAATACACGAGGTTTATACTGGTTCGGGCCACCGTTGTGGTGTAATACCCTACTCCAATGTGGTGGCGGTGGATTGCCTCTTGGGCTGATGATGAACAGTACAAGGGAAGAACAGCCTCCTGAGGTTGAGGTGTTCTTGTGCTCGAGTGGTTGAGGATGATCTGAACCAGTTCTGGATCAGTTGCTTCCTACTGTGGTGGCTAGTCCTATTTATAGAGGCCCTGGTCCTCTTCCCAAATGTTGAGCGGGAAGGGAGCCAACAACGGCGGGCAAATTTGAAGGGGGACAGCTAGTACAAGCTATCCTGACAAAAGCGGTCTTCGCCTGCAAAAATCTCTGGGGTGACGCCGTCTTGGGCTCCACGATGACCTCCGCCTCGCCGTCCTCCTGGTTTTGGTCTCATTGCACCAATATGGCAACCTTTCCCTGATGCCTCGGTACTCTTCGCCTGCGCTGGCCTCCTTAGCACCAAAGAGAAAATAAAGACGCTGCGCGCACTGGCACCCGCCTAGCACCCGCCTGGTGTCGTTCGTCATGGCTCACGTCATGAGAGCCTCGTGAGGTTTGCCCCGCCTTGATATCTCCGCTCCTCGTGAGCTTGCCTGGCTAGGCCACTCCAGAGGAGGTCATGCATCGTTCGCCTCGCGAGGCTTGGACCCTCGCGAGGGTCTTGGATGCCTTGTTGATGAAGATGGGACGTACGGCCTACTAGCTTAGCCACGATGTGGGCCGCAGGCAGGCAAGTCTAGGGACCCCCGTTCCCAGAACGCCGACAGTAGCCCCCAGGCCCAAGGTGCGCTCGGGCTTGGCTTCGCGGTGAAGCCAAGGGTCAAGTCCAGAGCACCGCAGGCCCCAAAAGCCTGCGGCCTCGGTTGATGTGTGGCGGTTGATTGGACGTGGGCGTCTCCGCTTCCCCGCGCTGCCTTTGAATCCGCCCGGTTATGAGGCCCCTGTGGCCTACACAATTATTCTTCCACCTCCTGCACCTGGCTTCCCTAGTTCCCCTGCTTCCTTGTGGCTCTGCTTCTCTTTTCCAATCAGACTTGCGCCCCGCCTGCTCCACCGCCATGGCGCTGAAACAAGCTGAGAAGGGGAAAAGACCTCTGTCTCCGCCAGCTGCGCCTCCGTCCTTTGCGCCAGCGCTCAGCCGGTCTCGGGTGCTCAACGACGAGGCCATGGACAAGGTGCGCCCGATGCTTGCTTCGAGCTTCAATGAGTGGGGGAGACGGTGGCCTGGCCCGCGTCTCGTACTCGCACGGCTCAGACAGCCACTGAGGTCCCAATCTTCATAGATGCCCTCTGGGCGGGCCTGATTCCTCCCTTCTCCGCCTTTTTCAATGCGGTGCTTGAGCATTATCAGATCCACATGCTGCATCTCGACCCTCAGTCCGTGACTCTTCTTGCTGTCTTCGCCTTCATGTGCGAAGCCATGGTTGGCATCGCTCCTTCGGTGGCTCTCCTCCATCACTTCTTCTCATTGCATCTGGCCGACCCTCAGCAATGCTCGGGGTGCGTGAGCTTCCAAGCCGTGGCTGCGACGGTGGGCGTTGGGGTCGATTTCGAGCTTCCTCCGTCCACGAGCGAATTCCGGACACGATGGGTCTTTGTCGATGTCGGTGTGATCAGTCCTCTGCTTTAGGCTCCGTCGGGGCCCGCTGTTAATAACTCCGGCTAGAGCCATCAACGGCTCGCGAGCCCCAGCCTTGCCCACGTCTGGCTCAGGTTGAGGTTGCTGAAGGATCGCGGCGTAACTGCTCTGATGGTGGTGAAGGAATCCGTCCAATGCCGGGTCGTTCAGCTTCAGCGCCATTCTCGCCCAATGTGGACCTTGCTCGGCAGCCAGGACCACATGAGGTTTCAAGAGTCCGGGCTCCTCCTCGGGACGCGGCGAACAGTGCTCAAGGTCCTGACGGGTGTCTTTCTGTCGGCCGAACTGCCTCGGAAGAACTGTTTGCTGTACCGCTGCAAGAATAAGGATGAATTTGTAAAGGACATGCCTCTCTTCGATGAATGGGGACCGCGGCCAATTGGCCTGGAAGGGCCTTTTGAGAACCCCCATTGTCGTGGTTCCCTTCCTTGCCCCTGATGCTGAGCTCGCCCCAAGTGACGGTGCAGGTGGGCGAGCTCAGGTGGAGGACGGCGGCTCGAGTGCTGAGGAGCACGTGCCGAGTGGTGATCCTGGGGCATCGTCCTTAGGAGCCGCTGCATGCGACCTCCGAGGCCAAGGCTCCAGGAGCCTCGGGAGGTCGTGGTGAGACGGCGCCCGGTTATTCGCCGCAACTGGGCACCCCTGAAGATATTCTTCCAAGCTCTTCTTCGGCCCCGCTGCTCACAGGCCGTCACGTCCAGCGTTTTGATCGTCTTTGTGTGGACTTCGAGGAGCTCCGTAAGAGGAAAGGATCTCCCAGTGGCAGTAACATCTTTGGACCGCTGAAGCGGAGGAAGTACATCGCCATTGACGTGTAAGTATCGTACTATTGTGGCTCTCCGTGTGTTGCTTTCTTCTTCTAACGCGAGTCTTTCAGGGCTCCTTCCACTGTGGCTGCTAGATCTCCTGAGAAATCGCCTCCTTCTTCCTTAACTCTTCCACCGGCCTCGAACGCTCCGAGTCCGCTGGTTGCCCCTGGAGCAGGGTTGGTTGAAGGGGATCTCCTGCCTTCCTGGCGCGCTGAACCTACGGCCTCGTCGCTCCTCCCCCTTGGTCCAGCGTGGAGCTTGGCAGGCGTGCCCAAGACTCCCCCCGCTGGTCTTTGACGACAACCTGTTGGCTTTGATCTTCGGCTCCTCTTCGAGCAGCGAGCCCCAGCCAGCTTGGGCTTCTCGCGAGGACTTGCTGGTGTCGTGTTTGGCGCCAGCCCCCTGCCGAGGGATGGCGCGCCGCTTGGCGCCCCGCCCGCAGCCCTCAAGGTGGAGGACGAAGAAGGCCGGGCATTCGAGCTTGAGCGCGGGCGGAGCGTGGTTCGCTGTGAGATCTTCCAGGAGGCGATGAACGCGATGAGCCGACTTGGTGAAGAGCTCGCGAGTGTTCATTCGCGTCTTGAGGCTGAGAGTCTCCAGCTGGCGGAGGAGCGGCGCAAGCTGAAGGTGGCCATCAACCTCGGTCGCTATCAGCATGACCTTGAGAACGCGAAGGCCGAGGCGTCTCTCAAGGTTTCCCACGAAGCTCGCCCATGAGCCTTGGAAGAGGCTCGCGAGGTTGATCGTCGCCGCGAGGCTGCGGAGAAGCGCGTGTGGGAGCTTCAGGCCTGGAGCGCATCTCTTGAGTAGCAAGTGGAGGCACGCAGGGCCGCTCTTGCGTCGCTAAGGGGGACGCCCGCGGAGGAAGAGGAGGTCCGGAAGCGTGAGGAGGCGATGGCCCTGGAGGCCATGGAATGCAGCCGCGAGCTCGAGCAACTAGAGACGAGGGAGCGTCAAGTTGCCCAAGTAGAAGACGTCGTCGGGGCTCGCGAGGCTGGAGTTGAGGAGGAGGTGAACCACCGGGTGGCCGAGGTTCGTGCGGACCCGAAGGGAAGGTACAACCTGAAGTTGAAGCTCGCGGGCGTGGAGGATGAGGGCAGGGCCGCTGCCTTAAGGCCCAGGTTGGACGAGGCTGAGAGGCACGTGGAAGCCACGGCCGCCGCCCTGGTCACGGCGCAGGCGGACTTGGCCTACGCCCGCGCCGAACTGCGTTCCCTCTGGAGGCGGGTTGATGACGCAGAAGCCGTCGCGAAGCAAAACACGGAGGAGGTGCTCCAACGTCGAATGCTGGAGCGCGAGCATGCCCTATGATTCAGGACCTCCGGAACAGGGCCAATATCGCACTGGGCCACATCTGCGATGTGGAGGCACTAACTCCTCACTCAAATTACTATGCCAGCCATCTGACCTTCTTCACTGAGGTGGTGACGCGCCTGGAGGCTCCATCTGCCAGAGCTCGCCAGCTTGTGGAGGCAAGGGGGTGCGGCTTGCTCGAGCGCGCATTCTCACGTGTCTTTAGCCACCTCCTGAATGTCGACCCCAACTTTGACTTTGATGCCGTCATTGCCCCCATACCCACGGCTGTCCGGGGCGACCTTGCGCACTGGGTTGAGGACAAGTGGACGCGTTGGTCAGGGCCTTCGCTTCGGAGGATGATGCGGTGGTGGTTATCGCAGACGAAGGCGATGTGGTTGAGGATGGCGACGGGGGCGTCGCCGATGGCGGCGATGATGCCGATGAAGACGACGACAACGCGAGTGACGCGTCCGCGGGCGACGCAGCAAGTGATATTTCTGGCTGATCCCTTGTTTGCCTGTCATTTCTTCCTGTGCAAAAACTCGGGTATGGCCCTTGGAAACTTGTAAGAGCGTTTTGAGAGGGGAGCCCCTCATGTAAGCAAATTGCGGCTTTTACTTCCCATACGATGTGAGCTTGTGTCCATGTGAACTTGTGAATCCTGATGCGAGTTTTTGCCTTGGTTTACCTTAGTCAGCGCCTACTTTGGGTCGGTCTGCGATGTGTTGAGTTCCTGGGAACCTTGCGGAGCTCGTCGCCCCGTCGGGAGGGGCCCCACGAGAGGTGAGCACCAGTTGCAGTGTTAGCACGCGCTTGGCGCGCGCGTGCTTCGCGCATTCCCGCTCACGAGGAGCTCGTGAGGGAAAGACGACGGACATGAGTCCCAGACAAAACGAGATCCAGAAGGCAAAGAATCGCTCAAATGAGAAAAGGCTCCCCCCGCGCGCATCAATAAAACTCAGCTTCAACTCAAATCCAAATGCAGAAGGCAAAGCTATAGAAAGAGAGAGATCCAAAGCAAAAGGCCGCGTCCGGCACCTAGTCTAGTCTTCTGGTCTTCAAGTCTTCTCACCAGCACGGAGCTAAGTGCTGCCACTAGGCGTAGGACGGAGCCCCAGGGCCTGAGGGCGGCACCCCTGAGACTCCGGGGCACGTACATCCCCAACTCATTATTACGTGAGAGTGTCACGGGCGGCGAGCTTCACAGGCACTGGGCCTTCTTCACAGGTACCAGCCTTGCTTCATATCACCAGACGAGGGCCCCGCCTTGCACCATCCTCGACCTCCTGTAAGCCGACCGGTCATCAGGATGACACAGAGGAGGGAAATAGGATGCTAGCGGTTCCCTCGGCGACCACAGGTCCTCTGCCGGGGGAAGGGTTGTGGTCAGGCGTCGCGCGCCGCGGGGAGGGGCCTTGCTCCTGGCTCCCTCTCGGTGGCCCCCAGCATGTTTCCCTTGTTGGAACGGGTGCCGCCGTGCCTGGGTCGTCGATCGACGCTGCAACCTGGTTCATCTGTAGTCCATGGTTAGCATAAACCTGTTCCTGAGAGTCAAGCAGTACCCTATAATTGCCGCTGCTAGCGCGATTGTTGTGGTTCTCCATTGGTTCTTGGAAGGATTCGGCTCCTAGCGCCACCTCTCCCCAATCTTCTCCAATGAATGAGCCGATGTCGTCCTCTGGTGCGTACCCTTGGTCCATCATGTGGGGCACGTAGGCTTCCGGGGCTGTCACCCCAAACACCTCGTCGTGGTGCCCCACGCTCCATGTTTCTTAGCCCATGATGGCGTCCTGGGGATGACAATACGGCATCCGGCCGGGACCATGGGTGGTGACGCTTGCGCTCGTGCTTGTCGTGGGCGGCATGGGGGAGCTGGAGGTCCCTACGCCGTCGGCCGCGCTGATGTTGATGAAGCCCCCGGGCGTAGTTGACGGCGTGCGGATGTGGTGAGGTTCGCCGCGCGGCCCTGCGGTGGCCTGGGGGGGAAGTCGATAGCAGAAGGGTGGTGTTGCCGACGCCGCTGCATCCAGAAGCTCATCAACATGCTCAAGCAGCGTGTCCCGGCCTCTCTCCATCGGCCTGCATCGCAGCAGCTCCCTTGCCACCATGAGTGTCGCCCGCATGTTTGCTTGCTCCCGCCGTGAGTGCGGCGCCGTTGCTGCGGCGTGACTCGCTGCTCTTTTCACGGCTTGCACTTGCCGCGGGGTGAGGGCGGATGACGCCTTGCCACGCTTCCCGCGCCCGGCGGAGCTTGGTGGCGCCCGTGCCGCTTGGAGTGCGGGGTCGAGACCTTCATGGGCAGGCGGCGCCGTCCGGGCCGGCCAGGCTGCCCAGCGGTCGGAGCCTGCACTTGGGTCGCTAGACATCGTGGCCGGTGAGCGTCGGAGAGCTGACTGGCAGAGAAGAAGCTCTGGCGCACCCCTACCTAGCGCGCCAAATGTCGGATGTGGGGTTCCGACAGACCCTTAAGGTTCGAACACTGGGGTGCGCACGATGTCTCTCCCTCCTATCGATCTACGCTCTAGCTCGCTAAGATCTCGCGGACGAACTCGCAACACAGAAAGACACGAGGTTTATACTGGTTCGGGCCACCGTTGTGGTGTAATACCCTACTCTAGTGTGGTGGTGGTGGATTGCCTCTTGGGCTGATGATGAACAGTACAAGGGAAGAACAGCCTCCTGAGGTTAAGGTGTTCTTGTGCTCGAGTAGTTGAGGATGATCTGAACCAGTTCGGGATCAGTTGCCTCCTACTGTGGTGGCTAGTCCTATTTATAGAGGCCCTGGTCCTCTTCCCAAATGTTGAGAGGGAAGGGAGCCAACAACGGCGGGCAAAATTCAAGGGGGACAACTAGTACAAGCTATCCTGACAAAAGCGGTCTTCGACTGCGAAAAGCTCTGGGGTGACGCTGTCTTGGGCTCCACGAGGACCTCTGCCTCGCCGTCCTCCTGGCCTTGGTCTCGTTGCACCAATATGGAAACCTTTGCATGATGCCTCGGTACTCTTCGCCTGCGCTGGCCTCCTTAGCACCAAAGAGGAAATAGAGACGTTGCGTGCACTGGCGCCCGCCTGGCACCCGCCTGGTGTCGTTCGTCATGGCTCACGTCACGAGAGCCTCATGAGGTTTTCCCCGCCTTGATATCTCCGCTCCTCGTGAGCCTGCCTAGCTAGGCCACTCCAGAGGAGGTCTTGTGTCGTCTGCCTCGCGAGGCTTGGACCCTCGTGAGGGTCTTGGATGCCTTGTTGATGAAGATGGGTCGTACGGCCAACTGGCTTAGCCACGCTGTGGGCCGCAGGCAGGCAAGTCTGGGGACACCCGTTCCCAGAACGCCGACAGTCGTACACCTTCAAGCTCCTTCCCAATCAAGTAGCGAGCGTACGGCACCTCTGTGTTCAGCACACGTTCAGCTCGACGACGTCCTCACCTTCTCGATCCAGCAAGAGGGGCGAAGTAGTAGATGAGTTCCGGCAGCACGACTGCATTTTGACGGTTGGTGATGAAGAACAATCTCCGCAGGGCTTCGCCAAGCACTACAGAAACCAGACGGAGGATAAACTAGAGGGGACGGGGTTGCCGGCACACGGCTTGGTGAATCTTGATGTCTCTTGGGTGCTAGCCCTGCCCCTCTATTTATATGTTGAGCCCTAGGGTCGAAACTTGGAGTAAAAGCTTCCTCAAAATCGGTTTTGCCCAAAAGGCAGGAGTCCTTCTCGGATTCGAGGACTAGACGCCGGGAAGCTCCACAAGTATAGGGGATCTATCATAGTCCTTTAGATAAGTAAGAGTGTCGAACCCAACAGGGAGAAGAAGGAAATGACAAGTGGTTTTCAGCAAGGTATTCTCTGCAAGCACAGAAATTATCGGTAACAGATAGTTGTGTGATAAGATAATTCGTAACGGGTAACAAGTAACAAGTGTAACTATGGTGCAGCAAGGTGTCCCAATCCTTTTTGTATAAAAGGACAAGCCTAGACAAACTCTTATATAAAGCAAAGCGCTCCCGAGGACACATGGGAATTATTGTCAAGTTAGTTTTCATCATGCTCATATGATTCGCGTTCGTTACTTTGATAATTTGATATGTGGGTGGACGGGTGCTTGGGTGCTATACTTACTTGGACAAGCCTCCCACTTATGATTAACCCCTCTCGCAAGCATCCGCAACTATGAAAGAAGAATTAATATAAATCTAACCATAGCATGAAACATGTGGATCCAAATCAGCCCCTTACGAAGCAACGCACAAACTAGGGTTTAAGCTTCACTCTAGCAACCCATCATCTACTTATTACTTCCCAATGCCTTCCCCTAGGCCCAAATCATGGTGAAGTGTCATGTAGTAGAGGTTCCCATAACACCACTAGAGGAAAGACAACATACATCTCATCAAAATATCGAACGAATACCAAATTCACATGTTTACTTATAACAAGACTTCTCCCATGTCCTCAGGAACAAACGTAACTACTCACAAAGCATAGTCATGTTCATAATCATAGGGGTATTAAATAGCATTAAGGAACTGAACATATGATCTTCCACCGAATAAACCAACTAGCATCAACTACAAGGAGTAATCAACACGAGTAGCAACCCACAGGTACCAATCTGAGGTTTTGAGGCAAAGATCGGATACAATATATGAACTAGGGTTTGAGAGGAGATGGTGCTGGTGAAGATGTTGATGGAGATTTGTCACAGCCCCAGTTCAGGCCTTGCTTGTCTTTACATCTGCATCCTTGCATCATGATTTAAATTCCATTTAAATTTGAAATGGGGATGACAAACCCTAGCACCAAATGGAATGCAATTAGGATCAAAATAAAAATATTTTCAATAATCCCAAATGCCCTTAAGAAAAGTTCATGATTTTTGTTAAAGGTGAAAACCTCTGCCAAAAGTCATGCACATATTTCTAGGCCATTCTGGATTTTTGAATTAAATCATATGCTATTTGAATTTGGGCATTTAAATGCTATAAAATATTTTAAATGCTCAAATAATCATGAACTAAAATCTTTACTGTTGGAAATATTCCAAACAGTAGCCTTGAGAAGTTTCATGATTTTTGAGTTAGTTCTAGTATTTTAATAAAAGCCCTAAAGTTGCAGAAGAAATAGAAAAACAAAAACAATTAGAAAGAGAGAGAGACTTACTGGCTTACCTGCGCAGCCCACCTGGTCGGCCCAGCTGGCGGCCCAGCTAGCTGGCCAGCCCACCGAGGGCACGGGCGTCTTCTTCCTCCTGCCAGAAGGCAGAGGAGAAGACAACCACGGCGCCGCGGCGTGCCACGCCGGCAGCTGCCTGCCTGGCTGCCCCCTCATCGCCCTGGACTCCCTCCACAACGCCACGCGCCCCCTGGACCCCCTCGACCGCTCCCCTCTCTCCCTGCCTCGCCTCTCTCGCTCTCTCTCCCCCGAAGCCGAGCGAGCTCGTCGCCGCCGTTCATCGTAGCTGCAGCCACCGCCTTCCCCTCGCTCTTCTGACCTGCCCAGAGGCTCCGCCTCAACCCCCTCCTTCTTCCACCCCGAGCCACGCCACCGCGGGAGCCCCAAATCGCCGCCACGAGTCGTCTTCCCCGAGCACGGCCGCCGGACTCCATCGACGGATTCGCCGTCACCAAGCCGTCCCCGAGCTCTCTGACGATTCCATCGGATGCGCTGTGAGCTTCCCGTCGCTTCCCCCCTAACCCCATGGAGTTTTCCTCGTCGTAGCCGCCTTTTCCATTGGAGTCGAAGCGCGCCGCCGCCTAAGCTCCTCGCCGCCGTGGCCACCTCCACTGGAGCTCAAAACCAAGCACATAACCGCGCATAGCGCGTCACCACGGGGCCGTTGCAACCACCTGCTGCTCCTGCCGTGCCCTGCGGCGTCGAGTCCGTCGACGTCCGAACTCCGACACCGCTCCGCTCGTCGGTGCCGTCGACTCCGGCCACCCCGCCCCCTCTCGTGTGTTTTCCTGGAGGCGGCGCACGCCCAGCTCCACGCAGAGCCCCTTCGGCGTCCTTTTGGTCGCCTGAGGGCGAAACCCGACGCCCTCCGCCGTGTACGCCGTCGCTGGCGTCGAGCCGTGGACCAAGTCCGGTGGGCTTGACCCCGGTTGACCGGGGGTTTGACTCCCATGACTTACTGACGTGGGCCCAGGCCCCTAATTAATCCAGATTTAGGATTAAGTTAGTGTTAACCGACCCTGTTAATTAGTTAAGACACTGACATGTGGGTCCCAGCCGTCAGGTTTGACCTGGGCTGGCGCCTTTGACCTGCTGACGTCACCCCGACGTCATGCTGACGTAGTATTACATTTTCTGGATTTATTTTTATACAGGAAATTCCAGAAAATAGTACTAACTTCTAAAATTCATAGAAATTCAACCGTAGCTCCAAATGCAAAGATTTACATATGAAAAATGATCAGAAAAATCCAATCTATCCATCTGTACCATTTTCATGCATGTTAGAACACTTTAACCTTGCTGTTTAGGTGAAACAAGGTAAAGCACTAATATGACCTCTTAAAATGGGTTTGCATTTGAATCTTTGGTTCAAATGGACTCATCTCAATCTGTTCTAGCTTGCATTAGCCAAAACACATTCATATTGCCATGTCATAGCATGCATCATATTGTGCATTGCATTGATTGTATTTCTTTCTGTGTTGCCGGCATTGTCCCCTCTCGATAGACGTGGATCCGACGACGTGATCGATGACACCGATGAAGAACTATATTATCTTCAGAAGTGCCAGGCAAGCAAAACCCCCTTGTTCATTCCGATACAATCCCACTCTCTCGCTCCTGCTCTCTTTTACTGCATTAGGACAACAACGATTCAACTGTTACATGCTGCGGTAGTTGAACCCCTTATCCTCTGCATGACCTGTCATTGCCACAGTAAATAGATGAAACCCACTAGCATGAGTAGGAGTTGTCTGAGCCCTGATGTGCCTACTCATTCATGCTTGTTTGTCATGCCTGCTATTGCTTAGAGTTGAGTCGGGTCTGATTCATCGGGAATGAATTGGAATGTGGTGAACATGTCCTACTGTTGAGAGCTAAGTGTGTGAACACGATTTGGTAAAGGTAGCGGTGAGAGGCCATGTAGGAGTACATGGTGGGTTGTCTCATTGCAGCCGTCCTCAGGAACTGAGTTCTGTGTTTGTGATCCATGAACAGTTACTACCACACATTGGGTTCCGGTAACTCGACCCCTCTCGACTTATTAATCAACTTGATCTCTGTCCAGGAGTTGCAACTAGTTTCTGGTGTTTGTAGGTAGTGTTAGTAGTCTACCAAGTGGCACCCGGTACAGGTGGGCTTGGGATAGACTAGGCACCGTGGCACGGTGTACCAAGCGTAGATCTACCCGTCGAGGTGGGCTTGGGAACCCTGCACACATCGTTTGGGGCCGTGAGCGACACCCCGGCCGGATCTCCTTGCGGATGGAACCCGAATAGGCGATAAACCTGGACTAGAGACTTGTGTGGTTAGTCAGGTCGTGGCCAACTCCCTCGCCCGGCTTCCGCTTGAAGGTTGCCGAGGTACATGACGTGTACAGGGCGGTAAGTGGCGAGAGCGTGTGTGAAGAAGTACACCCCTGCAGGGTTATCATTATCTATTCGAATAGCCGGATTCCTCGGATATGGAAACTTGGACCCCTTGCATAGTTCATAGACAAGTGAAAGTGGATACTCTAAAATGCGCAAGATAAGCGTGAGTGCTATGGATGGCGTTCTCGTAGGGAGACGGGAGCGGATCCATAGTGGTGTATTGATATGGTGAATATGTAGACTCGTGTGCGCCACCTCAAAAGAGTTACCTGCAGTCATAGTTCAGGATAGCCACCGAGTCAAAGCTGGCTTGCTGCAGTCAAACTCCACCACCCCCTTTATTGATACTGATGCATATGTAGTTAGTTCTGATGTAAGTCTTGCTGAGTACAATTGTACTCACGTTTGCCTATGTTATGTTTTTGCAGAGAGACGTCAGTCTCGCTAGTAGTTCCGTGTGGACTTCGACGTTTAGCTTGTTACCTCAGCTACGATCTTGTGCCCTCGGCAGGATCTGGTAGATAGTCAGGCTTCTTAGCCTTTTTCATTGTAGATGTCTGTACTCAGACGTGTTAAGCTTCCGCTTGTGCTTTGACTTGTATGCTCTGAGTGTTGGGTCATGAGACCCATGTTTGTAATATCTCGCTCCTCGGAGCCTAATGAATAAATACTTTGAGTCGTAGAGTCTTGTTGTGATGCCATGTTGTATTACACATATCGAGCATATTGTGTGTATGATTGAAATGCTTGGTATGTGTGGGATCCGATAACCTAGTTGTTTATCCTTGGTAGCCTATCATATGGGGAAATGTAGTCTAGTGCTTCTGAGCGATAGTAGTCCGCTACAGCCAGGTTCACCGGAGTCCTGCTAGCCCAGCACTACTGCTTGGAACACTTGACTGGCCGGCATGTGTTTCACTTCGTTCCTATGTCTGTCCCTTCGGGGAAATGTCACGCGGTGTTATCCGGAGTCCTGCCTAGCCTGCTACAGCCCGGGTTACCGGAGTCCTGTTAGCCCAGTGCTACAGCCCGGATTCACACGTTGATGACCGACATGCTCGATGTGATTCATGTATGCCTGTCCTCATAGGTTAGCGCCGCTTTGGGTTCACGACTAGCCATGTCGGCCCGGGTTCTTTGTCATATGGATGCTAGCGACACTATCATATACGTGAGCCAAAAGGCGCAAACGGTCCCGGGCCAGGTAAGGTGGCACCCGTGGGAATACCGTGCGTGAGGCCGCAAAGTGATATGATGTGTTACATGCTGGATCGGTGTGACTTAGGATCGGGGTCCCGACAAGATTGACCCCCTCTCGATGAGAGGATTGTTGGTGATGACGATGGCTCCGATTTCCCCCTCCGGGAGGGAAGTTTCCCCGGTAGAACAGCTCCGCCGGAGCCCTAGATTGCTTCTGCCCAGGTTCCGCCTCGAGACGGCGGCGCTTCGTCTCGAAAGCTCCCTTATGATTTTTTTCAGGTCAAAACCCTCCATATAGCAGAATATGGGCATCGGAGGCCTGCCAGGGGGCCCACAAGCCACAGGGGGGCGCCCGGGGGAGTAGGGCGCGCCCCATAGGCTTGTGGCCACCTGGTGGGTCCCCCTCTGGTATTTCTTCGCCCAATATTTTTTATATATTCAAAAATAATTCTCCATAAAAATTTTAGGACTTTTGGAGTTGTGCAGAATAGGTCTCTCATATTTGCTCCTTTCCGGTCCAGAATTCCAGCTACCAGCATTCTCCCTCTTCATTTAAATATTCTAAAATAAGAGAGAAAAGGCATAAGTATTGTACCATAATGTGTAATAACAGCCCATAATGCAATAAATATTAATATAAAAGCATGATGCAAAATGGACGTATCATCTGGACCCAGACGCCAGGGTCCCTGGCGTCTGGCTCCTGGCCTCTGCAAAACTGCCTTTTGCACTTACCAAAAGCCCCGTGGGCTTTACCCCTTCGCCCAAATAAAGTGTTCTTGTACCCGAACATTTCCGTAAACATCCGAAAC
This sequence comes from Aegilops umbellulata, assembly GCA_032464435.1. Taxonomy (NCBI): domain Eukaryota; kingdom Viridiplantae; phylum Streptophyta; class Magnoliopsida; order Poales; family Poaceae; genus Aegilops; species Aegilops umbellulata. Next base: position 143,991,812 of record CP136059.1, read on the forward strand.
CCCTTCTCGTGAATTTCAGAACCTCTCCGGAAGACAAACACTATTATCCCATATATCAATCTTTACCTTCGGACTATCCCGGAGCTCCTCGTCATGTCCGTGATCTCACCCAGGACTCCAAACAACATTCGGTCACCAACATACATAACTCATATAATACTATATCGTGAACGAACGTTAAGCGTGCAGACCCCACGGTTTTGAGAATGATGTAGACATGACCAAGACGCTTCTCCAGTTAATAACCAATAGCGGGACCTAGATGCCCATATTGGTTCCTACATATTCTATGAAGATCTTTATTGGTCGAACCTTTATAACAACATACGTAGTTCCCTTTATTTGTCGCTACGTTACTTGCCCAAGATTCGATCGTCGGTATCTTCATACCTAGTTCAATCTCGTTACCAGCAAGTCTCCTTACTCATTCCATAATACATCATCTCGTAACTAACTCCTTAGTCACTTTGCTTGCAAGCTTCTTGTGATGTGTATTACCGAGAGGGCCTAGAGATACCTCTCCGACACTTGGGGTGACAAATCCTAATCTTGATCCATGCCAACTCAACAAACACCTTCGGAGATACCTGTAGAGCATCTTTATAGTCACCCGGTTACGTTGCGATGTTTGATAGCACACAAGGTATTCCTCCGGTATCCGGGAGTTGCATGATCTCATAGTCGAAGGAATATTATTTGACATTAAGAAAGCAATAGCAATAAATTGAACGATCATATGCTAAGCTAATGGATGGGTCTTGTCCATCACATCATTACACATCATTCTCCTAATGATGTGATCCCGTTATCAAGTGACAACACATATCTATGGTTAGGAAACCTTAACCATCTTTGATCAACAAGCTCGTCTACTAGAGGCTCACTAGGGAGACGGTATTTTGTTTATGTATCCGCACATGTATTTAAGTTTTTGATCAATATAATTCTAGCGTGAATAGTAAACCTTTGTCATGAATAAGGAAATATAATGATTAAAAAAATATTATTGCCTCTAGGGCATATTTCCATCAGGGTGCAATAGCAACAGTTTCATTCTCAACATAAGGAACTATAGTAAGTTCATCTCCATAAGAAAAATTCTTCTTGGCATCTTGGCCACAAGCATAGCAAGCATCAATTTCATCAAAAAGACATATTTCAAACAAATCAATGGGATCATGACAATTATAGCATTCATCCTTCGGTAAGCACGAAGGGACATTAAACAATGTATGAGTTGAGGAGTTACTCTCATTAGAAGGTGGCCACGGGCAGCTAATCCGTTCTTCCTCCGTCTGTTCTTCGCTCTCCTCCTCATCTTTTTCATCCAATGAGCTCACAGTTTCATCAGTTCCTTCCTCCATAGACTCCTACAAAATATTAGTCTCTTCTTGGACAGTGGAGACTTTCTCAATAAATGTATCAATATCAGAATTGTATTTATAATTCTCATAGCAATATTTAAGTATAGCGAAATTTTCAGGTCTATAAACATCTTCATCAAAAGCTTCATACTTTTCAAACAAAGATTCAATTTCACAAGCACCCTTAAGAGCAACAAATTCTTCTTTGTGTTCCACATCATAGTAATCATATATACCATTAGAGTAAGAAGCTAAGGTTTCATAATCTTTAAATTTGCATGAAAAGGGAAGGTGTGGAGCCTTCATCCTAGAGCAACAAGTATAATCATATCTCTGGCGTAAATTCCAAGCATACCAATGCAACATATAGAATTTATCCCATAACAGTTTCCCTTTTTGTGTCAAGCGATAATCCCAAAAGTATTCACGTTGATCCAACGTGTCTCCCATTATCAAGTTGAATGGGTTTTCTCAGGATTATCAAAGTAGTGATTAATATTTTTCACAAAACGAGCATTAAGGGTTTTAGGAGGTTCCCCATCTCCATGAGTAGCAAGTACAACTAATACTTTTGGTATTTCTTGTTCCATATCCATAACTAAAGATAGAGAACAACTTAGAATAGAAAATAAAAACTACTCAGTGATAAAGCAAACAAGCACACACGAGAATGTTCACCCCACACTATTGCTCTTCAGCAACGGCGCCAGAAAAAGGTCTTGATAACCCACAGGTATAGGGAATAATTTTTTGCCTTTTTCTATAAATAAGAGTGTTGAACCCAATGAGGAGCTAAAGGTAGAACGAATATTCCCTCAAGTTCTATCGACCACCGTTACAACTGTACGCACACTTCACATTTGCTTTTCCTAAAAAAGTTTCAAACTATTTTGCAAGAATAAAACTACGAGTACTTTGTGAGAATAAAACTATGAATAAATTGCAAGGTAATAAAAGTAGATAGCTTTTGTCAACCAAGAAAGTCATTTGGCCCTAGGTGATCGATAACTAGATAGGTGATCATTGTTGCAATTTTATATGAGGGAGAAGCATGAGATAACATACTTTCTCTACTTGGATCATATGCACTTATGGTTGGTACTCTAGCAAGCATCTGCAACTACTAAAGATTATTAAGGTCGTAAAAACCCAACCATAGAATTAAGTATCAAGTCATGTTTATCCCATACGCAATGACCCCCAAATTCGGGGTTGTGCTTCTGTCACTCACGCCACCCACCATAAGCGAGCCATGAACTTATTGCAACACCCTGCAGCGGGGATCCCTCCGTTTGCGCGACATGGAGGGCACCTTAGGACAACACCAAAATAAAATATACAACTCAAACCAATCATGATCATCTATCAACCCATAGGACAGAACGGATCTACTCAAACATCATAAGATAGCCATTGATCGCTGGGAAATAATATATATAGCATTGAGCACCATGTTTTAGTAGAGATTACAACGGGGAGAAGAGGTGTTAGACCACTTCATAGAGGGGGGGAGAGTTGGTGTTGATGGCGGAGAAGTTGTTGGTGGAGATCGTTGCCACGATCATTGCCTCGGCGGTGCTTCGGCGCCACCGGGAGAGAGGGGAGAGAGCCCCCTCCTTCTTCTTCTTCTTCCTTGGCCTCCCCCCTAGATGGGAGGAGAGTTCCCCCTCTGGTCCATGGCCTACATGGTGGCGGAGGGGCGGGAGCCCCTCCGAGATTGGATCTCCCTCTCTGTTCTCTTCTGTTTCGCGTTCCTGTTTTCTAGCCCAAAACCGTTTCTTATATTCCCAGAGATCCGTAACTCCGATTGCACTGAGATTTTAACACGACTTTTTTTGGATATAAGCTTCCTTGTGCCTGAAGTAGAGCTCCAACCAACATACGAGGTGAGAACAACCCACCACAGCGCGTCTGGGCCCTAGGGCGCGCCCAGGTGTCTTTTGGTGGCTGTGGGCCCCCGTTTGGGTTGATTCCAAATCCCAAAAATCACATATATTCCGAAATAATTCTTCGTAAATGTTTATCGCGTTTGGACTTCGTTTGATATGGATATTCTATGAAACAGAAAACATGCGACAAATAGGAACTGGCACTGGGCACTAGATCAATAGGTTTCCAATAAATCATATAAAATGTTGCCAAAAGTATGTGAAAGTTGTATAATATTAGCATGAAACAATCAAAAATTATAGATACGACGGAGACGTATCACCTCCCCACTTGGGCCCTTGTGGCCCAAGTTGCCTTCCTCCTCTAGGCCTTTTAAGGACCGTTGATATTTAAATTAAAATAAAAGCCTTCTAATAATTACTAGACCCTTTATATATAATTTAACATCACCAGAAACATTTTTCACCTATATTAATTATCGCTAATACTATCCAAAATATTCTGGGGACCCTGAAACGTTCCCAGTTCCTCCCAAAACTGTTCCGAATATTAATGAAACAATTCCAAAAATAAATCCTATATACTCTCGTCCTACTCACACTCAGAAGATCGTGATTACCTTAAGCTGGTGACCTCGTAGGTTCAGTAAATCATAGACATGAACGAAGCCCCTTTGTTCAATGATCGGTAGCGGAACCGTGGACGTCCATATCGATCCCTATGATTACACGAATGACATTCGAGTGAACCTTTGGTTATCATGGGATGTTTTGCTTCATGATACTTTTCAACACCCAGAGTGCATCAGTATCCTCCTGAGTCATACACATGCTCACTATACCGTTGATCCCGTTGCCGGTATTGTTCTTCTTTCTCGTTGAAATGTTCCGGCATCCCCGTGACGTAGTCACCTGTGTCTGGCCAGATGATGAAGGATGTCGTCACAGCTAGAGGAAACTAAGAATATCTCTCCATCGTCGGAGGAGCAAATCCCACTATTGAGGTATCCAGTCCCTTGTCAAACTTTCCGATGAACCCAAAGTTGTCGTTATGATCACCTAGTTACAGATGATGTTTGAGCAACCCCAAAGTCCACCGTGCGATAGGAAGTGAGTAAGATACTCTCATAGACTGAGGAACGAAAACACATGCTAAGACTTCGTGTTATAACAATTGATTACAGATGATATTATCTCAAAGTATAACAAACAACATTTGGGTCGATTCGGTATGATCGTTCTTCCTGTTTATATAGAGACCGGAGGGGCCTAGGGTTGTACAGAGTCGGTTTACAGAGGAAGGAATCTTCATATCCGAGCGCCGAGCTTGCCATCCACACAAAGGAGAGTCCCATCCGGACACGGGAGTGTCGTCTTCTGTCTTGTATCTTCATGGCCCATCAGTCCAGCCTACGTCACATAGGCCGGAAGCCCGAGGACCCCTTAATCCAGGACTCCTCAGTAGCCCCTGAACCAAACTTCAATGACGATGTGTCCGTCGCACTGATAGTCTTCGGCATTAGAAGGCGGGTTCTTCCTTCGAATACTTCAAAGCATCTGGTCTGAAGAGTTATACTCGGCTTTCCATTTAATGTTGTACCCATTGGCTTTTGCGCCTCCATTGCTTCAGCTTCCACGTGTCGAGCAAACACGAAAGGTCAGAGTATTTTTGCACATAACACCCTGGCCATGTAAGAAAGGCGTATATTTAAGTGGATTGGATCTCAGATGCCATCTCACACCAGGTGGAAAATCCTTAGAGGTTGCTAGGAGAAACCACTCCAGCATGGCTAGCATTTCCAATTCTTCCTCCCGCCCCATGGCTCCGAAAAAGGCGATTGGGAGAAATGTTTAGTATCCCATGAACAGCTGAGTAAGCTTCAAACGCAGGGATTCCTTCCCCCCGCGGATCTAGTCCCCGTCCCAGCAGGATTAACCTCTTTTACAGGCGAAGCCCTGGCGGAAAATTTCCCTAATCCAACCAGGTGGGAGCAAGTGTGATTCATATCCTTCTTAATAAGAGGCGTCGGGTTTCCAATCCACCCCTTCCTCCGAGGTCTTCCGGAGTACTACGGCCTCCAACTGCACAACCTCACTCCAGCCTCCATCCTGCATATCGCGGGTTTTGTCGCTCTTTGCGAGCTATTCTTGGGTTGTGAGGCCCACGTTGATTTATGGACGAAACTTTTCTGCCTCGTCCCTCGTACCCAAAAGGGATCCATATTCGAGGTGGGCGGCGCCGAGATATGGTGCATAGCCGGGACCGGATACTTCTCCGGCACGCCGAAGAAGGCATCCGAAGAGTGGCCCTCGGAGTGGTTTTATATTAAAGATGTCGCTCTCCCTGATCCAATCTGAATGGGCCTTCCCGAATTTTCCAGCACTCCGTTGAGGAAACGCCACAGGTGGCATCCTCAGAGCCTCGAGGAGGAAGACAACGCAGAAGTCCAACAATTAATGGGCAAGATAAGGACACTTACCCAGTCCGGAGTATCAATAATCGAGGTAATGGCAACTTCCATAGCGCGAGGTGTTCACCGCTCCAATTCAGGGGGCTCCCTATGTGGCACTACAATGGGGAAGATGACGCCTCATGCTGTGGACAAAAGGATTCGGATTCCCTCACCGCCCTGGCCGCAATATTGGTCGATCTGTATAAAGGGGAGAAAGAGGAGTTCACTTGTATTACGTGTCGAGAGGGATTTTCCATGTACAATCCTCCTAGCTGGGTGAGTTTTAATCCCACCACTTTATTCAATCCTCTCCCCGAGTCATGTTTAACTGACATTAACTCGTCCGTCAAATAGGAATGGCGGAGGGTCGCCGCGGGGATCCATAGCCCCGCTCCATAGCTGGAGGACCATTACCGGGACCTCGATCCCAGATTCGAAGAAGATCCGGACATATTCGTGGTGCTCAAGGAGGGAGTCTTCTACCAGGCGAGCTATGATGGCACAGAAGAGGCTATCACGGCCGATTATCTCGGACTCCTTCCTGCCTCATATGTAAGTATCCAGGAGACATTTCCTCCAAAGGAGCTTCCTCATTATGCCTCACCCACCGCACTATCTTGTGCTCCAAAGGGGAGGCGCTCGACGCGTCAGATTGCACCAGAGGCGTCTCAAAAGAGAGCGGCACCTGCGCTGGGCGGGTCTTCGAAGAGAAAGGCAAATGAAAACACGGCTGAACCTTCCTAAAAGAGGTATGGCTTTAAATATGCCCTATGGCAGTCACATCGAACCATGACATTGTCCGCTGTGTTTTATCGAGAAGAGCGTTCGTCGGATCGTGTCCGAGGAGCCTATCGGTCGCGCACCCACCAATCAGGTTCCAGACCCTGCTTCTAGGGCGGGGGCAGACATGGGAGTAACGCCGATTGTCCTCCTTCAGAGGATTCCGATAATGTATCTGTCACGAATTCTAAAGTAGAGAGTGCCATTGTCGGATCACGGGTTCCGGCAAAACCCTCAAGGTTCGAACACTGGGGTGCGCACGAAGATCTCCCCCTACCGATCCATGTCCTAGCTTCGCTAAGATCTCACGGACAAACTCGATGAGCTCGCAACACAAAGAACACAAGATTTATACTGGTTCGGGCCACCATTGTGGTGTAATACCCTACTCTAGAGTGGTGGTGGTGGATTGCCTCTCGGGCTGAGGATGAACAGTACAAGGGGAAGAACAGCCTCCTGAGGTTGAGGTGTTCTTGTGCTTGGCGAACTTGTGTGGGTGAGGATTCGATGCCTCCTACTGTGGTGGCTTGTCCTATTTATAGAGGCCCTGATCCTCTCCCCAAATATTGAGCGGGCAGGGAGCCAACAACGGCCAATTTGAAAGGGGACAGCTAGTACAGCTTATCCTGACAAAAGCAGTCTTCGCCTACAAAAGGCTCTTGTGGTGACGCCGTCTTGGGCTCCATGGTGACCTCCGTCTTGCTGTCCTGCTGGTCTTGGTCTCGTTGCACTGATATGGAAACCTTTGCTGGACGCCTCGGTACTTCGCGTCTACGCTTGTTTCCTTAGCACCAAAGAGGAAACAAGGACATTGCGCGCGCTGGCGCCCGCCTAGCGCCCGCCTGATCTTGATCGTCATGGCTCACGTCACGAGAACCTCGTGAGGTTTGCCTTGCCTTGAACTCTCCGCCCCTTGCGAGCTAACCTAGTGAGGCTACTCCCGAGGAGGCCGTGTGTCGTCCGCCTCGCGAGGCTTGGCCCCTCGCGAGGGTCTTGAATGCCTGTTGGTGAAGATGGGTCATACGGGCCCGCTCGCAGAGCCACGCCATGGGCCGCAGGCAGGCAAGTCTCGGGACCCCCGTTCCTAGAACACCGACAATAGCCCCCAGGCCCAAGGCACGCTCGGGCTTGGCTTCAAGGCGAAGACAAAGGTCAAGTACGGAGCACCGCGGGCCCCAATAGCCTGCGGCCTTGGTCGACGTGTGGCAGTTGATTGGGCGTGGGCATCTCCGCTTCCCCACGCTGCCTTGATACCCGCCTGGCTAGCTAGGAGGCCACCGCAACCTACATAGTTATTCTTCCATCGCCTGCGTCGTACTCCTCCGATTCCTCTGCTTCCCGGGACTCCGCCCCACTTTCCGATTTGACCTGAGCTCTGCCCGCTCCATCGCCATGGCGCTGAAACAAGCGGATAAGGGGAAGAAGCCTCTGTCTTCAACAAGTGCGCCTTTGGCTGTTGAGCCCGCAGTTGGCTGATCGCTGGTGCTCAACGATGAGTCCATGGGCAAGGTGCGTCCCATGCTCGCCACCAGCTTCAATGAGTAGGGGAAGACGATGGTTTGGCCAGCGTCTCATGCTTGCATTGACCGGGCAGCTACCGAGGTCCCATTCTTCATCGACGGCCTTTGTGCCGGTCTGGTCCCTCCTTTCTCTGCCTTCTTCAACGCAGTGCTAGAACACTATCAGATCCACATGCTGCACCTTGACCCCCAATCCGTGACCCTTCTTGCCGTCTTTGCCTTTGTGTGTGAGGCCATGGTGGGCATTGCCCCTTCCGTGGCCCTTCTTCGCCACTTCTTCTCGCTGCATCTGATTGACCCCCGACAGAGCTCGGAAAGCCTGAGCTTCCATGTTGTGGCTGCGATGGCAGGCGCGGGGATCGACTTCGAGCTTCCTCCATCCACGAGCGGGTTTCGGACACGGTGGGTGTTTGTTGATGTCGGAGTGCTCAGACCTCTGCTCCAACCTTCGCTGGCGCCTGCCGTCCCCAAGTCCGGTTGGAGCCACGAGAAGCTCGCAAGCCCCTGCCATGTCCCCGTCTGGCTCAGGCTGAAGAGGCTAAAAGACCACGGCATGACTACGCCTATGGTGGTGAAGGAGTTTGTCTGATGCTGAATTGCCCCACTTCAGCGCCATTCCCGGCCAATGTGGGCCTTGATCAACAGCAAGGACCATATGAGGCTTCAGGAGTCCGGGCTCCCTCCTGAGATGCGGCAGACGGTGCTTGGGGTCTTGCCGGGCGTCCCATTGCCGGACGACATGCCTGGGAAGAGTTGTCTGTTGTACCGCTTCTCGAACAAGGAGGAGTTTGTGGAGCACATGCCTTCCTTCGACGAGTGGGGGCTGCGCCCAGGCGGCCTGGTGGGGCCCCACGAGAACCCCGTCAACGTGGTTCCCCTCTTCGCTGCTGGCGCCGAGCTCGCGTCGAGTGTGGAAGTCGGGGGCGAGCACTGTCTGGGGCCGGTGGCCCTAGCACCAAGGTGGTGATGCCACCCGGGGCTCCCGAGGCGTCGCCCTTGGGAGTCCGCGATTCTTGTCCTTGGGCGGCAGCTGCGGGGGTGATGCAGCATGCGACTCCTGAGGCCGAAGCTCCCGGGACCTCGGCAGGTCGCTGCGAAATGGCGCCTGACGGATCACCTCAGCTTGGCGCCCCTTAGGCTACCCCTTCAAACGCTTCTCCTGCCGCACCTCGTACTGGCCGCCAGGTCCAACGCTTTGGTCGGCTCTGCGTGCATTTTGAGGAGCTCCAGAAGAGGGAGAGGTCCCCGAGCGGCAGCGGTGGCATTTTCGGGCCGTTGAAGCGGAGGAAGTACATCGCCATTGACGAGTAAGTACTGCATATTTGTGGTTTCCTGAGTGTCGCTTTCCTTCCTGACGGTGGTCCTTCAGGATCCCTTCCGCCAAGGCCACTACATCTCCTGAGGAGTAGCCTCCTCTTTCCTCGACTTCCCCGCTGGCCTTGAGTGCCCCGAGCCCGCACGCCGCTCCTGGCGTGGGGTCGGTTGGAGAGGCGCGCTTGCCTCCATGGCACCTTGAGCCCGCGGCCTCGTCGCCCCTCCTTTGCGGCCTTGCTTGGAGCTTGGTAGGCGTGCCCAGAACCCCTCCTCTGGTCATGGACGGTGGCTGGTTGGCTTCGTTCTTCGGCTCCTCTTCGAGCAGCGAGCCCTGACTCGCCCGGGCCCGTCGTGAGGCCTGGCTGGCCTCCGGGTACGCGCCAGCCCCCAGCCCCCTGTTGGGAGGGGGCGTGCCGCTTCGGGCCCCTCCTGCAGCCCCCGCGGTGGAGGATGAGATGGTCCGTGCGCTCGAGTTCGAGCACGGACGGAGCGTTGTTCGTCATGAGCTCTTCCAAGAGGCGATGGGCACGATGAGCCGGCTTGGTGAAGAACTCGCGGGTGTCGACGAGCGCCTCGTGGCCGGGAGTCTTCGGCTGGCGGAGGAGCGGCACAAGTTGAAGGTGGCCATCAACCTCGGGCGTCACCAGAGCGAGCTTGATAACGCGAAGGCTGAAGCTTCTCTCAAGGTCTCTCGTGAGGCTTGCTCCCGAGCTTTGGAGGAGGCTCGCGAGGCTGACCGCCGTCGCGAGGCTGCGGAGAAGCGCGCGTGGGAGCTCCAGGCCTAGAGTGCATCCCTGGGGCAGCAGGTGGAGGCGCGCAAAGGCGCCCTTGCGTTGCTGAGGGGGACGCCTGCCGAAGAAGAAGAGATCTGGAGGCGCGAGGAGGCGTTGGCACTGGAAGCCATGGAGCGCAGCCTTGAGCTTGAGCGGTTGGAGACGAGGGAGCGTCAAGTTGCCCAAGTGGAAGATGTCGTTGGTGCACACGAGGCCAAGGCTCAGGAAGAGGTCGATCGCCCTTAGGGTAGGCATGACCTGAAGCTGCAGCTTGCGGAGACGAAGGCTGCCGGTAGGGCCGCTGCCCTTAGGCCCAGGCTAGCTAAGGTAGAGAGGCGTGAGGAGGCCACAGCGGCCGCCCTGGTCACGGCGCATGCGGATTTGGCCTCCTCCCGCGCCGATCTGCTCTCTCTTCAGAAGCGGGTTGATGACGCCAAGGCTGTTGCGCGGTAGAACAGGGAGGAAGTGCTTTAGCGGCGGACATTGGAGCGCGAGCACGCCCCCATGCTCCAAAGTCTTAGGAACATGCCAACACCATGCTGGACCATATCTGCGATGAGAATGCCCCTCATCCCCATACGGACGACTACGCCAACCATCTTCTTCTCCGGCGTGCTGACGCGTCTGGAAGCTCGATCCGTTAGAGCTCATCAGCTCGTGGAAGAGAGGAGTCAGGGCCTACTCGGGCGCACGTTCTCTCGCGTCTTCAGCCATCTTCAGAACACCTTCCCAAATTCGACTTCGACGCCACCATTGCCCCCGTACCTGCGGCCATCCGGGGAGACCTAGCGCGGTGGGTGGAGGACAACGTGGATGCGCTGGTCAGGGCCTTCGCTTCTGAGGACGACGCGGTGGTAGTCGCGACAGGCAAAGGAGACATGGTTGACAACGGCGATGTCGGGGCCGGCGAAGGTGGAGGCGACGCCAACGACAGCGATGCCAGCGGCGCGTCTGAAGACGACCTGGGAGACGCGGCGAGCGACATATCTAGCTGATCCCGTGTTCCCCTGTTGTTTTACCCTGTATGCAAAAACTTGGGCATGGCCCCTAAAGATTGTAAGAGCATTTTGAGAGGGGGAGCCCCTCGTGTCAACAAACCGCTGCCTTTATTCCTGTATGTCAAGTTGATTATGCGTCTTTGTGAATCGATGAGTCTGATGGCAAGTTTGTTGTTGCGGCTTACCTTAGCCGAGGCAAGCCCCGAATTGGATCGTGAGGTCGTGAACTCCCGAGGAACTCCTGAAGAGTCCACTGATTCGCCCGAGAGGGCCTCGCGAGAATCAAGTGTCGACCAGGGTATCGACGCACGCGGTGCGTAGGCTGCGCCCAGCCCCGCTCGCGAGGGGCCCGCAAGGGGGAGGCAGCGAGCGCGAGCTTCGGAATAAGGCAAGAACCAGGCAACAAGAAATCGCTAGAACGAGAAAAAGGCACCCCCTCGCACACAATCAACAGAAATCCAACTTGAACTCAAATCCAAATCCAGAAGGCGGGGCTATAGAAAAGAGACCAAAAGCAAATGGTCGCGTCCGGCGCCTAGTCTATTCTTCTTGTATTCAAGTCTTCTCACCAGTGCGGAGCTAAGTGCTGCCACTAGGACATGGGAGGGATCCCTCGAGGCCCGAGGGCGGCACTCCTGAGGCTCCGGGGCGTGTACAGCCCCACTCGTTATTACGTGAGAGTGTCACGGGTGGCGATCTTCATAGGCGTGAGCCTTACTTCATATCGCCAAACGAGGGCCCCGCCTTGCGCCACCCTATACCACCGTTGGGACGACCGGAGACCAGGATGGCACCAAAGGGGCAGAGGGGACGCCAGCGGCACCCTCGGCGACCACGGGTCCTCTGCTGGGGTAGGGCTCGCCGGGGCCTCCCCGACAGAGGGCCTACCTCCGGGTAATGCCTTGCTCCGTGCGACGCATGGAGGGGCCTTGCTCCTGGCTCCTCCTGCGTAGCCCCCAGTGGGTCTCTCCTAATGGGGCGGACATCGCCGTGCCGGAACCATCGCCTGGTGCTGTGAACTGGTGCACTTGTGACTCATGGTTAGCGTAAGCTTGCCCCTGTGGGATTAGTGGTACCATGTATCTGTTGTCGACGGCGCGGTTGGTGGGGCTCTCAGGCGGCTCTTGGAAGGCTTCAGCTCCTAACGCCTCCTCCTCCCATCCTTGTCCGAGGAATGAGTCGAGGTCGTCCTCCGGTGTGTACTCCTGGTCCATCATGCGGGGCACGTAGGCCTCCGAGGCCACTGCCCCGAAGACCTCGCGGAAGTGCCCCACGCTCCATGTCGCCCGGCCTGTCACGCAATCCTGAGGATGGCAAGGCAGTGCTCCGATGGGGCCGTATGCGGCAATGCTCGTGCCCGCACCCATCTGGGGTGGTGCGGGCGCAGCAGGGCGCCCTCCACCGTGGATCGTGTTGATGTTGATGAGGCCCCCGGGCGCACCCGGGAGCATGCGGGCGCGGCGAGGCCCGCCGTGGGATCCAGCCGCTGCCCGAGGCATGAGCTGATAGCAGAAGGGCGGCGCTCCCGTGGCCGCTGCGTCTAGTAGCTCGGCAGCGTGTCCCGGCCGCTCTCCATCAATCATCACCGCAGCAGCTCCCACGCCACTGTGAGTGCAGCCCGCATGTTCGCCTGCTCCCGCCAGGGGCATGCCTTGCGGCCCTTGCAGCGGCTCGCGCTTGTCGTGGAGTAAGGGTGGATGGCGCCTGGCCGCGCCGCCCGCGCCCAGCAGCGTTAGCTCGCGCCCGTGCTGCCTGGAGAGCGGGGTTGAGGTCTTCCTGGGCAGGCGGCGCCGTCCGGGCGGGCCAGGCTGCCCAGCGGTCGGTGTCAGCCCTCAGGTCGCCGGACATCGGAACCGCGGAGCGTCGGTGGATCAACTGATGGGAAAGAGGCTCCGACGCACCCCTACCTAGCGCGCCAAATGTTGGATCACGGGTTCCGGCAAAACCCTCAAGGTTCAAACATTGGGGTGCGCACGAAGATCTCCCCCTACCGATCCACGTCCTAGTTTCGCTAAGATCTCACAAACTAACTCGATGAGCTCGCAACACAAAGAACACAAGATTTATACAGATTCGGGCCACTCTTGTGGTGTAATACCCTACTCCAGTGTGGTGGTGGTGGATTGCCTCTCGGGCTGAGGATGAACAGTACAAGGGGAAGAACAGCCTCCTGAGGTTGAGGTGTTCTTGTGCATGGCAAACTTGTGTGGGTGAGGATTCGATGCCTCCTACTGTGGTGGCTAGTCCTATTTATAGAGGCCCTGGTCCTCTCCCCAAATATTGAGCGGGTAGGGAGCAAACAACGGCCAATTTGAAAGCGGACAGCTAGTACAGCTTATCCTGACAAAAGCAATCTTCGCCTGCAAAAGGCTCTGGTGGTGACGCCGTCTATGGCTCCATGGTGACCTTCGTCTTGTCGTCCTGCTGGTCTTGGTCTCGTTGCACTAATATGGAAACCTTTGCTTGACGCCTCGGTACTCCGCGTATGTGCTTGCTTCCTTAGCACCAAAGAGGAAACAAAGGACACTGCGCGCGCTGGCGCCCTCCTGGCGCCCCCTCGTGCCCGCCTGATCTTGATCGTATTGGCTCACGTCACGAGAACCTCGCAAGGTTTGCCTTGCCTTGAACTCTCCGCTCCTTGCGAGCTAACCTAGTGAGGCCGCTCTCGAGGAGGCCGTGTGTCGTCCGCCTCGCGAGGGTCCTGAATGCCTGTTGGTGAAGATGGGCCGTACGGGCCGGCTCGCAGAGCCACGCCATGGGTCGCAGGCAAGCAAGTCTGGGGACCCCTGTTCCCAAAACGCCGACAGCCATGAATCATCGGTGCAGGAGGGCCGCTCTTCGCGACCCCGGCTTTGCTAAAGAGGCGTTCGACGCCTTTAGCTCGGCTGATGCGTACATCCGAGCTACTCAGGATGGGCTTACGAGAGCCACCGACCAGTATTTGAAAGATAAGCGGGTAAGTACGCATTGTACATATCTGGTAATCATGTACCAGTAGCCCCCGAGACTTGAAACAGTTGAAACAACTGATTTAAGGATCATTGTATAATCAGGTACTCACAGAGAAGAACAACATGCTGTCTCATGAGCTGGAAAAGTGCCGGACTCAGCTAGCTGTTGTTACCGCCGAACTAGAGAAATCCAAGGAGGCACCGCCTGGTAATGTTCCCCTCCACCCAGGAAAAGTATAATCATGTACCAGTAATGTTAATATAGTTGCGTTTCCGGCGACAGGATCAGTAGATCAACTGAAAGAGGAACTGAAAGTCATGCAGACGGGTAAACAATAGGCCGAAAAGCAACTGGCCGTAGGTGAACGTGTGCTGACACGGGTCAGGGATGGAAAGAACAAGCTGCAGGATTCCAACACCCTGCTAGGCGAAGAGCTAAATGATGTACGAGCCTCGCTAGCTGGCGCCATAAAGGAAAATAGGAGGCTACGAGGCGGCATATTCAGTATGCTTTTGAACCTACCTCCGTGTAATTTGGCAAAAAAATGAGCTGCCAGATTTATGTCTGCAGGTATGCTAACTGGCCGTCCCGAATACCGGAGCGGCAATATAGACCGGGGTATGCGTGGAAACCAGGCGTAGGGGTCATAGTTGCTTGAACAGACAAGTTGTATCCGGCTAGCTATGTTATATTACTTGTTGATTGTAAGAAACATCTTCCAAGGAGAATAGTCCCGTTAAGGATTCCTTTCTCTGGGTGAACATGTGTTAGTATGCATGCCTGAACTATGATTGAAAAATCGCAGTATATGTAACATCTGGGGGTTCACAGTATAGGGTATAACGTCTTTAGTCCGCCGACCGAATATTCCCTTAAGAATGCTAGCTTTCGGCTTCACCTAGTATGAGGTACAAGTACGGATGACCCGGCTGTAACAATCACAGAGGTGCTCCCTTAATTCCCTAGCCGAACAAACGGGAATGTAGGGCATAAGCACAGGAGCCAGGCAACCCAGCTTGGACAAAACTTAAGTCATAACGGTGCATATAATGGCGAAGAAAAGGTACATATGAGGAAAGGACACGTATGTGGTGAGCTTGATGCTCGTAAAATAATAATAAGCTTCTGTAAAAGAAGCCCCCATGTATTATGGGCATATACATTTAATGATGTGTACGTCATAGGTGTGCGGTTTGGCCGCACAAGAGCTATAGAGCTAGAGAAAAAGTTAAAGAGAGAAAAAATGGACACAAAGGGATAAGAAGATGAACAAAGAGTCCAGCTCTAGGCGTAGAATCTTCGAGTCTGGCAGCATTCCACGGGTTCGGCTCTAAGCGATTGTCCGATGCGTCACGCAGGCGGTACGCTCCTCTAGTGAGAACTTCATCTATGATGAAGGGACCCTCCCACTTGGGCTTGAGTTTGTCCTTTTTCTTTTCTAGCAAGTGTAGAACGAGTTCACCAACATTATAAGTCTTGGCCCGCACTTCTCTGCTTTGGTATCTACGAGCCTGTTCTTGATAGAATGCGGAACGGGCTTTTGCAACATCGCGCTCCTCCTCTAGGGCATCTAGACTGTCCTACCGATCAAGCGTGGCCTCTCTCTCTCTCTCTTCATACATGCGCACTCGAGGTGAGTCTTGAATGATGTCGCAGGGCAAAACGGCCTCTGCGCCGTACACCATGAAGAATGGTGTGTAACCGGTAGTGCGATTGGGCGTGGTCCGCAGCCCCCGGAGTACGGAGTCGACCTCCTCAAACCAGTGCTTATCTGATTCTTTCAAAGACCGCACTAGTCTATGCTTGATGCCACTCATGATAAGACCATTAGCTTGTTCGACTTGACCGTTTGTTTGTGGGTGATAGACGGAGGCGTAATCGAGCTTAATGCCCAAGTTAGCACACAAGGTTTTCACTTCATCGGCTGTAAAATTGGAGCCGTTATCGATGATGATGTTGTGTGGGACACCATAATGGTGCACGACACCGGATATAAAGTCTATCACTGGTCCGACTTCGGCCATTTTAACTGGTTTGGCCTCTATCCACTTGGTGAATTTATCTACCATGACCAGCATATATTTTTTCTTATGGCTTCCTCCTTTAAGGGGTCCGACCATATCAAGCCCCCAAACCGCGAAAGGCCAAGTAATGGGGATTGTTTGTAGAGCGGTAGGCAGCATATGGCTTTGATTGGCGAAAAGCTGGCATCCGACACAACGTTGGACAAGGTCACGTGCATCTACTCGGGCCCTCTGCCAAAAGAAACCTGTACGGAAGGCTTTACTTACAAGGGCCCGAGCCGCGGCGTGGTGGCCGTCGAGACCAGCATGGATTTTGGCCAGGAGCTACCGTCCCTCTTCTTTGGAGATACATCTTTGAAGGACTCCGATAGCACTTCTCATGTAGAGCTCTCTGTCATGGACCTTGTAGGCTTTTGTCGGATTACGGGGGTTCTAGCAGACCCTTAAGGTTCGAACTCTGGGGTGCGCGCAGAGATCGAGCCCTCTACCTCTCCGTCTTGCAAGGATCTAAACTACTGCAAGAACAACACAAGAGACACAGGGTTTATACTGGTTCGGGCCACCATTGTGGTGTAATACCCTACTCCAGTGTGGTGGGTGGATTGCCTCTTGGGCTGATGATGAAGAACAATACAAGGGGGAACGACCTAGCGAGGGTCTGTTCTTGGCTAGGGGATGAACTGCTAGGGGGAGTTCGATCGCCCTTCTCTTTCTCTCTCTACTTGCTTCTACTGATTCCTTGGTACTCGATCAGATCGGATTCTAGATCTCCCTACCCTGGGGGTGGCTAGTCCTATTTATAGGCAAAGGCCGTGGGCCTCTTCCCAAATATTGAGCGGGAAGGGCGCTAACAATTGGCCAATTTGAAGGGGAACATCTGGTACACTTATCCTGACTAAAGTTGGTCTTCGCCTGCCAAAGGCCCTGTGGTGACGCCGTCCTGGGCTCCATGGTGACCTCCTTCCCACCGTTGGACTGGTCTTGGTCTCGTTGCACCGAAATGGGTGCCTTTGCTTGATCCTCTCGCCTGCGCTTGCCCCCTTTGCACCAAAGAGGAAAGGGAGACGCTGCGCGGGCTGGCGCCCGCCTGGCACCCTTGGTCGTCATGGCTTGCGTCATGGGCACCTCGTGAGGTACCCGCCTTGATCTCTCCGCCTCCTCGCGAGCCAGCCTAAGGAGGCGGTGCTTGAGGAAGCGCCATGTCGTCCGCCTCGCGAGGCTTGGCCCGTCGCGAGGGTCTTGAGCCTTGTGTTGATGCAGATGGGCCACGTTGGG
Source organism: Aegilops umbellulata (assembly GCA_032464435.1). Taxonomy (NCBI): domain Eukaryota; kingdom Viridiplantae; phylum Streptophyta; class Magnoliopsida; order Poales; family Poaceae; genus Aegilops; species Aegilops umbellulata. The sequence goes on from CP136059.1 coordinate 144,009,154, forward strand.
CCCCCACTCTAGCCACGCCGCAGGCCACAGGCAGGCAAGTCTGGGGACCCCCGTTCCCAGAACGCCGATGTCAGGACCCTGATCCTAAGTCACACCGATCCAGCATGTAACACATCATATCCCTTTGCGGCCTCACGCACGGTATCCCCACGGGTGCCACCTTACCTGGCCTGGGACCGTTTACGCCTTTTGGCTCACGTATATGATAGTGTCGCTAGCATCCATATGACAAAGAACCCGGGCCGACATGGCTAGTCGTGAACCCAAGGCGGCACTAACCCATGAGGACAGGCATACATGAATCACATCGAGCATGTCGGTCAACAACGTATAAATCCGGGCTATAGCACTGGGCTAACAGGACTCCGGGAACCCGGGCTGTAGCAGGCTAGGCAGGACTCCGAATAACACGGCGTGACATTTCCCCGAAGGGACAGACACAGGAACTAAGTGAAACACATGCCGGCCAGTCATGTGTCCTGAGCAGTAGTGCTGGGCTAGCAGGACTCCGGTGAACCGGGCTGTAGCGGACTACTATCGCTCAGAAGCACTAGACTACATTTCCCCATATGATAGGCTACCAAGGATAAACAACTAGGTTATCGGATCCCACACATACCAAGCATTTCAATCATACACACAATATGCTCGATATGTGCAAATACAACATGGCATCACAACAAGACTCTACGACTCAAAGTATTTATTCATTAGGCTCCGAGGAGCGAGATATTACAAACATGGGTCTCATGACCCAACATTCAGAGCATACAAGTCAAAGCACATGCGGAAGCTTAACATGTCCGAGTACAGACATCTACAAATGAAAAGGGCTGAGAAGCCTGACTAACTACTAGATCCTGCCGAGGGCACAAGATCGTAGCTGAGGTATCAAGCTAAACGTCGAAGTCCACACGGAACTACTAGCGAGACTGACGTCTCTCTGCAAAACATAAAATAGGCAAACGTGAGTACAAATGTACCCAGCAAGACTTACATCAGAACTAGCTACATATGCATCAGTATCGATAAAGGGGGTGGTGGAGTTTAACTGCAGCAAGCCAGCTTTGACTCGGTGGCTATCCTGAATTACGACTGCAAGTAACTCTTTTGAGGTGGCGCACACGAGTCCACATATTCACCATATCAATACACCACTATGGATCCACTTCCGTCTCCCTACAACAAGGCCATCCATAGTACTCACGCTTATCTTGCGTATTTTAGAGTATCCACTTTCACTTGTCTATGAACTGTTATAGGCAACCCAGAAGTCCATTACCGCGGACACGGCTATTCGAATAGATGATGTTAACCCTGCAGGGGTGTACTTCTTCACACACGCTCTCACCACTTATCGCCGTTTACACGACATGTACTCGGCAACCTTCAAGTGGAAGCCCAGCGAGGGTGTCGGCCACAGCCTACCTAAACACTCAAGTCTCTAGTCCAGGTTTATCGCCTATTCAGGTTCCATCCGCAGGGAGTCCGGCCGAGGTTTCCACATACGGCCCCGAACGATGTGAGCAGGGTTCCCGAGACACCAAACGGGCGCCCGGTACACCGTGCCATGTGCCTACCGCAACACAGCACACCCCGACGGTCAGCGCTGCGTGCGGCCCCCAGCATACTACAAACACCAGAAACTACTTGCAACTGCTGGACAGAGGACAAGGGTGATTAATAAGCCGAGAGAGTCAATTAAGGATCCCAATGTGTGGTAGTAACTGTTTCATGGATCACAAACACAGAACTCAGTTCCTGAGGACGGCTTCAATGAGACAACCCACCATGTACTCCTACATGGCCTCTCACCAATACCTTTACCAAATTGTGTTCACACACTTAGCTCACACACAGTAGGACATGTTCATCACCATTCCAATTCATTCCCGATGAATCAGACCCGACTCAACTCTAAGCAGTAGCAGGCATGACAACAAACATGAATGAGTAGGCACATCAGGGCTCAAACAACTCCTACTCATGCTAGTGGGTTTCATCTATTTATTGTGGCAAAGACAGGTCATGCAAAGGATAAAGGGGTTCAGCTACCGCAGCAAGTAACAAATGAATCGTTGTTGTCCTAATGCAGTAAAATAGAGCAGGAGCGAGAGAGTGGGATTGTATCGAAATGAACAAGGGGGTTTTGCTTGCCTGGCACTTCTAAAGATAATATAGTTCTTCATCGGTGTCATCGATCTCATCGTCGAAACCACGTCTATCGAGAGGGGACAATTACCGGCAAACAAAGAGGAGCACAATCAATGCAATGCAACAATTATGATGCATGATAATGTCATGGCAATATGCTGTTGATTGAGCTAATGCAACTAGCAACCATATTAAATGAAGTTGGTTTGAACCAAAGGTTCAAATTCCAACTCCATAAGTGGAAATTCAAATGCCATTTGTGTAAATTGCCTTGTACAGCAATCTTAGGTTGTTCAAACATGCATGAAAATGTCATAAACAGATTCCTTGAATTTTTCTGATAATTTTTCATATATAATTTGTTTGATTTGGAGTTACGGTTGATTTTCTATGAATTTTAGAAGTTTATACTATTTTCTAGAATTTCCTGATTAATAATAATTCCAGAAAATAAGTTATTGCGTCAGCATTAGGTCATGCTGACCTCAGCAGGTCAACAGACGGGTCCAGGTCAAACCTGACCAGTGGGGTCCACTGGTCAGTGACTGGGGCTGGTTAGTGTCAATGACGGGTGGGGCCGGGTCAACAGACACGTCAGCAAGTCAATACTGACGTGTGGGGTCGGTCAACGTGTGACGTGGCAAAGTCAAAGTGACAGGTGGGCCCCTGGACTTAACCTAATCCTCAATAGAACTAATCCAGGTTAATTAAGGCGTGGGGCCCGTGTGTCAGTGAGAGTGGGGGTTAGTTAGTGGCGTCATTAGCAGCTAACGACAGCGCCACGTCGACTTCGCCGGAGTTACGCCGGCGGCGACCAAAACACGGCGGAGGTACACCGAACTTGCGCTACCAGTGTTGGTTTAGCGCTCCGAGGGCACCAGGGCATAGCCCATGACCGACCGCATCTAGGGGAGGCAACGAGAGGGCACAGGGTGGCTTGAGCTCGCCGGAAGCGAGCTCGCGGCAGTGGCCGGAGTTCGGGCATCGACCAAAACGACGCCACAGAGCACTGTAGGAGCGGCTGGGTGTTTTGGGATCCTGCAAACGCACTGAGTGCGTTGGTATGCTCGGCTGCTAGCAGAAGAGCTCGGGAGCGCAGAACTTGCCCGCCATGGCGGACGGCGGCGCTCGGCCATGGTGGGAAAGCTAGTTAGGGGACGAAATAGACATGGGGAATAGAGGGGTTCGGACCAGGAGCTCACAAGGATGCGGCAGAGAAGGCCAGCGGGCTCGGGGACGACCTAGAGACGGAGAATCGGGGCCGGCGATCTTCGGTGCCCGTCGGTGAAGACGACGGCGATGGCGTCACTGCAGGGCTCCCGGCATCGCTTGGAGCGGTGAGGAGGAAGAGTAGGTCGAGGCGGAGCGTTGGGAGGCGTCGGGGAGGCGAGGCGGTGGCTGTGGCCGCGGCGAACGGCGTCGGTGGCGACGGACCCGTTCGGGTGGGTGAGAGGAAGAGGTCCAGGAGAGGGAATGGGCGCGGGGAGAGAGCGAGAGGAGCTAGGGGTCGCGTGGCGTCGAGGAGGGCTTCGAGGCTCCCGGTGAGGCAGGCGAGCAGGGAGGTGGCGTGTCGCCACGGCGCGCGCGTGCGATGTCCTCCCTTTTCTGCCTACTGGCAGAGGTAGAGGATGACTGGCATGGGCCCTGGTGGGCTGGGCCATCGAGCTGGGCCAGCTGGGCTGTCAGGTAAGCTACAGGTAAGATCTGCACTGTCTTTTCTATTTTCTGTTTTTCTGTTTTGTTTTAGCTATTTTGCCACTGATTCAAATTCAGAAGTAAATCAAAACAGGGCAAAACCTTCTGAATATTTGTATGTTGCCATTATGGACTTTTCCAAAGGCACATAAATAATTTCAAGGCCTTTTGAAATATATTATATATCAAATGAATATAATCCGAAAGTCAAATACTTATTGATTTAATTTCAAAGGCCCAAAATAAATATCCCTGAGACTCCAAAAATATTGGTTTGAATTTTACTTCTTGCCAATATTTTTATAGCTTAACAGGAACATTTTCTTGGGTTTGTTTGAAGCAATTTTTAATGTTGATCATTTTTAGAAATGATCTCTGAGGTTTTCCACTTCCCCAATTCACATTTAAAAGGAATTTAAACATGATGCATGGATGCCACTCACTGATGCAACTAATTACAAAGCAGAATTCTAGGGCTGTGACAACTCACCCCCACTAAACAAGAATCTCGTCCCGAGATTCAAGATGTGAGGTAAGAAGACAGAGGGAACACGAAGCTAACACCATCTTCATGATCCAATTGCCCTTCTCGAGGATGTTGATTCGTTCCGTCATATTGATCTTGATGTCTTGCTTTGAGAACTTCATCCAACATGGCGACAAGAGAGCAAGACAAACTCAAAAGAATGGATCATCTGTCTTAATGAACACAAGATCAACTCACGGAATGAGACGTGGAAACATCCCTTGAGCTGAGAGGCAAGACATGCATCAGGAGCGACAGAAGAAACAATTTGACGAGGGTTTCAAAGTAGCGAGGGAATTTCCCATGGTTACGAAACAGGGCACCTCAGGGAAGGTGACTCGAAGAACTATTCCCCTAAGTGGCAAAAAGAATTACTTTTGATACAAGATCATTGAAATTCTTTGTACCAGCCTAAGGCAATCACAAACGATCGTGTGAACGAATTCGAAGGGATGGCATACCCATACCAGAATGGATGATGTGGACTAACTTGTTGAAGACAACGCAATGGATGACTCTTGCTTATCACCGGAAATGGATGGGACCATGACAGGATGGCCCAACGGCGGCGCAGGCTGGGAACCACATGCAAATGTTGGAAACGTTCCAACCATCATATCTGCCTGAGATTAAGATCTGGTTGAAGACATGATATTTCAGACAACATGTCTGGAAAAGAAAGTTTGCAACACAAACCGACGAGACGGGGTTGCGAGATTCTCGGGAATGAACTACGATAGCAAGCTCCAAAACATGAGCGGGTTCCGCTACAAACATGTGAACACGCTGTCCCAGACAAGCATGACCACATGGTAGTCTTACAATGAAATACTACCGAGTTCTGGGTGGGAACCATCAACGAGGATATTGAAGTCCTTGTGTAAGGCATGCTCTTAAGAAGGAACTTCTTCTCCTTGAACAAATCAATCAGTGGCTTGGTGTGCTAAGGAATACGGATGGAGTGGAGGTAATTAATCTACCAAACCATAGAATACTTCGCACGTATGCATGACTGACTTGGGATGATTCCAAGGGAAACAAAACAAACCTTCCTCAAATTCATGGCGGCAACTTACACCAAATGCACGTGAATTAGAGGAAGTCACTCCTTTCATCCAAACGTATACCTCATGAGCAGAACATGAAGGCAATGCTTACAAAGTTTCCAATACTAGTGTAATGTTCAACATGAATCACGGGGGGAGACAAAATGCTGCTGATGGGCTCAACAACAACTCATCGAAATTTCCATATCACTGTACTTCCACCATCATGTGAACACGGTGATAGCATTGGTCAGACCAAAAGAGGTAATGGTGTATGCTCGAGGGATCAACCACGAGTAAGACAACATTACGAACATCATTGGTTCTGATTTGACTCGACGATAGCCCATACTCGAGTCAAAGCTTTGACAAGGTAATAGATCGAACAACTGATCACGAGGACCAATCGATGGAGATATCATGTTTCTTCAACACACACACACACACACACACACACACACACACACACACACACACACACAAAAGGATATCCCTTAACACGAACTAAGTCAGACAAGCTTTTATCTTCCAACTCTCCAAGTTGTTGTTAAGCTTAACCAACTAGCTCAAGGGTATCCAACACAGATTCTTGGAGAAGGGGTGGTTTATAAGAAAACCAACTTGATCACGAACCCAACATAACGGTCAGGTGACAACCTGGTAATACTTCCGAGAAGATATTCGGAAAATCACGAACCACCGATATGATACTAAGCTCGAGATCAATCTTGCTTTTCAGGGCAAGACGATATGATCAAATAAGAAAGGATTGACACTATCCTAACTCATCGATCGAAAGGTGCACCAACAAAAATGGACTTGGTAGCACGATCAGTCCTAGGATGATGATTTAATAACCAACACGCTAAGAATGAGAGTATTGTCCATTAACTACCAAGCAACGGAGTTGCTAGGAGTATTGATTTCACACATCACGATTCATCTGTCGGCATTCTGGTTACAACAACACGGGGACCGAGGAATGAACAATGATGGCAAGAAGTATCACTGCGTCAAAAATTCATGAGAGATGGCGCAATTCTCATGACAATCCTGACATAAAGGGGGGTAATACTCCGAGGTAGAACAGAACAAAAGCTGGACTAGCATTTTGATCTGCGGAACACAACTGCTTTGACCCAATCCTGGATATGGATGAGGTACTGGAGTTTGTTTCTCCTAGTCGTTCTGGAATAGAATGGCTTGACGGACCACAAGAGTAATAGGTATCGATGAACGAATGCACACGTACTCTTGACTATCAATTGATAGACGAGGGTCAGAACACAGCTAAAAAGGAACAACTCAAGGAACTTATAACTTCCTGAGTTGCGGACGCATAGATTAGTATGTCGAGCAAAGCTCAACATTTCTTCCGGATAACCCATGCAGAAGAGGAAGAATTGGCAGAGTCACAATATAGAATGAAGAACTCATCAAGAGCACTCTAGTTGTGATCTTTTTGGTTCAAAGAACTTCTGCCATAAGCGGTTCGTAGTATTTGGAAGAGGGAAGTACCACGGACCTCGAGGACTAATGCAAAGGTTACTAATATCCTAAAGGAACTAGCAAACACTATCGACATGAGGTAAGTAGGGTGAATCTCGGGTTCAGGAACCCAGGAATAGAATACCTACTAACTAAATGGCATCACGGGATGCTTTCGAGAATGGTGGCCAGAATCATCACACCGGGAACACAAAACATGGCTAGGTTACTAGGTGACTCCCTAAAACACCTAGGGTCATACTAGTAACTCCGACATATATGTGGAGGCAATAGAGTACCTCAACTGACCGGTTAGTGTGCTTATTCTGACCAAAATGGACATCGGGAATGGAGAGAAAGGATTTGCGAATGCATCAGACTATTTAGAGACCTGGGATGAGTCGGACAGCATAACGGCTGTAAATGCTCAAAATGATTTAAGACATCCTGCAAAATGGTGGCATAACCACTCAACATCACAATATCAATGTTCTGAGATCAACTAAGAACACATGGAAGTAGTAGAAACTGAACAGAGGCTTGAATACATCATTCCTATAAGTCTATGGATTAGTAACACGTCATCCTGATAGATAGGTGAGAAGGCCTAGTTCTTAACCCCCGTAGAAAAAGAAGAGGTTGACTCAGAGCAGAAGGGCATAAGGTAAAGGAGTAAAAAGAGCCTTACGTTCCCTTCCACAATCAATTCCCTTATATAACTAAAGCATTTCTAGACTCAACTTCGACCATTTTGGCTTGGTAATCCTACAGGCAGTCAGGCTCTGATACCAACGCTGTCAGGACCCCGATCCTAAGTCACACCGATCCATCATGTAACACATCATATCCCTTTGCGGCCTCACGCACGGTATCCCCACGGGTGCCACCTTACCTGGCCCGGGACCGTTTGCGCCTTTTGGCTCACGTATATGATAGTGTCGCTAGCATCCATATGACAAAGAACCCGGGCCGACATGGCTAGTCGTGAACCCAAGGCGGCACTAACCCATGAGGACAGGCATACATGAATCACATCGAGCATGTCGGTCAACAATGTATAAATCCGGGCTGTAGCACTGGGCTAACATGACTCCGGGAACCCGGGCTGTAGCAGGCTAGGCAGGACTCCGGATAACACCGCGTGACATTTCCCCGAAAGGACAGACACAGGAACTAAGTGAAACACATGCCGGCCAGTCATGTGTCCTGAGCAGTAGTGCTGGGCTAGCAGGACTCCGGTGAACCGGGCTGTAGCGGACTACTATCGCTCAGAAGCACTAGACTACATTTCCCCATATGATAGGCTGCCAAGGATAAACAACTAGGTTATCGGATCCCACACATACCAAGCATTTCAATCATACACACAATATGCTCGATATGTGCAAATACAACATGGCATCACAACAAGACTCTACGACTCAAAGTATTTATTCATTAGGCTCCGAGGAGCGAGATATTACAAACATGGGTCTCATGACCCAACATTCAGAGCATACAAGTAAAAGCACATGCGGAAGCTTAACATGTCCGAGTACAGACATCTACAAATGAAAAGGGCTGAGAAGCCTGACTAACTACCAGATCCTGCCGAGGGCACAAGATCGTAGCTGAGGTATCAAGCTAAACGTCGAAGTCCACACGGAACTACTAGCGAGACTGACGTCTCTCTGCAAAACATAAAATAGGCAAACGTGAGTACAAATGTACCCAGCAAGACTTACATCAGAACTAGCTACATATGCATCAGTATCGATAAAGGGGGTGGTGGAGTTTAATTGCAGCAAGCCAGCTTTGACTCGGTGGCTATCCTGAATTACGACTGCAAGTAACTCTTTTGAGGTGGCGCACACGAGTCCACATATTCACCATATCAATACACCACTATGGATCCACTTCCGTCTCCCTACAACAAGGCCATCCATAGTACTCACGCTTATCTTGCGTATTTTAGAGTATCCACTTTCACTTGTCTATGAACTGTTATAGGCAACCCAGAAGTCCATTACCGCGGACACGGCTATTCGAATAGATGATGTTAACCCTACAGGGGTGTACTTCTTCACACACACTCTCACCACTTATCGCCGTTTACACGACATGTACTCGGCAACCTTCAAGCGGAAGCCCAGCGAGGGTGTCGGCCACAGCCTACCTAAACACTCAAGTCTCTAGTCCAGGTTTATCGCCTATTCAGGTTCCATCCGCAGGGAGTCCGGCCGAGGTTTCCACATACGGCCCCGAACGATGTGAGCAGGGTTCTCGAGACACCAAACGGGCGCCCGGTACACCGTGCCACGTGCCTACCGCAACACAGCCCACCCCGACGGTCAGCGCTGCATGCGGCCCCCAGCATACTACAAACACCAGAAACTACTTGCAACTCCTGGACAGAGGACAAGGGTGATTAAGAAGCCGAGAGAGTCAATTAAGGATCCCAATGTGTGGTAGTAACTGTTTCATGGATCACAAACACAGAACTCAGTTCCTGAGGACGGCTTCAATGAGACAACCCACCATGTACTCCTACATGGCCTCTCACCAATACCTTTACCAAATTGTGTTCACACACTTAGCTCACACACAGTAGGACATGTTCATCACCATTCCAATTCATTCCTGATGAATCAGACCCGACTCAACTCTAAGCAGTAGCAGGCATGACAACAAACATGAATGAGTAGGCACATCAGGGCTCAAACAACTCCTACTCATGCTAGTGGGTTTCATCTATTTACTGTGGCAAAGACAGGTCATGCAAAGGATAAAGGGGTTCAGCTACCGCAGCAAGTAACAGATGAATCGTTGTTGTCCTAATGCAGTAAAATAGAGCAGGAGCGAGAGAGTGGGATTGTATCGAAATGAACAAGGGGGTTTTGCTTGCCTGGCACTTCTGAAGATAATATAGTTCTTCATCGGTGTCATCGATCTCATCGTCGAAACCACGTCTATCGAGAGGGGACAATTACCAGCAAACAAAGAGGAGCACAATCAATGCAATGCAACAATTATGATGCATGACAATGTCATGGCAATATGCAGTTGATTGAGCTAATGCAACTAGCAACCATATTAAATGAAGTTGGTTTGAACCAAAGGTTCAAATTCCAACTCCATAAGTGGAAATTCAAATGCCATTTGTGTAAATTGCCATGTACAGCAATCTTAGGTTGTTCAAACATGCATGAAAATGTCATAAACAGATTACTTGAATTTTTCTGATAATTTTTCATATATAATTTGTTTGATTTGGAGTTACGGTTGATTTTCTATGAATTTTAGAAGTTTATACTATTTTCTAGAATTTCCTGACTAATAATAATTCCAGAAAATAAGTTATTGCGTCAGCATTAGGTCATGCTGACCTCAGCAGGTCAACAGACGGGTCCAGGTCAAACCTGACCAGTGGGGTCCACTGGTCAGTGACTGGGGCTGGTTAGTGTCAATGACAGGTGGGGCCGGGTCAACAGACACGTCAGCAAGTCAATACTGACGTGTGGGGTCGGTCAACGTGTGACGTGGCAAAGTCAAAGTGATAGGTGGGCCCCTGGACTTAACCTAATCCTAAACAGAACTAATCTAGGTTAATTAAGGCGTGGGGCCCGTGTGTCAGTGAGAGTGGGGGTTAGTTAGTGGCGTCATTAGCAGCTAACGACAGCGCCACGTCGACTTCGCCGGAGTTATGCCGGCGGCGACCAAAACGCGGCGGAGGTACACCGAACTTGCGCTACCAGTGTTGGTTTAGCGCTCCGAGGGCACCAGGGCGTAGCCCACGACCGACCGCATCTAGGGGAGGCAACGAGAGGGCACAGGGTGGCTCGAGCTCGCCGGAAGCGAGCTCGCGGCGGTGGCCGGAGTTCGGCCATCGACCAAAACGACGCCACAGAGCACTGTAGGAGCGGCGGTTGGGTGTTTTGGGATCCTGCAAACGCACTGAGTGCGTTGGTATGCTCGGCTGCTAGCAGAAGAGCTCGGGAGCGCAGAACTGGCCGGCCATGGCGGACGGCGGCACTCGGCCATGGTGGGAAAGCTAGTTAGGGGACGAAATAGACATGGGGAAGAGAGGGGTTCGGACCAGGAGCTCACAAGGATGCGGCAGAGAAGGCCAGCGGGCTCGGGGACGACCTGGAGACGGAGAATCGGGGCCGGCGATCTTCGGTGCCTGTCGGTGAAGACGACGACGATGGCGTCACTGCAGGGCTCCCGGCGTCGCTTGGAGAGGTGAGGAGGAAGAGTAGGTCGAGGCGGAGCTTTGGGAGGCATCGGGGAGGCGAGGCGGTGGCTGTGGCCGCGGCGAACGGCGTCGGTGGCGACGGACCCGTTCGGGTGGGTGAGAGGAAGAGGTCCAGGAGAGGGAATGAGCGCGGGGAGAGAGCGAGAGGAGCCAGGGGTCGCGTGGCGTCGAGGAGGGCTTCGAGGCTCCCGGTGAGGCAGGCGAGCAGGGAGGTGGCATGTCGCCACGGCGGGCGCGTGCGATGTCCTCCCTCGTCTGCCTACTGGCAGAGGTAGAGGATGACTGGCATGGGCCCTGGTGGGCTGGGCCATCGAGCTGGGCCAGCTGGGCTGTCAGGTAAGCTACAGGTAAGATCTGCACTGTCTTTTCTATTTTCTGTTTTTCTGTTTTGTTTTAGCTATTTTGCCACTGATTCAAATTCAAAAGTAAATCAAAACAGGGCAAAACCTTCTGAATATCTGTATGTTGCCATTATGGACTTTTCCAAAGGCACATAAATAATTTCAGGGCCTTTTGAAATATATTCTATATCAAATGAATATAATCCGAAAGTCAAATACTTATTGATTTAATTTCAAAGGCCCAAAATAAATATCCCTGAGACTCCAAAAATATTGGTTTGAATTTTACTTTTTGCCAATATTTTTATAGCTTAACAGGAACATTTTCTTTGGTTTGTTTGAAGCAATTTTTAATGTTGATCATTTTTAGAAATGATCTCTGAGGTTTTCCACTTCCCCAATTCACATTTAAAAGGAATTTAAACATGATGCATGGATGCCACTCACTGATGCAACTAATTACAAAGCAGAATTATAGGGCTGTGACAGCCGACAGTAGCCCCCGGGCCCAAGGCGCGCATGGACTTGGCCGTGCCGAGAGGCGAAAGGGCAAGGGCGAAGCGCCGCGGGCCCTAACAGCCTGCGGCCTTGGGCGCCGCGTGGCGGTTGATTGGACGTGGGCGTCTCCGCTTCCCCACGACGCCTCGACGATCGCGCGGATTGCACAAGTCCCTGCATGCAAATCGTGTCATGATTACCTGTGATCGTGGAGGCCGAGGGTTGGCCTCCGCCAGCTATAAGTACGGCACCGGGCGTTCCCTTCCAGTACATCTCTCCTTGCTTCCTCCTCCGCCTCAGTTCTTGCTCCGTCTTTGTGTGATGGCTCCGAGTCGCCGGTTCTCTGCGGCGGAGAAGGGAAAGGCTCCTCAAGAGGTACCAGACCCGCTCCCGCCGAAGAAACGGCCTGCCTTGCGCGGCCGAGACGAGGAGAACCGCCTGGTGGTGCTGAGGCCTTGGTACGAGCGGCCTCCGCCGGGATTCCCGCTTCCCTTGTATGCCCACGCCGAGGGCTCTGGAAGAGGATATGCCGATCCCCTCGGCCAGCGTCGTCGCCGGCGCCGGAGGGTCACGAAGGTGTTGGTTGTTCCTCCTGGAGTCCACACCGAGGGCTCCTCCCGCGAGCTCATGCTCCACGCTGCCATGCCTCCGCGGACTTGGATTCGCCTTCCTTCCTTCTTCGCCTCCATCTTCCAACAGGGGAGACTCCTGGAGCTGTGGCTGCAGCACGCCGACTGCAGCACTCGTGCGACTGGGACAGAGGTTGCGATCACCGCCCCGGGCGAGGTCTTCATGACTCGCGGCTGGGGCGAAATCGCTCGGTGCTGCAGAACGAAGGGCGCCCTCACGATCCACCTGGAGTACGACGGCGCTTCGGTGATGTTCTTCAAGGTCTTCGACGCGAACGGTCGCCGGCTGGAGTGCTCCCCCGGGGGAGGCGGCCAGGACCTCGCCATGGTGACGGCTGGGCCCGCCAATCGCCCCCTGGACAGCTCCGCAAGCGACGGGAGCGCCGGAGGATCCAGCGATCCCAGTGAGTTCTTCGCGACGCCGGAGACGAGCGACGACAGCTATGAGCCCGCGAGCCGATGCCGCTCCCGAAGCAGGGCAGGCTCGCTTGGTCGCCGCCGCTCCTGATCTGGATGGGGTTGGCGCCGGTGCCTGCCGGCCCACTGTTGATGATGGCATCTTTTGCAGGGGCGCGTGTAGTTAGCACCCTTTAGGATCCGTTCCCTGCGAGGAATCACATGGTGCCCCATAGGGGCTTGTAAGGCGGCTGTGATCCTTGTTGTTAATATGTAA